>OY856411.1:718121028-719321028 GCA_963693085.1 Alisma plantago-aquatica | reverse complement strand
AGTGATTTTTCTGAAATTAATGCAACCAAAGCCTATCTCTGTAAACATTTTGTTACTAAATATCTGGGAAAATTGTAGTATTTTCTGGGAATTGAGGTTTCAAGGACCTCTAATGCTCTTATTGTGTCACAGCAGAAGAATGTCCTTGATCTTCTATAGGAAATAGGTATGCTTAGAGCTCGACCTGCTGACACACCGCTTGACCCCAATATGAATTGGGATGATGTTGATTCACCTTTGTACCCAAACAGTAAAAGATATAGACATCTGGTTGGGAAGCTAATTTATCTCACTGTTACTAGAACTGACATTTCTATGACAGTTGGTCTAGTTAGCCGCTATCTTGATAAGCCTAAACAATTTCATTGGGAAGCTTTATGTCATATTCTAAGATATCTGAAGAATTCTCATGGTAAAGGCTTACACTATAAAAAGTGTGGTCACTGTTCTCTTGAGGGATACTCTGATTCTGACTATGCTGGTAGCAAGACAGACATGAAGTCTACTTCTGGCTATTGCACCTATGTTGGAGGAAATTTAGTCACCCGGAGGAGCAAAAAGTAAAATGTAGTGGCTATATCTAGTGTTGAGGCTGAGTATCATGCTATGGCTCATACTGCTTGTGAGCTTATGTGGGTGCAATCTCTTCTGAAGGAATTTCATGTGCCTCTTTCTGATCATGTTCCTATGCACTGTGATAACAAGGCATCTATCTGTATTGCTATTAATCCTATTTTTCATGAGCGGACTAAACATATTGAAGTTGATTGTCACTTTATTTGTGAGGCCATCATGTCTGGACGCATCTATACTCCCTTTACTCAATCTGAAGACCAAGTTGCTGACATCTTCACCAAGTTGCTGGCTAAGAAACACTTTTGCACTCTTGTGGACAAGTTGGGCATGATCGACATCTATGTTCCAACTTGAAGGGGAGTGTTAGATAATATTTTTATTTATGTCTTTCTTATATCGTCTTGTTATTTACATATTCTGTAAGGGCCTTTCTGTAAATGTTTATTCTATAAATATATGGGGTACACACATTGTGCACCCCAACCTTTACCGCTCAATCAAGACTATTGAAGTTGCAGCAGTCTCCAATATGACAATGGATTAGTGCGTGCAACCCTTTGCCATTGCGCATGATTTTTTTTGGGAATATGAAAAGTGCTATGACTACTTGTAGGGTGGTGGAGTTGCATTCACATAACACAATGGTATGTAATGGAATATGTCACGTCAGTGCCCAATGAGACATGACATAATGCTTTAGCTGAATCACAAAAAAAGAACCAGAAAACAAAGTAGCAGCCAAGGAAGAAGAGATGCACCAGAGAAGGTCTTTCCAAGAGATAACCAAGACGTCTCAATAACATTTTGTAGCAGTTGCATGAAATAGGTAAAACAACATCAACTTGTAATTTGTGCCTCACGATAGAGACTTGCGTATCCATATCACCGTCCCATAGTTATCTTTCCAAGGTCGAAGCACATGAGACATGCATATGTCTATCGAGGATGCCCATTTTACCTAATGCTTGTAGGGATGGGCACCTGGGTGGTCGCAACAACGCCTAAGCCTCCCTCCCTGAAAACTGCATAGCTAGTCATTTCCTAAACACATCATTGGTATTTTGACTAGATCAAGTAGGAATCCAACAAGGGTAAAAAAAGCCTTTTGTTTCAGTACCTATCTTTAGGCTCAGGTCAAAATTTTGGAGTTAGATTGGAAGCACCAACAATCAGCAGTCATCGTTAATCAGAAAGTAGATTTGAACCACAAATATAATGCAAGTGGAGAAAATCCAATCCCGAGACTTATACAAATGAACTCTTTTCCTTACTAATTCCTATCTAATCCAATCCATTGCTCAAATCCATTCCTTTCCCATGTTGTGAACCAAACATGGCCTTAGTGTAGGTAGTCATAGAATCCATGATACATGCCTGAATAGAAATATATGTCGTAATAACGTTTCACTCCTCTTGGATAGATCAAAAAGGGTCCAATATAAAGAAAATATACATGTCTAGGAATTCAAATGATTCATGTGTAGTTCTTTGATATAAAGAATTGCCATAAGCAATATATTTGTAGTCTATTAATGTACACACTATTGGTAAGATATGCCCAGAGAGCCAATCATATGATGTTTGACATGACATATAACATAAAGGATTTGATTAATAATAATAACAAAGGCAAGCTTCCAATTCATTCTGATTCACTCAATTATGATATAATGAGGAAACATTATGATTGTCTAAAAAATGACAATACTCAATGATGTATGTATTCAAGTATGTAACTTGAATAATGAGATCATATGAATGCTAAGAGCATGTACATTCTTATTATGTCCCAAGTCGGTTGTTACTGTGGAAGGCATATAGACACCAATAACACATAAGACTGGAGTGTGAGTTGGTTGATGACAGAATTTCATTAGTCATGATATGGTATATCAAACCAAGCACACAGATACATGTTACAAACTAGTGTATCGAACAAACCCACCTTGAGAATGACACATGGAAACCATTATTGGTGGTCAAAGTCATTTCTCATAGTGAATGTGGTGATTGTGATTCTTAGACCTGAAGTCACTACACTCATCACATGTCATTTGATATACTTTCACATCAACAAAAATAACCATGAAATAAGGATTGCCATAACGGTGATGATTGGGTGGGTAGCAATGACACATGGAGACTGTTACAACCCCAAATTTTTGGGTTCTTTTGGTGAGAAATATAATTTCTCCTATTAAAGATAATTGAACAAATAATGATATAATTTGTTTTGAATAAATAGATTTCGTTTACAATAGCCTTATTGGTTGTTTTGTGGGCTTTATTGGCTAATTGGCCCAATAACAAGGATAAGACAAAAGAAACTCCATTATTAATAAGAAATGGGGAAAAAAAGATGTAGAAACCTCTAGAAGGCAAAATGTAATCCAAAGGTGGATTTAGTTCCTCTTGGGTTCCTTGGGTTCCAAGGAGTCCAAAGTTGCAAAGATAATGTAACAAGAAAAGAAAAGATCAATTAAATATTTCTTTATTAAGAAAGAAATTGAAAACAATGATAAAATGTGGGAAATAAGTGGAAAGAGGTATAATTGAGTTATCCTTGGTGGATTTTTGTATCCATAAGGTTTCTAATATTAGAAGGAATTCCAATAAGGAAAATAAAAAGAGAGATAAAGAGAAATTCTCAAAAAGAGATAATTTAATAAGTAAGATAATGAAAAATAATGGATGTAGATGCATCTAGAAGGATAATAAGTATCCTTAAAAAGGAATTTCGAAATATTAGAATTCCTTGAGGTCCAAGGAAATCTAAGATAATAATTTTGTAGCAAAGGAAAGAGAAAATAGGTGAGAAATATTCATAATTGAGTAATATCTTGCACCTAAAGAAAAGGCACGTTTTCTTTTAGATAATGAACCCAAATTTGGCAGAGAGGTAGATTAAGTCATAATAGACTTTCTCCTAAAATTTTATTGAAAAAATATAAACGAGGAGAGAGTTATTGATTTTATGAGTTTGCTTAAAGTGAAAGAATAATCATCGATTTTTACTTGGAATAGGAATCTTGGGCCCAGCCCATGCGCATATCACGCGCATTGAGGGCCGTTGGATTTAGATCCAATGATGATCCATTTATCTCCTAGCTCGCAACCAGTTAGGAAAGTAGGATCAAGAGACCAGGGTCTTCAGGGATGATTCCCTTGATGATAAAGGCACGAGCACTTATGGAAATACTTCCATTGGATCTGGGAGATCGAGCTGACCACACCCACCCTAGATTTCACCTAGGTTTGTGGTTTCTAGGAGATTCGCCCAATCTCCAGGAACCTTGCTGCCATGGGAAAGTATAAATAGAGGTCCTTAGACCCTCTGTAAAGGAAAAAATAAAACCCAGACCTGCGGCCCAGAACCCCGAACAATCTCCCTCCCTCAATTTTCCCTTAGACCCCTGTTTTCACATACATCCCTTCTGCCGCTTCATCGAAGGGACTTCGACCCTACCCCATCTGCTCCAGCTACCCCTCAAGTAATAGAAGTGCTTTGTGAGTCCGAAGGAGGGTTGCGAAGGTGAGGGTGCCCTCCGTTAGCACTGGGAGGGTTGGAAACTCGAAGTCAACTCACCGGTTGACCGAGCCAGGGACCTGGTTCGCGTGCAGAACAGCAAGTGGAGGATGAAGATGGTAAGGAGGAAATGACCTCCTTGCCCCTGGGGGTGCGTGGCTCTATATTGTGGGTGTAGGGGTGAAAGCGTCTATGGACCCGGTCCAACGTGTTGCTCGCGAGGAGCAAGCCACCAGGTGGCATCCTTCCATTGGCCCAAGGATCTCTTTGTGTGCTTGCTTGCAATGATTGGATTAATTCTGTCTCAAATTAGCCTGACAGGTATGTGGTTAATTATGGTTAATCACATTAGTTTCCCGAAGAGTTTCTCGGATGGTTAATCACATTGAATGCAACCTATCAGTTTGGATGTTCATACTTGCACATTATAAAGTCACTATGATTATCACAATTATAATATAAGTGTGTATTCTCGCACCTACATGCCACCCTAATGGATGATGCCAAAAGGTCAAGCCCAGGAGGGAAGAGCAATGGGCACCATGAGTGGTGACCCCAGACACCAAGCTCAGGATTGAGAAGGTGGTCTTTACATAATGACTAATGGGTACTATGAGAGGTGACCCCAGGCACCAAGCTCGAGAATGAGAAGGTGGCCTTAAGGCAATGGTAAAAGAGAAATCCTAGAGAGGGTATGCCAAGGTTAGGGCAAAAGCGGTGGACAATGACACATTGAAAACATAAATTGGCTTGTTAATTATCTTGATTGTTAGCCATATTTATGGAATTTTGGTTGTCCCCATATACCGGCATATTTTGATATGATGACCGACGTTTTGTTTGTCGGCGTTTTAGGTACAACTCTGAAAAGAACAAACAGTAAAATGACACATTGTGAAAATAAGAAATAAAGTGCAAGGAGGATTAGATAGAATAGATCCAAGTTGTGGATAGAAGTAGATTACCAAAGTTTTGAAAAGGTATGCAAAGTTTTAGTTTATACTAGATTTCAATTTAGTTGGTAGAATTTCATAATTATTATTGAATATTTGTCGAACCTTTGATCCTATTAACTGGGATAACGGCTCTGACCTTTGGGTCTCCCTTAATTGGGGGTTACCGAGAGGCGGGGTCATTACATTTGGTATCAGAGCATAGGTTCCTCATCTAATCTTTAATAACTATTAAATTTTACAAACTTTATAGAACCCAAGGGAGTTATTAGAGGATTTTATGAAATACATATGTGTCTAGAAAAGGATCACGTCTGGGGGCTGGAAAGATTTTCCTCCACACCACTAGTCGGAATATGAGGAATCCCAGATTAGTGTGACTGCCTGGCCATTGTCTTAGGATCTGACTCGAAATAAGATTCCTTTAGGACTCTCTCATCTTGTTAATCCCTTCTCAACTCTAATGCTATTAAGGATTTTAAGGATTAGGGTTTTCTCTCTTTTCCTCACCCTCTTGAGGTATGGGTAAAGTTGATAAGGTTTAAGGAATCCTCCACCAAATTAATGAAAAGCATGTAAATAAGATGTCATGGACATATGCTTAATAGTTTAAGCATAAACTAAAGAATAGATACATGCTTAGGTCGTATGACATATGTTGCTATGTCCTCAGGAGAGACCTGAGGCTAGACCTCCTTTTTAGGAGGGTGAGTAGAGAAAATTAGTCTTGGAGGTAGAGACCTCCATTATAAGTAGAGATCAGGAACATCCTCTGAGGATGATGCTAACCCTAACCCTAAGTGGTGGTTAGAGAGAGAGATGGCATGATGTGTGGTTAGAGATATCTTGATAGACCAGGTGTGTGGACATGCCTTTGGATGCCCATATGAGCCATGAGAGGTTGGATGACCTAGTACCTGTGGCGACCCAACCCTGGTAAGGGGCATGCATGTTAGAGTGAAGGATAGCTCCTTTAATGATGAGGTCAGAGAAGAACCTATAGAAACCCTATGGGATTATGCATGTAGGGCATAGCATGCACCCAGAGTACGTCATTAGTGATGGTAGTAGGTTAAAACCAAGGCCATAAGGGCATGATGGATGGCTTATGAGATAAGCATAAAGAGATATGGATGATCTTGAGTGAACATGAGTTGAGCATAGGCTTCACCCATGTAGGGGTATGCTTGTGATCTTGATCCACCTTCATGGAGAGAGGACCTCTAGTAGTAAGGTTGTTCATAGGGTTAGCTCTAGAGAGAGAGAGAAGGACCCAAGCAAGAAGGTTGGAAGCTTAGACTCTGAGATATGAGGAACAATGGGGAGTTGAGGATGATGCGACCTAAGTGGATGGTTGTGGTTGTCTCATGCATGATCCATGGAGGCTGATAATATCTTAGTTGACTTCAGAGGAACCAAACCCTAGAGAGAGGATGAGACCGTTGGTACCTCTGTACCTATGGTATAGATGGGAAGAAGAGTTCCTTAGACCACGAAGAGGTTTAGTAACAAGTTGTGAAGCCTTATACCTAGTTGGTTGTCCTTGAGGAGGACTGCACTCTGAAGTGTTGCTCAAGTAGAAGGATGACAGGAAGGGCATGTCATACCTTGTACATGTTTGGTTTGTGGTTAAGAGGTTGAGCAGACAGTTGGACATCAGAAAAGTGAACCTAGGGATCCTAGGCCTAAGAGGGGAAGTGGTATAACTGATGCTCATGATGAGACTTGAGTTTCTATAGATTCAAGCATGACACTCCTCATGTTTTGAGGAAAGGGAAACCCCTTAAGTTTAAGGTATGTTTGATGAACCCCTCACAGCTAAGTTGGTGACATGGGAAGGTTTGTTCTTGGTCCAATGTTGAGGATGAGAATAAGTGTGACCTAGCATGGTTTAGTAGGTGGTCTCTTGTGCCTTAGTAGCTTGCTAGGGCTGAGCATGCTCAGGTGGATGTAGACCCTAGATATAAGGACATTTGTGACCTTTGTTATCGAGATGTAGTTCCTCCCATCCTGGGAGAGGGACCCTCTTGTAGAGTGTTTTGTTGGTTTAAGGTAACCTAAAGAGGTCTCATAGGATCTTGAGGAGCTAAGAGAAAAGTACATAGTAAGATAATGAACCTGTAGACCCATAGATAAACACTCCAAGTGCATGTGGGTGTGTTACCATGGAGGTAACTGGTATGGGGCCTGACCAAGGTAGGCAGGTCGCCATGACCCCTATGAAAGGATGAAAGTCAGCCCATGAATGCAGAGAGAGATGATGGAGACTTGGGTAAGGTTCTAAGTTGGACATGTACAATGTTAGAATCCTAAGTCTATCCTAGGGTCATGTAGGGATAAGACCGATGGAAGTAGGAGTTGCCTAATTCCCTAGTTTCACATGACCGTAGGGACGGGAGGTAACAACTATCATTGTCTGAGGGCCATGGGTTAGGAGATTGATCACCTTCATGAACTCATGCAACCCAAAGGGCAGATGAGGAGGGCACTCTCTGGATGCATAAGGGAAGAGGGATGACCCCAAAAGTGCTGACACCCTACAGACCTAGAGGAGATGACCAAGGATTATGTGGTGACCCAAGTAGGTTCGAGACCAGTTTTCCATGGAAGTAACTTTGATATCGAGATGATCGTGATGTAGAAACATATGTTGCACGTTTCAACTTAGATTTGAAGGTGTACTGACAAGGTGGGATGTACCATCTCTACTCTTGGAATGGGAAGAACTCTGTATTTGGACTGCAGCCAAATGCTTATTTCCTCTTGTTATGGGAGTGAGAGATAGGACAGTACGCATGCCATACACCAAGGATAAAGATGATATAAGTTGGAACCACTGTTCAGGAAATCGGTCTGTGCGGCCGCATATGCGGCCGCTTAAGCGGTTCGGATAGGGGACCGCACCGCATATGTCAAAGCAGACCAATAATCGGTCCAGGCCCGATTATGCGGTCGATTACCTGCTTATGCGGCCGCTTAATCACCGCTTTTCCAAACACACATACATGGAATTGAAGAAATGAAATTTATATGATATTTTTGTTGTTTCTAATTAAATATTTATATGATATTGTTGCTCCCTTTCTTCTAATTATTCATTCTATGTTGTCCTTGTATGTAATTGTCCAATGTGATATATAATTCTATATGACTGATATATAAATATACATAGATATATTAATTTATTAAAAAAATCCAAAACCGCATATACTCCCGCATACCGCATATACTATATTCAGTGCCCCGTCCACCCGTACACCGAATAGCGCTTTTCTGAACACTGGTTGGAACATTGCTATAAGGTATGAGGACAGAGATGATAATGTGCCCTTGTTGAGTGTACGATGTGTGGATGTTGTACAAACACCAAGAGTACTAAGGTAGTCATCTTGTGAGGATGATTTTATCATGAGCTATGTGGAATTTGTGAGTTATACAAGGTTGAGTTTGATAACCAAGAGGATGAGATCAAAGTCTTCTTAATGAAGATAGACTTAAAGTCTGAGATGAGAAGATAAGTGGAATACATGGAGGAGTAGGTCTTCAACATTACCTAATACATAAGGATGTGAGGTGGTAATGGATGCTCTTGTTGAGATGCAGCTGCCTAGTCTAGTTAGTGGAAAGGTTGGGAGAGGTGGTTAGGTGAATCCTATGTTTGTGAGATATGTTTGGCTAACACTCTGATGTAACGAGATCGTTGGTCAAGTTAGTAGTTGTTTGGTTAGCCAGCCTAGACCTTGATGCAATAAAAGGATGGTTGAAGAACCTCAGATGCACTTCTCTAGAAAAGAAGGTGATGAAACCCCGACTAGAGTGGTTTGGGGTTTCTGAGGATTTGATCTTGAGGAATCATGACATACATGATATCATGATTTTAAGATCACCATACACCATGGTACTACAAAGTGACAGTAGTAGTTTGGATGCCTAAGATGAAGTTGCATGTGGAATGTTGCCATGCATGACAGGAGGAGAAGGACGAACACCAGTAACCCAGTGTATTGATATAAAGGATAAAGAGTCCCCGGGAGGGAATGGGAGTTCATCACTATGGATGTTGTGGTAAGTCTCCCATGGACCAAGGAAGGTCGAGATGCAATATGGGTTATGGTAGATCGCCTTACCTAGATGACATGAGAAAGAAAGAATGTTGTCAAGAGATGGATCTGGTTGAACTACATTTGAGAGAGAGATGGTTCAACTATGCCATGATGCGAGTTCAAAAGTTCTTGAATATAACCTAAAGATTCACTTCCATGCGGGGTAAGTAGATACATGAAGAACTCGATGTTAGTACAGTTTATCACCCCTAACTAATAGTATGATCCAGACTAGAGGGTCTGATGAGAGCATGTGTGCTCATTCAGGATGATACTTAGAGACAGTTCTTGTCCTCTGTAAAATGTGATGATAACCACCATATCCAGTATCGGGATGTAAAGAAGCTTTGTAAGGGAGGTTGTGTCGGTCACCACTTCATTAAGATGATGATTGGTGAAGGGGCCTCGTGAAGGTCAACAAAGAACCACAGTGTGTGCAGATGAAGTTACTTTGATCATGCAATGGCTAAAAGAGAGCCCAGGGGCGACATGATTCGTGAGCTGATGCAAAGCAAAATGACATGCAATTCACTGTGGGAGAGTAGGTGATGTGAAAATCCGACCCCTCTAAGTTATAGCTAAGAGAGCTGAGTCCCGGCTGCATGGTCCATTTGAGATGGAATGGTGAAGATGATTGTGTTTAGCCTTACCCCTAAGGATAACATGATGTATAATGTGTTCCATGAGTCCGATCTAGAGCACTATGTGAGGTACCCAAGCCATGTGTTGAGCCGTGAACCTATTCAACTTTATGAGAAGTTGAAATGTCCTGAGTCACCTATGAGGGTACAATATACCCAGGTGAGAGAGAACTCAGATGAAAGAATAGGAGATGATGAAGGTTCTTGGGAAGAACCATGGAAAGGGTGAGGCCACATGGGAGCCATGATGGACATAAGAAAGGCTTATCCTGTTTGTTTGTGTGCCTGGTGGAATTTTGAGGGCAAAATTCCTATAAGAGGGGAAGGATGTTACAACCCCAAATTTTTGCGTTCTTTTGGTGAGAAATGTAATTTCTCCTATTAAATATAATTGAACAAATAATGATATAATTTATTTTGATTAAATGGATTTCGTTTACAATAGCCTTATTGGTTGTTTTGTGGGCTTTATTGGCTAATTGGCCCAATAATAAGGATAAGACAAAAGAAATTCCATTATTAATAAGAAATGGAGAAAAGAAATATGTAGAAACCTCTAGAAGTCAAGAGAATGTAATACAAAGGTAAATTTCATGCCTCTTGGGTTCCTTGAGTTCTAAGGAGTCCAAAGTTGCAAAGATAATGCAACAAGAAAAGAAAAGATCAATTAAATATTTCTTTATTAAGAAAGAAATTGAAAACAATGATAAAATGTGGGAAATAAGTGGAAAGAGGTATAATTGAGTTATCCTTGGTGGATTTTCATATCCATAAGGTTTCTAATATTAGAAGGAATTCCAATAAGGAAAATAAAAAGAGAGATAAAGAGAAATCCTCAAAAAGAGATATTTTAATAAGATAATGAGAAATAATGGATGTAGATGCATCTAGAAGGATAATAAGTATCCTTAAAAAGGAATTTTGACATATTAGAATTCCTTGAGGTCCAAGGAAATTCAAGATAATAATTTTATAGCAAAGGAAAGAGAAAATAGGTGAGAAATATTCATAATTGAGTAATATCTTGCACCTAAAGAAAAGGCACGTTTTCTTTTAGATAATGAACCCAAATTTGGTAGAGAGGTAGATTAAGTCATAATATACTTTCTCCTAAAATATTATTGAAAAACGATAAATGAGGAGAGAGATGTTGAATTTATGAGTTTGCTTAAAGTGAAAGAATAATCATCGATTTTTACTTGGAATAGGAATCTTGGGCCCAGCCCATGCACATGTCACGCGTATTGTGGGTTGTTGGATTCAGATCCAATGATGATCCCTTTATCTCCTAGCTCATGACCAGTTAAGAAAGTAGGATCAAGAGACCAGGATTTTCGGGGGCGATTCCCTTGATGATAAAGGCACGAGCACTTATGGAAACACTTCCATTGGATCCGGGAGATCAAGCCGACCACACCCACCCTAGATTTCACCTAGGTTTGTGGTTTCTAGGAGATTCGCGCAATCTCCAGGAACCTTGCCGCCATGGGAAAGTATAAATAGAGGTCCTTAGACCCTCTGTAAAGGAAAAAACAAAACCTGGACCTACGGCCGAGAACCCCGAGCAATCTCCCTCCCTCAATTTTCCCTTGGACCCCTGTTTTTTCCTCCATCCCTTCTGCCACTTCACCGAAGGGACTTCGACCATGCCCCATCTGCTCCAACCACCACTCGAGCAATTGAAGTGCTTTGCGAGTCCGGAGGAGGTATGCGAAGGTGAGGCTGTCCTCTGTTGGTGTTGGGAGGGCTAGAAACTCGAAGTCAACTCGCCGGTTGACCGAGCCATGGACCTGGTTCGTGTGCATAACAACAAGCGGAGGATGAAGATGGTAAGGAGGAAATGACCTCCTTGCCCCCGAGGGTCCATGGCCCTATATTGTGGGTGTAGGGGTGAAAGCATCTATGGACCTGGTCCAATGTGTTGCTCGCGAGGAGCAAGATGCTAGGTGGCAGCCTTCCATTGGCCCAAGGATCTCTTTGTGTGCTTGCTTGCAATGATTGGATTAATTCTGTCTCAAATCAGCCTGGCAGGTATGTGGTTAATTATGGTTAATCGCATTAGCTTCCCGAAGAGTTTCCCAGATGGTTAATCGCATTGAATGCAACCTATCAGTTTGGATGTTCATACTTGCAAATTATAAAGTCACTATGATTATCACAATTATATTATATGTGTGTATTCTCACACCTACATGCCACCCTGATGGATGATGCCAAAAGGTCAAGCCCAGGAGGGAAGACCAATGGGCACCATGAGTGGTGACCCCAGACACCAAGCTCGGGATTGAGAAGGTGGTCTTTAGAGAATGACTAATGGGCACTATGAGAGGTGACCCCAGGCACCAAGCTCGGGAATGAGAAGGTGGCCTTAAGTCAATGAAAAAAGAGAAACCTTAGAGAGGGTATGCCAGGGTTAGGGAAAAAGCGGTGGAGAATGACACATTGAAAACGTAAATTGGCTTGTTAATTATCTTGATTGTGATAATTAGATTGTTAGCCATATTTGTGGAATTTTGGTTGTCCCCATATATCGACATGTTTTGATATGCTGACCGGCGTTTTATTTTTTGGCGTTTTAGGTACAACTCTAAAAAGAACAAATAGTAAAATGACACATTGTGGAAAAAAGAAATAAAGTGCAAGGAGGATTAGATAGAATAGATCCAAGTTGTGGATAGAAGTAGATTACCAAAGTTTTTACAAGGTATGCAAAGTTTTAGTTTATACCATATTTCAATTTATTTGGTAGAATTTCATAATTATTATTGATTATTTTTCGAACCTTTGATCATGTTAATTGGGATAACGGCTATGACCTTCGGGTCTCCCTTAATTGGGGGTTACCGAGAGGTGGGGTCGTTACAGAGACTGACTGTGAGTGATGTAGATGGGATTTGTCCCTCCTATTAGAGTTTGATATCATGAACACTTGATAAGCGAGACTGAGAAACGCATGTGCATGCACATGTGAATCAATAAATGATATTAGGGTCACATATATCTCAGACAATTTTCTCTTGGTTCAAAGAACGTGGATTGTATATTGAGAGGATGATGATTCCATGCCTTGAGCTCATTTCAGATATCTGAGACAAAGGAATTATACAATCATTGAAACACCTTACATGTATTGTAGGTTGAAGTTGTTCTCCAACTTTCCATTCACTTGGGTAGCACTGATGTGCGACTAGGAAACACTCTCTGCTTGTGATGTCATAAGTTAGTTATAGACATCCATTGCCAATGTGATATGGGACCTATTGGGCCACACACATAGGAACTCATCTAGAAGAGGAGTTTTACCTTGAATGATGATTTGATTGATTACCAAAGTGTGTGGGTATTCAAAGACAAGCAACAAATTAGCTTATTGGACTGTCGACCGATCGACTCAAGTGTTGAGATAGTCATTTAGAGTTTCATGTTGATTAGAACTGAATTGGCTAAATTATGCATGAATTGGAGCACCAACCAATTGACTCACTGAGTGAACTGATAAGCTCAGGTTGGTTGAGATGACTGATTCACATGGTGAACCAATCAGCTTGGTTGTTCCAACTGAAGGTTCTAGTAGCTTTCCCAAATTCAGGAGAAAAGTTGATTGTTTCACTTGTTCAATTTGATTGGTACAAGGATTAATATTTAGTATTAATTGAAGATGAATTGCCAAATTCATATGCAATTAGGAGACATGATGAAACAATCGGTTCGGATTGTGAACCAATTATTTCGCATGTGAACCGATCGGTTCGGTTGCCAACTGTCATGTTCGCGATTCGTAGTTTGTGAAAAAACATGATCTTACAGTCCCTTCTACTCCCACACATATTGGGAACCCAGACCCTAACCCCTCCTATGAAAGAGAGGGGTACTGGGGGCTTCCCTGAACACAAATCAATTGCCTCTAATAATTGTTGTCCTCTCTGGTCATGGTAACTAATAGAGAGCTCAAGAAAGTTCTACCCACTAAAGGGAGAGATAGCAAGAGAGAAACAATTATTAGAAAGCAAGTTGGTGACTAATACACCAACCACATGGACAACTCCTTCTTGCCTGTTTTACTATAATTACAAGAGTTCTAGTTGGTCTGTGTGGACTTCTCTAGGGATGAGGAGGTTGTTGTCTACCTCTAAGAGGACAAAGTCAGTTTGTAGTCCATGTCAAGACCAGGAGCTACTGTAGATGATGTTCCAGTATGTTGTCCATGATGAAGACCAGGAGCTGCACAGAGCGTCCAACAACAACTAGAAGATATTTGCAATGTAACGAGTTGAAGTCGCTGGACTTGCTCCAGGACCAGGTATAAACTCGTTAAACCATCTTTCTTATTTCATAGTAGTTGACACGATCTTGATGTTATGGGGAATACATATAGATAACTTTTTTTGTTTTTGATGTCTTTTTATGTGCCCGTATTTCTCAACAGTGGTATCAGAGCCATGTCAATTTACCATGTTTTGTGATAATTGATATGATATGATATGATATTTGGTTTTATCATTTATTTATTATATATGATGTGAATATATAAACTATCTCATATATGTATCTGATCAAAGACCACATAATTCAAACTAATATATATATATATATATATATATATATATATATATATATATATATATATATATATGGGTATGTATTCAATACCCGCCCCCTATTTTGGTTACTTTTTTGGAGTTTCTTACTTTTGGCATGTAGAGGGTTACTTTACCTTGCAAACTATTACTTTTTATGCATAGATAGTTATATTTATAATAACTATAAAAAATATATAATTATATATATATATATATATTGTGTATTATTCCCATATTTACTTTTTAGTCTATAGTTACTTTGTTTTTATCATCATAGTTACTTTTTTGTCCAGTGAGTTACCTTTCGGACTGTATAGTTACTTTTTGGGCTGACGGGTAGCAAAAACCAGGCTACCTGTGTGGGTATTGAATGAATTCCCTATATATATGATATATATATGAAATTTACATGCATCATCCTAAAAGTAGTTTTGATGGTGGATGTATACCGTCGTTATAGCCAATAACCCAAATATCTATGTATGGTTGGATGGCTTATTTTTATTTATATTTTATCTTGATTTGCATATCAAGCCTCTACCTCCTTATTGCCAATGTAAAGTTAATTCTTTTCTATCTTTGCTCCCCTCGAATGTAACTTGAGATTTCTTTTAACAATATAATAAGTTTAGTAGCAATAGGAGAGTTTTATTTCTTGCAATGACGAAGATGGAAATAAACATCATGTGAGCTGACCATTTCACGTGATGAGCTGAGCGGCTGGAGGACCTAGGAGGATAGACTGCAGAAGTGAATCGATCGCCAGGTGGTCCCAACTGAATGTCTGGAAGAGCCTAAACATCGGTTGGACAGGAGGTGAGATGAGCATTTCAGAGGACCAATCGATCGGCCAAGACGTGAGACAACCGATTCAAGGGTTGAACTGATCAACTCGGATTGGCAAGCACAGATCTACACCAATAGTAGGTTCATACATGTGATGTGATGATTGACCTAAGTGGTAGTAATTCTTTGTGGCTCTAAGGAATTACAATAGACATGCCATAATTATGGGTTTTTGTTTTCTACATTTCATGTTTATATTGTGGGATATAGCATGTATATAATACGTACTATATATGTGGTGATTGGATATAGTGTGTGTGTATATATATATATATATATATATATATATAAATATAATCCCTCAATCAAACATATTACGCCTAAGATGCTTTCCATTAGCAACACATGAAAAACTTGATCGACTAAGTGCAGGTTACACCCTAGAGTGGTGCGTCGTCTATCTCGTGGAAGTGTGATGGTAATGGTGTAGGTTCTGCCCTAGCGGGGTGCATTATTATTATGTCATCTTTTGGGTCAGACTTAATTGGTGACTCTTAATGCAATTAAGCCCAGAGGCATGTAGATAATTATGGCAAAGAGTTGTGTATGTTATCTATCCAAAAATTACATATGATGTGATTAGCAAATGTTGCCTACCTTAATGGTTGATTATAGATGCTGGTGTTGGTCAGGTAATAATTGAATCATTTTGGATTTTGGCTCATTAGAAAATTGTTCACTATAATTTTCCAAATTGATACTTGAGGGTTGTCAAGTTGATCAAAATAATGAGAGTGATAGTTAATTAAATACCTAATCAATATTGTCAAATTTTAATCAGATCAAATCAAAAATGAATTTTTGATAAAATGACAAATTCTTTTGTAGAATCAAATGGCAACAAACAACAATCACTTTTATCTGTTATTGGTCCTTGAAAAGGACAATCTAAATGGGAACAACTTTATGATTTGTTCATGGTGTTGAGAATCATTCTCACACAGGAGTGCAATCTCTATGTCCTGGAGATGCCAGAACCAGATGAACCCCTTCCCAATGCACCAAGGGATGATGTGGATGTTTATAAGAAGCATATTGAAGATGATGTGGATATCAAGTGTTTGATTCTATGCTCCATGAACTATGAGTTTTTAAGGAAGTATGAGAACATGGATGTGATTGAAATGGTCACACATCTCAAGAACATGTTCTAAGATTAGGCAAGACAAGAGAGATATGATGTCTTCTAGGTGTTGTTCAAGTGCAACATGGCAAAAGGAGATCAAGTAGGTCCTCATGTACTCAAGATCACTGGGTATGTAGAGAACCTAGCTATACTGGGATTCCCCTTGGGTCAAGAGTTGGCCACTGACATGATTTTGTAGTCCCTGCCAGACTCACACTACAGTTTGCCATGAACTATAGCATGATTGACTTTGACAAGCCGTTGACATAGTTGTTGGGCATGTTGAGAACAGTTGAGGCACAAATGAAGAAATACAAGATCGAGTTTTTGATGATGATCAACAAGACAAAGGGGAAGTCTAAAGATAAAGGCAAATCTAGGAAGAGCTCTAAAGATGGACAGAAGCCCAAATCTTCATATCTCAAGGAAAAGGAAGGAGTGAAGAAAAGAGGCAATTGTCACCATTGTCATCAGTTTGGACGTTGGAAAAGAAATCACCCACTTTGGTTAGAGGAATTAAAGAATAACAAGGAAGGCATTGAGGCCTCCACTTCATGTATAAATGTTATAAAATAAATTTGATTACTTCTTCATCTTGGTATATGATACCAGATAGAGATCTGACATACTTGATGTGCAGGATCTGAGAATAAGTAAAAGCCTTCTTAAAAGGACAAAGATGGACAAGGCAAAGGAAGAGTTGTAGAATCTTTAGTCTATATTCAAATTTATCTTAGCCATATGGGCATGCAATAGAGTTAATTGAACTGCTATTTTATTATGACAATAAATAGAAACATTTACTTTACGCATCTTATATGACATGGATGGTAAATCAATGAAGTGAGTTGTTAATGTTTCTATTTCAAAAGATATGATCTTATATGGAAATTCCCAACCATGTTATATGAAAGAATCTTAATATGAATGTTTATAACATAAATATCAAAGGATTATAATGGATAACTCAAACAAATTTTTAGCATAGTCATCTAATGCACAAATGAAAGAAGTGCATTACTAGAATCCATATTGATGGTTATTTAGACTCCTTTTGGTTATTGAACAAATAAGAGAATGTAAGTCTGAAATATGAGCAATATGGCACAAAACCCTTCACTAGAGGTAGTGGGAGGATTAAGCATTCTATTTGAGCTTATACATATTTATGTATGAAGATCTTATGGAATAAATGCTAAAGTTGACTGGTAATACTTCATTATATTAATTGATAATCCCTGTTAATATGTGGATTTGTATTTGGTGAAATATGAACATAAATCTCTTGATGTGTTCAAGAAGATTATAAATGAAGTATAACTTTGATAAAGTATTAAGAAACTTTGATATGATCAAATGTTGAAATAATTTACACAAATAGTTTTAGGACCTTACAAAAAGGATTGTGATAACATATCACAAAGACAAATCCACCTGAACATGATGATGTGCTAGGATGAAGGAATTAGGAATTACATCATGATGAGTCATGATTTGATTGTCATAATAATATGTTCTTCTAACTTCCACATATATTTATACTTTACACTAAAACAATGTACCATCAAAATGGTTTGAAAGACATCATATATGATATGAAATGGGAATGTCCCTATATGTCTTAAGGATAGAAACCTATATAAAGAAAGTAGTTTTTGGAAAAGATTTATCCACAAATCATGATATTAGAACACAGCTATAAATCCCAAGCCTACAACAAAGTGTTTATTTCTAGAATAACTGAGTTTCAAAATAATCAGTGGGAGCAAAACTAGAACTCAAAGAGTTCGAGATCAACAAAAGGTACAATGAGAACTAAGAGAACCACAAGTTGTTGTGGAATCCCAACTTTGTCATGTAACACAGAACCTCACAGTTCTAGTAGAACACATCTGAAATTGGAGAATTGCGAATCCCCCAACTCAGTAGAGTTGGTCATAAGATGATGAGCCAACCAATCAACTTGAAGTTATTGAGAACCATAATCTGAGTAATGGCTCAAAGCCATTATGGGGTCTATGTAAGATAACAAGGTATGACCTTGCTAGTACTACCTAAAGGGGTAATACCTAAAGGGTGAAGTAGGGTCTTGTTGCAAAGACCTACATGTATAACCTAAAAGGACAAATTGGTTATAAAGGTTTTTGAAGTCAGTTCAAACTATTGAACATGTTGAAATTCCTTAACCAATTGCAATGCTTGTTGTTGCAGCTAGAATAGACTATAAAATCTGGCATATGAAAGTTAAAATTGAATTCCTTAAAGGAATGTGTGAGAGGATGTGTACACGACACACCCTAAAGGTTTTATAACTTCATCGATGCATATAAAGTCTATAAGATACAAAGTTCAATCTAGGATCCGATCAAGCATCTCAGATATGGGATCTTTTGACTTGACAAGATAGTCAAAGAGTTTGACTTGAATCAAGATAAAAGATAAAATTTGTAATTATAAAAGATTTAGTGGAACTATATATAGATATTCCAGTTGTGATGGGGAATAACATCTCAATATTGAGAGTATTGAGAACTGGCATGGAAAACACCTTCACCAATGAAGAATTAGGTCAAACATTCTTGAGATAGGGATCAATACCAATATATAATTATTGAAAGTTTTATAGTATAAGTTTGAGCACATACAATAGTAGGGTAATTGAAAGAGATCAACATAAAGGATTCAATGAGAGAGGAATTTGGATTAGTCTCTCATGAACCATTAATTCCAATTCTTATGAAGAATGGAAATGACATGATGGATTTATCATGAATGCTATAAATATACTTTTCCCATATAATCTTATATGCATTGGACATGACAAGATGGTATTAAATTCCAATAAGGGTTATTGGAATGTCATTAAAGACATCCATTATTACTTGTGAAGTACTTAAAGATAGATTGCTAGTTAATAGAAACAAAGAAGAGTTGGGTGTAAAGGGTTACACCGATGCAAGGTTCCAAAATGGCAAAAATGATTGCAATAAACATGTTGAAGAAAAGGTGTTGTTAGTTGGAAGGGTTCTGAACTAATAGCCATTTATTCTATTCTACAATAGAAGTTGAGTATGCTTGTGTTATGAACACAAGATATATATTTTATGGATCTAGAAGTTCATATTGATGAACTTATATATGTTCCAACCATTGATGACTCAGTGACAACAATGGAGTTACTTGTTAGGCTATGAATATCAGATATCATATTATGACAGTTTCATCTTATAGCAAAGAGATAAGAAATGTGAAATATACTGAGTTATAGCAAAGTGTTGCTAATCCACTGGATTAGCACTTGTACAGTAGAATATGGTAGACATATTTAGATCACTAAGAATGAGATTCATGGGTGATTATCTCTAAGTACAAGTGGGAGTCTATTGGTAAGATATGTCTAGAGAGACAATCATATGATGATTGACATGGCATATAACATAAAGGATTTGATTAATAATAATAATAATAATAAAGGAAAGCTTCCAATTCATTCTAATTCACTTAGTTATGAGATAATGAGAAAATATTATGAATGTCAAAAGAATGATAATACGCAATGATGTTTATCTTCAAGTACGTGACTTGAACAATGAGATCATATGAATGCTAAGAGAATGTAAATTCTTATTATGTCCCTAGTTGGTTGTTATTGTGGACGGCAAATAGACACCAGTAACACATAAGACTAGAGTGTGAGTCGGATGATGACAGAATCTCATTAGTCATGATATGATATATCAAATCAAGCACACAGATATATGTTACAGAATAGTGTATCAGACATACCTACCTTGAGAATGACACATGAAAACATCATTAGTGGTCATAGTCATTTCTCATACTGAAGGTGGTGATTGTGATTCTTAGACCTATAGTCACTACACTCATCACATGTCATTCAGTATACTTTGACATCATTAAACGTAACCCTGAAATAAAGATTGTCATAACGGTGATGATTGGGTAGTTGTGACACATGGGGATTGTCTATAAATGATGTTGATGGGATTTGTCCCTCCTACTGGAGTTTGATATCATGGCCACTTGATAAGCGAGACTGAGAAATGCATGTACATGCACATGTGAATCAATATATGATATTGAGGTCACAATATCTCATACAGTCTACTCTTGGTTCAAGGAACATGGATTGACTATTGTGAGGATGATGATTTCATACCTCCGGTTCATTCTAGATATCAGAGATAAAGGAATTATACAATTGTTGCAACACCTTACACAGATTGTAGATTGAAGTTGTTCTCCTACTTTCCATTCATTTGGGTAGCAGTGATGTGTGATTAGGCACCTCTCTCTATTTGTGATGTCATAAGTTAGTTATGGGCATTCATTGCCAATGTGATATAGAACATATACGTCACACATAGAGAAACTCATATAGAATAGGAGTTTTATCATGAATGATGATTATATGATTACTAAAGTGTTTGGGTATTCAAATTCAAGTAACAAATTAGTTGACTGGACTGCCAACCGACCGGCTCAAGTGTTGAGACAACAATATAGAGTGTCAGGTTGATTAGAACTGAATTGGTTGAGTTATGCATGAATCGGAGCCCCAACCGATCGATTCACTAAGTGAACCAATCGACTCAGGTTGGCTGAGATGATCGGTTCACTTGGTGAACCAAACAGCTCGGCTTTGCCAACCAAAGGTTCTAGTAGTTTTCCTGAATTCATGAGAAAAGTTGATCATTTCACTTGTTCAATTCGATTGGTACAATAATTAATGTTTAGCATTAATTGGAGGCGACTTATCAAATTCATATACGATTAGGAAACATGACGAAACAATCGGTTCAAGTTGTGTATTGACTGGCTCGCATATGAACCGACCGGTTCGGTTGCCAACCGATTGGTTCGTGATTCGCATGTTGTAAAAATTTATGATTTTCTGATCTTTTCCACTCCCACATAGATCAGAACCTAGACCCTATCCCCTTCTATAAATAGAAGGTGTCTGGAGGCTTCCCTGAACACAACTCAATTGCCTTTGACAATTGGTATTCTCTCTATTGTGTAACTAATAGAGACCGGACAAGTTCTACCCGCTAAAGGAAAAGATAGTAAGGGAGAAACAATTGTGGGAGAATAAGTTGGTGACTAGTACATCAACGGGAGAGACAACTTTTTCTATCTGTTTTACTAGAATGACAAGAATTCTAGTTGGTCCGTGTGGACTTCTCTAGAAGCGAGGAGGTTATTGTTTGCCATTAGGAGGATGACGTCAGCCTGTAGTCTGTGGTGAGACTAGGAGCCGTTGCAGACGTTCCAGTTTGTTGTCTATGTTGAAGATCAGGAGCTGCACAAACACCATCTAAGAGCAACTAGAAGATAGTTGCACTGCAATGGTTAGTAGTCCCTGGACTTACTCCAGGACCAGGTATAAACTCATTAAATCATATTTTTTATTTTATAGTAGTTGATGCGATCTTGTTGTTATGAGAAATATATATATATATATATATATATATATATATATATATATATATATATATATATATATATATATATATATATATATTCCGCTGCCTTTTTTGTGCCTGTATTTACCAACACAAACAAATTGATGATGTTTGCACTCTCTTTTTTGAGTAAAATCTAGATAAATTTCCCACTCATAGTAATGATAATGATATCATTTGGAGAAATTCATTTCCCTAGACAACAAATATCGCCATCATTCTCTGTTTTGTAACCTTGTAGTTTTGCAAAATCATGTGTAATCACCGTATTATATTCGATATGGATATTGTTAACACTGAAAATAGCATTTAAGCGTTATAGCCATTTGCATTTTTGTCTGGTGGACAAATTCATATTAAAAAACAGGATATAATAATTGGAAGATAAAAAATCTGATTTTAATGTTTTGTGAATGTTTTTTTCACTATATTAACTAGAACAGACCACCATGAGTTATATCATAGACAACGTAAGGTCTAGATTCTATAATACTGACCAAATAAGGAGGACGTGCTTTTAGTATATCTATCCATGAAAAGCATATACGTGGCTCCGCATTTTTGGAGCAGGACAATGAGAAGGTGTAATGTCTTGTTCGGAAACATTTTTTCATCATTTATTAGTAAACATCTTGGTTGTGAATTTGAGATAATAAGGATTGAGCATTGTTGGCATCAATCATTGTTGTAAAGGTTGAAGTCCATGTTGACCGACGTAGTTGCACTTCGAAGAATAAAGTATGTATAACACTTCTTAGATCTCATGGTAACGCTGAATTTCTATGCAAGTGACACCAATGCATATTGATTTACAAGGTCACCTAGATGTTAAGTTGGCTAGTTATTCCCACAATAGGATATTGCTTGTAGCTGTTTAGGTAAACGTAAATATTCCATTCTTAAAGTTATTCCTTTCTTTTAAGTCTAAACTATGTTGCATACTTGGTTTATCTTACTCCTCCTGTGTCGAGCCTCCACAGATCAATGAGGGGTTGGGGAGAGGTAGTCTCTTTGATGACTCGGTTTTTTTTTCTTCTTTTAAGTCTAAACTGAATTATAGGATATATGTGTGAGTTGTAGACATGGAAAAGTAAATGATGTTGATTGGAGCAATTATCTTTTGTGAAGGTAACGGGTTATCTCTTTCAATCCATACATTTACATTGGTTAAGAACAATACAAATTATTATTTACGCAAAATCCCTTCATGCTCTTATTGTAACTAGTTTATTCAGAATTTATGGATGGGAGAATTGCTTATTAATTTGCGGGAGATCATTACGAACAAGCGATGTCTACTTTTTATCTAGACGTTTACAACTTTTGCATCATATGACTGATCTTTAACCCAATACAAAGTGTCGACAAGATTTTAATTATTTTCAATGATATATGAGCCTCGTGAGACTCAAATTTATAGGTTTTTAGTCCATGTGGATAGATCATGTAATAATCACTATAAAGCGTTACTCAATCCATGAGACTAGATCATGTAATATCACTATAAAAATTACTCGATGCCTCTCACACTAGCGCCAAAATATTCCTTTCATCGGATCATTATCATAATAGATATAGCCTAATATAAACTTGAGTACTTGGGCGATGTTGTATGCTGGGGTCAATTTGTATGTCTAATTAAATATTTGTCTGATTTGAGGAGAGGTCCAACTCTATCATTGAACCAAGTAAGAGACCTCTAATTGTTGCTATAAATTTTGCCTTTGGGTCATCCTAATGGGTATCAAACCCCTAACATGTAGCTAACAAACCAACCAAGGTTACTAGTTGAACAATTCACAGATGCAAAGTCAATATGCATGTAAAAATTATAATTTTGAAAATTCAAACCAATGATCTTCTATGTATTATATCAATTACAAAACTTCAACTCCTTGATATAACTAGAGTTTATTTATGTGAAGGTTTAGAAATGAATTTATGGGATGACGCTTCTAGAATACATAAATTAAGGCATATGTGTATCTAAAACACGTCAATAATAGTATCTAAGCTATCCATGTGATGTATAAGACCATTGGTTTAAAATTTCTAAAAATGTTACCTTGATATGCAAACTCAACTTAAGGAATTTTGGCATTCAAGTATGTCTTAGACTAATTATGGGAGAGAGATTAGACTAGGCTACAACACTAGTATGAACAAAATTCATTGGTTTTATGTTACATCTATGGAATGTAAGCCAACTATTTTTGACGTTACATCCATAAAATTCTAAATCAACCCATATGGTCGTGATCTTCACCCAATTTGAATCTCATCTAATTCCTTTATGGCATCCGTAGTACATATGCAAACTTTATTGTTTGATATAGTTTTAGGCCATTGATAGTGTGACATGTAGCAGAGATAATATTTTTTGCTTAAATGAGACCAACTTGTTCGTGTGACTAGTTTACAAATGTTTATTTTGGGATTGCCAAGCATAAAAAATATCCAGTCTTTGTGGAATTGTTTACGAATTACGTTTTACCTATATTACATATGTGTGTGATATGTGTGTCTATGTTTGCTTATGTATATTTACATGTGTGTATAGAGAAAGAGATAAATGATTTACACTCTACATAAAAATGATGGGTATCAAACCCCTAACATGTAGCTAACAAACCAACCAAGGCTACTAGTTGAACAACTCACAGATGCAAAGTCAATATGCATGTAAAAATTATAATTTTGAAAATTCAAACCAATGATCTTCTATGTATTATATCAATTACAATACTTCAACTCCTTGATATAACTAGAGTTTATTTATGTGAAGGTTTAGAAATGAATTTATGGGATGACGCTTCTAGAATACATAAATTAAGGCATATGTGTATCTGAAACACGTCAATAATAGTATCTAAGCTATCCATGTGATGTATAAGACCATTGGTTTAAAATTTCTAAAAATGTTACCTTGATATGCAAACTCAACTTAAGGAATTTTGGCATTCAAGTATGTCTTAGACTAATTATGGGAGAGAGATTAGACTATGCTACAACACTAGTATGAACAAAATTCATTGGTTTTATGTTACATCTATGGAATGTAAGCCAACTATTTTCGACGTTACATCCATAAAATTCTAAATCAACCCATATGGTCGTGATCTTCACCCAATGTGAATCTCATCTAATTCCTTTATGGCATCTGTAGTACATATGCAAACTTTATTGTTTGATATAGTTTTAGGCCATTGATAATGTGACATGTAGCGGAGATAATATTTTTTGCTCAAATGAGACCAACTTGTTCGTGTGACAAGTTTACAAATGTTTATTTTGGGATTGCCAAGCATAAAAAATATCCAGTCTTTGTGGAATTGTTTACGAATTATGTTTTACCTATATTACATATGTGTGTGATATGTGTGTCTATGTTTGCTTATGTATATTTACATGTGTGTATAGAGAAAGAGATAAATGATTTACACTCTACATAAAAATGATTTTCTATTATACTATCGGTCCACACAAAAAAGTAACATAATGCCTACATGCAAAATATTTTATTCATAACTTCTTATATCTTTTCAAAAAGTAGAATTTTTGCATTATTATCACATTTCTCAAACTTAGTGTTTTATAGAGTTAAGGATTTTGACCCCGTATTGTTTTACTTTTTATTGCTTGTGTTAACTTCACAGTTCCAATTTGTTTCGTACTAAAAATTCTCGAATTTCTCTTGTAGAATTTCATTTGCAAGCTTGTATAGTTTCTTTTGCTAGGAACATACCTTAACTTCTAACAAACCACAAACATTTCCACCATAATGCACATATATTAAATAGTAAATAAAGGTTCTGTGGGAAGGTGTAGGCTCATACAAGATGGTATAAAGTATATACAAGAAGGAGGTGGTTGTTAGAGTAAATGGTAAGTTTTGGGGTGGTAGGTAGAAGAGTCCATTTGAAGAAGGAAAATGTATTTTGGTATTGAGAAAATGATGTGGGTTAGGGAGAAATAATGATTGTAGCACAATAGTAATTGACTTATGAAGTAATTAGAATCAAAATTGTAGATTGAATGAAAGAATTCAATACCATCAAACTTATTTGTTCAAAATGTAAAATCACATTGTATGATACAATAATATTTGAGAAGGTGGAGGGGTGGGTGAACTAACCTAGGGAGTAACAAGAATTATTTATATGGAACCCCTTAAGATCATATCTATTTCATATTATGAAATAATCATCCCATAAATGATCTAGACCTTCATTCAGAAACATGAAATCATGTTGAAAGCAATTGAATTTGGAACAAGTGTCTACAGTAGGATAAACATATCCACAAAGAAATAACGTTATATGGTGTATTAATGTTATTTCCAAGCATGACTCAATGAAAGTGCAACCTTGAAATTTATGCTGCAAAAAGGGTATTTGGGTGGGGGGGAGTTGGGGTGGTGAGGAGGGAGATACTTAATGAAGTAATGTGGTGAGTTGAGGAAGGGATGGGAAGAATGTTGATTGAGGTTTTGGGTATGGTTTCTTATACTAACTATGTTGTGAATTCATATTTACTTTAAATGTTGTTTTCAAACCCACAAAGGAAATAGAAATCCACGTTGTCACCAGAATATTCATAGTATTGAGAAATGTTCCAACGATAATAATGTCGTGTACACTCTTTCACTAAAGCCTTCTCGAGGATTTCACATATGGTTGTGCCACCATATACAAGTTCTAAACTAAATTAATTAAAAAACACAACCCTAAGAAGGTTACTACTCCCACATCTCGTCCATAATTGAATGCAATTGTAGCATCTTTTTGAAACGCCTAGCGGTTCATTGCATTTAGCGTTCCCTTGGACCATAATCATATTGAGGAATAAAGAAAATCCTATACTATATATCAAATAGGGGAAATTGGAGACTTTCCTTCAAGCAATCTTTTCCCTCCTCTAATTGTCCATGCAGATAAAGTGAGATAGATGAACAATCCATACCTCAAAATATCTTCATGAGTTGCAACCTAATCTTTTCAAGTATAATCTTCAACCTGATTTTAAATTTATACTTTTTTATATAATGCTATTAAGAATTCTTAGTTGCTGGCGAGTGATTTTTTTTTTAAGTTGCTGGCGTACACGGGAACATAAAAGGGTTTTTGGACCTGGTTTTTATTAGTTTTTTAGACCTTATAGGACACGTTTGCTTTACTGTAACTGGCAAGATAGGATTGCAGCCTTATATCCAGCAACAGAAAATATATGTTTGATAATCTGAAGATGTAAAATGTAAGGAATCCAGTACTTTCTAACCCATAGCAGTTGCCGCATTATGGACTCCCATCTCAAAAAGGCCGGAAGCGAGTTAGGGGACGTTTGGTTCGGCAGATTTATTAGTTGGATTCTTCAGATTCCTGCATTTCATCTAAAGTAGTGGGCTATTAAAGATCTCCAGAAACGGAAGATTATGTTTGGTCAACTGGTATTTTCTGTACATGAAATAAGCATGAACAAATTTAGACGCGAACAAAAAAGTAACGTGGAGTGGTTTTGTAGCAGCTATCGACCAAAATACAGAAGGGAGTATGGTCCGCACAATAGATAAGAGATGTCGTTGAAAGGCGTCCCGCTGATTGAGATGGAAACGGTCATCCATCATCCGCTGTACATTAAAGAAATACGGGATTTGTTGTTTTTTTCATCTCCAGCAAAGCAAACATAATATTTATATAGCACAAGACCAAAAAATGCAATCCAATACAGCCATATCTATTAAACCAAACGTGCCCTTAGTAGTTACAGCAATCTGGGCGCCTCAACCACTGCAGCCTCCTGCTAGCCACTGCGTGGTCCCCTACCAGCCGCTCCCACTTCTGACGCCTGTGGCCAGAAAAATTCAAACGGAATTAAACAAATACAGTATTCCTTAAATCCAGGCAGATCTCGGAAAACAAACAAGCCCATAGTTGCTGGCGAGCACGGGAACATAAAAGGGTTGTTAGGCTATCTAAATTTAAGGGTCGTGACTCGTGCGTTCATTGTCTCTGGCAGGGGGGTGTTTCTTTTTCAGCCCAGTGCTCCCATGCTCCAGGTTCCAGAATCAAAACGACGCCGACTGGAGACAAAGCAAAATATCTAGATGTGGAGGACGTATTTGCTCACACTGGCACTGACGACACACGATCTTGAGCGT
Organism: Alisma plantago-aquatica; assembly: GCA_963693085.1. NCBI lineage: Eukaryota > Viridiplantae > Streptophyta > Magnoliopsida > Alismatales > Alismataceae > Alisma > Alisma plantago-aquatica. The sequence goes on along the minus strand of OY856411.1, from coordinate 719,293,034 downwards.
GTGAACGTATAGGAACATGATTACGAATTAGTAACTTGATGGTTCTTTAATGTCTCTATAATGTTCTAGACATCGACCCTTTTCATAACACTACATAAAACCTCGAATAAAGCATGCAATTATCCATCCTCATATTTTGTTCTGAAAAAGGAAAACAACTAGCAAAAGTCGGCAGGAGAACAGAATAGCTGAACCCAAATGGAGAAGTAAATGCATGAAGAGCTGAAGAAACGAACGTATTTTTTCCTTCCAGTTGACACGAAAAAGTCGCTTCTTTATTTGTTAACTTCTTCAAAATATTTGCACTTTCTTCTGGCAGAATAATGCATACGCACTTTAGAATACTATTTTGAGAAACAAACAAAGTCGCTCCATACTTGCGAACTTTCATGGCATGCCATACACAGATATTATAGTTTTCGTCGATACATACCATGCAAGATAAGAGAAACATACAGATCGATTAAACATCACACATACTCTGCAGATTTATGTTTCTACTTGATCGCCATATGAAATACAGCCCAGTACCTCTATGAGCCGGTGAATAACGCCTGTAAATCTAATGTCCCGAATTTACTGTTTCGGCTGTCTCCCGCAAAGTCCTTGCTATATATTTATCTGAAAATCCACTCCTATAAAAAATTTAAAGAGGAGTGTGTGCGACAGAGATTTAATGGGAAATGCCCAGGACATTAAATCCGAAACAACAGATTTGACCCAGAGATTAACTGCAGCATCAAAAGGATGCAATCGATGAGAAGTTTTTAACCGTCCAATGGTAGATATAATCTTACGTTGGGAGGTATTACAAAAACTCAAAATTTTAACCACAAATTCGACTGTTTACAACATCCATTTTACAATTTCCACCTAAAAACTTGATTTGGGATTTTTATTTTCAACTTCTTCCCAAGAAGACGATTGGCATACAGAAACTGCTTATAAATTAGCTAAATAAACAGATACCAACAACACTAGTTTGTAGTTGGGGATCCGGAAGCCTATACTGTAAACTTACAAACTAACTATTCTTCTCAACAGGAAAAATGAAACTTAGCACACTAGCCATAACCATCTTTTATGAGGTCTAAGCTGCTTCAGCATTATGACGAACTGAGCAGAGATAGAAGATTGCGCCACCGAGGGGTTTCCTCCTCAAAGATGTAGGTCAGATTTGAGACCAGGACTCCACTTCCACCAATCTGCAGTCATGAAGCAATTAGATATTTACTAGCTGCCACGATAACAACTATATCTTAAGAGTTGCAAACACTATGCAGAGCTAGACACCCAACTAATACGGCTAAAAATAAAGTCATCAACTATAGTACAATGTCAAACAATTTATATGCTACACTTGGTCAAAGATCACACAGGGTTAAGATACTCTGTTGGAGTAAAAACAAATTTGAAATATATGCAAGCCAATTCCTCATATCCAATTCGGGAAATCAAAGACCTCAAGGTATATAGCTCAATCTCGATTCTTACTAATGCAACATTTTGTAATCCAACAAATATTTCCAAAATAAGGTAGGAATCGATACTCCCTTGTCTGTGGCTGCCCACAATCGTCTACTGCTGCCCTGTCACTTTGACCCAAACAAAGGCTTAGGAACTTTATTTGAAGATGAGTCGAGCAAGAAAGTCATCCTTCATAAAAGTGGGCTGCTGTTTACTTTTGTTATGTAGTAACATGATCTCAACCAACTTTCGTGTCAAAACATTAAAACTATGATTAAGATGGATGAGATAGAATATGATATTAGAAACTAGATTAGGGTCGGACCTAGTACCAACATAAACAGCTGCCTACAAGCCTTATAACAGGATTGGCCAAAATATACACAACAATTCTAGATGAACCATAGTCAATGACAAAATGTGACAAAAGAGCAAAAGTATAGTGAACTCACTGATCTCAGTTGCTGGACAGCACTGTACAGAGACTTCCGAGGAACACAAATAACAATTGCATAATAATCAACTTTAATTCCGTCGTCATGTTTGCAGTATACCGGTGAAATTGTGGGACCCTGTACACAGTTGATAATGTTAGAGTACTCATGGCATAATGCTTCTGCTACAATAGGTATGCAAATGTATACCTGCAACCCAGACAATAAGGATTGGCCGAGTACTCTTTCTGCTATTTCCTCGGCGCTATTCCCCCTCATGTTAGCAACCACCTTCAATCAGCAACAAAAGCAATATCATTGACACAGGAACTGTCACTAAGAAAGTCTACATAATAGGATACTACTAGTGGCATACCTGAAATTGACCACTGGCTCTTAGGTGTGCTTCTAACCGCTCAAGCATCTCATGAGTTATATCTAGGACTCCTTTACGTTGAATCATGGACCTCTTGCTTGCAATCAGGACACCCTAAAATATATTAACAACAGAATTATAGAAAATATACAACTACTTGTAATTTGTGCGATGATATCATATAAGATCTAAGCATGAGGAAACACTTTGCCTGCAAATTGGCGGTATTAGGTTTTAAAAGAAAACTTCGTTATCTTACGAAAGCAAACCTGACTCTCTAAAACGACTCCACCTTCAATCTCCTTTAAGTTATTTTCACGAAGCGTAGTTCCACTGCTCACGAGATCCAATATGGCATCGGCTATCCCCATCTAAGAAAATAATTAGAACAAGAACAATAGTGAGAAAGGTACTGATACTAGAAGTTCCTGGGTATTTTTTATAGGGTGGTGGATAGCTTTAACACTTACAAGAAAAACTACTTTTATAATAGTAGAATATGATAACAAACAAGAACACCTACAAAGATAAATTTAGCTAGTATCAAGTAATTGATGCAGCACGATATTCCACCACAAAGATAATTCATAGTCCCATGTGACCAACTTGCACAGTTTTTGTAGCACAGTGAATCCCTCAGTTGGAAGTTAATTTATCTTAATGACAACTGTCTAACTTGTAAGTCTTATCGGTAGCATCTAATGATTATAGTCACATGGGAAGGAGCGTGATGACCATCTTAAGTGTAAGATACCTCGGAAATGCTAAATGGGAGTATATTTGCCTTGTTGAAGCTAGAAGTATAGTTCCAAAAATGAGGTTGTACACTTGTACTGCACCCTATTGTAACTGTCGTTGACATTATGTTTTCCATATTAGTGGAAATATAATCAGGCAATATATGATCCCAAATTAGTGTAACTACATAACTTATTATCTTCTTAGTATCTTAGTTCAAAAAGACTGCACTTGGAAACACATTCATGATTCACCTGAATATTGAGCGTTTTGACATGTCTTCCAGACTTCCAGTCATGGACATATAACTAAGTTCTAGCTATTTACTTCGGGTGAATGGAGAGCAGCCAAATTGGTATATTAGAAAGGGAACATCACTAAACATGAGAACCAGACAACTGCATGAATACCTCTTGATGGTAAACTTTTTCACGCAAATGTAGATCACTGGATATTATCTCTCCCTACTGCCATACGGTACCAAGGAAAGTTGTGAAGTTTGGATCTGCACAAGCAAAAGGGGCTCGTAGTTTATAGTATGATTACTAAGAAATAGAGTTATTTAGTATGAACATGGAATAAGGCATGTCTAATTTGGTAAACATCAGCAAAAATTGGTAGGAGCAATTGCTGCTTGTGTCCTTGTCAGTATTGGATCTGCACAAGCAAAGAGGGCCAGTAGGTTTTAGTATGATTACTAAGAAAAAGAGTAATTTAGTGCGAACATGGAAGAAGGCCTGTCTAATTTAGTAAACAACAGCAAAAATTAGTAGAAGCAATTGCTGCTGATGTCCTTGTCAGTATTAAACCAAATCCTTCCAAAATTTGGTAAAACACTAGTAGGGGCAACCATAGAGATGGCAGACATTATAAAGGGATAAGATATATATCCCCTCGCCTTAGTTGTTAACTGTAACTTTGCTCCAACATGTGATTCGAAGATATATAGGATACATGTTATCCACTCTAGCAACTCCAAACTCTGCTGTATAGTCTGCTAGATCGTGGTCAATTCCAAAGTTTACAATTTTTCTAAATGTAAAGGACCAGTGGATCAAACTACAAATCAAGTATGGGTATTTTGTCAGTAACTTGAGCTGCTGTTGCGTTAACTGAAGTTATACTTACAGGGTGTCTGTAACAGTGAACACAGGCTAGCTAAGAACCCTATTAGATAATATACTTCTATTATGTTTTTCCTTTATTTGAATACTGACCCAGTGTCGATACTATCGACATGTCTGTCGATACTATCGACACTGGTGCAGATACAACATTGTAATTGTCTCGATACCTGACCTAGTGTCGATACTATCGACATACTGTCGATAATATCGACGTTGGTCGAGTGACAGGATTGTTCTGTCTATAATAGAAGGGTGCTCTCATAGTGCAACCCTAAGCTCTCTTTTTTCTTCATCTAGTTTCACATGGTATCAGAGCAGGCACGTTAGCCGCCTTCTCTTCCCCTCCCTCCCTCCTTCTCTACCCCTTCCCCCCCTCCCCCGCGCCGACCGCCGTCGACCGATTGCTCGCCGAGCCGTGGCAAGTTGTTGCTGCAGCCGCCGCAGTCGTGCTCCTCTCCGGGCAACGGTAACGTATCTTTGGTTGATCGTGGCCAGATCTGTTTGATCTCTTCTTTCGTGCACGTACCGGCTGGTTGATTGTCTTCGGCGGATCGTTGATTTGCTTCTGTATGGGGAGTTGACGGGCTACCGTGCTTCTCCCTTTCTACCTGCCTATGTCGGCTCTTGAGCCACCGGGTTCTTTGTTGCGTCTAGGCATAGCTCTTATGTAGGTTGGTCCTTCTGTGGATCTCTGCTCTGTCTGCTACAGTCTAGTTGGCAGATCTAGACGGTCTCCTGCTGCTGCTGTTTTCTACTTCTTGTTTGGACCTAACTCTCTGCTGCTCGAATGGCTTCTTCACATGAAGACTACCGCCGTCAAGTGACCACCGTGAAACTCGACGGCCGCAACTATCAACACTGGGTGTGCTCCATGGAGATCTTTGCAAAATCCCAGGGAAAGCACTCCCATTTGACCGAGAATCCGCTACCTGCCCCACTTGCCACTGTAGAGTCCAAAGATAAAAAGATCTATGATGACTGGGTCAAGGATGACTCTACTGTGATGACCTGGATTCTGAACAGCAGCGAGACTCGCATCAGTGTTACTCTCCTGCGCCTTCTGACGGCGAAAGAGATGTGGGACCAGCTTGTGAGCACCTACTCTCACAACAAGAATCCGAAGAAGGTGTTTGATCTAAACAAACAGCTCGCTCGCTTACAGTTTACTGGATCGGACATTGCAGACTATTTTTCTACATTTAAAGGCGTTTGGGCTGAACTTGAGACATTACATCCTTTGTCCACGGACTTGGCCACCATGCAGCGCCAGAGACGGGAACTTCAGGTGGTCCAGTTCCTTTGTGGTCTCCCTGACTCCTATGTTGGAGTGGTTGATCAGATCCTTATCGGCGACCCACTGCCCACGTTGGAGAGTGTGTTTCAACGCCTTCAACGCCTGTCGGCCTCTTCTACTGACCTGTCTACTGATACAGTTGACCCCACTGCTCTTGCTACCATGGGTGGCAGGGGTCGTGGTCGTGGTCGCGGTCACGGCCGCCCTCCTACTGCTCCTAGTCGGAGTCGAGGATCTTCTGGTCGCGGTATTTTTGGCCGTGTCTCGTCTACTGATTCATCTGCTGGAGCCGCTCCTCAGCGGTACTGTGATTTCTGTGGCCGTAACAATCATAATGAAGACAAATGTTGGAAGAAACACGACACTCCTGCATGGGCCAACGCTGCTACGGAGGGTACTACTCCGACTGCTCCTACTGCCACTTCGACTGAAGCCACTGCTGACTTTATTCGCTCCGAGGTGGAGCGGTTGCTACAGGAACGGACTGCTTCATCTTCATCGGTTGGGGCTTCTTGTGCTCACGCAGCCACATACTCTGGTTGTGACTCTGCCTTTCTGAGTGCCTCTTCTTCTTCTACCGGTAATACAAAATGGGTGATCGACTCTGGTGCCTCGTCTCATATTTCTGGCAACCGTTCTCTTTTTTCTAATCTTCTTAAACCCCGCTCTAAGTCTATTGTGATGTTTGCTGATGGGTCCAAGACTGTAGTCTCTGGCATTGGGGATGTCTTTGCCTGCATCCTTCTACATTCTGCTTTATATGTGTCGAATTTTCCTTTAAATTTGTTATCTGTCAGCAAACTTGTTCGTGGCCTTAACTGCAGTCTGACATTTGCTCCGGGTGAATGTGTTTTTCAGGACCTTCGCACGAGGACGAAGATTGGTGGGAGGCATGAAGGACCAGATGGACTCTATTACCTGGATGATCTGCGACTGCTCAGCAATTATGTTTCTGCTTTGGCTTTATCAGCATCCGTTTCTGCATTACAGTGGCATTTTCGACTTGGACACCCGTCAGCAGCAAAGTTAAAACATGTGTTACATGGTTGTCGTATGCCTGTATTTAATTGTGAAGCTTGTCAATTGGGCAAGCAAACTATATCTGTTTTCCCTAAAAAATCTCAGATTGCTAGTACTGCTGTGTTTGATTTAGTACATGTTGATGTGTGGGGACCATGTCACATTCCTAGTTTATCTGGGTATAAATATTTTATTCTGTTTATTGATGACTATTCTCGGGCTACATGGATATTTCTGTTAAAAAATCGATCTGAAGTAGTGCCTACAATTAAATTCTTCTTTGCTGAGATTAAAACACAGTACTCGATGCCTATTAAAATTTTCGAAACTGATAATGCATTAGAATTTGTTCAAAGCTCTGTTGAGGTGTTTTGTAAATCTGTGGGGACGATTCATCAAACCTCTTGTGCGTATACCCCCCAACATAATGATGTGGCTGAAAAGAAAAATAGGCATCTTCTTGAGGTTGTCAGGACTATTATGCTTCATTCTAATGTTCCCAAACATTTCTGGCCGGAAGCTATTCTTAATGCATGTTTCTTAATAAACCGCATGCCGTCTTCTGTCATTGGTAATAAAATAACTGTACATGTTCTTCAACCAAGTCTTCTGCTTTTCTCTGTTCCTCTGCAGATTTTTGGGTCTACGTGTTTTGTGTGGTTGCTTGGTCCTAATCAAAATAAATTGTCCCCTAGAGCTACGAAATGTGTTTTTCTGGGGTACTCACGGACTCAAAAGGGATATCGTTGTTATCATCCGGAGACAAGAAAATGGATTCTGAGTAGTTATGTGGTGTTTTTTGAAGATACTCCATACTATTCCTCTAAGGGGACACATCTGAGCTTGGATTTGATTTCTACACCTCTGCATGTGACTTGTGAATCTGATAACAATATTGAACAGCCTGAGACAAATACTACTACTTTACGTGTATATCAACGCAGAAATTGTGCTGCACAACATACTCCTGCTGAAGACCCCCCCCACATACCAATCTTCTCCTTCTGAAGGTCCTGCGCCCACAGAGGTATTTTCTTATCTAGATTTACCTATTGCTCTCCGAAAAGGCACTAGATCTTATACATCTCATAATATAGCTAATCATGTTTCTACTGACCATCTGAGTATTCATGTTAGCAATTTTGTTGTTGCTTTATCTACCATTTTTGTAACCAAAAATGTTGGGGATGCTCTACAAAGTCAGGCATGGACTCAAGCCATGACAGAGGAGATGGCCGCTCTCACTGACAGGGGTACCTGGGATCTTGTTGATCCTCCTTCTGACTGTAAACCAGTTGGCTGCTGCTGAGTTTACACTGTTAAATATCATCCAGATGGAACTGTAGAACGCCTAAAAGGTCGTCTTGTGGCGAAAGGTTACACTCAGACTTATGGCTTTGATTATTTTGAAACCTTCTCTCATGTTGCTCGGCTGAATTCCGTGCGAATTCTTCTATCTGTGGCTGTTAATCTGGACTGGCCTCTCATTCAACTTGATGTCAAGAATGCATTTCTGTATAGTGATCTTCAGGAGGAAGTGTATATGGAGCAACCACCTGGGTTTGTTGCTCAGGGTGAGTCACATAAAGTCTGTCGCCTCAAGAAATCTATCTATGGACTGAAGCAAAGCCCTCGTGCCTGGTTTGATAAACTGAGCACCACTTTGTCTACTTGTGGGTTTCTCAGATCTCATGTTGATCATTCTGTGTTTGTTAAGAAGATATTTGCTGGTATTGTTGTTCTTATTGTATATGTTGATGACATTATTCTGTCCGGCAGTGATTTTTCTGAAATTAATGCAACCAAAGCCCATCTTTGTAAACATTTTGTTACTAAAGATCTGGGAAAACTACGGTATTTTCTGGGAATTGAGGTTTCAAGGACCTCTAATGCTCTTATTCTGTCACAGCGGAAGTATGTCCTTGATCTTCTACAGGAAACATGTATGCTTGGAGCTCGACCTGCTGACACACCGCTTGACCCCAATGTGAATTGGGATGATGTTGATTCACCTTTGTACCCAGACAGTAAAAGATATAGACGTCTGGTTGGGAAGCTAATTTATCTCACTGTTACTAGAGCTGACATTTCTACGACAGTTGGTTTAGTTAGCCGCTATCATGATAAGCCTAAACAATGTCATTGGGAAGCTTTATGTCATATTCTAAGATATTTGAAGAATTCTCCTGGTAAAGGCTTACACTATAAAAAGCGTGGTCATTGTTCTCTTGAGGGTTACTCTGATTCTGACTATGCCGGTAGCAAGACAGACAGGAAGTCAACTTCTGGCTATTGCACCTATGTTGGAGGAAATTTCGTCACCTGGAGGAGCAAAAAGCAAAATGTAGTGGCTAGATCCAGTGCTGAGGCTGAGTATCGTGCTATGGCTCATACTGTTTGTGAACATATGTGGGTGCAATCTCTTCTGAAGGAATTTCATGTGTCTTTTTCTGATCTTGTTCCTATGCACTGTGATAACAAGGCAGCTATCTTTATTGCTAGTAATCCTGTTTTTCATGAGCGGACTAAACATATTGAAGTTGATTGTCACTTTTTCCGTGAGGCCATCAGGACGCATTTGTACTCCCTTTACTCGATCTGAAGACCAAGTTGCTGACATCTTCACCAAGTTGCTGGCTAAGAAGCACTTCTGCACTCTTGTGGACAAGTTGGGCATGATTGACATCTATGCTCCAACTTGAGGGGGAGTGTTAGATAATGTACTTCTGTTATGTTTTTCCTTTATTTGAATACTGACCCAGTGTCGATACTATCGACACTGGTGCAGATACAGCATTGTAATTGTCTCGATACCTGACCTAGTGTCGATACTATCGACATACTGTCGATAGTATCGACGTTGGTCCAGTGACGGGATTGTTCCGTCTATAATAGAAGGGTGCACTCATAGTGCAACCCTAAGCTCTCTTTTTTCTTCATCTAGTTTCACAAACCCCTTGATGTATAGCTTTTCGTTCAAGTTGCCCCTTTGTGTCTTCTAGTAATCAAACTGCCCCCTTGAATGATACTTGATCACCATTAGCTAGTATCCTATTTCTACAAACCAGAGTGGGTCTGTTTTAAAGATGTTAGGGACCTTTGCTCCCCTAATTGTCCCTCAAACATGGTCATTAAGTACTTCTCGATTGTATTCCTTTACTTATCCCAGCACCAAGATAGCATAGTGGACTGCAGCCTGCAAGCACAATCATCCCCTACATTCACCAATCGCCACTTCAGGTTTTTGAGGTCCTCATGTCGATCCTCCAAGGAGCCCACCTGTCCCACCACTCTTCCACCACCATTTCACAAGAGAGTGCAAAGGACTTCACTAGAGTGTGAAAACATTCTTTTGCGCCATAAGGGCCCTCGCACTCTGAGAGAGCCCTGAACCTCCCAGCTCACCTCAATTTACATCATTATAGAGAGTCAGTACTCTGACAAGTGACAACCACCCTCACTTGAATTCAGATAACAATTCCCTTTGGATAACCACCAAGAGAAAGATCTGAGTCTAGCAGTAACATCAACATCCTCTTCATGCCCTCACCACTACCATTGAGAAGTCCATTGGCACCATCACCTTTCTGTAGCAAGTGCAACAAAGAGTTGCTAACACAATGTTGTTGTTAGAGTTATTAAGTGATATGTAATATAGGCATGTGTTTCGAGGCCCAATCAAGTCTCATTCGAACAAGTCACTAGGTCCAATAGAGTTCAATCAGACCAGCACTAGTGTCCACCTCTCCTATATACATGAGAGGTTCTTACTTGTATCAAACACACCTATCAATATATTGATGTTGTCCATTCATTGTTCCCGCTAGCAGTAATGCACGGCAGAGGACCAATACAGCACAAGTTCTTGGTGGGGTGCCACACTGTGTAGTTGGGGATGGATTCCAATTTTCAAGCCGCGGAAATACAGTGTTGATTAATGACAGACAATAGAGCAAGTGATTTCCTATAACCCTTCAGCTAAGCACCATGTTCCACTCACATGGTCTTCTAAGGGTGGAATGGAAGTCCATTAAGTGGCCAAATGCAGTATTTAAGGGTATAAGCTGATGAGTTCATAAATCATAATAATATGAGGGAACTTCTCTAATTTTGCTACACTCCATGGTTGGTTCCTCAAACTTGCTCAGATGAAACTCAACTTGAATAATACCCACTCCCAGAAACTCTCACATAAAAGAGTCTAATTTCATAATGCATGCAACCTGCAGCTCACCCATGAATGAGACCTATGATCTATCATAGCATAGAACACTTGGATTCAAATATAATTCCAGTTACCCCATTCGCCTACTTGCAAACATTCATCACAACTTCTATCTCCTATTATTTTATTTTTCTAGCAACCATAGCTCGACCTTTTGAAGTCTCTACACTCAAAAGCTTAGATTCTAAGGTGATTGGCTTGGATCTTTTGGTATCCATGGTACATGTTCCCTATTGAAGATTGCAACACGCCGGAATGGAGATGCCGCGGTATGGATTAGGTCAAAAATCAGATCCGATTAAGCATCCAATTAGAAGTAGATATAGCAAGTAGAGGGGGGGAGGCACAATAGGTCAGGTGTATGGGGCGACCGATGTCGTGGCTTGCGCAGGAATTGCAGATGGGGGATAGTTGTGGGGGAGATGTGTTGTGGCCCTCTACTCATTCGTGACGTGATGGCGAGACAGCTGTTATGTCGGGGCAGATTATCAGGTCCGCGGGCCCTAACTTTGTTGTATAGGCACCGCCCAATCGCCTCGTGGAATTCCAAACATAGTTAATCCCCAATTAATCTTTGGTATCCCCTACCTGAGCGCAAGGAATAAGGTTTCGCCGAAACCGGCAAAATTTCGCCCCAAAATACCGATTTCGATAACACCTGATACGAAACCATGCGACTGTGTCGATACCGTCGCATTTCGCAAAATAAAAATGCAATTTTGCCAAAGTTTCGATGGTTTCGCTAATTTCGCCAAATTTCGAGGGGTCCAGTGCAATTTTTCCAACTTATCTATCGGTAAGTAGCCGAAACCGGCGAAACCTGCCGGTTTTTTCAGCTGTTTGTTGTTGTTCTTCTTCTTTGTGGAGAAAAGGGTGATTTTGAGGGGGATTTGCCATTTGGAGCCAAAGATCGACTACATTAAGGTAAATAAATATCTTTTCTTCCATTTTCATTCATTTCCAACCTCTATTTCTCCTAATATAATCTATTTTGAACACATATTTCTCTATTTCACATAATTTCGTATTTTACACTAAAATATTAGATCTACTCCACTATTCATCAAATTTGTGTGTTCTAAACATAGATCCACACATCTAAGCCATGGATCTATATATATCTTCAATAAATTTACACAAATAACTAATTTTTATATCTTTTTTAGATTATAAATACTAATAATAGTATATATAATATATATTCATCATAACTAGTTATTTCACTTAGATTTAGTAGAAGTTGTTACAAACACTAATATGAACACAAGGAAAATATTTTTTGTAAAAAATAAGATATTTTTTATATATACACTTTAAAAATCCGAAAATTAAAAAAAATCATAAAATATTCTTTTTTTTAGAAATAAGATATTTTTGTATTGTTTAATATCCCATTACAGTAGTACTCCTAATCACTTACATATACGTATAAATTATTTGTTAAATATGCATTTATCAATTTAAAAATATATTTTCAGACCTAAAAATACAAATAAAAAATAATTTTAAACCTTTTTTCGTATTGATTAATATCCTATTACAGTAGTGTACCTAATCCATTACATATATGTATAAATTATTGATAAGTATGTGCATTTATCAATTAAAAAAATATTTTCAGACCTAAAAATACAAATAAAAAATAATTCAGACCTAAAAATACAAAAAAAAATAACTCTAAACCTTTTTTCTTCCTTGTTAATTTCCTATTTCAGTAGTGTACCTAATCAGTTACATATTTGTATGAATTTTTGCTTATGTCGTTTATTGTTTTGATTGCTAATGCATTGCATATTCTATGTTGTTTTTTATTTATTTCAGTGTTGACAATGTCTTCTGATGGAAATTCGTCTGGGAATGAGGGTGCTAGGCAGAATGCACCCAAACCCAAGGAAGTAGATTTTGCTTGGAAACATTGTGTTCCTGTTCCCGAGGTCAAGGGAAAGGTGGTTTGTAACTTTTGCAAGAAGACAATTGGTGGAGGGGGCATCACCAGGTTTAAGCGTCATATTACTGGGGGAGACAAGAATGTTGCCTTATGCCAGAAGTGTCCGCAATCTGTTAGGGATGATTTCAGAAAGATCATAGCATCCAAAAGGGAGAAGAAAGACAAATGTATTGAGGCCAACAAATCTTACACTGATACTCTCTTCAATGTACAAGCCACAGGTTCATCTGCCGAGTCTGATGATGACATGGTGTATCCTCCAGGTTGTGGTGATACTGCTTACGGTCGGCATATGTATAGGCGGGCATATAGAGAATCAAGAAGAAGTGAGTGGGAAAGGGAGGAAGCTGCAAGAATACTACGGAGGTATGGACCATCAGGAACCGGAGGAGGCAGTGGGACTGGACTAGGACTAGGTCGCGGTCAACATGTTCCTGTTGTTGATCTGGATGATAAAGATGATGTGTTTGCTCAAACAAAAAGGAAGAAAGGCACAGTTGATGTTCTGTTACGTTCTGCTAGTGCTAGATTGAAAAAAATTGATGAACCAGGGGTTAGGAAGGCTGAACCTAGGCAAAAAACCCTTAAAAGGCATGTCCAGTGGGGCAAAGGAGAAAGTGGGAAAGGCTGTAGGTAAATTCTTTTTTGCTCACGGAATCCCAGCACATGTTGCAACTGAACCCTATCTACAACATATGGTTGATGTGATAGGGGAGTCTGGTAGGGGAACTAAGACCCCCACAGCTTATGAACTTATGCATAAATATCTTCCCGAGCAGAAAAAAGAGCTAGAACAGTGGGTTAAGGAGCAAAAGATATTGTGGGCTGAGTATGGGGTCACACTCATGTGTGATGGGTGGACCAGTGGCAACAGGAAACAAATTATAAACTTCCTTGCTCATTGTCGAGGATCTACTATCTTCCTTGATTCCGTTGATGCTTCTGGTGAGGTTAAAGAGTACTCATATTTATACAAGTTGATGAAGAAATACATGAAAGTTGTTGGGCCTGAGAATATTGTGCAAATTGTTACTGATAATGGATCAAATTTTAAGAAGGCTGGGGGAAATATAATGAAGAAATCTCCCGTGTACTGGACGACGTGTGCTGCCCATAGTATAGATCTCATATTAAAAGATATGGGAAAACTTGAGTACATCAAATATGTGACCATTGATGCAAAATTGATTATAGGTTTCATATATAATCATTTTTTTCTGTTGAATGCAATGAGACGCCCAGAATATTGTGGAGGCGATCTAGTTAGAGTGGGGGTAACAAGATTTGCTACCAACTACTTGGCTCTAGATTCACTGAAGAACAAAAGAGATGGACTGAGGAGGTTATTTAATGGAGTAGAGTGGACCTCCATGAAGGAGCACAATACCCCACTTGGTCGACGAATTGAAGAACTAATTGCTAATAGGACTTTCTGGGACAAAGTTATCAAGGTACTTAAGGTAATGGCTCCTATAGTAAAAGTGTTGAGGTTAGTAGATGGTGACAAGGCTGCAACCATGCCTTGGTTATATGACGCAATGGAAACAATGGTGGAGAGTGTGAAAAAAGCCGCTCCAACATCCAATGCACAGTACCTGAGCATCATAAAAAAGAGATGGACTTATATGCTTTTGCATCCACTACACAAAGTCGGTGAGCATCATTGTAATTGTATCATGTATATAATTATTTAACTGGTCTATGTTAAGAAATTAACAGGTTTTGTATTATTTATTTACAGCATACTATTTGAACCCAAGATACCATTACTCGCGGCAATTGGGTATGAAACCAGACTTGATGAATGCGGTTAGGGATGTGCTCAATAAGTTGCTTACATCCACAGAAGAACGGATGCAGGTTTTGGATCAGGTATACAAATAGTTGTATGATAGTATTTCATGTTTATCTAATATCTATAACCTAACAACTATTAATGTGGTCTTTCATGTTTGTTGACTTTTTTGTAGCTACGACAATTCCGTGAAGGCCTTGGATGCTTTGGCCACCCCAATGCAGTAGCCGACCGTGCAGAGGGTGATCCTTGTGAATGGTGGGTGTGGAATGAGAACGGTGCCCCTCAACTTAGAAAAATAGCCATACGCATTCTTTCACAGACAACTTCTGCAGGGGGTTGTGAAAGGAATTGGAGCACTTTTAATTTGATTCATTCAAAAAGGAGCAGGTTGGGGGCTCTCAGGTTAAGGGATCTCGTGTATGTCCACTACAACATGCATTTGAGAGCTAGAGCCATAAGAGAGGCCAACTACAAAGAAGTCCAGTTTGCTGAAGTGCATGATCCCATTGACACTGCATACACGTTCCATGAAGATAGATTTCGGGGCCTTTATGATAGTGATGATGAGGGTACCGGTACAATAGAAGATCCCTTGGAAGAATGGATGAATGAAATAGGCCGTCCAGTTCTAGACAATATTTCTTCTGGCCGTCCAGATCCATATGTGGAGGAGCAATTTGAAGATGCTTCGGGTGTTGTACTTGAGGAAGAACGAAGAAACAGAAGCTCACCTGAAAGACTTGAGCCAGAGCCTGAGCGTGTAGATCTTGATATGGAAATTGATAGAGCAGTGCAAGATGAATTGGGTGGAGCATCTAGTGCTTCAAAATCTATAACTACTACATCATCTGGGTCCAAGTCTAAGAGTGATAACGACGATGATGATGGTGGTAATGCAGGTGGTGGTCAACGTTCTCCAGAGTATCCTCCAACAGTTGATCCTCATAATGATGATCGTACATATATCACTAGGGATATTCCTATGAATCCACAGGAAAGAAATATCACAATGGCTGAAAAAACCTTTCTGAGGAAGAAAACTCGAGGTGGAAAAGACTACAGTGGTGCACCACCACGGCCACATGAGGATACATGCTATAGGCCTCCTACAGCTACAGCTACACCTATAGGATTCCAATCCTATCCTACTTCACAATACTATACTGATTCCACTTCTGATATTGTTGAATCCATGGGAAACATGAGCCTTTCTGATTCTCTATATCCTCAACAATCATTTGGTGATACGTTGTTTGGGCACCCACAAGCGTACTATGGGTATTCTGGATATCAAGCTCAGCCACCACCACAACCAGAAGCAGAATTAGAGCATCATATTGGATATACATATAGTGCAAATGTCTCGGGCCCGCAAGGAACATATCAGTACAATAGTAGTGTATTTTCTTATGATAGGGGGGCAATCATGGAGTGGTGGTAGCTCAGTTATTCCTGTTGCTCAAGTCCCAATGCATGCTACTTTTCCTCAAGCTCGTCAACCTCCATCTGAAAGCAGGAGTCGATATCTTAGAGATCTGGAAGATCACTTTCCAAGGTTTGGGATGATGCAGTTCGTTTCTGGTGATGTGCACGAGGAACATGTGATTTCATACAACACACTTTACAGAATGTACATGACCTGGGAGCAATATGTCAACCATATCAACACAATACAGTATGTTGAACAACCAACTCAACCAGCACGACACTCAATATACAACTGATTTGAGTTGGTAAGTTACTATATTATTCATATGTTGTAAGTTTGATATTATTGGAGAAGTGTGTGTACTTATGTTTATGGATTGTGCTAGTAAAATTGCATAACTTAATTCCTATATTTTGTCATCGAAATCCTTCATCGAAATCCTCAAGAAACAGGACAGTTCCCTTACATCCCACATGAAGGAACCCCCCCAACCTACCCCCACATAAAATTTTATTGCATAAAACGATGCATTTAGGTGTAGAGATCACGCTTGTAAAATTTCATAAATTAATTCGTTCATTTTGGCGTCGAAACGGGCATAGTTGCATTTATCGAAATTTTTGTCGAAATTTCCATAAATTTTGGTTTCCATGTTGTCGAAACGGTATCGAAATCGGATACCTTATTCCTTGCCTGAGCTGAGTGTTGCGAAGAATATGTTGTAGATGGCGGTTGTTTTTGACTTGGGAAGGGATGGTTGTTGATGTTGCGGCCACGAAGAGAAAGGAGACAAATGCGCACACTGGGGATTAGTCGAGCGAGAGTCTACCTACACACTGAAGATAAAATGCAAGCCTTGCGTCAAGTCATCTAAGGGGGTATCGGTGGCTTTTGTCATTGCGTCAGTTGTGGAAGGGCATTGAGCCAAAGCCATGAACGAGCAACATCCATAGATATGGCAAGATGGCAGCAAGCATGAATAGGAGGATGACTCTCTGGGACAACATACCGGTGGTGACAAATCTTTTTGCGATCAATGAACCGATGATGACTTGGAGGGTGGAAGGTTAAGAAGTTGAGAAGATGAAGAGAAGAATACGACTACGGAGTGTTAGTTAATGTTGGTGATTGTCGAAAAGACAAGCGCCGACATAAGGAATTTTATGAGGAAGAAGGGAGGAGACGACCATGGAGGTCGGGATGATGTCGGGTGGGCAGCCAAGCCAAGAGGAGACGGTGGACGCCCGCTAGCGGAGGCTCTCTCTATTTTTCACTAGAGTTAGGATCAATGCTTTGATACCATGTGAAAAGTAAGATGGGAGGCTAATGAGATATTTCTTATTGATAGTCGGCGCACTCCTCTCCAATATATAGAAAGGAGGCAAGTACAAGGAAGAGGAACTTAACCCTAATAGACCAAGACAATTAGGCCCATATAACATAATGAATTAATTAACAATACGATGTAGGACAAGCTCCACCTTTACGCACTTACGAGCGCGAGCGTCGTTGTGTCATTAGTTAGGCTTTTTTTCTAGCTTGCGTTATTTTATTATGCCTTTTCTTTAATTTGGGATTTTGTAAAGTCACGTGGTTTCGTCCCACATTGGCTCTTTTAGTCTTTCTTTTAGAAGCCTATATATAGGCCCTATTGCGTCTTTGTTGAAACACAGTTGATGAATGAGGATTATTTCTTTTAGCCTTTAGCAGTATTTCTTCTTTAATTTTGTAGATATACATTAAGTGGTATCAGAGTCTAACCCTAACGTCCCTTAGGGTTGTGTTCCTATCTGCCGCCCTCTAAATCTAGTTGCCACCCTCTCCAGCAAAATCTTGTCGCCGCCCTTCCCTGCCAGACCTAGCCGCCATCCACCGCAATCTGCTTCCAGCCGGTAGCCCTTGTTGTCGTTGTTGTCCGCTGCATACCTGCCTTCCGACAGATCGACGTCGTTGTCTGCTACATACATGTAATCTTCCACATCGATGCTGCAATCCGCTGCATACCCGCCGTCGTCTGCCAGATCGATGTCGCTGGTAAGCAACAATATCTTATTTCCTCCCAAGGTAGAGTTAGGAGGGCAGATATCTTACTTCCTCCCGAGGTAATTCTCTCCATCCATATCAAAGTCAAGGAAACAACAATTGTCATCACTTTGGGTAAGATTTTTTCTTTGTTTATTGTGCTTTTGCTTATTTTCTGCAATTTTAGTACATTTGCAAACGTGTCCATAGGGTTTTGGTTCCTCTATCACCATATTGCCAAGTCACGCTTTTGTGAAAGGTTTTCCCCTATTTTGTGTCACTTTACTATCATATTATCTGTCTGCAATGTTTTCTTGAAAGATTGTGTTTATTAGAGAGTATGTTTATTTATGTTATTAAGTGTCTTTGTAATATGGGCCCAAGTATGTCTTGGCCCATTAGGGTTTAGTTTGAGTCTGTATGCTTCCCTTGTTTCCTATATATAGGATCAGGGTTGCCTCTTATCAAACAACTTGTAGCCGTCTTTTATTTTCTAAGAGTGTTGTTCATTACAGAACTAAGTTTTCTCATAAACACAAAATGTTTTATTTGCTTTTCTCGTTGCGCAAATCACAATGTCAGGTCATTAATCTAATAGCCCTATTTTAAACCCACTTCAGATGTATCCCCTGAGTCTTCACAACCCGTATTCACCCTAGATACCCTTGGCCAAGCAATCAATAACATCATGACGGAGCTTCGCACTATTCGCCAAACACATACACTACAGGCGGGTTGGAACTCGACACCTTTTATGGGGTATGGGATGCCACCAAATCCTAGAAATGCACTACAAAGCCCCCTGAACCCTACTCTGCAATTCTGTCCACCACAACTCCATAAGCCCCCTGCCTACCACCCCAATGGAGAAGTTGATCCTTTTTTCGAACCTAATCCTTATTTACAACACCCATATGTGGAACCACATCCCTATCAACCAGCCTACCATCACACATCCCAAATCGCTACCCTACAAGCACACTATGCACCACTGCTACATCCCCGTCCACGTGCTCCACCATTTGTTCACGCACCTCATCACCAACCGTGGGCTCTACCATAAGGTCTGCATCCTCTTGTGGCACCTCATCCTTGAGCCCTTAGCCATGATGTTTATTATAACCCCCCTCGTAGACCTATTTTCCCCCACAACCCATACGATCAATACCACCCAGGACCTCATCCACCATATCACAATGATATCACCCGACGAGTTCAAAATAGATGCCCCCACTTTTGATGGTAAACTTGATCCCAAAGCTTTTCTCGATTGGATTGCTAGTTTGAAAGATTATTTCGATTGGTATGACATGATTGACACTCAGCGGATTAGGTTTGCCAAGATGAAACTCGAAGAGTTAGCCAAGCGATATTGGCAAGGTGTCCAGCGCGACATGGAGCATATTGGTCAACCTCCCATCCTCTTTTGGGATGAGATGAAGACTAAGCTACGTGAGCGTTATGTTCCCGCTCAATACCAAAGACAACTTTCTGACTGAATGGCCCTTAGCCAAGGGTCATCATTTGTTCAAGAGTACATGGAACAATTTGAGGAGGCTAAGAACTGTTATATTCACAATGATTCTGATTGGCAACTAGCCGCTCATTTCGTGCAACGTTTACACCTTGACATTAAAGAAGAAATGGAGTTACAACAGTATGACTCCTTGGATGATGCTTTTCACCGTGCCCAAAAGGTAGAGTTACCTACCACCTACTTCTTGTGGTCCTTCCTTTTCCCGTTTTGGACAACGTACTCGCTCAACCAATAATCCTTCTATTACCTCAAATCGCTCTGCCTATCTCCTACCCAACCACCTCCCCAGAGTTCTTCAGCCCCTTCCTCCAGTAAAGGCAACGAGGTAGTCACAACTCCACTCTGGCCTCCTCCGCGAGGTCGTGAATGCTTTCGTTGCACAACACAACTCACCTAGCTGCCCAATGCCCTCCTCGTGCTCTTTTTGTGTCCTTTGATTCTCCTGATACCACCCTTGAGGATGACATTGAATATGAAGATGTTTTTCTTGCCTCTAAACCTTCTGATGATGACGTTGATTACAACTATGATTATGATCTGTCATATCTCCAGGTCATGCGTGTTTTAGCTGCCCCTTCAGAAGGGGACAAATGGAAACGCACCACCCCCTTCCAGATCTTCAAACACGCTGGTAAAAGTTGCAAACTACTCATTGATGGTGGCAGTTCTCAGAACATCATTTCACCCCATGGATTAAAGCGCATGGACTTGCGCCCGCAGCCTCATCCTTAACCACATAAAGCCCATTAGGTGAACCAAATTAGCTTGCCTATCACCCAATGATGCCTTGTGTCCATCACTCTAGGTGCTTATTCAGACCACATTTGGTGTGATGTGTCGCCTATGGATGTTGGCCACGTCATTCTTGGTCGTCCTTGGATTTATGACTTAGATGCCCACAATGAGGGACGTTCCAATGTTCATACCTTCAAGCACAAGGGCAAACACATACAATTAGCACCTACTCGATTCATCTCTCATATGAAAAAGTCCCCCACCAAACCCCTAGACCTTCAAATCCCAGCACTCTCTACACCTTGTCACCCGAAGAGAGTTGGAAGAAGCTAGTCGCAAATCTGGATGCATGTGTGTCCTATATATTAAAGAATCCACTACTATCTCCAATTTTTAACCCCCACCACCAGAACTTGTCTCCCTTCTTGATGAGTTTAAAGACATGAAACTCACAGACCTTCCTGATGAGCTTCCCCCTTTGCGTGATTTCAGTAGGAGATTGATTTGATTCTATGGTCTTCGCTCCCTAACTGACCTCATTACCGTGTGAACACGACTGAGCATGCTGAATTAAAACGCCAAGTTGATGCCCTCCTTCTCAAAGGATCCATTCTAGAGAGCAAGAGTCCTTGTGTGGTTCCTGCTCTCCTTGCCCCCAAGAAGGATGGTAGCTAGAGAATGTGCTTAGATTGTCGGCCCATCAATAAGATCATTGTCAGATATTGTTTCCCTATACCACACCTCGACGACATGCTTGATCTATTGATGGGATCCTGGTATTTCTCCAAGATTGATCTCTATAGCGGTGACCACCAGATTCGTGTTAAGGAGTCTCATGAATGGAAGATTGCCTTTAAAACACCAAATGGATTATATGAGTGGTTGGTCATGCCATTTGGCATGTCCAACGCACCCGACACCTTCATGAGAGTCATGAACCATGTGTTGCGGCCATTCATTGTTATTGGTAAATTTTTGGTGGTCTACTTCGATGATATTTTTATTTTTAGTAAGACCAAGGACGAACACCTGACTCATCTCTGACTTATCCTTAACACACTTCGCACTGAGAAATTATATGTCAATCTAAAGAAGTGCTCTTTTCTTTAAGATAAAGACTTTTTCCTTGGCTACATTATATCCACTACCAGCATTGAGGATGACCCTACCAAAGTCAAAGCTATCACTGATTGGCCCTAACCTACTATGATCTCTGAACTACGTAGCTTTCATGGGCTGGCTACTTTTTATCATCACTTTGTTCGATGATTCAACACCATTATGGCTCCTCTCATTGAGTTAATGAAGTGTGATAAATTAGAGTGGACGCCATCTGCCACACAAGCTTTTGAGGCTGTCAAAACTAAGTTAACTGAAGCTCTTGTCCTTCGCCTTCCGAATTTCTCACTTCCGCTTGAGATAAGTTGTGATGTTTCCGATGTTGGCATTGGTGGCATTCTGAGCCAAAAAGGGCACCTTGTTGCCTTTTTTAGTGAGAAACTCAATGATGCAAAACGTAAATACTCCACATATAATAAAGAACTCTATGATGTTGTGCAATCTCTGCGTTATTGGAGGCACTATCTTCTTCACCAGGAGTTCATCCTTTGGTTTGACCATCGAGCCCTTTGCTTCTTGAATTCCCAAAAGAACTTAAGTGTTCGTCACGCCAAATGGTGTGAGTTTCTTCAGTACACTTTTGTTCTCAAACATCGCTCCAGTGTTAAAAACAAGGTTGTAGGCGCTCTCAGTCGTTGCTTGAACACCCTACAGTTTATGAGCGTTGAAGTTGTGGGCTTCGACCGTTTGAAAGATCAATATCCCACCTGTCCAGACTTTGGAATTATACATTCCGACCTCCTCGATAGCACACTTGGCCAAGCTTCTGATTTTATCCAACGTGATGGATTTCTCTTTTGCAGCACGCAGTCATGTATCCCTTCCACTTCAGTTCGCGACTTTCACATGTCGAAATTACATGTCAATGGCTTTACTGGTCATTTTGGTAGGTATAAGACCACCACTCTGGCGACTGATAGATTTTATTGGCCTTCCTTACGTCATGATGTCGCTTGCATCGTGTTGTCGTACTTGTCAATTGGCCAAAACCAAAAGACAAAATACGGCCCTTTACACCCTATTCCTATTCCCCATGAGCCTTAGAAGGACCTAAGTATGGATTTTATTCTGGGTTTTCCCCACACTTCACGTGGCCACAACTCCGTGTTTGTAGTTGTAGATCGTTTTTCTAAGATGGCCCACTTCATTGCCTGTAGTAAGACTTTTGACACTTCTCGTATTGCCCGCCTTTTATTTAATGAGGTAGTCAAGCTACATGGTCATCCCACCAGTATAGTCTTTGACCGTGATGTGAAATTTGTTAGCCACTTTGGGAAGACTTTATGAAAAATCTTTGGTGCCAACCTCAAATTCTCTTCGGCATTCCACCTTCAAGTTAATGGTCAAACCGAGGTGGTTAACAGGAGCTTGGGAAACCTCCTGCGATGTCTTGTGGGTGAACGTTTAGGCAATTGGGACTTATTGCTACCTACTGCTGAATTTGCTTATAATAGTTTTGTTAATCGATCCACAGGAAAGAGCCCTTTTGAAGTTGTTAATGGTTACAATCCCCGCCAGCCTATAGATCTCATATCTATGTCCACTACTGACCGACCTTCCCACAATGTTGAGACCTTTGCCCGGCGCATTCATGATTTGCATGTTGAGATTCGCCAAAAACTTACTGTCTTATTAAAACTACAAGCTTTCTGCAGATGCACACTGTAAATTTCAAGAATTTAATGTGGGAGATTATGTGTTAGTACCAGTGTTGTCAAGGCGCCCGCCTAGGCGGCGCTAGGCAAGGCTGCTCAAACTAGGCGCCCAGCCTAGTATGTGCATTATATGGGTGTCTAAGGCCTTTTAAGCCTAAATTAAATCATTTAAAGGATAAATTAGCATGAATCAAGTCTGGATTTGGTCGAATTAGATTGGCTTGAGTCAATTTATGGCTAAAATAGGTCTGATTTAGGCAAAATCAGGCCAAATTTTGGAAAATTAGGGAAAACATGTTTGATTTGGGCCAAATTGGTAAGTCATAAAATCACTTCCTCATATGTTTGTTGTTCTTGCTTCTTTTTCTTTTCTTTTTTTATCCTTTCTCCTGCATTTTAGTCCTTAATCCTACTGCTGCTGCATTTTTTTTTAGTTATTCCTCCTATATCCCCTCCTACTCCGAAATCCTACTACTGTTGTGTTTTTTTTATTATGTTTTCTTCAAATCCTCTTTTACATCACCTATGCTTCGTAATGTTGATGATGTTGTACTTTCTACTTTCCTCTTTTACATCACCTATTCCTTGTGATGTTGCTGCTGTTGTTCATATTTCTTTTGTTTTGTTTCCCATCCTCCATTTCCTCTCTATTGAGTTACAACCTCATCCCGCCCTTTTTTCCCTGTTTTCTTTTATTCTTTTCTACATCTCCTGCTCCAATTGTTGTTGCAGGCTTGTTGATATTACTTCCCTTTTTCCTTCTTATTCCCATCTCCTGCTACTTCTGCCATAGCCTCATTTTGCCACCCTTTTTCCCTGCTTTCTTTTCTAAGTCTCTTGCTCCAATTGTTGTTGCAGGCTTGTTGATATTACTTCCCCTTTTTCTTCCTATTTTCATCTCCTGCTACTGCTGTCATAACCTCATTCTGCCCTCTTTTTATGTTTCCTATATGGTATTATATGTAGTATATATGTATAATAAGAATCAAATTAACATACTGAAAAAGATACAAAATATAAAAAACGCCCAGAACAGCCTAGGCTCCTAGGCGGGCTAGGCGCCCCTTGGGAAATGCTGACCGCCTAGCCGCCTTGACAACCTTGGTTAGTACATGTGTGTCTTGAACGCTACCCCAAAAATTCTTTCAAGAAGCTTCATGCCAGAGCGTCAAGACCTTTCCAAATACTTAGTCGACAGGAACCCAATGCTTATGTACTGGATCTGCCAGCAGATTGGGGCATTAGTGCATTATCCAATGTGAAGGATCTTTCTCCTTATCGTGGACATTTGAGGCCCCTCCACCAACAGTGGCAGGTTCTACAGATCGTCATTGTGCTTCCCCGCCTTCAACAGCTACACCTCCTCTGCCTCGACTACCTCAGCAGTCGCCCGAGCGCATGGACACCGTCTTGGATGACCAGACCGTCCTCACCAGCCAGGGTACCGTACGTCGTTTCTTGGTTCGCTGGATAGGTCATTCTCCAGTATACGCCACATGGATCACTAAGGATGAATTTCGCCGCATTGATGCAGATTTTCTTGAGCACTACCTCAACACTGACTCGATGGAATCGAGTCTTTTGCAGCCAAGGGGAGTTCATGTAGGCAATGAAAGAGATATCGACGACATCGGTCATCGGTTCACACAAACCTGTCGTTGGGATTGCAAATATCGGTAAACCGACGGTATACCGCCAAATATCGCCAAATACCGCCAAATATCACCAAATACCGCCAAATATCGACGAAATTTACTGGTATACAGATAGAAATACTGATTTTTTGCATGCTTGAGTCTGTTTCTGTTGTTTGAGAGGAAATGGCGGAGCAAAGGGATCTCGACAACTAGGGCTCAAATAAGTCTAATCTAAAGTATGCCTTTATGTTTTCTACCATTTCTCTCATTTACACTTCATCTATCTCAATTAAAATGTAAATTCATCCCAAAATGCCTTAAATTGGCAAAGATCCCGCCATCTGTTTTTTTATATGTCTTCCTATTTGTGTGTGTTCTTTGATCTACAACATTTTCGCATAATCTACATTATAATCATAGTAATATAACTAAATAATCCACGAAATAGAAGTATAATTTGCTATCATTTTAGTAGTAAGCAAATTCGTATACATATGTTCTTCTTACTAGTATTTTTATCATACAAAGAAAGACATGGTGTATATTTTCTTTCAGAATCTGATATGATACATATGGAGACGATAGTACTATAAAATTCTAAAACATATTGTGTTTAATTACATAAACAAAAGTATTATACTCTTATATAGTATTGTACATGACGTGTATGAGCAACACGTAACTTCATACCACCAACCTTACATAATGTACATGTCATGGGAGCAATATGTCAACCATATCAACTCAATATTGTATGGAGAATCATTGTGTAACTCGACATACAACGGATATGAGTTAGTAAGTTACTATGCTATTCATGTGTTGTAAATTGGATATTATTGCATAAGTGTGTGTATTTATGTTTATGGATTGTGCTAGTAAAATTCCAAATCTTAATTCCAATATTTTTTCATCGAAATCTGTAGAAAATAGTACAGGTTCCCTACCTCCCACATGATGGACAACCCCCCCAACATACCCCTTACAGAATTTTATTGCATAAAACGATACATTTAGGTGTAGAGATTACACCTGTAAAATTTCATGATTTAATTCATTCATTTTGGCATCGATATGGCCAGGATTGCATCTGTTGATATTTCCGTCGGTCACCGGTAAATATCTATATCCAAGTTGTCGAAACGGCATCGGTATCGGTCATTTAATTCCTTGCATGTAGGATAGGCTCTGCCTTTATGCACTTACGAGTGCAGGCATCGTCGTGTCATTAGTTAGGCTTTTTTTCTAGCTTGCGTTACTTTATTATGCCTTTTCTTTAATTTGGACTTTTGTAAAGTCGCGTGGTTCAATTTCACATTGGCTACCGCCCTTTTGGTCTTTCTTTTAGAAGCCTCTATTAAGGATCTATTGTGTCTTTGTTGAAACACAATCGATGAATGAGAATTATTCCTTTTAGTCTTTAGCAGTATTTCTTCTTTGATTCCATAGATATACATTACAATAACTCTAACACACTATAAAAGCTAGAATCACAAGCATGTTGGCTTTAGTTGTATGAATCCTTTTTTTTTTCCATCTAGCTCTATCTCGTGAAGTTCTGCATCTAATTGTAAAGCCCATATCTTTCTTTGTTAGTTCATTCTCACGCGATTTCAATTTAGCTTTTCCTAACAAGTTTGTACTCTACCCTGATTGGACAAACCATCTACAATGAGCATAAATAGTCTGTCACTCTAGTCTCTTTTCCCACTTTTTTCAATCATTTCCAATGTTGTAATGTGGCCCTTGTTTTCCCACACCCATTTTAACATCTCTATTTTCATTATAACATGTTTAAAGGTTTAAAACTTATACAAAAGTAAAAAAGGATGGGTTGCTGTCTTGGCCACCCTAGAAATCTAGGAGGTCGAACGTCGTTGTATAGTGTGGATGTCTCAAAAACGTGATATCTTTAGGCTAGGGTCTCTATGAATATGAAATTTGAAGTACAAGAGGATATTTTTTATCGTTCAGTACAAGAGGATATGTCTCATAAAATCATATGAATATGAAATTTGAAGTACAAGAGGATATTTTTTATCATTCAGTACAAGAGGATATGTCTCATAAAATCACAAGAAGGTGATGAAATTAGAGGAGTACAAGTGGAACGTGATGCTACAATAAAATCTTAAACATATTGAAAGGTAAGTTTTGTGATAAAAAAAAATTATACCTTCAAACGTGCTTTATGATAGTGAATGTTAGGTTGTAAAAAGCAAAGTGTTCGTAAGAAGAGTGTAGGGAGAACAACAATGCTAAAATGGGTGTGCCTCAAAAATGAAGAAAGATCATAGTAGAAATGACTCTTGAGCAAATAAACTAGAGGTGACAAGTATTTATGAAAATCTACGAGAGGTTTGCCTTATATAGTTCAGATATGTGCTATGTAGACCAATAAGTGCACAAATTTGAAGTAGTGCTATAAAATAGATAAGAGTTAACCAGGAAAACAGATACATCCTAAATAAACTCGAGGAGAGCTGACGCACGACCAGGTATCATTACAACTCTTGAGAACATGATCAAAACTAAAGCTAAATGAAAAAGGATCTATGTAATTCAGCAAAACACAGTAGAGATGATCTTGGCAAAAAGATTCCCAAACAAGGACTCAGTGGTAAGTAATTCGATATGTTTGTAAGACACTTCTGCAATTAAATGCAACCTAGGTGTGGATTTTTTGGATTATGCTTTCAGGCTAGGGAATGGGGTAATGTGGTTGGGAATCTTAAAATGAATAATCTAAGTCAATGTAAAATTGATTGGGCTCCAAAGCCACAGCAAAATCCTTGTCTATGCATTGCTTGCTCTCAGTTATATTCTCAATTGCATTTTATTATTGCTTTAAATTCTGCTAATGTTTCATTATTTTTCAAATTCATCATAACTATTGTGCTCCATACACCCCTCCCAACCTCTTCTAGTGAGTAGAGAGCATCGAATCTCATGTCACATAAATACTACCCTCTGTACATAAATACTACCCTCTGTTGCAGGTTCTTAAAGTAGAAAATATAATTTGAATCTAATGAAAACAACCAACAGAGATCAAATGTGCTATATGGTCTCCCATAGCTTCATGCCCGTCAAAATATAATTTAGATGAAGAATTATGCTAAATTCATTCAAAAGCACTAATGAAAAAGATATAAATCTTACCGCAGGAGCAGCCTCAAGTGCTCCATCAGCCGTAGAAAAAGCAACGTGTTTTAGGCCCTTCTCTTTTACAAATTTATGTCCCAACTGAAAGATAATGTGGTTGTATTATTTCACAAATATATTTTACTCCAATAAAGCATAAAAGAAGGTCAAAGTGAAGAAGTATCCAAGGAATTACATAAGTGAAACCAGTAGTAATTCGCAAAGGTCGATCTTTTGTCCATCTCGGCATTTGAGCTAATTCATCTAGAGAATTGATGTTTTCAAATATCCCATAGTTGGGAATCTGAAATATAAAGAATTGGTTATCATTTGTGAATTGTAAATAATAACATATGGTGAAATTGCAGATTACTTACTGCTATAGATAAGTGACAATCTCCAAATTGAAGATCATCATGGACGATGACCAAATCTTCATTTCCCTATAAAAATATTAGAGAAAATATGTTAAAAGCAGCACAAACCACAGTCAATTCTAGAACGTAGTCGAGTTCTAGCTCGATTGGATAATCAAGAAAACATCACTTTAGGAATAATCAAGCCACAGTGGAATACAGATTTCTTTACGAAGTAACAAAATGTCAAGAATCCGTCGGCGCATCGCATGCATTATTATATATTCCCAGCCACAATAGAAACTCAGTTTACACGCTATCTAAGATTTTTATATATCAGTGTTCCAGACAGTTATTTACTTTACAGTCGCAAGCTATAAAAGTCGTTTTCTTCTTCTATAATCTGATTGGCATAACAATGGGACTAGAGTAGTGAAAGCACGTCTATTATTTTGTATGAGATATAGAAATAACTATCTTAATTTCTGATTCAATTTTCGTCTTTTGGCATAGTTGGAAAGGTCACCCAAAATCAAATCAGCCAAGGATTATCCTTAATCACTTTAGAGGACAACTAACCACAGCAATATATTCCGTCAACAATTTTTTCGCTTGTTTAAAAGCCACAATTCAATGCCGCTATAATTCCAAATCATTTTGGAATAGCTATACGACCAGCCGTGCCATAGGATATAGCATTGGCTGGTGAAGAAACAAGGTCTCAACAAAATGAATGTGGTCGAACTGTGTCTGCTGAGATGAATGTGTGCGAAACAAGGAAATATCATTTGAGAAATGACTATATCAGGAACAAAGTGGGGTGGCTGAACAGCATAAGCTGCGTGAAGGTCGCTTTAGATGACAATAACATGAGCAAGGAAGACCGAGTAACACACCAATTCAAAGCAATATTCAGTTAAGCACAGTTAAAAGTAGAGTAATGCCTAGATTAACTTGGGAAGAGCTTATAAGGAGAGATTTTGAATCTTTACATCTTAATTAGCATATAAGAGAACTGGTTGGAAAAGGGCAATCCATGTAGCCAAGCCCAACATGGTTGGGATTGAGGCTTATATGATGATGACGACGATAATGATGATGATAAATTGACTATGATGACGATGTTGGATAACCATAACAAGGAATAAGGTATCCGATTTCGATACCGTTTTGACAACACGGAAACCGAAATTTATGGAAATTTCGACAAAATTTTGATAAATGCAATTGTGCCCGTTTCGACACCAAAATGAACGAATTAATTTATGAAATTTTACGGGCGTGATCTCTACACCTAAATGCATTGTTTTATGCAATAAAATTTTATGTGGGGGTAGGTTAGGGAGGGGTCCTTCATGTGGGAGGTAAGGGAACTGTCCTG
Organism: Alisma plantago-aquatica; assembly: GCA_963693085.1. NCBI lineage: Eukaryota > Viridiplantae > Streptophyta > Magnoliopsida > Alismatales > Alismataceae > Alisma > Alisma plantago-aquatica. The sequence continues at coordinate 719,263,592 of OY856411.1, read as the reverse complement.
TTTATTGAGGATTTCGATGAAGGATTTCGATGACAAAATGTAGGAATTAAGTTATGTAATTTTGCAGTTATGAGCTATATACATGCATGTACTTATTTGTGCTATAACATTACATATTCGATATGTAGGGCGTCCTCCACACATTTTACTTGGGTTGATAGTTTGTTGTTGATATTGACTCGACAGTCAACCATTTCATTGGCCCTAAGAACATTAATGCAATGTTTCCAAGTAAAATCATTATTTTTTGGTGTATTTGGCTTCCTAGGACCCTCATTGTCTAATAAACCACCACTAGGATACATGTTGTCCGCATTGAAGAAAATAAAATATAGCATAAAGCATGCATCGTATTAGTATTTGATAATTTGAGTAGCAAATATTAGGGAATGCAATGTAATTATGATATATTATAGGTATATGCTATGCATGAGTAATAAATGGTGAAATAACCCCAATCCCCCTTTAGTCCTATTCAAAAAACAACAATAACATAAAGGATTGCAATTATCGAAACTTCCATCGAAATTTTTCAATTTGTGTACAAAAAACCTCGAAATTGGCTAAATTCATCGAAACCGTCGAAATTTTTGTCGAAATTTCGATAAATGCAATCTTGTTGCCAATTTCGATTGAAATCGGTATAGTCGCATGTTTCGGTACCAGATGCTACCGAAATCAGTATTTTGGGGCGAAATTTCGGTGATTTCGCCGAAACCTCATTCCTTGAACCATAATTTGAGAAAATTCTAGGAAGAAGTATGTTAAAGTTCAAGCAGAATTTAGTAATTGTTCCTAAAAATAGGAATAAGTTGGCATGCATATACATGTGTACATATATGCATGGGGAGAGAGAGAGAGAGAGAGAGGGAGAGGTCAAGAAGTATTAACTAGCCAGTACATGTAACTTACATGCGCCCTCTTTCCAAAAATTAATTTGGAGCTCATTTACTAATCCAATCATCTTGAGCCAAAGAACGTAATACAAATTTGATGTGTCTAGAAAAATTTAAACACAATCTCATATATGTAATGAGATATACAAAAAATCATCTTAACTTTTTTAGACTTTTAAGAAGTTATCATTTTACACAATATAATATTTCTTTACTGATTGATCAACAAAATATTTTTTAGCCATTTCTTGAAACACGGCACACGTTAAATGGATACAGATGGATTATGTAGTAGAGCATTGCAAACTTAGTCAAATACAAAATGAGTACATAAAAGTTATATAAAACTCGAGCACACAATTCTTTGTGTGTGTCTGTGTATAGAGAGAGAGAGGGAGAGCTTAAGATCTATGTACCAGTTGATACATAGCACATGTGGAATCCCTTAACTAAATCCTTTTTCCAACCATATGATTCCATAAAAATTGTCTAAGGTTAGATGTATTAAAATAATTATGATCATATATCATGTATATCATGAGAGATAGGTGAATGTCATCCAATAATTTATGCAATTATGCAACTTACCGGTTACCGTTAATTAGAGAACTATATATTTTCTTTTATTGGATGACCCATGAATGATGGATTGAGATGGTTCTTATATATATGTAATCTAAAGGGTATACATCAAATCCATAAGGTTGGATTGTTCTATAGGATATTGCAAACATGTTAAATTAAGATGGGCATATATAAGCTATATGTACTCGGGTACACAATTCTCTTAGCCAAACACATAGATGTAGTGAGAGGCAAATCTTTTTGAGAGAGGGGAATTTGAATAACTCTTTGTAGAGATCCAGGAAGCACAGACACTTCCTCAGGGCATTTGTAGCCATCCTAGACAGGTGTAGGACACAAACACACCATGGACTAGGGCTGGATAGGAAACCAAACTTGACCATCAGACCAAACCAAACTTAACCAAACCGCCTGGATAAGTCTGGTTTGGATGGGTATTACAGTCAAGTTTGGTTTGTGAAGTGTTCAAACCATCTGTAACAGGTCTAGTCATAGTTTGGACAATTGGTTAACCAATCAGACCAAACTTGACCAACCCTATATATATGTATGTGTGTGTCTATATACACTCAAGAAAATTATTCTATTCATTATTTTGTTGGTGTATATACAATATTTTAGATTATATCAATATTATATTTATTATTAATGCTGCCATGACTTTTTTTTTTGGAGAAGTCAGGAGGCAATCTTATTCATCCCGCCCTCCTCGTGCGAGCTAAATCAAAGTTTAACTTACATCCACTAATTAAACTGTGAATAGGAAACATGGTAGTACTACTACCATTACAAAATTCTTTAGCTACTAAGGTACTAACCTCCATTGGAGGTAAGGGGTAATTTTGGAATCCACCAGCGTTCTTAAGGTGGTATTTGGCAAGGTTGTCTGCCACTTCATTAGTAACCCTACTAGAATAACAAAGTTGCCACCTCTTTTTCTTACGCGATTGGATCTTGTTGATTATTTTGCCATATCCAGGATTCATGGTTACTGGTTCAGCTATCATATTCACGGCCGCTAGGGAGTCCGACTCAATGGTGATCTCTGCCAATCTGTTGTGGTCGGCTACTTCCATAGCCATCTGAATCGCTATCAGCTCCGCAAGCACAACATCATCAGTCATCACCTTCTCAGCCATCCCGCCAATCCATTTACCTTCAGAATCGCGCACGACGATGGCACACGCAGCATGTTTGCCTTTAACAGCAGCATCTGTGCCATGACTTTTATATTAATGTTGTAACTGATAGATATATTTTTTTAAAATAATTTAACATTTATTATCACGTGACATGCAAAACATCCATTTAATTTAGACAATAAGATTTATTTCATATTATTAGAGTGATTTTTATTGAAGAACGTTAATAACTTGACATCAAAAGTGAACCAAATTATTGTTAAACTGTGTTTTTTGTTGATCTTCATTTAAATATGTGGCTAGTAGATACTAGATATTAGTGGTTTTAGACCGAACCTAACCAAATTTGACCACATTTTAGCAATCAAGTTAAGTCCGGTCTAGATCCTTTTAGCAGTCAAGTTTGGTCTAGTTCCTTTTAGAGGTCTGGTTTGTGGTTTTAGGGTCAGATCAGACTTGACCAGACCACGCCCACCCTTACCATGGACATATCTACACATGCAGCATAAACGAGTTGGATGTGTTCACTAGTTTAGGCCTAGACACCTAGTGGACATGCAATGGGCACTTTAGACCCAAACCATTTCCATAGATGAAAGAAATAGATTTAATATGTCTCATCTCTCCCTCTTCCTCTAATGATCTAGGAAGCACAGACACTTCCTCAAGGCATTTATGGCCGTCCTAGACAGGTTTTAGCCACAAATACACCATGGACATAGCTAGACATGCAGCATACATGAGTTTTATGTGTCCACTATTTTAGGCCTAGACACGTGGACATGCCATGGACACAATAGACCCCAACCGTTGCCTATCTAAAAGAAATACATTTAATACGTCTTATCTCTCCCTCCTCTTCCTTCAACAGACACCAATATGTCTCCTCCCCTTCCTGTTCCCATTAGCTATAAAATTGTCTATTATACATCGTTTTCATAAATACGTTTAATTCACCAACCTTCAACGAATATTCTAGGAATTTAACATGCAAATGTATTATTCACCATTCTCCATTTATACTTATTTGATCTCATATTTAAAGTATATTCTAGATTAATTTGTTCTCGATAGATCATGCTAGATTGAATAATGTAAACATATTATTGTTTTCATCATTTTCCGTATTATAAAGGTTGCAATCATGTCATAGACGAGCTTTGGTTTTTATCTTCTCCTTATATTGTGTTTGTTTCTGTAAAACCCATCTGATGGCCTACTTTACAGCATGGTTGTCGAAGCGACCCCCTAAGCAGCCCCTTGGGTCCTAGATCCTACACGCCCAACCTGACTAGGCCATCTGGGTGTCCTAGGTGGCTCGGGCATCCGCTTAGGTGGGCCACTTAGGCAGGCAGGTAGTGGGCTGAATATAGGCCCAATCCACTAAGTTGAAAAAAGAATGTCTTCTTTTTATGTTTGTAAACCTGATGTTGCTTTTTTTTTATTTCTTCTTTGCCCTCCCACTGTTTTCTGTTTTTTTTACCTCCATCAAGCAGCAATGTTGCTGCTATGCAATGATTTTTTTTCTTTTTCTTTTTGTTCCTTTATTCTTTCCCCCCACAATTCTCTGTTGTGCTTTCTTTTTGCTCCACCAAGCAGCAACTTTGCTGCTTCGTTCTTCTTCTTCCTCCTGATTTTGTTTCATGCTTTGTATATTCCACCCATTTTCTGTTACTGTTAACTTATTTCCCCTTCCCCCACCCCACATTCATGCTGCTGGATTTATTTTTTCGTCCATATTCTCCCACACTACTGCTCCATTCTTATTCTTCCTCTTCCTAGATTTCCTCTTCTTCCTAATAGCTATTAATGTCATATATTGCTCATTGGTTTTTACATTTAGTAGTGAAGGAGGATATTTGTGATTGAATTGTGGTTGTGATGTGGTGGGGGGGGGGGGGGGGGGGGGGAGGGGCATATAGATGTGGGGGACCTTAGAAATGATTGAGGGAATACACTTACACTTATGGTGGAACATAGGAGTTTTAGCAAGTAACCAAGGGTCGATCACTATTACTCGGATCCCCATGGGGTTAGGAAGGAATCTTCCCTTCCACATGAAGGGAAACTTTTAAGGTTATATGTCTACATACATACATACATATATATATATAGAGAGAGAGAGAGAGAGTCAGGCTAAAATACACTCGAGTGTATTCGGAGCAGAATACACTCAAGTAGTTTTTCATGATGCAATATTTTTTTCAAAAATCTAATCCGTTGATCTTCTTAAACACCTTGTGAATAGCTCATACACAAAATTTGAGCACATTTGGACATTTATAGGTCATGTTATAAAGACCGCAAAAATTATGCATTTCAAATTAGTTTCGCGCGTCGATTTTGTTGCCCTTGGATGAGTGACTTACACTCATCCAAATGGGCTCAAAATTTATATGTAGCCTAGTTATAGTATGACGGTGAAGATCAATGGTTTATATTTTGCAAAAAATAGTCTTGATATGCAAACACACTTGAGTGTATTCGTGCGATCTGTACACTCGAGTGTATTCTAGCCTGACTATATATATATATATATATATATATATATATATATATATATATATATATATATAGAGAGAGAGAGAGAGAGTCAAGCTGGAATACACTCGAATGTAGCGGAGACCGAATACACTCACACTCGAGTCGTTTTCCATAATGCAACATTTATTTTGAAAATTTAAACCATTGATCTTCTTAAGTACCTTAAGAACATACTATAAACAATATTTGAACTCATTTGGACACTTATAGGTCATGCATCCAAAGGCAAAAAAATGATCCAATTTGAATTAGTTTTGTACGTCAATTTTGTTAAACATAAAAGGGTGACTTACAAGAATCCAAATGAGCTCAAATTTTGCATGTAGCATGTATTTGTTATAACAATGAATATCAACGGTTTGGATTTGTTAAAAAAAGGGTCTACATATGTAATCACCACTTGAGTGTAGTGGGTGATCTGTACACTCGAGCGTATTCTATCCTGACTCTCTCTCTCTCTCTCTATACATATATATATATATATACACACACACACACACATATACATACATACACAGAAGAAAATGTCTGATTTCAATGTCGTTTAGGTGGCCACGGAAACAGAAATTTCGAAAAATTTCGATGGAATTTTCGATAAATGCGTTTCTGGCGTTTCAACGGCAAAATTAACGAATTAATTTTTGAAATTTTATCTGAATGATTTACTAGTGTAGAGCTACTCAAATATGTAGTAATATTTCATATTGGATATCTGGAGGGTGGGGTCTCGCCATTTGTGAGTGAATGACACTGAACTGTTTAGATGGGCATTTCAATGAGGAATTTTGATGTTAATTTTCAATGGTGAAATTAACAAATTCAGTCATTATAGTTTGCAAGCACAATATATAGACTTAAAAACACAAAATTGTGCCAAAAAAAATGCTCTAGGTAGTACATAGTATACGCAAAAGTAAAAAAATCGATAATCTGCGTGTTTCGAGGGTTTCGACAGTCCATTTCGATGTCCAATTGCCAGCGACGCAGATAAAATTGGCCAAATTTTGCCAATATCATCGACATTTTGAACATTGCACACACACAAACTATGCGTCTATGAAACAACAACAAAAAATGTGGCTATGGAATAAAACGTTTGGGCTTCCGCATAGGCCTCGTAGGGACAGTTGGAACGCCTAGCAGCCAGGCAACCTCGCTTACAGAAATTGGATGGACGGATTCATTTCATATATGTGCAGCAGTGTATGCATATGTATATCATTGTAGTGGAATGATCTAGTGAGAGCTGATGGTGAGAGCATTAGAGCCTTCAAATAACTCCGTGACGAACCATTTTTCTGATCCAGCCATATCGATTGAAAGTGTATTATTGCATCTAGCTATCCAATCAGATTCATATTCATCGGCCGTGTGGATTTTTCGTGGTGATAGAAAAGTTTCAACATTTCATATTGAATTTTGGGCTGACTATTATATGCAAAATATGTAATTATATATATGGCAATCAACCAACACCCAATCATGATGAAATTGTATATGAAGGTTGTCTGCTATTTTCAGAAATCATTGTGCCTTTGACTCTGTGACTCCATGCTGTGTTTGTTTCTGTGTCCATGCCATGCCCAACGTCCATGCTTCCTAGGTGGTGATTGATTTTTCATAGTCCAACATTATGGATGATCAGTATAATAATGTGTTACCTACCTACCAACTTTCATTCTCATCGGATATGCATAAGAATGAAATATTGTTTAACACCCTATATTGAATCCTTGGATGCAAAAACAAGTATAATGTATAAATTGATATTATTCAGATAACATTAAAACACCAAATGTGGCATTTGGGCCCGCTCATGTCACTTTTACAAAATTCTAGATATCTACGACTTACCTGTCCGTGCTCACTGACAGTATCAAGGCCTACAATGCCTAGGTCAAGGTCTCCGGAAACCAACTTTCTGACAATGTCTTTGGGACGCTGGAACCACACCTCCAAATTCGAAAGCTGCAATATGCAAACAAGTGTGAAAACATAGCGTAGTAATAGATCAGAAGGCAGTTTCCAAGTCTCTGCCAACAGGAATTTGGCGTCCGATTCTTTACAGCTATCCTATCCCGTTATGTTCTCATGGCAACATTTCGGATGAATTGGATAGACTATCAATGAACCAAAGGAACCATCACAGAAAACGTGTACATAAGCACGGACCTGAGGAATGTCGGCCACGTATTGCCTGGGATTGACTTGCCTGACCGACAATTGGCAGTTCTGACGACACAAATGTGAGACGAGAGTTATTAAGGCCACAACTAGAAAAGGATACGGTGATAATAATACCACCTTGAGTAATTGAAGGGCTTCCTCAGCCATTCGGCCTTTGCTGGGGAGGCCGAGGCGGACAACGTTCCTTTGAGTAATTGCGCCGTCACTTTCCAGCTTGCCATCCGCCTGCAATATGACGTCCGAAGCTGTGGCCCGGCAGCAGAGGGAGGTCAGAGTGGTGGAAGAGGAGGAGGACGGAGAGCCGCCGCGGCTGGAACAAGTTGGAGAAAGATGACGACAGTATAACGACGGCGGCGTTGACGTTGCGACGCCAGTGAAGTGGAACTGCGGCAGTGTCGGGGCGAAAGCCATGTCGCCACTCCACGAACGGTGTTATGATGTCCTCGTGGATTTCCTGCTGATTTGGGGCCGCACTGATCGGTGTGTGTTAAGTAAATGCTGGAATAGGGGGAAAATATTTATATAATATATTAGCGGAGCACTTTACAACAACGGGTCCATAGCTCAGTGGTAGAGCATTTGACTGCAGATCAAGAGGTCACCGGTTCGAACCCGGTTGGGCCCTATTCTATCGGCTACGATTATTTTAACTACCGAAATGTTTGGGGAAATACATACAACTGTATAAATTGCTGTTATGGTATAGTGTCATAATAAGAGATAGAGAGAAAGGACCCTGACCGTCCATCTGCCTCCTTTTCCTTCTTGACTTCTCCTCTCTCGTGCTTGATAATTCTCTTTCATGTGCCTTATAAAGTAGCAGTAATGCCCGTGTCTAAGAATACATCGCCAATAAAGTTGCTTTTCAAAATATTGTGTCACATGGGTGTTAGAAAATATAGCACTAAAAATTTGAGTTGAGTGCTGCCAAATATCCAAAACAGTCAAATCATTACATTTATCGACACAAGAGGGGTGGCGTTAACAAAATCGCTAAATGTTCATGTCCATGTTATAGTAGTTGTCGGGCCTGGATTTTTCAAGCAATAAATATGATAAAGACGTTAAAGTCCCCACTTAAAAGTCAAGGGTTATTAATATTCTCTTCACAAAGCATGATGCGTCTTGATAAAAGGAGGTTTTGCTTACAAGAGGCTTGTCATTGAGCGTTGTGATTTTCAAGTTTATTTGACGGAAGTGTCCAAAGAAATTACGGTGATTTAGAAATTACGAATTGTATGTGTTGGTGGTGTAGGATATGATTGTTCTAATTGGCCTCCACTAAGGCCTTGAATTGGTATTTGGAGCCATGAGTTGAGTCTAGAACTACCAAGGATACGAAGATTTTGCATGGTAAGGTTAAAGTTAGCTTCTTGTGAGATGACAACGTCTAATGTGTGCTTTCAGATTAGGTACCTAACGTTTCTTTTCTAGTAAGAAGCTACCAATCATAAATATTCCAGGAGCAAATAGACATCGAAAAGTTAGTAAAACAAAGAGGGGAGAATCAGAACTTATAGCTACACCAAAGAAAACAGACTATCTAAAGAGACCATATTCTTCTTACTATAATTGTTAAGGCTATAGTTATATGAGTACAAAGTTTATATATGTTTGATTCATCTACGAGCCTAATGTAATACCTGGGCCCACTACTCAAAAAAACATAGGACCAAAAAAATACTCAGGCCCACTTCCCACATCTCTAGTAGAGTTTCAAGAATGACGACTGGCCTCACAGACCATCATTGACCTTAACTGCGTACTTTATCCATACTCACGTACAATTTGGGATCAACTTCCTGACTAGTCACCCCATCTCAGTACTACTTTAAGCCAAGCACACTTAATTTTGGAGTTCTTAGTAATAGATTTCTTAAAAGGAGATGTACATTAGTGATCATAGTTTGCTTTCTCTGCATCTTCAAACTAAGAACAAGAAGGGCACTCCTTTTAGATTCATTAACAGTTGGTTAGCTCAGCCTGGATTTCGGGAGGTGGTGAAAGAGGCTTGGGAAAACACTGATGCTATGGGAGCCCCTATGTTCAGAGTCTATCGGAAGCTGCATGCTGTCAAGGGTGCTCTGTTGAAATGGAATAAAAATCATGTGGGTAATTTCTTATCCAAGGTGAAGGAGGTGGAAGCAGAGGTGCTGATTAAGGTGAAGTCGATTGAGGCTAATCCTGACGTCTCTGCCTTTCATGTTGATCTTGCTAACTTGAGGAAAAACCTCAGTAAGGCCATTTTGGATGAAGAGGTTTTCATTAGACAAAAGTCTAGATCGACTTGGCTTAAGGAGGGGGATAGGAATTCCTCTTTCTTCTATGCATCCCTCAAAACTAGAAGAATTCATAATGGTATCTTCTTTCTTCGTGAAGGTGACTCTGTTATTAATGATGAGGAAGGTATTGCTGAATGTGCTGTTAACTTCTATAAGAACTTGTTCAATGATGCTGATAAGTCTGTGGTTGTTTGGGATGATAAGTGGGAGCTTCCGTCTCTTTCGAAAGATCAAATCACTTTGTTGAGTAGATGGGTTACGAGGGAGGAGGTGGATTCTGTGGTGGAGCACATGAGTAGTGATAAAGCCCCTGGACCAGACGGCTTTAATGGAGCCTTTTTTAAATCTTGTTGGTCTTTTATTGGCGATGAGGTGAGCAAAGCTATTATGAGTTTCTTTGATACTGGGAAGCTTTTGCATGAATGCAATAGATCTTTTATCACTCTGATTCCGAAAGTCCAAGGTGCTTCCTGTCTCAAGGACTTTCGTCCTATATCCCTTTGTAATGTCATCTTTAAGATGATAACTAAGATTATGGCAAACAGGTTAAAAGATGTTTTCCCTGAGCTTATATCGAAGAATCAGATGGCCTTTGTCAAGGGCAGAAGTATCACTGATGCCATTTTGTTGGCAAATGAAATCCTAAGTACTTTCCCTAATACTAATGGGCCTTCTTTGCTTTGTTTTAAAGCTGATTTATCTAAGGCTTATGACTCTGTTAGGAGAGATTATGTGATGTTTATTATGGAGAAGATGAAGTTCCCGGCCTGCTGGATTAATTGGATCTGGTCTTGCTTTAATTCTGCTTCTTTTCAGATTTTAGTCAATGGCATCCCTTCCACTCCCTTTGATGCTTCTAATGGGGTCAGACAGGGGGACCCATTAGCTCCATATCTGTTTGTGTTTGCTATGCAGGGGTTCACCTCCCTTATGGATGCTGCTGTGAAGTCTAAGGATATTAATCCGTGCAAAGCTTCTGATAATTTTGGGGTTTCTCATATCATCTTTGCAGATGACCTCTTATTATTTACAAAGGCTGATGAGGATAATGTCAATAAGCTTGCGAAAGTCCTGGAGACTTTTAGTCATTTGTCGGGTCTGAAGCTCAATACTCTGAAGAGTCAGCTGTTTCTTAGTAAAAGTGCTGAGTATATTGCTGATGAGCTGGAGAGTTTGCTTGGGATTAAAAGACAGCAGCTTCCTGTCAGATATTTGGGCCTCCCTCTGTTCACTGGTCGTCTTACCAAAGCTATGTGTGGTCCTATTGTTGAGAAGATTAAAAGGAGACTGGAGGCTTAGAAAGGTAAGCTCCTATCTGCTGCTGGAAGGGTTGAACTTGTAATCTCGACCCTGTCTACCTTTCACATCTTGTGGTCAGCTACATTTCCTCTGCCCAAGGAAGTTGTGTTGGATATTGAAAGATATATGAGGAACTTTATTTGGGGGGACACTGAGAATCAAAAACATGTTCATACGATCTCCTGGGATCAGATTTGTAAACCAAGGAAGGAAGGAGGCTTGGGAGTGAGGTTGGTTGGTGATTGGTCGAAGGCAGGGATTATTAAAAACTTATGGGATGTGGCTAGTAGTAAGGAGACCCTGTGGGTCAAATGGTTGCATGAGAAATACATTAAAGATGCTTCTATCTGGTCGATTGGATGTAAGTCCTCGACCAATTGGATGATGAGGAAATTGCTTTCTGTTAGAAACCTGCTCAAAATTCATGTTGATTTTGTGGTGGGTAATGGTAAAGGGTTTCTGTTTTGGCACGATCCTTGGCTGCATAACAACAGGTCCCTGTTGGATGTTTGTGATAGTCATCTTGTGCTCCGCATGGGTAAAGGGTCCTACTGCCGCATTGCAGATTGTGTTATGGATGCTGATTGGAAGCTACCGGATATTAGAGGTGTTGGTAGCATCATGGCTGCTATTGGCAGTAGGAAGAAGTTGGGTAGTTTGGAGGATACTATTGTGTACAAAGGCAAAAATATTTTCAGGTTGAAAGATGGCTGGGAGATTGTTAGGAAGACTAATGCGGATGTCATTTGGGCAGATTGGGTGTGGGATTTAAAGTTCCCTAGAAGCTGCTCTTTGTTTCTCTGGAAATGTTTCTTAAGAAAATTGCCCACTTGTGATTATCTCAGGAGGATTGGTTTTTGCTTAGCTTCTAGATGTGTTCTTTGTTGCTCCGATGCTGAAGACAGTGATCATATCTTTTTCAAGTGCTCTTTCTCTGCAAATATTTGGCTTCAGTTCCAGTTGGAGTACAAGGTTAAACCCTGGCGGCTGGAGGAGATCTTGGGGTTTTCTGAGAGAAGGAAATATGCAGCTGGGTTCGTTTTACAGAAGTTATGGCAGGAAAGGAACCAAAGAGTTTTCTGTGGTTTCAGTAGAAATCATTTAGAGATATGGAAGCAAGTCTGTATAGATACCAAATTGCTTCTTGATTGATGTACTTTTTGCTTTGTTACCTTTTCTTGCTCTTTTCTTTTGGGCTTGCCCCTAAGCATTGTACATACTCACCTTTTTTGCTTTAATGGAAAAGGAGACCCACGCTAGGTTCACCAAAAAAAAAAAAAAAAAAAAGGAGATGTACATTGGTGATATTGGTAGTCTAATCATTTCTTTTAAGATCATTTTATCTGAGGCCTCAAATCTTGGGACGTTACAATCTCCCCCACTTAGATTCTTGACGTCATCATCAAGGCTCAAGTATGTGGCCTAATAATATTTCTCCATTTCAGTGTAGATCCAGAATGACTAATGGACACCTAGCTCCCGATCACGACTACCTGAACAAGGTTGTTTACACACCATGGACAGTCTTTTCCATCATGTCGGGATTGGGTGGCTCAAGAGTGGCATGTCAAATGCGCATGTGGGCCCCACCTACTAAAGGGATTGTGGCTCACATACAATTTGTGACGCTTGGGCTCACTATCAAAGGTCTAGTAGAGTTTCAGGAATGACGAATGACTCCACATGCCACCACTGGTCTTAACTACAATTTTTGTCCTCACTCACGTATAAGTTAGAATCAACTTTCTAGACTGGTCACCCATCCTAATACTACTCCAAGATGAGGATGCTTAACTTTAGAGTTCTTAGTGATGGGATCCCTGAAAAGTATGTGCACTTTGAAGATATAGGTAATTCAATCATTCTTTTTAAGACCATTTTATCTGAGGCCTCAAATCTTGGGATGATGTAATTGCCAATTATTTCACAAAAAGCAATCCAGTCATCTATGTTAACCTAGTTGAGGTTGTAAGGCCCTAACCTTGCTTAATTTATAAACATAATTATTTAGCTTAAATTGATGACTAATTTTTGAAATTAAACTTTGGATTATGATGGAATACTTGTTAATAAATATATGTTTAAGATTTGAATCAAAATCAGACCTTGTTTGCTCAAGATATACAATTTTTATAATTTGAAGATTTTTATATAATTTACCCAATTCCTGGGGGCCTAGAACAAATCTTAACGCTTGTATAATCTATTACATGTTGTTCTTAAGAATCTTACAAATTCGTTATCCTTTAGATGTTTTTGAACTTTGATTTTATAGGGTATATATATATATATATATATATATATATATATATAAGTTGGCCAGTAGTAGTGTTGTGTTTTCTTTTGTCCTCATCAAGGCTTGACCAACGGAGTGGCCCGATGGCCGGCTAGTTGTGCACAAGTCGACAAAGACATTTCCAACTTGTTGGTCGAAGAACCTTTGGTGCCTGATGAGGTCGCTGGTTCTTGGGTGTGGTCAAACTCATCGGACTGATGGTTTTGGGTGCTTGACAAGTTTGTAAGGCGACGAAGGCTAGACTGACAAATAATCTGACTGGAGTATTAGTTAAAGACTGACGAGTTTCTAGTCCATGACCATGCAGTTTACCCTATCGCCCAACAAGACATGGTGTTGGCGGGATTCCTTGCCAGATGGCTGGGTTGAACCACACCGACTACCACCCACCCACCCACCTATATATATATATATATATATATATATATATATATATATATATATATATATATATATATAACCTCTTCTTTCTCTCTCTCCTGATCCTTTGTGAATCCTTTATTGTGGATCAAAGACTAAGGAGAACCCATTGGAGTCGATGAGCACATGGTTTGTAGATGCATGCTTGAGATTGATCTCTCTTTGGACTGATCAAAGACTTTTGATCTCGTTTCTTACTCCATACATGTAAGATCCTTGCTTCTAAATCATTTTCTTTTGTTGTTCACTCTCTCTCCTACCATAGCTAATTTTCATGGTGCTTCATGTTGGAAAACATGTATGTAAGGTTTAAGAACACTCTCTCTTTGTCCCCTTCTTGATATTCACCTTGTTAATGGAGATAGGAGTCATTCTTGGAGTTTTGGTGGACCAAGCTGGGTGCTTTGTTGTTGATTACAGAGTTTTCCCTCTTGAACTTCGGTTTCTTCTCTACCAATGCAAGTGATATAACTTTAAAAGCATTTTTTGCCTACTTAATACATTCATGACTTTGAATCTTACTCTAGAAATTTGAATGCTAAAAGATGATCTCTTTAAGCACTATTTTATATAGCAAGATGACAATATGAGTTATTAAGTTTTGTTTAGACTCTATGGATGTTTTCTTCTATAAAGTGAACATTTTTTTGAACATGCAAGGTCTGAAAATGGAAATACAATGGTAATGGATCCTAAAATTTGTTATTCTTATGGAGTTTTTGTACTCAATAAAAAGCAAATCTGACCCATTTACTATTCGTTACTGTATGAAGGTTATCTTATGTGACTTTTTAGGATTTGTAGTCATTGTTATGGTATTGTAATGATGGTTGGACAAAACCCTGGTACTGAAGGTAGCTCATCCGTAATAAGTTTTGAGCATGTGATTGCCTATTCCTTAGAAACACTACAATTCTTGCATCCATTGGATTCTTATAATAAAATTTTAAGTGATGTCTTGTGTATGACTCATTAAACTCACTATGAAGTTTTAGGTGTTTATGATACTTCTATGTGAAGTTATTGTTGTTTTAGTCAAATGATAATTTGGGCTTTTATATCCCTTAGATCGTGTCTTGATTCTCTTTATGACCAAATAGGGACACATATACCTTGATAGAGTGACATAAGACTATTTTATATGTTTTATATCTTTTTAAGTTGCAATCCCCAAATTATTTTATAAGAATCTTTTGGGTGTTTGGATATAGTCAAAAACATTTAATTGACTTAAGTAATCAAGTGTAACCTTAATCATGTAGTGCCCTGTGACCTCAAAATTATTTGAGTGTCAAAACTTTCTGGATAGTCTAATGAGTAATTCAAAAGGAGCTCAAAGTCATATAGTTTTTAGTATATGGGGGTGTAGGGAGGGTATATCCATCTGTTAGTCTCTAAGGTACTAGAGAGCGGTTGAATCCATGTCTCAGATTTGATGAGATTGAGAGCAAATGTGGTCGTAACTCAAATTTAAGTGTTTATACCCTAGTTTCTGGTGTTGTGGCATGTGTACCCAGGACATACTAGGTTGTTTTAGTAGTGGGGTCGATGTACCACTACAGTTCTTAATCCTATTGAATGAGGGGAAGAGATCTCTAGGATTTTGGTCATCGTAGATCTTATACAGGGCTGATTGTGACTTCACACTAGTTAGCTAGTAGTTTGAGTGGTAACTTTTAACTTGTTGTTTTAGTTCTTTCCTAGTTACTTTGAGTAGTCCATTCTTGAAAATGTTGTCCTTAGGGTTCGATCCTGAATTATACTACAATAAAATATGTCCACTTGTGGGTGGTGATTATTGTACGTTAATTAAGGTAAAATCTAGAGATTACAACCCTAGTGAATTTGCATCTACAATATCATGTGCATCAGTTGCCTACAATGATATTGAAGAAAGTTGAGCAAGCACTCTTAAAGGGCAAAGATCACAAAATGTTTGCATGTTTTAATCACATGGGTAAGCTATATGTAACATGCTCGAATCTAGAATCATATCTCAACCATCATTATTTCAATCCACTTTTGATTATGTTAATATTAGTACATTTTCTCTGATTTTAAATCTATTAGTAGTAATTGATTTTTTAGTAAATATAAAAGGTTAACAATAAATTATTTAAGTACACCATAAATTGGATGCTATTTATAATAATTCATCATATAATAATGGTGACCCTAATTTGGCACTCAAGTTTAATGGGTGAAAAGAAATAAGATAACATGAAAGAATGTATTGAATTGATTAATAAATTAATTAAATACATTGATGGAGTAATTAACCTTCAAGTAATCAAATAAAATATCAAATGTTTTTATAAATAAAACTAATATTAAAATAGGATTCCTTGTATCATAATTAGTCAATATGACAAATTTCATGTCATTTTAGTGATGTTTTCTCACATAATTGATTTGTCAATAAAACATCAACTACCTTATAATTAATTGAATCCATTGAGTCAATGCACTAATGTTCCAATTATTTTCTATAGCACCTCCCCCATTGCTTTCCTCTGCATGCAGCCACTACGTACTCCCTATGTTGGCTTGGCTACCACAATGGTTGTAGACCAATGCCCATTTCTTCCTCCTCCTCTTGTTTTATCCTTCACTTCCTCTCTCCTATATACCCTCCTCCGTACTCCCCTTTCCCCTCCAAAGTCCTCACCTATATATTCTCATCTACTCTTCTTCACTCCAAACACCAGAAACCCTAGCTTCTGAAAGTTGGTCTTCAGCAATAGTTGCAGAAGGACTGAAGGTTGCAGACTTGATGTAGTACGATTGCATCCTCTTCTCTCTACAATGCCTAATTTACACAAGGTGCAAGGTGATCTTGACACCATATTGTCTTCTTCTTTCTTAAGCCAACCTTAGTCATCTTTCTTTGCACCCATCAACAATGGAAACAAGGAAGAAACTACCATCTATCATAGCTAGCGCAGGCCCTGATGACCTCGTCTTCTCCTTTCTTTCTTCTCCTTAGTTCCATCTTATCCTTTCCTCTTTGCCTCTTGGACCTCCACCCCCACACATAAGTGACCCAACTATCCTAATTTTCCCCAACCTTCTTCTTCTACTACTTCCTCCTCCTGGTGCCAAGCCTTTCGACATAAAACCCATGACGATCTAACTCTACGTCCTTGTCTCTATATATCTCGTTGTTGGCGACACTCAAAATTGATTTGTGGTTCTGCCCAAAAGCTGTCTGACGTACCCTCATGTCATGAAAACCACCTACACCATGAAGGATTGGGCAAGCAAAGCTCTAAAGTTTCACGCCATCTCTACATTTCAACCTTGATCTGCTAACTGACCTTGCCTTAATGAGCCACCATATTGTACACCTTCAGTCAGACCATGATGGCTCAAAGAGGAAGATGAAATCACCCTTGGTTCCTAGTCTCAACAAATTCATCCACCATGATACAATCATATGAAATTATATGAAGAATGGTCAATAAAGATCATTAACAACTGACCACAAGTAAAAGCCTCACTTTTCAGCAGAGACCATATTGCCATATCTATTGGTCTTTCTTATCAGGGTGGCTCTAGTTCTGTTACAATGAGTATATCATTAGAAATGAACAAGCTATTTCTAAAGATTATGAGTGCAAGGATCCCCTCAAACCCCCCACAAAGATCTGGTCAAGATGAACGCATGCCCTACCAAAGATATGAAGGTGCACATTTGACCGCTAGGTAATAAGTTAAACACTCTCTTTATTTCATATCACCAAGAACATGGTTAATTAGTTACATACAAGATAATGAAGAATGATAACACTTGAGATAGTATGGATGATTCTTATAATGGTATATAATTGTTTAAAATCATAGTATGTATTATGCACACCTACAAGTATGAGTTTTTTGTTACTATTAAATTCAAATTCAGAAATTCATATAGGCTATTTATGGTCAATTGCATAACTTCAAGACCTAGGGTATATCAAAACATAGTTGTGTACCTGACTCAATTCAGTTGACCATTTTATAGTATTGGACATACTTATATATGTATTCAAATAAATATATACATTTTAGCTTGCTATATATAAGCATTTAAGTCAATATATTCATCTACTATATGATATAAGTGCATAAGATGAGTTAATACATATTTGATAGGAAAGATAGTCAATACTAATCAAGTTGGCAATATACAAAAGTGAAAATAAACTATAATACCAAGTATTACCTATTAATGACTATATATGTATGCACAATAGCATATTAAAATTAGTATATAGAAACTCTTGAAAAGTCAGTGATCAAATTTATATTTATTATGAATATAAATGATATCCTTATTATGATTAGAAACCCTAGATATTAATTTGGACTTCATGTCTTCTAAGAGAATAAATGCATCTAGGAAGTATGTTTATCCATATTGGTCTTTTCAACTAGAATGGGAAACAAGAAAATATGCATATAAGAAGGTTTCTTATTAGATATCATACTTAATGATTTGGAAGTACTTAAACTTATGAAGAAGAAGATAATATTGATAATATATTCATTGTAATAAGATTGGTTCCTAGGTAAAGGACCTCGATTATAAATATGGACTAAATATAACTTGAACCATCAATGTATATAGCCTTAAGTAATAATGACACACATATGTTGGTGTCCCCAAACCCTAAAATGACATTAGGAACCAAATATGTTAGATCTACTTCCAATATTAACTGGGTAATTGTGTACTAATGTGTATATAAAACAAATTTAGTTGAGAAGGACGAACTGTGGATTTCTTCTGTAGAGATAGGCTAGTGGTGGAGATCAGGTATGTGCGATGTGTATTAACATTTGAGCATTAAACTGATTATAAACCCATATTTCCATAATGATGCATTCTTTATAAACATCATTCTTTAACAAAATATATATACCTCATGAAGCATATTTATTTTACTACTTATGAAATGTGGAACTATCCATTGATGTCAGGTTTATTACATTGGCGATCTTTAGATTGTCACAACTTTTATTTACAAAATCATTTCATCTTGCCACACTATTTGCATGCTTATTTTTAGACTTGTAATTTAGAGTAGAAATACTTTTATACAATCATACATATACATATATATATATATATATATATATATATATATATATATCAGGTATTGGGGTTTTACCCCCACCCCCTTGTCCATGGGGTTTGGGGTTCTACTCCCCCTTATCCTTGGAGGATCGGAGTTTTAATCCCCCTTGATCCATGGCTTGGGATCTTATGGTGTCTTAGACCTATAATAGATTCACTTAATCTAACTTGCATACACATATTTATTATTGATGTGATGTATTTGGGTAAGATCTTTGAAATAATTGTATACTTCTCACACATTACATTAGTCTCATTCTTTTAAACAATATCTTCTTGAACTTTCCTACTTGATTTACTCCTTCTTGATTTAGTAACTTTCCTTTTTTGCACATCTAATAATGCTCAAATATGTCTATTATGCACATACTCAGAAGTGTCCTAATGCATACATTTTTGCTTCCTTTTACCGTGTGTCATTTCCATAACCACCCATGTGTAGGAGTGTTAGATGACAAAGACTCATGAAGATCACCTTTAGGATGTCAACACAAGGATATCTTGGAATGGTGGTGTAACATCCCAGGATTTGAGGCCTTGGATTAAATGATCTTGTAAGGAATGATTGGACTACCCAAATCACCAAGGTACACCTCCTTTTCCAGGTGCCCATCACTAAAGAACTCCATAGTTAAGCATGCTCAACTTGGAGTAGTACTGTGATGGGTGACCTGTGGGGAAGTTGATCCTGACATGCGCGTGAATGAGGACAAAGCGTGCAGTTGAGGCTAGTGGTGGTCTGTGGGGACAGTCGTCATTCCTGAAACTTTACTAGAGCCTTGGGCAGTGGGCCCGGGCGTTACAGATGGGGTTCCCCTTTGCAGTTGAGCTTGTTTATTAGTAGTTGCACCCATTTTGTTTGTAGATTACCTTTATGGTAAGGAACAATTGTATATGAAATAAGATGTAACTCTAATATAGTTTTGTTTCTATGCTCATTAATATATATACCATTTGAGAAAGATAAAATTCCTTCTTTCTCCCATTTTTGGAATAAGATGGTATTCTATATGTCAATTTATTGGAGAATGGACCCCTCTCATGTCCCACTCTTTACAATATGATATCAGATCCTAAGAAGTTGGTGAGTTGACTATTTCAAGTTATCCTCTATTATTCCTACACATATGCCTCGAGTTGGCAGTTAGGTGACCCTATATACGTTGTTGGCATACCTAACCTTGAGTTGTGTGATATCAATTAGGATTTCAATCCCTATGTAATTTGGTTCTTACCAGTCCCCAAACCAATCATGTGGATGAGACTTAGTTTTAGTAACCCTAGTCACCCCTACCCTCTGTATGGAGGTGGAAATATCTGTACATAGGTGTTGACTCTCCTAATTATAAGTTTCAATCACATGATTTTTAGGGAGCAAGTTAAACCCCTAGAATAGGTAGACTTGCTTGTATATTCATAGCTAGACTTAACCCTAGTTATTACCTTAAACCCTTTCCTTTTCTAACCTTCTATCATGCCATGCATACACTCACTTTGAGGAGTGAACATGCATGGGTAATAAACTTTGAGTCCCGATGTTAGTGAGATCTCACCCTTCTCTCATCTCCAAAGTGTGATTGGTTTACCTAAGGATTGAGATGAGTAGTAGTCTTACTATATGGTACACTTTGTCCCGTGATTACATTGTGGTTTCAAACCAACAAGTGATTAGAAAACCCTAGCCCCCACCTATTGTATTAGAAGATGATATGGCACTATGTATCAAGATGAGGCAATGTAGACTTTGATTAGAGTGAAATGGAGAATGGAGGATGTCGTACCTTATTAGGACATGATAGATGTTGACCATGTATAATAGGAAACCTCCCCCCCCATGACATAGGTTATAGATATTTTGGTATGTCCTATTACTTATATTAGTGATTAGAATCTATTTATAGAATGAAGTGAGGATATAATAATAGTAAATGTACAATGTAATTGGATGTGGTTGACTTGGTTCTCGAATTGATTTTGGCACCATTTTTGGAGTTCAATCACAAAATTTTCATTGTAAATATTATTTCTATTAGTAAATTATATGTACAAAAAAATATTTTTGATTGTATTGATGGTCTTTATAACCAATTCACAACTACAAGAAAGTTTAAGTAGTAGAGAAACCCTTTAGTGAAGAAACCCTTGAATGGTTAAGACAACCGCAGAACCCTAGGTGTAAAGAAGTGAAACCACCTCCTTACAAAAAAAAATTGAACATTAAAACATCCATACCAAACATACTCAAAGGTATTTGGAGTAGGTGTAAAATTTTCAAATCTTTATATAATGGTAACCAAAAGACCATTGTATAGCAGCGGAAGAAAATGTTTGACAATATTTCAATTTATCATATGATTACAAAGGTACCTCAACAACATCTCCCAAAGGGGTTTACATAAAAGATACATCATAAGGATCCGTGTAGAGGAAATTTAAACCATAACAAGTTTGTCTCCAAGCTTCACCATCACAAGCTAAGTCCAAGTCCACACATCACACCATCCATGTCCTCCACCTAGGGTTGGAAGCATACCCTAGCAAGAAAGAAACAATAAGAGACATCAACAAAAAGTTGGTATGTGCATACTAAAAAGAAACTTTGAGCAATGTAAGGAAATAGGGACATCAAATATAAACGCTTCCCATACAAGAGATAAGGACTACCCATACAGGCATAAAAGAATAGATTCATCATCATAGTAAAAGAAGATACTTGCCATAGTTAAAACAACAAAGAAGTGCCACATGCACATATCATGACCAACATCTTGCATGCATGTGAGATAAGCATAACACTAGAATATTATAAGAGACAAAGGTGGCCAAGAATCACACATCTTGAACTTAATGAGACATGGGCCAAGAATCACACATCCTGCCCTGGCATGGGGAATCACACATCCACCATCCAAACATATATAACATGGTCCAGGAATTACACATCCTTCCCTGGCATGGAGAATCACACATCCACCGTCCAAAATATCACAATGTTGCCACAAATTATAATGAGACAAAACAAATGCAATTATACTACTCTAGGGTTACTGAATAACATATCAGGTAAATGTAGAGGCAAGTAGAAAAGTACAGTCAACATTATATAAGATTTGCCATATCACACAAGAGGCAACATATGAATCCACCAATAAACCTCCACATCACAGTGGACATATACCATTATGAAGATCATCATGTACCATATCACAAGGTAGAAGCCAAAAGAATATCCAAGATCACAATCAAGATAGTTCACATGAACCATGATAATAAGAGATAAGACATATTGTGTAGGCCAATTCAAGAGAATGAAAAGATAGATGAATTTCTCAACATAGAGTAATAGGGGATACAACATACCTTATTTCAAGATTCTAAAAACACATGCCATCAATCTAGAGGTTTCCAACATCAACTTTGCCTAATTACAATTATTCACATGTATTAGGGTTTTTTGTATGCATTAATGTAAAAGAAACCCGACTTTTGTACTTTTCATACAAAACTACAATTTAGACTCTAAAAATATCGCCATAGTTAGAGTTTTATGATCAAAATGACATATAATATTATGTATTTTGAAGATATAGACTTTTAGATGCATTTTTGAGGATTTTTATTTAATTAGTTCATTCTCAAAAATACTTTTTCAAAAAACATAGATACAGACATCGAATTTTTTATTATTAGAAAGCTCATCTTTTTCTGATTCTTGGACATATCTTACTTTTATTTTTCAATTAACAAATCAAAAGATATTAATTTTCTAGTTCTGACCAATGAAAAGCTGCCACGTAGGTAGAGGTGCTTGAAACAGAGAGAAGAAGAAGGGAGCGACCAAGGGAAAAACTATAAAAAGCCACCTGACCCTTCTTCAACTTCCAGCAGCCCGCACACTGGTGGCTGCTTGGGGAAGATTTTGGGCGTTTTTGCAATTCAAGACCAAACTTGAAACCGAAAGATGCATATCAAAGCTGAAGAAAAGAGGAACTCAATCATACCTTCAATTTGGACGAATACAGTGTGTACAAGGAGTAGCAAGGGCCGCAAGCCAAGAGAGAAAAACTCAATCTACATCGCTCCATGCTTGGTCTCCGTCAAAATTGAGAGTACGAAAATAAAAAGCGATGTCTAACACACACATAAGTACCCTTATTTATAGGTATGGGTGTGAAACACTCCGATTTGGTATGGAATTTCCCAATCATAGAAAATGGAAATCTGGTTCTTCTCAAATACTCTACAAAATGTTGCAAATAAGGACTTAAAATGTGCACAATCATATTTGGAATACAATGGAGAAAGAATTACTACAACCCGAGAAATCAGCAAAATACCGAGCACCTAATTATTCACGCGGCACAATCCTACCCAAGGTAGGAGACAAGTCAAGAACTGTTAGATGTGGGTCCACGGTGGTCCACTTCACGACCAACCATCTGATGGAGTGAGACACATAAATCAAATCCAAATCAAATTAGTATAAAGTATGATCACATTAATTTCTCTTTTTCTCTTTCTTCTTTTGGAGGCTTAAATGATTTCTAAACTTAACCAAAATTTACACCCTGATTGATTTTGATGTGTAGAATCTGAATATAGAATTAGTTTTGCCTTTTGAGAACTTTTAATAGGTTCAATAATTCATACCTCATTTTCTCTTTCCTCCTTCATTAACGGCATTAGGATTATCTAAAATTATGAAACTTCACCCACAAGTCATATTCAATGTGTTGGATACGAATTTACCATTAGTTTCCTTTGTTGAAGTTGTTTGTTATTTTAATTAATAATATGAAGGTTTTACACATGTTCACTCTCCTAAATTTACCTACTCATCATATATTTTCCAAATTGAGTCAAAATTCATCCAAAGGTATATTATAACATGTAGAACACGAATTTGGCATTATTTTATTTAATATATTTAAATTTTATCACTTATTTTATATTTTTAATATATTAGGGCCATCTAAAAACTTTCCGAAAATATGAAACTTGGCCTATAAGCAATACTAAACGTGAGAAACACTATTTTCACATTAGTTGATTTTTTTCCAACTTATATTTTATATTTTAGGTGTTTAAATCATTTTCTCTCTCCTGAGTAAAATAAAATATTTAACATTGACCTAATTAAATGCAAATTTTCCCAAAGGCTTATTTCCATGTTTAGATCACGAATCTAATGTTATTTTCCTCTTTTGGAGTCAACAATTATTTTTTTTATAATAAGAAAAAACTTAGATTTTCTCTTTCCAAAATGAATTAAATTAATTATTTTTGTGTGAGAAATGTGAAACTTGACCCCCAAGGTAATTGGGACCCAAGGAACAAGATTTTTAACTTAGATTTCACTTTTAAGACTTTCTTATATGAGTTATGTCACTTGGCCCACTAATAGCCCATTATCATAATTACTTATTCAATTAAGTTCTTTATCATCTTATCATCACCAAATGAATTTTATGAAATATTAAATTACATTATTCATGCATTAGATTATTAGGATCATTCTCACCTCTACCTTGTTTGGTCAAACCCAAAAGGTCAAACTTCCAGGGTGGGGTCTAAGGTTCGGTATGTTACAACACTCCACCCCTTTAAAGGATTTTCTCCTCAAAATCTATAGATCAAAACATCAACAACTAATTACTCTCCATCCCTTAAAAAGGTTCAACCTAACAAGTCAAACTAAATAAATTTTTAGAGCTACCCACATTTCTTAGTTTGTAAAAGTTTTAGAGATTTATTTTTCATGTATCCAACTACGAGTCACAATCGAGGGTTGAGCTTTTAGGTCCTTGTGTCTCTAACCTATCAACCCTATATGAACATCTGAAAGTCATAGGGTAGGTCATCTACACCATTATTTCAATCCTAGTTATAAAACTAGGGTTAGATTCTAATCAACTAATTCTAGGGTTTCACTATCCAAAACTTTGCATATCACTTCACTGTGACTTAGTTAAGGAAAACTTCGATGAAATCTAGAAACTTTTGTACATATAGTAATATAATTGAAAATATTATTTTTTCTTTGAAGAATCATGCGATATAAATAATGGTGAGCTCAAAATCAATGTGGAACCAAGTCACAATTTTCCATATTAAGACTTCTTAATCTCATCCTCAAACTGAACCTTATTGCATAAGAAGATCATCATTGATCAAAACTAGGGTGAGTATCTCACCTAGAGGCAACTATCTAAGTCGAGGGTTTATTTAGGGAGACAAAATTGAAATAGTCAGATTCCGACTACCATGGCTTTGATACCATGTTGTAAAGAAGTGAAACCACCTCCTTACTAAAAAAAATTGAACATTAAAACATCCATCCCAAACATACTCAATGGTATTTTGGAGGAGGTGTAAATTTTTCAAATCTTAATATAATGGTAACCAAAAGACCATTGTATAGCAGTGGAAGAAAAAGTTTGACTATATTTCAATTTATCATATGATTACAAAGGTACCTCAACAACATCTCCCAAAGGGGTTTACATAAAAGATACATCATAAGGATCCATGTAGAGGAAATTTAAACCATAACAAGTTTGTCTCCAAGCTTCACCATTACAAGCTAAGTCAAGTCCACACATCACGCCATCCACGTCCTCCACCTAGGGTTGGAAGCATACCCCAGCAAGAAAGAAGTGCCACATGCACATATCATGACCAACATCTTGCATGCATGTGAGATAAGAATAACACTAGAATATTATAAGAGACAAAGGTGGCCAAGAATCACACATCTTGAACTTAATGAGACATGGGCCAAGAATCACACATCCTGCCCTGGCATGGGGAATCACACATCCACCATCCAAACATATATAACATGGCCCAAGAATCACACATCCTACCCTGGCATGGGGAATCACACATCCACCATCTAAAATATCACAATGTTACCACAAATTATAATGAGACAAAACCAATGCAATTATACTACTCTAGGGTTACTGAATCACATAGCAGGTAAATGTAAAGGCAAGTAGAAAAGTATAGTCAACATTATACAAGATTTGTCATATCACACAACGGGCAACATATGAATCCACCAATAAACCTCCACATCACAGTGGGCATATACCATTATCAAGATCATCATGTACCATATCACAAGGTAGGAGCCAAAAGAATATCCAACATCACAATCAAGATAGTTCACATGAACCATGATAACAAGAGATAAGATATATTGTGTAGGCCAATTCAAGAGAATGAAAAGATAGGTGAATTGCTCAACATGGAGTAATAGGGGATACAACATACCTTATTTCAAGATTCTAGAAACACACACCATCAATCTAGAGGTTTCCAACATCAACTTTACCTAATTACAATTATTCACATGTATTAGGGTTTGTCGTATGCATTAATGCAAAAGAAACCTGACTTTTGGACTTTTCACACAAAACTCTAATTAAGACTCTAAAAATATCACCATTGTCTTAATTAGAGTTTTCTGATCAAAATGACATATAATATTATGTATTTTGAAGATATATACATTTTTTATTATTTTTATTTAATCAGTTCATTCTCAAAAATACTTTTTCAAAAAACATAGATACAGGCGTCGAAAATATTTTTATTAGAAATCTCATATTGTTCTGATTCCTGAACATATCTTACTTTTATTTTTCGACCAATGAATCAAAAGATATTAATTTTCTAGTTCTGACTAATGAAAAGTTGTCACGTAGGCAGAGGCGCTTGAAACAGAGAGAAGAAGAAGGGAGTGACCAGGGACAAAACCATAAAAAACCACCCAACCCTTCTTCAACCTCCAGTAGCCCGCACACTGGTGGCTACTTGGGGAAGATTTTAGGCATTTTTGCAATTCAAGACCAAACTCGAAACCAAAAGATGTGTATGAAAGCTAAAGAAAAGAGGAACTCAATCGTACCTTCGATTTGGATGAAGATGGTGTGTATAAGGAGCAGCAAGGGCCGCAAGACAAGAGAGAAAAACTCAATCTACATCGCTCCATGCTTGGTCTCTGTTGAAATTGAGAGTACGAAAACGAAAAGTGATGTCTAACACACACATAAGTATCCTTATTTATAGGTATGGGCGTGAAACACTCCGATTTGGTATGGAACTTCCCAACTATGGAAAACAGAAATTTGGTTCTTCTCAAATACTCTACGAAACATTGCAAATAAGGACTGAACATGTGTGCAATCATATTTAGAATATAATGGAGAAAGAATCATGCAAAAAGATGGACTACAACCCGAGAAATCCGCAAAATACCGATCACCTAATTATTCACATGGCACAATCCTATCCAAGATAGGAGACAAGTCAAGAACTATTGGATGTGGGTCCACGGTGGTCCACTTCACGACCAACTATCTGATGGAGTGAGACACATAAATCAAATCCAAATCAAATTAGAATAAAGTACGATCACATTAATTTCTCTTTTTCTCTTTCTTCTTTTGGAGGCTTAACTGAATTCCAAAATTAACCAAAATTTACACCTTGATTGATCTTAATGTGTAAAATCCGAATATAGAATTAGTTTTGCCTTTTGAGAACTTTTAATAGGTTAAATAATTCATACCTCATTTTCTCTTTCCTCCTTCATTAACAACATTAGGATTATCCAAAAATTACGAAATTTCACCCATAAGTCATATTCAATGTGTTGGATATGAATTTACTATTATTTTCATTTGTTGAAGTTGTTTGTTATTTTAATTAATGATATGAATGTTTTATACATGTTCTCTCTCCTTAATTTACCTTCTCATCATATATTTTCCAAATTGAGTCAAAATTCATCCAAAGGTATATTTTAACATGTAGGACACGAATTTGGCATTATTTTATTTTTTTGAAGACTTTTATGATTTTATTTAATACATTTAAATTGTGTCACTTATTTTATCCTTTTAATATATTAGGGGCATCTAAAAACTTTCATAAAATGTGAAACTTGGCCTATAAGAAATACTAAACATGAGAAACACTATTTTCACATTAATCAATTTTTTTTTAACTTATATTTTATATTTTAGGTGTTTAAATCATTTTCTCTCTCCTGAGTAAAATAAAATATTTAACATTGATCAAATTAAATGCAAATTTGTCCAAAGGCTTATTTTCATGTTTAGATCACGAATCTAATGTTATTTTCCTCTTTTGGAGTCAACAAATATTTTATTTGATAATTAGGAAAAACTTAGTTTTTCTCTTTCCAAAATGAATTAAATTAATTATATTATGTGAATAATGTGAAACTTGACTCCCAAGGTAATTGGGACCCAAGGAACACGATTTTTAACTTAGATTTTACTTTAAGACTTTCTTATATGAGTTATGTCACTTGGCCCACTAATGGCCCATTATCATAATTACTTATTCAATTAAGTTCTTTATCATCTTATTATCACTGAATGAATTTTATGAAATATTAAATTACATTATTCATGCATTAGATTATTAGGATCATTCTAATCTCAACCTTGTTTGGTCAAACCCAAAAGGTCAAACTTCCAGGGTGGAGTCTAAGATGTGGTATGTTACACTAGGCATAGGAGAAGAGCAATAAGTTAGAAGTTGTGGATATACATGACTTAGTTAATCTACCCCGTTCTATCCCTTTAAGTGGTTAGTTGAATGATAGGTTAATCCTTCTTGAGGGGTGGAGTCTTGTACCTCAGTAGTTTAGGAGACTAATTCAATTTTAGTAATGCTTGAGTTTAATAACAAGTGAAGTAGGTAAACCTTAAATAAATTCCTCAATTGATATCATGCAAGTATCCATATTCCCTAAAGTAAGGTAACTAAAACCATTTTAATAAGAATACCATAGACATTAGTTGGATAATAGAAGATGAATCCACACAATAAGATATGCTTGTCAAGTTAAGGTCAGTTCCTAGATTGGTTGAACCCTATTAATGTATAATAAGTACTTAAGGAGGTAAATAAATCAATATTATAACATATTAGATGTTCGTCTTTTGACCCTTATGAACCAAGTAGTTATATTGTTATCTAAGTATTAAGTTAACCATTTTCGTAATGATGAATGTAATGAAATTAAATCTTGGACACCCATGGTAATAAATAAAATCAAGTGAAAAAGAAAATAAAGTAAATGACCACTTGTGATGAATGTATAACAACTGATAAATTGGTAGAAAAATATATTTTGGACAATTTTAGGCTTAAAAGTGTGGTAGGTTTTTGAATGGGTAGATTTCGGGGATGAAAACCATTTTAAGGGGGTGAGTGTTGTAACATACCTGGATCTAGAATCATAGCTCAACCATCCTTATTCCAATCCCCTTTTAATTATGTTATTATCAGTACATCTTTCTCTAAATTCAAATATATTTGGAGTAATTACATCTTAGAAAATATAATTGTTTAGTTAATATAAAAGGTTGATGATAGATTAATTAATTATGCCATAAATTGGGTGCTAACTATACAAATTCATCATTTATAAATCAATGACCCTAATTTGACCTTCTAAAATCATAATAAGTTTGATTGGTGAAAAGAAATAAGAAATATGAAAGTATGTATTGAATTGATTAATAAATACATTAAGTACATCAATGGAGTAATTAACCTTCAAGTAATTAAATAAAATTTCAAAGGATTAATATAAATAAAACTAATATTAAAATTGGATCCATAGTACCTTAATTAGTCAACATGACAAATCTCATGTCATTTTAGTAATCTTTGCTCGCCCAATTGATTCAATCAAGATTAGATCACCTACCATATAATTAATTGAATACATTGAGTCAATGCACTAATGTTCCATTTTTATTCTGTAATGCCTCCTCCACTACTTTCCTCTACACATAACCACAACACGCACCCTGTGTTGGCCTGGATGTCGCAACAGCTATAGACTGGTGCATGTTTCTTCCTTCTCTTCTTCTCTCGTTCACTTCCTCTCTCCTATATAACCTCCATTGTGCTTCCCTCCCCCCATCGTAATCCCCTATATCTTCTCTTATACTCTTCTTCTCTCCAAACATCAGAAACCCTAGTGGTTGAAAGTTGATCTTCGCCAGTAGCCGTAGAAGGGTAGTGAAGGCTGCTGAGTTGACATAGTGTGGTTGCACCCTTTTCTCTCTACACTACATAGTCCACAGAAGATGCAAGGTGATCCAAATGCCATATTGTACCCTAGTCATGATCCTTTACACCCATAGGCAACGGAAACTAGTAATCCACCACCATTAATCGCAGATAGCACATGCCCTAACAACCTCATCTTCTTTCTTTCCATCCTATCCTTTTCTCTTCACCTCCTAGACCTCCACCTCTACATAGAAGTAACCCAACTACCATGAATTTCTCTAACCTTCTTCTTCTACTTCCTCCTCATTGTGTCAAGCCTTTCGACAAAGAACATGTGATAGTCTGCCTCCACACCCTCATCTCTGTATATCTCCTTGCGGGACACACTCAAAGTTGAGTCGTTGTTTTGTAGGGAAGTCATCTAGTGTGCTCCCATGTCATGGAAACCACATGAAATATGAAGACTCAGGCAAGCATAGCTCCAAATTTCTATGCTAGGTCTACCTCTCCACCCCGATCTGCTGACTAACCTTGCCCTGATGACCCACCATCTGGTACACCTTTAGTTAGACCATGACAAATCAAAGAGGAATATGAAATTCTCCATTGCCTCCTAGTCTCGACAAGTTCATCCACTAGGATTTAATCATATGGATCGATATAAAGAATGATCAATAAAGATCATTGTGAACGAACACAAAGGGTGACTCTAGTTTCGTTACAAGGAGTATAGGTTTAGGAACGAACAAGCTAATAATAATGATTTATGAGTGTAATGTTCCTCTTAAAACCCCCACCAAGATCCAATTAATATGAATACATGTCCTACTAAAGACATGAAGGTGCACATTCAATTTCTTATCATCAAGAACATGGTTAATGAGTAATATAATACAAGATAGTGATGAATAACAACACTTGAGATAGTGTGGGTGGTTTTTATGATGGTATATAATTGTTTAAAACCATAGTATGTATTATGCACACCTACAAGTATGAGTTTATGGTTACTAGTAAATTCAAATTGAGAAATTGATATAGTCTATTTACAGTTTATTGCATAATTTCAAGACCTAAAGTATATCAAAACATAGTTGTGAACCTAACCCAAATAAGTTGTCCATTTTATAGTATTGATATATAAGCATGAGATATATATGTGTTAGCTTGTTATATATAAGCATGTAAGTCAATAATTCATTTACTATATGATCTAATTGCATGAGATGATTTAATACATATCTGATGGGAAAGATAGTCAATACTGATCAGACTAGCAATAAATAAAGTGAAAATAAACTATATTGTTGAATATTACTTATTGATGATTATATATATATGTATAATACCATATTCAAATTAGTAAATAGAGAGTCTTAAAAATTCAGTGATTAACATTATGCTTATTCTGAATACCAATGCTATTATTGTTATGGATTAGGAACCCTAGACATGAGCATAAACTTCATGTCTTCAAAAAGAATAAACACATCTAGGAAGTATGCTATCTATATTTGTCTTTTCAAATAAAATGGGAAATGAAAAATGATACATATAAGAAGGATTATTCTATAAATGTAATACTTAATGATCTTGAAGTACTTAAACTTATGAAGAAGAAGATAGTGTTATAAAGAGAATAAGATCCATTGCGATAAGAACAATTATTGGGTAAAGGATCTCAATTATAAATATTGACTAAGTATAACTTGAATCATAAATATATATAACCTTTTGTATAATGACACACATATGTTGGTGTCTCCATAACCTAATTTGACATTAGGCACCGATAGGTTACTAATTTCAATCATAATTGGGTAATTATGTACTAACATGTATATAAAACACTTTTAGATTGAGAATGATGGACTATGGATTTCTCCCCTAGAGATAGGGTTAGTTGCAGAGATCAGGTATTTACAATACCTATTTACATTTATTAATTAAATTGATTATAAACCCAACTTTCCATAATGAGGCATTCTTTTGAAACACATTCTTTGACACGATATTTATACCTCAGGAAGCATATTCTTTTACTACTCCTGAAATGTGGAACTATTTGTTGATGTTGGGATTATTACCCTTCCCATATTTACATTTTTACAAATGTTGTTTACGAAATCATTTCATCTTGCCACACTATTTACATGTTTGGTTTAGCCTTGTAATCTTGAGTAGCGGTTGTACAACCATGCATTTTTATATATATTGGACATCAAGGTTTTACTCCCCCTTTCCCTTGGGGTATTAGGGTCTTACTCCCCCTTATCCTTGGAGGATTGGGGTTTTACTCCCTCTTTATCCTTGGATTGGGATCCTATGGTGTCTCGGCCCTATAATAGACTCACGTAGTCTAACTTGAATACACATTTTTTATTATTGAGATTTATTTGGGCCAGATATTTGAAATGACTATATTATTCTCATAAATTATATTGCCTCATTCTTTTAAACAATATCTTCTTAAACTTTCCTACTTGATGTACTCCTTCATGCTTTGAGAACTTTCCTTTTTTACACATCTAATAATGATCAAATGTATTTATTTGCACATACCCATAAGTGTTTTGATGCATACTTTTTGTTTCCTTTTATTGGGTGTCGTTTCCTTAACCACCCAAGTGTAGGAGTGTTATATGATGATGACTCAGGAAGATCACCTTTAGCATGTCAACATGAGTATAGTTTGGAATGGTCGAGTTCCCCTCTGTAGTTGGCTCGTGTAGTAGTAGTTCTACCCATTTTGTTTGTAGTACTAGCTTTTTTTTGTAGTATTACCTTTATGGTGAGGAATAATTGTACATGAAATAAGATGTAACTTTGTAATAGTTTTAGTTTCGCTGCTTATAAACTTGTATGCTCAGTAATATATATACCATTTGAGAAAGAATGAAATTCCTCTTTTACCCCATTTTTGGAATAGGATGTTGGAAACTCTTTACGCTATATCTCCAAGTATGTCGATAAGGAATACAACCAAGGTGTTAGATAATATTTTGAAAGATCTCATAGATCTAGAGATGTGCTAGGAAACCAGATAGGATGAACTCATACATCAGAGTTTGGGGGTTGAATTAGGCTCTAAAGGTAGTGTATCAATGAATATAACATCCTCAATTTATCTATTAGAGACTTCAAGTATCGACCCTTAAGACTTCCTATGTCTAAGGGAGAGTTGAAGATGTATAAGAGATTAGAGTTGGATATGGATTTAGGCTGAGGAATGATGGTGTGTGGGAAGAGAGAGATGTTGAAAATTTTAAATAACATGGAAAATCACGTACTAAAGCCTAAACCCACTGTAACAAATATACCTTTACAATTAAGTATATGGCATGATGAGGGTCAGAAATGAGAAGGTCTAAAAAGAATTCCAATGATGAGTTAATATCAAATTTGCAAGGAGAGTCCATGACTTTTGATTAGTGCAAACTCATCACCTTTGTTTACATTTTTTTAATCTTTGTTTGATAACAATTTGTTGGCTTTTGAATAGTTTTAGCATAAATTTGTCTAGTTTAGCTTTTCGCCCCTTTATTTGGAGTTTTCACTAGTTTGGCTGACTTTTGCAAGGAAATGGCCAAATCTTCCTAGATCCAGTCTCACAAACTGCATGGTTTAGATATGGACCACCCAGTTCACATTACAAACCACCCGGTTTAGAAACAAATTGTGTGGTTTACGCCCAGACTCAGTTAAATCGTTGATGCCAACAACCATTCTAGGATTTCACCAAACTGACTCATGATATTAATTTAGTCAATTGGTCAAATAGGGCAATTCAACAAAAACAATCTATTTCTGACAAAAAATTAAAGCCCCAAAAGAGCAAGAGTTTGAGGCTTCAAATCCGCCCAAATCTAGTCTCACAAACTGCCTGGTTTAGATAAGAATCGCCCGATCTAGATCACAAACTACCCGGTTCATATACTAATCTCCCAGTTTAGATCACGAACTGACTAGTTTAGTTATGAGTCACATGGTTTACACCCATGCTCAATGTCGAATAAAGAAAGCCATGATTGTAGTCAAACCTCAGTCAAAGCAGATCCAGTGGCCGTCACCACCACCACAAAGCCTCATTTTAGGGTTTTTCCCCTCCTTTCTCCCTATAAAAGGTGGGGGACTCTGACACAAAGGGCATTACTTGTTTTATCTCTTGTTATCAAGTTTTCATTACCGTTCTTTTACATTATGTCTGAGTAGTTCCCTTATAGGGCACGGTGTAACAAACCAGAACCTAGAATCCTACCGTATTCCATGATTAGAAGGTTAGTCCTTAGATTTAATGAAACAGAGATGAAATTAAAATACATTTACATAATGATTTAAACATATGCCAACATGTAATCATGAAACATGTTATATGCATTTCTTTTGCTAATTAATAATGAAACATAATAGTTAGATAAGAAGTAAAATGTGCTTAATAGATTAAACATATGCCAACATGTAATCATGAAACATGTTATATGCATTTCTTTTGCTAATTAATAATCACATAATAGTTAGATAAGAAGTAAAATGTGCTTAATAGATTAATTAGAATAATAATTGGTGCTTCCATATCCATAAATATGAATAATTTGCCATTATTTAAATAAATAATGAATTAGTGGATTTAATAGGATAAAAGAGTAAAACATGAAAACTCGTGCAATATAATTCACCATAACTCTTTTGGTAACTATATGAGGATAAGAAGACTTTAAATATTAAATGTCAATGATAATTGAGTGGTATTATAATAATATAAAGATAGTGAGCCTAAACCCTAATTTGATTATAACTTATATAAGAAAATGTCAAAAAGTTACATATAACATTAAGATCATGTTCCTTGGGTGTTAAATAGCTCTGATGCCAAGTTTGAGATGAATTGGATAATCCTAGATATCTTAATTTAATTGGAAAATAAAATACCAATAATGACACCTTCCTATTATGTATATGACTGCAGTCTTGATTTTAGTTCAAGATATGTCTTGTCATATAGTTTATTACCCAGTCCTCTTAATGATTTAACTATCATGTTGGCTTTCCCCGTCTGGGTTCTGTCGTTGTCATCTGATCGGGATCGTGCAACATGGGGATCATCTTCCACCTTTGGAAGGTTCCCTATAAATCTGCAACTACTGTGTACATATGCCCCCCTCTCTTCTTTCCTTTCAACTCTCTCTTTGCTCAACCATTTTCATTGATTTTATCTTTTTTAGATTGCTCATTCAACTCTGAATCCATTGACTATTATTTTCCTTGTATAATTATACTTCTAGAAGAAAACCCTAAATCTTCTTTCCACACCAAAATCCCCAGAAGAGTCTATTCCTAACCCTACACACACACACACACACACACACACACACACACACACACACACACATATATATATATATATATATATATATATATATATATATATATATATACATATACATACACACACACACACACACACACACACACATATATATATATATAAGCTATATGGCATCGTCGCCCTAGGGGTAACCTATCCTAGCGCATGATTTCATTGAGAATCTCCTAGCATCTCCACCCTACTCGACCTTTCTCTAGAATTTCTCAAGTCATGTGCTACAGGAAACGACCACTGTCACCCAATTACTCGCTACTACACCATCCTTAATCCATATCAAATCCTTTCATCATCATCTCTGGGTGAGGGTCGATGTGTTTTGCCGCTTCCAAGTTCCTCATGATAGAACCAACAAGATAACTTAGACTTGGTGCTTTAGGCATCGTTTTGGTCGGGGTCTGGTGACAATGAGTTCGAAGTCACTATATAAAACTTCAAGAGTGGCCGTTAGCCTTGTTTCTAGGAGATACATCATCTCTGAGGTTCTTGTTCCTGATGCCAATGTCGGAGATCCCTGTCTAGGATATGGGAACCTAAAATCTTGACCTTGGGGTCGTTGTTTCCGTAGGTGCCTCAGGAATAAGATTTGGGGTTGGTTTCTTGAGTTTTTCACTAGAATCAGGTTTTCAAAATCGAAATTGTGACCAATTGAATAGCCTCTTTGTGTTGTTTCATAACAATCAAGGTACTAGATTCCCTGATTCACCCTTATATTCATTTCATGTTTGTCACGCAAAGCATGGACATTATTGTCTTTACATCATAATACATCTCATTTAGCCGTGTGAGTTATGGATTAAAAAAATTACCTTTTTGACCATGTCATGTTGTATACTTAGAAATCTAGTTGCAGGGCATATTGGTAATTATGAAATTATTTTGTTTAATAAATTAGTAATTTGATCCATCTTAGTTAATTCATAATTAATTATCCATTGCTAAATATATATATATATGTCTTATAATTGTGGATTTTTTGGTCCAATAGTATAAGTTTCATCACCTAATTCCAATATAATAATTATATGATTTTTATGGATTTATCTAATTGATTAATTATTCTAATATTCATAACTAATAATCTATTAATCAGAAAATAAAGTAAATTATGGTATGAATTCATAAAAATATAATCTAAAATATGACATGGTTTTGTTAACCTAATACATTAATAATAAAAAGGAGGTTTTATGGTTTATATAATTAATATAAACCTAACCCTAATCTTATATATGCCTGGCTAACCAAAAAAATCTTATAATGCCTAAAATATGTTGCTTGTGGATTGATATGGAACCAGGGCTTTGACTTTGAACTTGTGTAGACTCTATCTGAGGTATGTAGCATCCCCCATGAGTCATATTGAGTAATTACTTTCTTTACTCTCTCTCTATTGAGCCTCTTTGAGGTATTTTGGTGATAATTATTCTCTTTCTTGATTTGATGTCCTATTTTAGGTCTAATCTTAATGACCTTGAACTCTTGATCTATGATGAACTTTCAAATTATACTTTGCTTCTTGATGAGACCCTATTTGTGAAATATAAACTATGTTGTTCCATATTGTGAGATGGAACCCTGATTTTACCCACTCTTGTGGTGGATGATTATATTGTCCATTTTTGTGATGGAAACTTTATTTATTTTGTTTTATATGACTAAACTTTATACTTGTCTCGACATTATGCATTATATGCGATTCAATAGCCCTAGAGTAGTGTAATTATTTTGGTTTTTGGGTTGTGTGTGTTATATTTTTGTGATGGAGGTTGTGTGGCCCATACCAGGGATGTGTGCTCACTTTTATATATATTGGGGAGTTTGGCAGTACGCCATTCTTTGTCAGGTTTCAAGGTTTTAAGCATTATCCTCCATTGTTATTGATATTATTCTAGTGTTGTCCTTATCTCACATGCATGCATGTTGATATTATTGAGATGGGTTTTGTGCCTATAGATTTATGTGTGCTTGTGTGGCACAATTTTATGTTGGTTTAATGGCAAATATTCTTCTTATATATTGTATTCTAAAATTCATATCATTTTGATACCCACTTGGGTAGTCCTTTCCTTTTTCTATGGGAAGCCTTATTTATTTGATATCTTTTATTCTTAATATTGCTCAATCCATGTTAATATGCATATACCATCCTTTATGCTGATATCTTCTACTTTTCTCCTCTTACTGGGGTATGCTTCCAACCCTAGGTGTAGGATGTGGAAGACTAAACTTGGTGACATGGACCTACTAGGTGGAGCTCTTAGGGAGAGAGTTGAGATAGTTGGATATCCCTCTACTTAAATCCTTATGTTTTAACTTTCATGTAAACCCTTTATGGGATTTGATGATCTACTTTTGTAAAATTGAATATAGCCATGAAATTTTATTCCGCTACAATTCTTTGGTCTTTTGTTTACCATCACTTGAGAAAAAAATGTACACACCTATTCCAGCATACTTTCATAGTGTGTTTGGAATATATGGTTTATTCCTCAAATTAAGTAGAGAGAGGATCCCCTCTCCGGTCCCACTCCTTACAATACAATATCACATCCCATAGTGGTTAAAATCTGACTATTTCAATTTTGTCTCCCTAATTAGAACTCTTGCCTTACATAATCACCCTCTAAGTGAGATGTTTACTTTAGGATTGACCTATGTTATTCATGAGACAATGAAAGGTCAAATTAGAATCATATGTGGTACTCATAAGAATCATGATTAGTAAACCTTGATGATTGGTGATCCATAAGCTGGTACCTTATATAGGTTAGTGGTTATATATCTCTCTAGATGTTATGGAACTTGACCTCTAGATGGAGGATATTCATAAAGATGAAGAGTGTATGAGGATCTTAAGTTAATCCTAGTACAATATTTGACATGTACCCTTGAATATAATGATATTTGACTTGAGTACGGAGTTAGGTTATGTGTATATTGAGTTAGTAGGGTAAGGCGATGTTAAATGGAAAATTATGACTTGGTTTCTCGTATTTATTTTAGGCCCTATTTTCAGTTTTATATGGCAATGTTTTGATATCAAATTATTTTCTTTATAGTACTATATGTAAAAAAATGGATTTTATTGAGGTTTTCTTGAACCAAGTCACAATGAGGAGATAAATTAAGTATTGGTAATGAAAGCATAGAATTAGTTGAAATAGATACCCTAAACCCTACGTTTGGTGTTTGGAGTGATGACTAGGAATAAGAGGCATAATATAAAGGTTTTTTTGACCTAACTTTTGGACCCTATGGCCGTTTTTTGGATGCATGAACAACATAAAACCCTAAAATATTCACAACTAAAAGATTCATAAGTGACCATAGTACCTTGATATGGTTTAGCTTGACTTTTTAGGATAAACCTTTTAAGGGGTGGAGGATAGGCGATTGATAATGTATGAATTATTAAATTTTGAGGACGAAATACTTTTAAGGGGTGGAGTGTTGTAACAAACTAGAACTTAGAATCCTACCCTATTCCATGATTAAAAGGTTAGTGAGACTAGTTCCCTAGATTTGACCAAACAAGGATAAAACAAAATACATTTCATTGATAACTTAACTATATGACAACATGTATATAAGTTCATGAAATATGTTACATGTATTTCTTTTGCTAATTAATAATAACATAATGGCTAGATAAGAAGTAAAATGTGCTTAATACACGAATTAGAATAATAATTGGTGTTTCCATATCCACAAATATGAATAATGTGTAACATACCCAAATCTAGGTTTGTAGACTAAAACTTCTCTTTGCTAGGCCCCTTTCCAATAATAATTAGTATTAGGGTCATCTTCCCCTGTTTAGATGAATTAGTAATTTTGGAGTCAAAAATCATGACAAGAAGGTAAATATCCCTTTTCACAAGGTTTTAAGATCAACTAAGTTTTTAAGTCTTTGATTGAGATTAGATATATAAATTTGCCATTCAAAATAAGTTATATGTATGACTTGTAACTTTAGTATCCTATTAAGTAATATCACCCATCATACATTAACTAAGTAATTCAAATCTAAGTAGTAGGATGATACAATCATACATGTCAAAAGATAAAAATAAGGTTAAGTTCACATTCCTTATATTATAATTACCTTACTTGATAAATTTCATGCTAATTGGATGTTAGATACACTCACTAATTGATTAAAGAGGGAGAAGAGTATAGTTACCTAGGTTTAATTATCCAATTAAACATCACATTTCATTCCTTAATGTGCTACTTAGCCCGTTTGACCCAGTCTGACCACCCCCTTCCTCTCCTCCCCAGTGCATCTTGCGTGTTCTATTTCTACGCATGACCAGTTCTCTTGGGAACTGGATGCCATCAGTCCTTGATTGGCCCCTCATTCTCCTCCTCATATTCCTCCTCGTTTCCTTATCCTCTACTAACCCTTCATCTCCATGCTCTCCCTCTATCTCTTTGGTAACCCCAATAACCCTACCCACCATCTTCTTTACATGTCCCAGCCACCAACCACTAGCAGATTAGAACCCAGTCGTCAATCATCTCTGATGTGCCTTTGCTTCCTTCCTCCTCATATTCTTCTCTCCCACTTATTCTTCATCTTCCTTCCTTTCCCTTCCTCACACATATCTCCCTCATGCCCCCCTTAACCCTATCTGTCAGTGCTCCATGTGCCCAATGGCAAGAAGACCACCACCATCATTTGCAGTGTATAACGAAGAAGATGCAGATCTAGGGAGACGATGTCTCCTTCACCTCCCTTCATCACGTCTAGATCTACCACCATCATGTATCATGTCCAACTGCCCTAGGATGCTACCTTCCTCCTCTTACATAGAGCCTGTGACACAGTTGCCTCTACCTCCTTCTCCCCTATCTTCTTCTTGATCTCCTTTTCCACCTTTTTCACACACGTACAACCACCTTGGTTATTGAGGCCACACCACCGCCTAAGACAAGGGTCACTACTAAGCACCGTCATCCACTCTGTAGATGCCCCGACTCCCATGCATTCTCTCACCAACCACTGTCAACTCCAGTGATGAATAGGCCACTGATTCATCTACCCCTAGTCACCTCCTACCTCATTGTTCCCTGGCCTTGTACCTATTGGCTGATAGATAGGATGACAGATAGGAGTCCTTATTGATAGTTGATGATGGTCGTGGCATGTGTGGTCTTATGGCCTGATGTTTCTCATCACCTGCTCGATCTCAACTACCTTCCTCTCAGACACATATCTCCCCTATCCAACATCATGCCCTAGAAATCAATAGTCTGCTAGTCTAACCGGTGTGGGCCTCCAACATCATCGTAGTATGGACAACCTTCGACCAAGTTAGAGAGACTCGATGTCAATGTTTTATCCAATGTCATTCACCAGGACAATCAGGAAATCATCATTGCCAGTGACAACTGTAGGTGAGTTCTCTTTACATATCTACTGTTCATTAACTTAGTATTAGATGAAGAAACTAGTTAA
This sequence comes from Alisma plantago-aquatica, assembly GCA_963693085.1. NCBI lineage: Eukaryota > Viridiplantae > Streptophyta > Magnoliopsida > Alismatales > Alismataceae > Alisma > Alisma plantago-aquatica. The sequence continues at coordinate 719,222,908 of OY856411.1, read as the reverse complement.
CAAACAAACATACTAATATTAAATGAAGATGATAAAAATGTACAACTTTTTCATATAATTGGTTGATTAGACCTATCTAATATATAGATATGTATATAGTGATATATACTAGTAGTCGTAAAGCCTAAAATTTATGGAGTCTTGTACTAAAATGATGATATGATAACCAATTTATTAAGCATGAAGGAGAGTGTTAAGGACACATCAACTAGGCATGTCAATAAGCCATATCATTTGATCAACTACTATATGATATATCATAATTGTAGTTACATTATGTATTGATAATAGTTAGATAGAAGTATGTAATTTCATTGTCTAGTAGGTGAGTATATCCTAAATACTAATTTTATTCTTGTTGTAAATGACCTTATAAACATATTAGTTACATATGGAGAATACAATATGGGTCTAGGAATTATAATCACCCAGATGATATTAATAGAAATAAATGATATATGATTAATACATGCATATATAACATCTTTGTTCCCCATGTATTAGTCCCTAAACTAAATAAGTAATAATTGTGACTTAGAATAAAAAACATGAAAAATTATAGTACCCTACCTTAGAATGGATATAGATACTTGTAATAACTATCACATGGACATTCATATATCAACAATGGATCTTATGTTTACTTAATAATATTTTAAACCCTAATATGTCATTAGGGGGTCCTGAATAGGACGAGAACAATATGAAAATCTCTGATAGAAAAATGTACACATATTAGCTATGGTTTGACTAACTTATGTAATATGTTCTTAGGATGAATATTCAACTTTTGAGACCAAGTATCTAGATTGAGTTAAGCCTTGACTGTGAAGATCAGGTATGTACATCCTCTATTTTATTTTGGGCATTATTTGACTTAAACCTATATTCATGTAATGAGGCATATCTTGAAAAGTTATTCTACTTGAGAATTCAATTATTGGACATTCATAATTCCTAATTTGGATTCATTTAAATTCATGTTATTATTGAATTACTCTATCATAATGGGTCTTTGGACCCCTCCTATTATAATTGCCTTTTTATATGAAATTGACTAAAATGATAGTCTTGCCTCTCTAATTTATGCTTGCTACATGTTGTTGGTATTTATATGCCCATAGAGCCATCCCAAGCTATTGCATAAAGTCCGATATTAATTAATCAATTAATGAGATTATTTGGTTAATTAATTAATTCTAGAATTTTCTAATTAATCCACAAGTGTTTTAATTAACACATTGTTTCTGTTTACCGATGGGTTTAGGAAACCCTACTTCTTTTCGTCTCCTATTCAAAGGGGCTTGATAGCTAATATCTATATAAGATATTGAGAGAGGCTTTTCAGTTTATGCTCACATACGTAAACCCTAGCCGTCACCATCCTCAGGAGAGAAAGGAGAGCAACACATCGCTAGCATGCCGCCGCACAGACACGACTCCTTCCCGTCGGCTTAGGAACTACGATGTGGAGTTCCAGTCCATCTGCATGGACGAAGTAGTGATGCAAATGCCGAGATGCCTACATTTGGAGGACGTCGACGACCACTTATACTCGCTACAAGTGGCGTACATCACTGCACGAAAGGAGCGCCACCGGATCTTCCTGCGATGCACTCAGCAAATGGGAGAGAAGTTCTGTTTGTGTAGTCCCGCATCGTTGCACACCATCGTGCAGCGGGACATCACCGGACTTGCTCTGCGATAAGGTATATCCCTTAAACAATCTTTCTGAATATGCTATTGTCGACGAGATCCTATTTCGGGTTGCGTGGATTTTTTTTGTTGCTTCCGCCGCGCATGTTTTCTCCACAAAACCCAACACATGTTTGACTAGAATATCTAGAATAGTGGTACTTAAGTACAACCATACATATATAGGTCGTGTGTTTCTGCCTGGGGTATGCGTTTCCACCCTTATTTCATTTTAGGCCATGATCCTATGGTGTTATGGCCCTGTTTTAGGTATATTTAGTCTACATTATTATGCATGCAAAAGTTCATTGCTTTATACTGTGATTGTGTTTAAATGATATGACAAGACATTTATTCTCATGATTGTACTTTAATATGCCTCATTTCTCTTGTTATAACTCTTTTGAACTTACCTAATTGCAAAAAGCCCCCTTCTTATGGGAACATTTCTTTTTGGACCTTTAACCCAATATAATGCCCAAAGTGTTTATTATATTTACAAACTCATCATTTGCTGACCTATACTTATTTCCTATGTTCTGGGTGATGTTTCCTTCCACCCAGGTATGGTATATTAGAAGACAAGGATGTTGGAAGATCGTATACATGGTATTGGACCCAAGGATAGCTTGAATTGTCTGGGTTGTCCTCTACAACAGATCTTGCACGTCATTAGATTGATTAGATATGTAACCTTTTGTTTTTCTATCCCACCTGTTATGGTGAGGAACAATTGTAATTGATGACAACATTTGCATCTATCCTCTTGTGACAGAAGGGATGGCTCCCGAGCGCTTCCCTACTTTGGGCGAAAAGACGACGACAGAGGCGGTGATGCTTCGCCGACCGACTGACCGGCTAGTTCTCACGAGAGGAGAGGCTCCAGTGGTAGGCACTGATGATCACAATCATTTGAAACAAATTGTAGATCAAGAGGCAAATCCATCTCAGAGACTGAAGAAATGGGAAAAACTTACTGGTTTTTCTGCAGGGGGTCCATCGACATTAAGATTGAAGGAGATTTCTATCAATGAAGGCAAGATTGTCTATCCGAAATAGGAGGTGATTAAGAATGTCGAACGGTGGAGGAATTGTCTATTGGGATATGTGATCGAATTCAATCCTCATGTTCCCACCTTGGTAAACCACTTCGCGGAGATCTGGCGCACGGTGGGTTCTTTCGAGATATTTGACAAGAATGATGGCTTCTTCTTAGTCAGGTTCGATAAATAGAGTGATCTAGAGATGGTGTTGAAAGGTGAATGGTTTGTTCTGAGTAGACCTGTTGTTATGAAGAAATGGAAGCCAGGCAATGGACAGGTGAGGACGACACTTACTGAAGTGCCAATTTGGGTTAGAATATACAATCTACCTTTAGAAATGTGGGATCCTAGTTTCTTTGAAAGGATTGGATCCTATATTGGAAGGCTACTAAAGATGGATGAGAATATGAGATGCCTGAAATGTATAGACTATGCTCGCTTCCAGGTGCTTATGAACTATTTAGAAAAATATCCAAATAAAGTGTCTCTGATCAGTGATGATGGTGATGAACATACTGTCGATATTAGTTATGAATGGATCCCTCACAAGTGTTCACAGTGTGGTTTCCTAGGACATGGTAATTGCAGTTCTAAACCATTAATGCCTAAGAGTTCAATAGTAGCTCGGAATATTTCTTACAAGAAGCAACAATGGGTGGAGAAAAAGGACTTTTATACTTTAGTTCCTTATCAGGCTGCTGGGGGCGATGCTGAACATGTATATGTTGTGGAGGAAATAGTGGATGAAGTTGAAATAGCCAAAATGAAAGCTAAATCTCAAGAAATCAAAGCTATTGAAGACTTAAAGCTATCGCGGGAGGTCAACAAAGGCTTTGGATATGATGATACTGAAATTGAAGCTACTTTACAAATTGTTCCAATAGAGGTATTTTCCACATCTAGACCGGAAGTATCTACTCCATCATCTAATTTAGTCACTCCTAGTGTCTCCCCTTCTAGTGGCAACAACCTACAGATTTCCTCTTATTCTGTGGTGAACAACAGAGGGAAAAATCCAAAGAGCCCCCTAGATGTCAAGCAAAACTTAATGTTAGTATTTATGATAGACTGGCAAGCTCCTCATTATCATCTATTCCAAGAGATTTTCACCTATCACCTTCGAACGTTGAGGCTGTCAGCTCAACAGCTGAGGTGGAGCCATGAATCATCTTCAGATTACATCCTGGAATGTTAGAGGTATTAGCAACAAGATCTCTGATGTTCAAGAGGAATTGAGGAGGGTGAAGGGACACATTATCATCCTCATTGAAACCAAAATTAGAAGGAAGAAGGTCAAGTCATTTATGAGAAGATATTTTCCTCTATTTGATTTCAGTACCAACTTGGATTCCCATCCTCTTGGAAGAATTATCATAATGTGGGATTCAAATGTATGCACGATAAACAAAATTCAAGAAACTGATCAGGTTATTCATTGTGAGTTCCTTTATGAGAATTATAACTTCTTTCTTACTACTGTGTATGTGCATAATAATGATTATGATAGAGAAGGTTTATGGGAGACCATTCACAAGAGCAGCTCCACCATTTCTTCACCTTGGTTCATCATTGGTGATTTTAATGTTGTTAGCAAAGATTATGAGAAGATTGGTGACAATCCCCTCTCCTCTAAGTCAATGAGAGATTTTAACAACTGCTTGCTTGATTTCTATCCTCGATCTTGATCTTAATGGTCCACACTTTACATGGGATAACCATCAACCTGGAGAGAGGCATATTGCTACGAAAATTGATAGGTTTTTATACAATGCTAATGCTTTTAACTCTTTCTAGGAGTTTTCTAGAAATGTCATCTCTAACACTGTCAGTGATCATAGAATTATTAGTCTTGTGTTGGGTAACACTCGTCATATCAAGTCCCCTTTTAGGTTCATCAATAACTGGACCTTGGAACATGATTTTCTTAGAATTGTTGAAGAAGCTTGGAGTTCTAATATCGAAGGTTATGCCATGTTTAAAGTTTATAGGAAGCTCCATATCCTTAAAAGAATATTGATAAGTTGGAACAAGAACATTCTTTATAACTATCTTAGTGATGCAAGCAAGGAACTTCAACATGCCCTGAACCTACAGGAGCAGGCTGATGCTAACCCTTTTGATTTTGAGCTTCAAAAGGATGCCATTGAGGCTAGAAAGTTGGCTAAGGAAGCATCTCTGAAGGAGGAGTTGTTATTCAAATAGAAATCCTAGATCCAATGGCTCAAGGAGGGGGATAGTAATTCTAAGTTCTTCTACTTATTGATGAAAACCAGAAGACAAAGGAATAACTTATATTCTCTTAATGTCAATGATTCCACCACTACTGATCCCATAGTCATCCAGTCTTCTATCTATGAGTTCTATGACAACCTCTTCAATAACAATAGTCCTATTGGTATCTTCAAAGGTGAATGGAAAGGTGCAAAAATCTCAGAGGCCCACAGAGCCATTCTCACGTCTCCTATTTCTCAGAAGGAAATTGATGATCTTGTTGATACTTTGAAAACTAAGAAGGCGCATGGGCCTGATGGTTTTAATGGTTTGTTTTTCAAAAAGACTTGGCACATTATTAATAAGGATGTGAGTGAAGCTATTATAGAGTTTTTCAATTCGTGCTCCATGCTTCAGGAAGCAAATAACACTTTTATAACTCTTATCCCTAAAGGTCAAGATAGCAATGACCTTAAGAATTGGCAGCCTATTGCACTCTGTAATACCACCTACAAACTGATCTCTAAGCTCATGGCCAACAGACTTCATACTATTCTTCCAGGTATTATAAGTCCTAACCAATGTGCTTTCATTAGGAATACGAGTATTAAAGACGTGATTATGCTTACAAATGAGCTCATCCATGACTTTAATAGACATAATGTTAGAAAATGTGTGTTAAGGTGGATTTGATGAAAGCTTATGATTCTGTGAAGTGGAGCTATCTCTTTTCTATTCTTTACAAGATGGGTTTCCCTTTGAGATGGATAAGGCTTATAGAAGCTATATTCAAGTCTACTTCGTACCAAATTCTTATAAATGGAGAACATGGTCCTAAACTTAAACCTTCTAATGGCATAAGGCAAGGAGATCCTTTAGCTCCTTACCTTTTTGTCATCATTATGCAAGGTTTTACTGAGATGATTAAGGCATCTATTGAAGATAAGAGTCTCACTCCTATCAAGGCTTATGATTCTTTGTATGTTCCACACATCATATTTGTTGATGACCTCATGGTGTTTGCTGAGGCTAATGAGAATAATGCTAGAACCATCAAAAATTTATTTGATAGATTTGGAGATTTCTCTGGCTTGAAAGCCAATACTGGCAAGAGTGCTATTCTTTGTAGAAAAAATGCACCTAAAGAGGTTATCATGGATATTATTGGGTTTTCTTCCTGTGAAGTATTTGGGTGTTCCCATGTTCATAGGGAAGCTCAAGAAAGGTGACTGTGCCCCTCTGATTGATCGTATTAAAGCTAGACTTGATGGATGGAAATCCAAGTTCCTCTCCTTTGCTGGGAGATGCGAGCTCATAAAATCTACTCTTAGTACCATCCACCTTTATTGGTCTTTGTCTATTCCTCTACCGATGTCAGTCTATAATTCCATTGATTCCATTTGTAGGAACTTTTTATGGAGTAACTCTGATGGTAAATCTACCCTTCATCTTATGCCTTGGGATAAAGTTACTCTTCCCAAAGATGAAGGCGGATTAGGTTTCAAGAAAACCAAGGAAACTTCTCTTGCTTGCACTTGTTTTAATGTATGGAATTTGGCTAGCAAGAAGGACTCTCTCTGGGTAAAGTGGATTAATGAGAGATATTTCAAGCTTGATCTCTCTGGTCAGTTAAGTCTAGCTCCTCTTGGTCTTGGCTTATGAGAAAAAATTTCAAGACGAAAGACAATCTTCTCCCACATATTAACTTCATTATTGGGGATGGTGCTAGAACCAAACTTTGGAAGGATCCCTGGATTGGTGGAGGTAAAAGTATTGAAAATATTATCGGGAAAGATGGCCATTTGAAATATGGTCTGAACCATTATTGTCTTGTGAGCACTATTATTCATGATGGAAACTGGTCTGTAAAAGATAACAGGATGAATAGGAAGCTTCATGAGCTCTTGGCCACCCAAAAGACCCCTCGAGGGGGTGAGGACTCCATTACCTTCAAAGAGGTTATTAACCCTACCTTAAATCTTATTTGGGATATTATTCGATCTAAAGGCATTTATAGCAATATTTTCAAATGGCTTTGGGACAACAAGATTCCTAGGCATTTTTCTTGTCACTTGTGGAAATCTAGTCTTAACAAACTACCTACTGATGATTACATTAGAAGGGTTGGTATACAAGTGACCTCAAGATGTTATCTCTGCTTCAGTTCTTATGAAGATACCAATCATATCCTTTTTGAATGTAGTTATTGCAAAGATTTCTTTGGATGGATTGCTAGCGACAGTACTCTTCCTAATCTACAATGTATATCTGACTGGAATAAAGCCATGCTCCTTGAGAAGCCTGTGAAAATTCTGTTATTCTTTTGTCATTATTATTTATGGGATGAGAGAAATAGAACATCACATGAAGGATCCACTCTCTCTGTTAAAAGTCTTTGGTATAGAATTAAAGGTGACTATTTTGGTCTCATGTCCAATCTTTGAAGGGTGGTGGTATTTCTTGTTCTTTTGACTAGTGATGGTTGAGTTCCTGTGCTCCCCTCTCACTAATTCTCTGTGAAGTGGCTCTGGTTTGTTTCATGGTTTAATCTGAGAGTTCCTGGGTCTTTCCTGGATATGATGTTTGTTTTGTTTCCTGAGACATGAGGTGTTCTTCTGTTGGGTTGATGGCAGCTGTACTTCTTTCCCCCTCTCACTTTAGTGATGGTTGAGTTTGGCTGTCTTTGGTGTTTCCTACTGTGGCTTTTGTTCAGAGAGAACCTGAGGTTGGCGGCCTGTTGGCGTGTAGTGGCTGATGGTTTTTGCTTGTTTCAAGTGTTGCAGTGGTTTATTATCCTTCCTTGCTCCCCTCTCACTTTATAGTGATGGTTGAGTCTGGTTTCTTGGCTGTCTTGCCTCCCTTTGAGGCTGTTCTTTAATGAATCTGGGGTGGCAGCTTTGTTTCTTGCTCATCTTTGCTCCCCTCTCACTTTTATAGTGATGGTTGAGTTTAGTTGTTTCTATTCTGTGGCGTTTCATTCAGGAAGTTGTCTCAAGCTTTGGTTGCCTGTATCTACCTTCTAAAGTTGAGTTGTGGTTGATGGTTATGGCCTGTTCAGTTGCAGCTATTTTTTCTACTTCTTTTGCTCCCCTCTCACTTATTAAGTGATGGTTGAGTTTGGGGGATTTGGTTTTTGCTCCCCTCTCAGAGATTTATGTTTCTCAGCAAGTGGTTGTAGGCATGCTCGGTTGCTGCAGATGAGAAGTTCTATAGTTTAGGTTCTGTTGGCTGTTGGTGGCTCTTTTTTCGGCTCCCCTTCCTTTTTTGTGGTGATTGAGTTTGGATGATGGAGTTTGTTTGTCTTGATATCTGAGACAACAATGTTTGGTTTAGTGGTTGTTGTTTCAGTTATAGCATGTGCTTAAATGCTTGTTCGGTTGCTGCAGATGAGAAGAGTTGATAGGCTTAGGGTTATTCTTTTCTTCCTGTTGTCTGTGAGCTTGCTCTGAAAGAGAGTTGCCTGCAATTGGGTGATGGTATGTTCTGGTGGCCTTATATTTGATGAGCTGAAGCCTAGTATCGCCTTGTTCTGTTGAAGGCAGTTGTTTTTTCTTTTCTTTTCTTCTCTCCTCTCCCATGTAGTAGTGATGGTCTAGTCTGTCTTTCCTTTTCCTGTTGTATTCTTACATCTTCGAGCCTTTTGAATTTGAGGCTCTTTTTTGTTGAGGGCTTGCTGATGTAAAGATAGAAAGATAATTTTCCTTTCAGTTGATTCTTGTTTGGGAGTCAACAAGCATTGTACAGTTACACAAAACAAAAATGAAAAAAAAGCAACAGAGTTTTGGATGATAAAAAAAAACTATGTAATAATTTTATTTTCACTGCTTTATTATTACATGGCTCTCGTATTATCATTTGAGTGGATCCCCTTTCTGGTCCCACTCTTTACATAATGTGTCATTACTTAAATAATAGTGAATTAGTGGACTTAATAGGATAAAAGATTAAAACATGAAAATTCTTGCAATATAATCTACCATAACTCTTTTGGTAACTATATGAGGATAAGGAAGACTTTAAATATTATATTTTGATGATAATTGGGTGGTATTATAATATATATAAAGATGGTGATCCTAAACCCTAAAATTATCAGAACTCATATAGGGTAATATCAGGAAAGCTCAATATAACTTTAAAATTATGTTCCTTGGGTGTCAAATAGCTTGTACGCCAAGTTTGAGATCATTGGATAATACTAGCTATCCTAATTTAATTGGAAAAAAAATACTAACAGTGACACCTTCCTATTATGTGTATGACTATATTCTTGGTTTTAATTTGGGATATATCCTGTCACATAGTTTATTTACCTAATTCTCTTAATGTTTTAACTGTTATGCTAGTTTTCCCTTCTAGGTTATATTACTGTCGTCCGATCAGGATTGTGCATTGCATGGGGATCACTTCCACCTTTGGAAGGTTTCCTGTTAATTTGTGGCTACTATGTACAAACACCCTCCCTCTCTTCTTTACTCGTAACTCTCTCTTCGCTCGACCATTTTCATTTATTTTTCCTTTATTAGATTCATTGTTCAATTTTGAATATTGATTATTACTTTCCTTGTACAATTCCACTTCTAGAAGAAAACCCTAAATCTTCTTCCTACACCAAAATGCCCAAAAGCATCTATGCCTAACCATACCTATATATATATATATGACTGTAGGGCATAGTTTCCCTGGGGGTAACTTATTCTAGTGATTGATTTCGTTGAGATTGTCCCAGCATATCCACCCTACTTGACCTTTCTTTGGCTTTTTCCATGTCATGTGCTATAGGAAGTGACCGTCGTCATCCAATTACTCACTATTGGACCATCATCAAGCCCTACTGAAGCCTTTCATTACCACCTTTGGGCAAGGGTCAATGTGTTTTGCCGCTTCCATGTTCCTCATGATAGAACCCACAAGATAACTTAGATTTGGTGCTTTAGGTGTCATCTGGGCTGGTGTTTGGTGGCAACGAGTCTGCCGTTAATCTATAAAACTTTAAGAGTGGTTGTTATCCCTCGTTCTGGGAGATACATCATCTTCTAGATTCTCGTTCCTTCTAGCAATGATAGAGGTCCCCATCTAGGCTTTGGTGCACCTCAAATCTTGACCTTGGGGTCGTTGTGTCCGCAAGCGCCTAAGGAATAATATCTTGGGGTTGGTTTCCTGAGTTTTTCATTGGAATTTAGGTTTGTAAGATCAAAATTGTGACTGGTTGAACAACCACTTCGTAGGTTGTTTCAGAACAATCAAGGTACTAGATTCCCTAATTCACCATTCTATTCATTTCATGTTTGTCACACAAAGCATGGTCATTATCATCTTTACATCAGAATACATTTCATTTAGTTGCGTGAGTTATGGATTCAATGATTTACCTTTTTGACCATGTCACACTGTATACACAAAAATCTAGTCATGGGGCATATTAGTAATTGTGAAATTGTTTTGTTTAATAAGTCAGTAATTCAACCCATCTTAGTTAATTCATAACCAATTATTTGTTGCTTAGAAAATAAAAATAAAATATGTCTTTTAATTGTGATTTTTTTCTCTATTCAAAGATATAAGCTTCATCATCCAATTCCAATCTATTAATTATATGATTTTTATGCATTGATCTAATTGATTAATAATTCCAAAATTCATAACTAATAATCTGTAAATTAAAAAAAAGAGTAAAATATGAAATGAATTTAGAAAAATATAACCTAAAATATGGCATGGTTTTGGTAACCTAATTTGTAAATAATAAAAAGGCAAATTTTAGGATTCATATAATTAATGCAAACCTAACTATAATTTTATATATACCTTTAATAGGTTTTTTGTGGATTGAGATGGAACTATGATTTTGACTTTGGACTCATGTAGACCCTATTTGAGGTATGTAGCATCCCCCATGAGTCATAATAGCAATTACTTTCTTTACTCTATCTCTTGAGTCTCTTTGTGGTATTTTTGGTGATAATTATTCACTTTCTTGACTTGATATCCTATTTGGGTCTAATCTTAATGATGAACTCTTAATCTATGATGAACTTTCAAATTATACTTTGCTTCTTGATGAGACCATGTTTGTGAAATTTAAACCATGTTGTTCCTTATTGTGAGATGGAACCCTGATTCTACCTACTCTTGTGGAGTATGATTATGTTGTCCATTTTTGTGATGGAAACTTTATTTATTCGAAGTTATATGACTAAACTTTATACTTGCCTCAACATTATGCATGCTCTATGATTTTTTATCCCTAGAGTAGTGTAATTACTTTGGCTTTTGGGTTGTGTGCCCATGTTATATTTTTAGGATGGAGGTTGTGTGTCTGCCTTTATATATATTGGGGAGTTTGGAAGTATGTCATTCTCTATCAAGTTTCAAGGTTATTTATGTTATTTTAGTACTATGCTTATCTCACATGCATGTAGTTTGATATTATTATGATGGATTTTGTGCCCAAATATTTATGTGTGCTTGTGTGGCACAATTTTTATGTTTGTTTAATAGCAAGTATTCTTCTTGTATATCATCATTTGCAATTCATATTCTTTGGTACCCATTTGGGTAGTCCTTTCCTTGGAAACCCTTATTTATTCGACATTATTTATTCTTAATATTGCTCAATCCATATTTGATATGCATATACCAACCTTTATGCTGATATCTTCTACTTTTTCTCCTCTTGTTTGAGTATGCTTCCAACCCCAAGTTTAGGATTTAGAAGACTGAACTTGGTGACATGCACCTACTAGGTGGATCTCTCAGGGAGATAGAGTTGAGATATATGGATATCCCTCTACTTAGATCCTTATGTTGTAACATTCATGTAAACCCTTTATGGGAGTTGATGATGTGCTTTTGTAAAATTAAATATAGTCATGAAACTATATTCTTCTGTTATTCTTTAATCTTTTTTTACCATCAGTTGAGAAAAAAATTATATAAACCTATTCCAACATACTTTCATAGTGTATTTGGAGTAGATGGTTTTTTCCTCAAATTAAGTAGTGAGTGGATCCCCTCTCAGGTCCCACTCCTTACACATGGGGACTAGCCCCATAGCATGTTCCTATTTGATGAAATTGACTCCATTTTTTTAGTAAAACAATGATTTACCTCTGTTTATACTTCGATTGTTGTTTGGATAGATATACTCTTATAGAGTAATGTGACCTCAGATCTCCACAAGGATGAACCCATAACCCCTTAGTTGCAATCGTCATATTTTATTCAATTGATCTTGTACTTTCTTTTCGGTAGAATGATTATACTGTTGTGGGTGTGTTGGGATCTCATATTCCCAATAGAACAAGCTCATGATCTTTTGACGTGATCACCTGATTTAGATTATGATCCTTCTATCCATTTGACCTATTTGTTATAGCCCATGGTGACACAATTACCGGGTCTATGGGTTTGAATGACGGATGAGAATCACATGTCCTTGGATGAGACATCTAAAAACAACATGTTGGGAAGTTGGACAAGGATCCGCAAACATCAGGATCAACAAGTTTGCGGGAAGTCCAACCCTTGTGTGATTGTGCTATGAAAGGACACAATCCACATGGTCCTGATTTGATTATTAAAACTTAGGAGTTGATTCATTAAGTAAAAGCATGGCTATTGGTTGTGATGCCCCAGACCCTAGTTCCTTTTATCATTAGATCTTAAGTAGTTGTTTTTGCATCTTTTACTTTTGTTCTTAACATAATTAAACTCTCAACAGACATGATTTTCCTTCTTGTTCTTGCGATTGGTTTTAGATTCAACCATCTTTTTTCGACCGTCTCTTGGATTGGTACCTTACTACTAGAAGGTTGACTCATTGCTTGTAATGATTTGACTATATCTTTAAAATGTTAAACTATAGCACTTTTCCTAGTGATTTGGTGTGCAAATGACACACATCAAATTTGGCCTCGTTGCTGGGGCCGACACGTGTTATTTTCCGAATCTGATCTCTTGTATACATAGATTTCTCTTCTTTCTTTTTATAATTTTATTTTTGTTTTATAATTTTTAGTTTATTCCATATTTTTTTGCTTGTTGATAAATCCTTTAGCTTGTATATAATTTTTAGAATTGTTGTATAATTATTTATTTCTTTCTAGTTATTTATTTTTTTAATTTTAGTTGTTTCATAATTTTAGTTTTGTTAAAATCTCTTCATTTAGTTTAATTTTGTAATTTTTATTCTTATTCTATAATTTTTTTTCTTAGATTTTCATAATTCATTTTTCCTACCGAGCCCCATTCCAGTAGTGTATCTCCTCCTTCTATCGAGTTTCCATTCTGGTAAAACTGCTTTCTAGTATGTTTTGTAGTTTTTAGTCTTGTTTATTATCTCTTAGCTTATTTTGTAATTTTTAGTTTTTATATAATTTCTAGTTAACTCAACTTATTTGTAAATTTATTTTTTTTAATGATTTTTAGTTTTTAATCTCCTTTAGTTTAGAACTTTTTCCTTACTTTCTATCTTAGATTCGTTTTTGTAATATATTCCTTTTAAAGAATTTTTTACAAATGGAGTGGCCAATACATTATGGTTCACAATGTCAATTGTGTGCTTGTTACAACCAAACATCACTAGATTGTCCAAACATGTCCCCTCATTTTTCAATGGCACCTTATAATATCGAGTCTTCCTACTAAGATGGATATAATAAAAATGACAATCCACAAAATTCTGAAAACTATTATGAGATATAACGCCACATATCAATATGAATGATGCTATGACCAAGAATGTTATGGGGGGGTATGATGAGGATAACTAAAAAATTTGAGGGATAGGAACCTTATTGTGAAAGACAATATACACCTCAACAGGAGGAACAAATTGAAGCCCTAGAAAGAATAGTATCAGAGCAATAAGTAACATAAAAAAAATCGACAAGCATTTTAGCTACTTTACTAGAGGCCCAATAAAAAAGCCCCCATGAATAAGTTAGAGCAACCAAAGATGAATTTGCTTGATGGTGACGATGATGATCTCATGTTTATGTCATTTATGTTAGATCCTACTGAAATAGTGCGGACCAAGGAGTTTCATCCTTCATGCAATGAGTATATTGGTATTTCGGCCTTTCTCTAGAGGATTTATTACTTGAGTATGAAAAATCACAGAAGGATAATCATCCTCTAACAACTCCTCCTATCATAGACATAGATCCAGAAGTTATCAATGACCAATCCTCTTGGGTTGAAACTTTTTTGGACAATGAACCACCACCCCTCCATGATAAATCGGTAGATGTTTCTGGAGAAAGGCTTCCTCATCAAGAACCTTACACTTGACCACAACTAATTTCTTTTCACATACATATGATCTAGACGGGGAGCCACCACCACCTAAAGAAAGTTGCATGCCCCCGTTCCTTGACTGTAAAGATCATATTCCCATTGTATTTTCTCTGGAACCATTGGGAACATATTGCATAGAAGACCTTGAGAGACATGCTATATCAATAAGAAAACTCATCGATCCTTTTAACCACAATGTTGATTGCATATTTTTTCAAGAGAACAAAAATATTTATAATGATGATTTAAGTGAATTGACTCCTTTCACATCAACACCACTTCTCCTGTATGAATATATAGACGATGAGAAGAAACTCGATGCAAATGTTCCACCTGATCTTACAAAACTAGCACCTCATATGCTACCAGACCAGCTCAAATTCCACATTGAGTCAATCCTTCCCATTTCACATACATCAATATCACTTCTTCCGCTATTGAAGGAAAATATGTGGATCTTACTAGAAGGATTGTGGGGGAAAAAAGCAACATCAATTTTCTATACTTGAAAGCCCCTTTGAGCTTCCACAACCACCCAATCATTGGGTGCACTTTGAAGCTCCATTAACCAAGGTTCTAGTCATCATACACATTCCATTCAGTTGGATGTTCTTCGAGCTACCAGGACCCCCTAGTGATCTCCACACATTTCTTCCCTCCACTTTGTATTTAAATTTTGCTCAGGACAAGCATAATTTTAATTCAGGGCATAGGTGGGTGGTATGTCCTCATTATACCCACTCTATCTTAAGATTCTTGCAATTTTCATTATGTTATGTAGTTTAGCTTTAAATTTTTCAAAAAAATTCTTTCTTTAGCTTTGGCATTTATCTAGTCATCCATGCCTTTATCTAGTTGGCCATAATGATTTGTATGTTATCTATATACCCCCTTGAATGATGTAACTTCTTTTGTAACACAAATTATAAGTCTTCCATTGATAGAAATTATCATGTCACCTAGGATCTGAATTAACACCATTCCTTAGAAAAGATGGAAAGCCCTAGAGGAGTGATGGGATTAAAAAATGCTTCTTTTATATAGAGTTAGAAATTAACTTGATTTTTTTGCATAAACAGAATGAAATAATCCAATGTATGATACTCCCTATGCGCTTAAATTAAAAAATGATTTGCACATAGAACAATATTTTTCTACACTTTTTCCATCACCTTCTTATCTCTCCATCTGCAAAAGAAAATAAAAACCCAATGTGCCAACTCCAAGTTTGGGGTGGCACATCCCTTTCTCCTCCCTCTTTCACTTATTCCATACCCCTTGTAATTAACAGGAGCGTAGCATAAAGAAAAGATGTCAAAAGATGTAAGGAAATATGGCTGCAGGATAGGCAGAAAAAAATTATCTACCATATTCCCATGACTAATGTGTAAGGACCTTGACCCATGTTTTGGGCTAACCATGTTTGTTTTGCTTAAGCATGTTGTTTATCTCCTTGCTCTAATCATCAGATATGTAATTAGGTCATGTTGGATGTCTATGATCCTTGTTTGAGCTTGTTGCTTGATTCTTGTGCTTTGTGGTGAGGTTTTGGTGCAACATGCAATTTACCCAAAGTAGGGGTTGATGTGCAAGTTACCACCTCCAGAGTGTTCCTTCTCTCTCTTGGCATCATATAGGAGAAAGGAAGTGTTGGGTGCCTTGTTTTGGCCTTGGTTGAGTGGTGACATCTTTGGTGATATTTTGGGCACATGTTTGAGGTGTAATTTGCTCATGAGAGTGTTGTCTTGGGATTGAGAGCCTTAATGAGACCATGTATCGATTTATGGTTGCCTTAATGAGGCTTGGTATCAGTTGAGGGTGTCTTTAGGGACATCTTATTGATTTGTGACACCTTGAGGATCACCATATTGGGTTGTGGTGACTCTAGGAGGAGTGCCATATCGATTTGTGACCTAGGGTTCCATCCCTATCAATTTGTGAAGAAGGTAGATGGGTGTGTTGACCTTGACCTTCCTTAGTAACCTAATGGGAGAGATATAGGTCCTATCACCTTATTGCATGGAGTGGCATGTGTCCTTTATTCTTAGACATGTGTCACCTAGGGCTCTAAGGTGGTGACATCTTCCCCTTGCTCTCTCTCTCATCGGTCATGTATATTGTGGGCTCCGATCTCCAAAACCACGATATAAACACGATTTAAACTTAGCGGAAACATTCGATTAGTTGCGGAATATGAAAAATTACTGGAAATTAAAAATTTTGAGACAACATCTGGAAATTATAAAATTCCTTTTTATAAGAAACCAAGTAAACAGTTTACATCTCTGTTAAACCACTTCTTGAGTAGTTATGTACAACATGAATCAAAATTCTCAGGAGCCAACACCAAAAACTCAAACCACTGATTCCTAGAACCTGAGAGTACAGAGACGCATAGGACTATCTAACTACATAATTCAGCAGCCAGTATCTCCACCTGAGATTCACTGCTTCCCCAGGTACTGTTGTTGTCGTTGTTACTCATTCTTAAACGGTCTCCTTCGTCTTCGGCGACCACCTAAAAAGAGTTAAAATCTACGGAGTGAGACAATATACAAATTGTCCCAGTGAGAGTTATAACTCTCAACTAGAAGCTTTATTATAACATAAATCATACAACAGCAGGTTTAATAACAAGTGAAGCAACTTCTACTTAAGCAGTCATGTCTTTAAAGCATATAAAGGACATGTATACAAAATATCTGAACAGATCATTAATGTAAACAATGTAACACCAAACATTATTCCTCGTAGTTAAACCTAAGCAGATATACTACGCGGTTGATTATGTTTTACAAACATTATTATGCCTTGTGGAGATGAGGCATACCACTCATACTCCAACTGATCGCTAAGAAGTCATATCAGTATCATACATAGGTCATTAAAAGAGCCGGATTATTAAGACCTCATCTTCCTCAGTCAGTTAGAGGATTGTTTGTTAGACATCTGGCATGACGTCTTTTATAATAGCTTACCAGGGTAAACTGGTCCTTCGCTATTTTAGAGTTACAGTGGTGTTCTGTACTCTCTTCGTCATCGGAAGATTTCTTGTTTATCTCTCACCGATGCGGTGTTTGAGTTTTGTTTGGGAGAATAGTGGTACATCTCTCCTTTTGGGTTTTGTAGTGAAGGTTTGACAGACTATAAAAATCTACATCAATTCCTACACTAGGATGTAAGGTTCTACACATCCATATACCCCACATACTCAAAAGTATGCGATCCAGGAGTTCCCTTGGGAAAACCTGTTTTACCATCATTTAGACTCTGACAATGATGGATCTATGATCAGGGCTCTACATTATTCTTGATTAGTTAGGTACATTCAGTATTCTTTCAACATCATACATTGTTCTTCAAACAATAACATTGGCATAACAGCTATAAAATGGGAATACTAAATGTAACAAGCCTAACTCTTATCAATCATCATTTCTCAATACATTCATCACAAGTCATCTCTAAAGCATGACCTTGATGGTATTTATGGCTCTCACAGCCCATTTAATTCATAGGTTTCCATTGACAAGGCAACAGGATATATCACTATTCATAAAGCTAAAGCATGCTTTCAATGAATATAGTTTCATAATCCATACCTGGATATGGTCATCATCTCATGACAACCTGCATGGTTAATCCAACTGATAACAGTAAATAATTCATTCTAGAGATTATACCTTCAAACTCATAGAAGAATTAGTTTCCCCAATTTTCATCAATTAGGGTTATTCATTTCCTTTACTTTTGATTAGGAATATTGTTTCCTCATCTCATACTTCAAACATGAGGATTCATGCTTAAAAGCACAACTGGAAATAGGGTTTCACCCTATACAAAATAAGGTTATAAACTCTTTTTCTTATATGACATCATATTTGTTAACTTGTTCTCAAAGTTCCATACCTAAAGGCATGAGACAAGACTAAGGTTAGCATACCCCATCCTTCATTGTTAATATTTGCTTTATGGATGATTAGTCCAATTCTAGTATGCAACTCTGCCATCCTTGGAAGCATACCAGGGTATGGTGAGTATTTGTCTTAAATACAACATTTATTGAACATCATAAAGATTATCAATTCAAGGTATGAATTCACTTCTCAATCTTATCATGGTGTGAACACCTCATACTCATTGATTTGACTATACTTTATTTAAAGATATTACCTTATAAACATCTCCATAAATTAGGGTTTACTAATCACATCACATGTCATTACCCTAAATTTAGGGTTTACTATTCACCTCATGGTGAATTGAACTCATAACATCATCATGTATGAGAAACATCATCATTAAAGTTCTTAGATAAGATTAAGATTCACTAAACATCGTAATTAGGGTTTCCATGATCTCACATAGGTGGATCATACCCTAATCATGCACATTCATGTGTATTGAAGGTATCTTACTTGAGTTTTCACCATAAAAGGGTACTTTCTCTCTCTTAGGATACTTTCTCTCTCCTCTTACTAGTAGATGGTGATAACACCACTCTAGATCAGGTTGGGTTAAGTCCTCATTGACTAGCATAATCCAAAACATCACTATCATGTGATTAGGGTTTGACTAGAACAAGGTATTACCCAATTAAACCCCTTAAGGGTATTTTGGTAATTTGCCTCATGATCACCATCATGGGTCAACTCATTAATCACTTAGTCCCTTAATGACCTAGGTTACCATTAGGGTTTAGATTAGATCACCATTAAACCAATTACACCATCAATTGATTAAGTACAAACCACCTTAAACATCTTCAAACGGTTTCAACCTTCAACCACCAAACGGTCTTGAGACCGTTTGGTCTCAAACGGTCTTGAGACCATTTGGATGTGTTGACTGTTTAGAAAGGTTGACTTTCCAAACCGTTTGAAGCTCATGCGGTTTGAAACCGTTTGATCAAATCAACTTGAGATCGATTGGTCCAAACGACCCTGAGATCGTTTGAGCTCAAACGGTCTTGAGACCGTTTGGCCCCAAACGGTCTTGAGACCGTTTTGCCTCAAACGGTCTTGAGACCGTTTGGTCCAAATGGGCTCAAACCGTTTGGACCTCCAAAGTGGTTCAAAAGTTACAATTGGTCATGGATATGTATGTTGAACCCCTCAATTAACCAAATCCATGATATCCACTTATAAATTGAGTTAACCAAGATTAGACTTAATCAATTGGACATCAAATTGACCCTCAATTGAAAGCCAATTAGGGTTGATTCTAATTCAATTAGGGTTTCAAATCGGATGGTCATCAATATTCAACAATGTGAATCAATTCAAGGTTGAACCTATCAATTGACCTCCAATTGGGCCCAAACTTGGCCCAAACGGTCTTGAGATCGTTTGGACATCATCCAAACGGTCTTGAGACCGTTTGCCCAAAGTTTGACCAAAAACCAAGTCGGTTAGATTAGGGTTGAACTCCAATTAGGTCAAAAATCAGCAATTTTATCAATTCATCAACTTATTGCAATTGGACCTTCAAACCACTAGATTATCTCAAACCTAGACCTTCAAACGGTCTTGGGTTGTGCCCAAACGGTCTTGAGACCGTTTGGAGGAACCCCCAAATGGTCTTGAGACCGTTTGGGTCCTTCAACCCAAAACTCAACAAGATCTATGCTTAAAAACAGCAATTTGATTATTTCAATAACCCATTATAATTGGGCCCTCAATTGATCAAATTACCTTAACCCTAGACCACCAAACGGTCTTGGGTTGACACAAAACGGTCTTGAGACCGTTTGGATGAGTTCCAAACGGTCTTGAGACCGTTTGCCCATCCATCCTTTGGACTCTAGTGAAAATTCATCAAGGTTTGATCTATTGAGTTGATCATCACATCAATACTTAATTGCAATATGATTTGGTACCTTTGGACCTTAAATTGATCAACTATACTTGACCCCAGACCTCCAAACGGTCTTGGGGTGACCCCCAAACGGTCTTGAGATGGTCTTGAAACCGTTTGGGCTAATCAACCCAAAATCTCAACTTAACTCATTGGAGATTCAACACTAATTTCAATTAGGGTTTGCCCTATTAATCATCCTTCAACTCATGACTCGTTTGGAATTAATCCATAAAATTTGGTGAGTCGTTAATTAACATCATTATGAACAGTAATCCCAAACGGTCAACGTTTGGTCAACCATCTTAAACGGTCTTGAGACCGTTTGCCCAAAAAGGGCAAATT
Organism: Alisma plantago-aquatica; assembly: GCA_963693085.1. Taxonomy (NCBI): domain Eukaryota; kingdom Viridiplantae; phylum Streptophyta; class Magnoliopsida; order Alismatales; family Alismataceae; genus Alisma; species Alisma plantago-aquatica. Next base: position 719,202,458 of record OY856411.1, on the reverse strand, counting down.
AAACATATTGAAAATCAGAACTTAATTCAATTGGTTTTGCTAATTGATTTGCTCATATCTCACGATTCCTTTGGAGTTAACCTCTAAAATTTTGTGGGTGATTAACCTACATAATTATGAACAAGATTCCCATACGGTCTTTGCTTGGTCAACGGGACCAAACGGTCTTGAAGACCGTTTTCCCTCACACGACCCTGAAACCGTTTGCCCACCAAACGGTTTGAAACCGTTTGGGCAATTGGTGGAGGTCGTTTGATAAAGTGAAAATCCGTGGATAAGCATAGAAATTAACGCCCTTATCTTCTACCTTGAGAACAGTAGCAGTTCTTCACGATTTTTCTTGCAAGGATGCAAGGGAAGATAGGGAAGAAGAAGAACTAGCAACTATATGCATAGAAAAGGATGTATAATCAAGCATAAAGTTTAGAGTTATAAAACCCGCCTAAAGCTTGCTCCTTGAGCTCCAAGCTTTTAATGGCGTCCTAGAAGCTCCACAGGTCGGCCAAGGTGAAACCTCTAAGGAAAGTTGAGAAGAGATGGCTAGAAAGATAGAGCTAAGTGAGCTAGCCATGAATTTGACCTTGAATTCGAGTTTCATCCAAGAATTTAAGCAAAAGGAAGGATCCAAACCTACCTTGCACTCCCATGGTTTTCCTCCTGAGCTCCATAGCTCTCCTTAGTCGGTTTGAGCAAGGGGAAAAGAAATGAAAGGGAGAGGGTCGTTCCCTTGCTAAGTGACAAAAGTTGTATATATATAGTTAGGTGAATTTTCAACATAAGGACATATGTTTTCCTCATTTCTCATCTAAGTCCTCCCTTTCTTCCTTTCACGTCCCCACATCTTATTTCTAAGGACAAACTCCTTCTAAGGTCAAGAATTGAAGGCAAAGAGGATCAATCCATCACTAAAGCATGCACTTAAAAGGGCTACTATACATACACCTTGATTATTCAATCACAAAGGTGTTCTTTACTATATGATTATTCACATGAAGTGACCTTTTCATCATTTCTCTTCTAAATGATTCCAAGAGTCATAAAAGATGTTTTAGATGATGTATTTTACAAGTTGCACCCCTCAAATTGGGTAAATTGCATTTTACACCAATTTAGGGTTTTCAAGTACAGGGGTTGCTTCCACAGCTGCACCTTGGTGCTCAAGCTTGGGAAATCCCTTAAACCTCATCATATTCATTCTTATGTTGTCTCAACATTAAAGGAACATATAAACATGTGAAATTTGCAGTTTAACCCCTCTGGTTGGGCAAATCACACATAGGTCCCTGTATTGCAACCAATACTTCAACATTGGTTTATAAGGGACAGAAAGGGAAACTTATGTTCCATAAAAGCTTTAATTACATGCCAAAGGATAATTACAAACTTTTAATTTCATATTTAGGAAAAACACCTAGGGTTAGCTTATAACCCAGGTCAGGGGTGTTACATATATATACCCCTCTCTTCCCATGCAAGAGAACCCTTTTAGTGGTCCTTGCTTTCTCTCCTTGGTGGTCGACCTTGAGCTTGAAGAGCACTCTTCCTTGGAGCTTGGTCGGCGAGCCAAAGCTTGTAGTGATCTCCTTCATCTTCTTCCTTGGTAAGCCATGGTTTTCTAGCTTTCCTTCTCTCCTTCTTTCTTCTTCTAAGCCATGGACCTTGGTACCTTCTTTCCTCTCTTTTGCTTTCTTGACCTTGGTTCTATATTCCTTCTTGGAGGTGTTGTGAAGATCGAGCTCAGAGGATCTTCTTCTTCCTTGAGCTTGGGAAGTTTGGAGCTTGACCTTGGAACTTAGAGCTTGGTGGTTATCTTGAGGTGGGTTGTATAACTCTAAACCTACTTTGTTACTATCACCTTTTTGTTTGTTACCTTACTAGTTATCTTTAGCTTGTTATCTCTTGCTTGCATGCCAATAGTTTTTCTTGGTAGCCTTGTGTTTGGTTTTGAGAATAGAACTTTGTTAAGTTGCTTCCATAAGTTGCTCTTTTCTTTTGCCTTGATAGTATCATCATCTTGAGGTAGAAGATGACTAAACTGATATGCTTGCAATTCAATATGTAACCTGATATCTTACTGTGTAAACCAATATACCTATTATGATGTTGGCTTGTCATGATCTAGTGGTGACTGGTGGAGAAGAGTGTTGAACCTTAATGCTTTTAGACGAGGATGGAAGTTGACATGGGTAACCCTAATCTGATACATGTGCAACCTGACACACCTTGCAAACCAATACTCCTTAGCCGATGCCTCTTTCTTAAAGGTGAGAAAAATCTCCCCTGAGGTTCAACCGATACAACCAAACCCTAATGACTGATACCCTAGTTGAATGGGTAGGCCGATACCCTAGTTGAGTGGGTAGGCCGATACCCTAGTTGAATGTGAGGCCGATACCCTAAGGGATGGTTTGACCGATACACTTTCTCATGCACCTCTAGACCGATATCCTTTGTTGTACCTTGGCTGACACCCTCTCATTGAGGTGTTGAGCCTAATACCAAGTGATGATAAATCGATACCCTACCTTAGTGTGGTGGTTGATACCCTACCTTAGTGTGGTGGTTGATATCCTACCTTAGTGTGGTGGCTGATACCCTACCTTACTGTGGTGGTCGATACCCTACCTTAGTGTGGTGGCTGATACCCTACCTTAGTGTGGTGGCTGATACCCTACCAAATGATGATAACCGATACTCTCCTTGAGGTTGGTTTCCTGATACCTAAGGTTAATCAATACCATATGTGATGGTAGTGATGCATCTTAATGATACTAGGGTTACATGGTGTGATGTGATACTCTATGGTGATGGTTGAGACATACCATGTTGATGTTGGTGTCTCACAGTGATGGTGTGGTATCCTATGGAGTAGTTGTATGTATGATATGAGGGTGATGTTTCTAAACCACATAACATGTTCTATAATGATAATGAGAAACATGCTTCTATGTCTCGTAACACATCTCATAATGATGAGGAAAGTGACGACCTAAGGGTGGTTGGTAATCCAACCTTGTAGACCCTAATCGGATAAAGTGAAACCCTAATTGTTATGATGTAAGATGTATGATGTAAATATATGGCATGAGTTCTATGAGATGAGAATGCTTTGCCTTCTTATTATCAATTTCTAACCATGCAGGTGATACTGATTGATGTACATAGCCAGGTATGAGCTATGGTGATTATGATGTGATAGACATGTGGACCTTGTGATGGACATGTTGTCGGGACCCACTCTTTTGATCAATACAAATACCAACCATTAGAGGTAATCCAAAAACCTAAACCCAGATTATGGAATGAATAATGAATTCTCAACATAGGCGATTAAACAATATATGAAAAAAGACAGATAAATTTTTCCTTTTTCTTTCTTCACAAACTCATAAATCAATGTCACCTCAAGGACATCACATTCAGATATCACAAATCATATTCAACTCCATTAAATCTAGAATCAAATCATGTTCTCATATGTGATTCAGTTTACATCAAATACATGTACATTGATGAACAAACTTAATCTACAACCCATTACGAGAAAGAGAGAGTACATGGACATTCTATTCTATCTAGATTATGCTATTTATATCTTATTTGTCGTGACCTCTCTGCTGGATAGCATTATACCTAAAAACATTTGAAACAACCTCATGAGACTCATATAGATCCCCAGTGAGTGGATACCTCCCACTCAAGCTAGGTACATGCATCAACATCAGATTAAGTATAAAACTTAAAAGAAACATGCAGATATTGAAAAGTATAGCAAATAGTTCTATCATGAGTCAAATCTATCTTGCAATGGTAATCTATTCCAATATATGAGGCAATCACTTGAACCAATCATAACTTTGAAACATCTTTTAAAGCATGTCTATGAACAAATCAGCAGATACTTCTCAGTTCAGATTAAGAGCCCTACTGCATGTGAAATAAGATAAGTTCTATATGTTTTTGAATCAATACATAACAATAGCATTACCCTTGTGACACTCCACCAGCTGGACCAGGAACACATCATGTAGTCCTGAAGATGAAGTACACATAATACATATCTACCAAACAATACTATCAAATAGAAGGCAATCCAACTCATATTCAGAATGGATATAAATCCCATCATTTATAACTTGTCAGCATGACATATCATAATATGAAATAGAAAATGTCCATATCAACATGATTATTTTCCTCAACAAGAAGCATAATCAACAATAACAAATCATCAAGTAGCAGTACAAAGAATGTAACAATCATTCAAATCATGTTCTACACGGCTTATCATCTTTTATTCATTTGCCCTAAAACTACTTGGCTTGTATCTCACCAAGTAGAATTCGCCACACCTGATTCTCGTGTCAACGACTCACCGTCACTATCTTAGGGTTTAGCCGGCCACCCTAAGATATCAACAACAGACCCTGGCCACCTTAGGGTTGCCTAAAGAGGCTCACATCCTCATCTCGGGTACACGAGATAGGAACCATCAAAATAGTATATCACATATCACATCATTTCACATATTTTCACATTTCACATATTTCATTTCAACAGAGTCTATTCCATCTGGACATAGACTTTCACAACAAGGATTTAGGGCCAGAGCCACTCCAGATGACTCACTCCTAAATCCCGGTGGTCTAACATTTAAGGTATCGATCCACACTCTGGAAATCCTTCTCATAATTCATCAATTACTACAAGGAGATCCATTTTGTTTCCCCAGTGTGGTCCTCAAAGGAAACTCACAGTGTTCAGGGCACCTAACTAGATGTTCCATCATTTCACTTGTTATTAATCTCTTTTACTCATCTTACAAGAATTCAAAACATCATATATCATATCTGTGTATTCTCACGTAACTATAATAACATGAAACATATTAAGTTTATCAATAAGGGCAATGATCAAAGCAAGAAGCACAATAAGTCTATAGATTGCAACAAATATGATTATTTCTATCTTCTACATCAACTCATAGCAATCATCAATAGTGGGCCTTCAGCCAAAGACATAATCTTATTGTCCATCATTTACCCCATCAGGGTTTTATCATCATCAGTGGGATTTCAGCCCTAGACATAATCTCATTATGCAATATTTACCCTTATCAGGGTTTCTCAATGTAAGGAGTGCATATTAAATTCCATTTCAACATATTCCTCATCAGTTCATTGTATACCACAATTCTTAACAAATATTAGTAGAGGCATTAGAACTAGCAATAGTAAAAGCATATAGACATCATGTATCATTCCTCATACTCATAATAGATTTATCATACAACATATGCTTGTTCCATCTAATCTCAATAGATGTAAATAAATTTCATGCATATACATGCATAACAAACTTAGTTCTCTTCTTCTTTTATTTCACATTCTTCATATGGGGTTACTAGTCAACACATGTTGATTATCATTTGAATTCCATCAAAATAGTTCATTCTCATAATACAAGTATTCTATCAAACAATCACAATACAAGAACACATTCTTGTAAGTCAATTCAAATACTTGAGTTTCATCATTTAATTGAATTCAACTACGGTTATGTACATCTCTTAATCACCCATTTGAGATTGTCATTCATTAGCATCATCAAACTCATCATTTTAGGGTAAGAGTTACATTCTTAGAATCATCTACCAATTCCTATATTTTTCCATCATTTTATACTCAGTAGTCTTAGCTTCTTTCATTTCATGTTCATTACATCATCTGGACCAATCTTTCTTGATTCACTTTACATACAATGCTTCTCTTCTACATAACATTTATCAAAGTACAATTCTTAGTATATTTTATTTAATTTGGATTAATCCATATGTAATTAAATAAAAGATAAAATACTTCATCATACTATCTTCATTAGTTTCATCTTTATCTTACAATCACCATTAAGTACATCTTGTTCATATTGTCTCTTATATTCAGATAAGTGTACCTTGACGTTGACTACTAATGTCATTCCCATAATCAACAATGATCCTTCTTTATTATACTAAAACAAATGCATTAGACTTAGATGATATAGTAAGACTCATCATATTCAATTGAAGTATTAATACTTTCAACTTCAGCATTTGATCACATTTCAAACATCATATACAAATTCTAGGTTTATCACTCATAATTGTCTTAGTAATAAACTGTTAGGGTTTTCAAGAATTCATTCCTTAGTTCAACATATCATAAGAACCATATCATTTAGTAATCCAATCATGACTCAAGGGTTTATTAGGGTTATTCACAAACATGGAAACCCTAGTTTCCATTTTCACACATTTCATTCATCAATCATAAGTATACATTGATTAATTGACTTATTTCATTCACTTCCTCAACACAAATCCTAATCAGGATATGTGGTCATTCAATTCCATTAAAATTCAAAAATACACTTGTATAATACAATCTAGTACAATTCAAATATGACTGTATACATGTCAATTCAATTCCAAGCATATCAGCCATTGGGCTGATTTTTAGGCAAAATTCACATGAAATACCATAGTCATCTACCCATAAGAATACCCATGCATCCTCAATCAATATAATAGGAACTAATCAAGTTTCAATCAATGAGAAATAATCAAAATTAGTAAAAGTTTATCCCCTAATATCTTTCCCAAATCAAATCCAGTCACATACATATACAAGCAAGGATTCTGATTGTTATAGCCAGATACAATTAGGCTTTCAACATGAATACAAAGCTTAGGAGGGAGAAAAACACTCACCTCAGGTGCCAAGCACCTTAAATTCGTAGATCAACCTTTGAATTTTTGGAAACCCAATCAAACTCTCGCAAAAGAATCCAATTCTTTCTCCTCTCAACTCAGAAACCCTAGAAATGGGGCTTAGAAGAGAAAGAGTGAGAAAAGGGGGAGATTTGATGTGATTTCAAATCAAATCAGGGGAGGGACGGAATCTTGACATGTGAGAGAAGATTCACCATGAAATGCTATGCAAAGAAGCTAAACTTACTTGATTTCATCATATCTTGGATAGAGAAACCCTAGGTCATCATCTCCTCCACTTTCTCTACTCAAAACCCTAGCTCTCCTCTCTCTCAAGAATTTCGTTTCTTTTACAGGAAGGATGCGTTATGAGATCTCCTTGTGTGTTAGGTTAGTGATATAGATGAATTGAGGTGCTTAGAACATTTGCAAACAAGCCCCTCAATGTATTTTTATTTTTCTCAGACTGATTAGTCGGCTGAGTTATAAACTCGACCGAAACCACATGTTTCAAAACTCAGAACTCATCCAAAAATTATGAAAATTTAACTACATATCTAAAATGAAAATTTTAAGATATAGTAAAAAATTTAGACCATTTGGAGTTACCAATAAATAATTAAAATCAAATACTACACTGCTATATTACAGTCAGCAACATGGTCGGTCGAGTTTGTCCTTCACAGAACTCGACCGACACCCTCTTTGTAGAGATCAAAAGTCATCCAAAAATTACTCCGATTTAACAAAGTATCTATAATTGTGTTCATAAAGTACAGTTAAAATTTGAGATAAATTGGATATTCCAATAAAAAGATAAAATTCAATTACCACACTTCTATATCAATCTGAAAATATGATCAGCTGAGTTTGAAACTCAACCAATAAATAGGTTAGAACATTCTTCAAAAATTTTGATATTTTTTAATGTTGTTCACATTATATATATATAAATCATATAAAATTTTGAATTAAATTAGAGTTACACATAAAATACTAAAAATAATTTAGTGAGACACTATACTTATCAAATTCTGTATTCATATGTCATCAAAACCCTAATTTGGGCCGATTAGGGTTTCCAAACCTTAACCCTAATTATGTGAATCAAAGTATGATTAAACCTTATCATTATATTTAAAATATCAAAAATTAAGTACCATCACTAATCGAGCTTTAAACAATGATCAACTTAGTTAAGCATACAATCATCCAAGTAAACCCTAATTAGATGACTAATTTGAAAACGGGTCATTACACATGTGGTCCTGGTGATGGACATGTGGTCCTTATGATGGACATGTGGTCCTTGTAATGGACATATGGTGAATAATAAGCATAAATAGACATGAAGTTATGAGATCACACCTAATGTGAATCAATATCTTATGGTGCTAAGTCATGCCCTGTTTATGTAGATCTTATTTAAAGGTTCTACATTGTAACTTAATTGATGTTTAAAGATGTTTGAATTGATCTAATTAATCAAGTAAAATATAATAGTGTAGTTTTCCCTGTGCCATAGATCCATTCAGTGTCAGTACTTGTTGAATGGTGAAGCGAGTTTTAACTAGGTGCACATATTTTTGAATATGCGGGGTACAAGTCGAGTAATTCCCTGTATCCTTAAATACATAATATGTGAGACATCCATGCATGAGCCGATCTTGGTGTGATGTGGATGGCCATGCATGAGCCACTCCTTTTGTTAGAATATCCATGTGTGAGCATGTTCTTCTAGCGTTGTACCTATACCAAGGTGGGCTAGTTATGATTATATATGTGGATGGCCATGCGTGAGCCAATCCCTGATCTTGACTATATGTTATTTTTCCAATTGACTGATATTTATTTGTGGTGTTTTCTCTTGTGCTGAACAAGAGGTGTGGTGAGTTCGTGGATTCTGACTCTTCCATTAGACCACGTGTGGCACTAAATTTGACTATATACATATAGTGGTCGGTTGGATTTGGATGGTATGATTCAAATCCTCAGGGTATAAGGAATACGTAATCAGTCGTTTAGTATAATTGTATAGGATCAAATATGAAAACATTGGTTGAGGCCTTTCTTGATCTTTATACAATGTTCTTGATAGAAAATATACATGTTCTTCATATTCCTTTTTAGATTATTAATATGTCTCACAATGTAACAATAATTGCCCTTCCTGTTATTAATCTTTATCTACATCATCTTAATTGTATTTATCCTACTGCTCAGTTTATCTTATCAGTGATAATAATAGAGTTGGTAGAGAGTTATATCTCTCATTGGGACTGTGTGTCTCACCCTGTTGGTTAACAACCTTTTTAGGTGGACGAGCACAAAGAGGTAGAGATTGTGCGAGAGAGGTTGAGAAGTAGTCAAAAGAGTAGTAGTTGATAATGTTGGAAGTGTTGCTGGATGCCTTTTGTGGATAGAGTCTTAGAGTCGTTCCTGTACACTTAGGTCCTTGAGAAGCATTTTGTAGATGTTTTGCAAATGTGTTTTCTTTATGTGACTTGTATATTAGATATGATGGAATTATGTATATATGTTCTGGAACAATGCTTCCGTTACATGTTGACAACATGCCTTGTGAATGCTTTGAAGCATGAAAGGATGCATGTGTAAAGGTTCTTGCTATATGGCTGTCTTATGAAAAAAGTTTTAATTTTTAGTGTTTTTACTAATAAGTGTGTTAATTTCTCTTCTGCGGTTTTGTTTTGAGTAATCTCATCTCTGCCGTGGCGCAGGGCACCACAGTTTGGCTTGGTATCAGAGCTTTAGGTTTGTTGAGTGTACAGGGACATAAGACTAGGGTTTGTTTCTATTCTAGTGTCCTCTAGTCTGTCTTATAATCACTTCTTCTTATGCAAAAGAAGAAGAGAAGTTGAAAGATGTCTGAAGAACATGAAGAACATTATGCCGAGAGCAGTTTTGCTGCACCAGACGGTGGTGCAAGGAACCAAGCACGAGAAGACGGGTGCCTGAAGTCCCCCAATTTACCCAAACATGATAGAAAACCCTGCCTTTCAATCACTTTTTGGGCAGTTTATGGAAACGATGACTCATATGGCAGACATGATGCTTGCACCTCAACCTATGGCCCATGTTCTCCATGTGGAATATTTGGGTACTGGGAAGACTTTTGAGCAGCTTTGTCGTGTTGGAGTGGTTGAGTATGCTAGAACAAATGACCCGTCAGATGCAGATCTGTGGCTAATTGAGCTTGAGAAGGCCTTTAAGATTCTGAGTATCCCTGAAGAGGATAAGATGAAACATGCGATGTACCTCCTGAGAGGGAGTGCTGGCCATTGGTGGGCCATAGCAAAGGAGAAGAGACCCGATGTTGTGGTTGGTTGAGAGGAGTTCCGACTGGAGTTTGTTAGTCGGTACTTCCCATAAACATATCTGGATGAGAAGATCATCTAGTTTGAGAGGATTCGATAGGGGTTTATGGCGATAAACAAGTGTGAGGCAAGGTTTATGGTGTTGTTGAGGTTATGTCCTCACATGTCTATGATAGAAGACGAGAGGATTTGTCATTTTGATAAGGGGTTGAAAGCTAAGCTATCTACCCTAGTTGTTACTTTGGAGAATCGAGAGCGGTTTGCTATGTTTGTGGAGTCTATTTGAAGGATAGAATGATCCTTGAAGGAGAAGTGAGAGGCGAGTACCAAGAAGAAGTCTGCACAGTTTCAAGGGAAATCATTAGGTGGCTTCAAGAAGCTGAGGTTTTCTGCACCGCCAACACCATAGAGGTTTAGTACTTCGACACAGTGGTCACCAAGTAAGTGAAGAGGCAGCAGTTTTCTGCCCTCAGGAGCCCAGAGTGTTGCATCAACATCAGTGATAGGACCACCTAGGCTGTGGTATGAGACCAATATGTGTTACAAGTGTGGACAAGTTGGCCATACCAAGCAATTTTGTCCAATGAAGGATGACGAAGTGATTCAACAACTGAGGTAGAGCCAGTAGGGCTCATAGAGACAATAGAGAAATAGTGGTGCAAGAGGATGAGGATGTGGCCAAGCGTTACATCTTGGATTGTCTGCTTAGGGAAGTAGAGGATGGGGGCGACAATGGGCAACAACTAGATTCTACCCCATGAGTCATCCGGATACGGTGGTCAACCCGCGAGTGGTGGCAGGTCATATGGAGTTATTTTAATTTAATTTGTCTTCTTCTTGCTTTATATATGTTTTAGTTGACTCGGGTTCTACGCACTCTTTTATCACACAGGAAGTGCTTAGTAGTTGTTATTTGCTTGTTTGTCATAGGAAGAGTAGCTTGTTGCTAGAAACCCCATTAGCCGGTTCTGTAGTGTTGCAGGATGTGTGTCCTTCATGTGTTCTCTCTTTTTCGAGACACAACATTCAGGTGGATCTCATACCACTTGAATTGCATAATTTTGATGTGATCCTTAGAATGGATACCATGGAGAAGTATAGAGTAGTCTTGGATTGTATTTCCAAGCAAGTGATGTTTATAGATGGTAGTGAGATCTAGATCTCCCAAGGAGATAGAAAGATTCTTCTGATGTGTCATGTATCAGCTATGGTAGTGAGGAAGCTTCTGAGACAAGGTTGTGAGGCATTTTTGGCACATGTGATGGATACAAAGGTGAGGAGTCTTAGTATCCAGGAAGTGTTGGTGGTTAGGAAGTTTGAGGATGTGTTCCTTAAAGAGTTTCCAGGTGTTCCCCCACCCCATGAGATTGATTTTGAGATCAATCTGGTTCTTGGCATGCAACCCATATCTCAGACACAGTACAAGATGGCACCGAGATGGTAGAGTTGAATAGACAGTTGAAAGAACTCATTGACAAATGTTTCATCAGGCTAAGTACATCACCATGGGGTGCTCTAATGTTATTTGTAAGGAAGAAGGATGAGTCTACGAGGTTATGCATAAATTACATGCAGTTGAACAAGGTCGCGATAATGAATAAGTATCCTTTGCCGAGGATCAATGACATGTTTGATCAGTTACATGGAGCGACAATGTTCTCAAAGATAGACCTGAGATCAGGATATCATCAGTTGAGGATCAAGGAAGGTGACATACCAAAGTCAGCTTTTAGGACAAGGTATGGTCACTATGAGTTCATGGTTATGATGTTTGGGCTAACCAATGCACCAAAAACATTCATGGATTTGATGAACATGGTGTTTCTACTATTCCTTGATTAGTTTGTGGTTGTCTTCATAGATGACATTTTGATATATAGTTGGGATAGTCAATAGCATTAACAACATCTACATCAGGCGTTGAAAGTATTGAGACAACACCAGCTCTATTCTAAGTTCAGCAAGTGTGGGATCTGGTTGAGGGAATTAGCTTTCTCGGGGACACATTGTATCTGTAGAAGGGGTATGCGTGGACCCTAAGAAGGTACAGTCTGTGATAGAATGGGATCAACCAAAGATGCCGATAGAAGTGTACAGTTTCCTAGGTTTGGCAGGTTAATACAGGAGGTTCATCAAAGATTTTTAGTGCTATCTCCCTATCTCTAACAAAGTTGACAAGGAAAGATGTGTCCTTCATTTGGGATGACAGATGTCAACAACTTTTCAAAAATTGAAGGAGAAGCTAATAAGTGCACCAGTTTTGGTTTTTCCTGAGCAAGGAAAAGGATACATTGTCTTTTGTGATGCATCCAAGAATGGTTTGGGATGTGTGTTGATGCAGAATAAGCAAGTAGTTTCTTTTGCTTCCCGACAGCTTAAGAAACACGAGGAGAATTATTCAACTCATGACTTGGAGTTAGCTGCAGTAGTACATACTTTGAAGATTTGGAGGCACTACCTGTATGGGGAGAAGTGTCAGATCTTCATCGATTACAAGAACTTGAAGTATATCTTTTCACAGCAGGAGTTGAATATGAGACAGTGTCGTTGGATGGAGTTGATCAAGGATTACAACTACATGATTGATTATCATCCGAGAAAGGTGAATGTCGTGGTATATGCTTTGAGAAGGAAGTCTTCATCTATGGACAAAAGTCGATTGAGTTCTTTGATGTATCACTAGTGAGACATGGTGGTCTCCTTGCATTAGATGAATGTCAAGTTGGAAGTCTCTTTGTTAGATGGTTTTTTGGCACAATTACAAATGAAGCCTAAGTTGAGACAACAGATCAAAGAAGCTTAATAGACAGATATTATGACACAACAGATTAGATCAGAGTTTGACAGTGCAATGTGTGATGGTTTTCATGAGACATAAGACGAGATAGTATGTTATCATCACAAGATGGTAGTTCATGATGCATATAACCTGTGGAAGATGGTGTTGGAAGAAGCTCATACATATATGTATGCTATGCACCTAGGTAGCACTAAGATGTAACACAACCTGAAGGATATGTATTGGTGGCCAAGCTTGAAGAAAGATGTAGCTGAGTTCGTTGCAAGATGTGTTGTGTGTCAACAAGTTAAAGCTGAGCATCAAAAGTCTGTAGGAATGTTGCAACCATTGTCTACACCTTAGTGGAAATGGGATCACGTGACTATGGACTTTGTGGTTGGCCTACCTAGGACAACCAAATGTTATGATTCCATTTGGGTGATCATTGACAGGTTGACTAAGTCGTCACATTTCCTCCCTGTAAAGATAATGTTTACAACAGAGAAGCTTGCTTAAGTCTATGTTGACGATATAGTGTGTTTGCATGGTGTCCCAGCTACTATCATGTCTGATAGAGGTCCCAACTACTATCGTGTCTGATAGAGGTCCTCAGTTTACAAGTCACTGTTAGGAATGGCTGCATACATCTTTGGGTACATAGTTGAAGCTCAACACTGCTTTCCACTCACAGATAGATGGTCAATCCGAAAGGACCATTCAGACCTTGGAAGACTTATTGAGATCTTGTGTTCTTCGGTTCTCAGAAAGTTGGGATATACACATCAGTCCGATAGAGTTTGCCTACAATAACAACTATCGGAAAAGTATTGACATGGCACCATATGAGGTATTATATGGGAGATGTTGTAGGTCTTCGTTGTGTTGGTATGAGACATGGGGGTATCAGCTTCTGGGTCCTAAGCTTGTGCAATAGACAACAAATAATATCAAAATGATACAACAACAGTTGAAAGAAGCACATGACAGATAGAAGTCATATGCAGACAATCATCGCAGACCCTTAGAGTTCCAAGTGAGAGACATATTATATCTAAGGGTCTCTCCATGGAAAGGTGTTTTGAGGTTTGGGAAGAAGGACAAGTTGGCTCCCAGGTATATGGGACCTTAACCACTTGTGGAACAAGTTGGGAAGGTGGCTTACAAGTTGGAGTTGTCACCTGAGTTGCACAAGTTGCATCCAATGTTCCATGTCAGTATGCTGAGGAAGTGCCACCCAGATACAAAATCAATGTTGTAGCCTGTGGAGGTGGAGCTTGATGAGGATATCACCTATGTGGAAGGTCCAGTGTTGATCCTTTATTAGAGGGTGAAGAAGTTTAAGAGAAAGGACCTTGTGCTTGTGAAGGTTCTTTGGCATCATTATGGTGTTGAGGAAGACACGTGGGAGCTCGAAGAGGAGATGAGGAGGAAGTACCCTTCTCTTTTCTCTTATGATTTTAGGGGCCAAACCCTGTAAGGGGTTTATAGCTTGTAAGGACCCTGGCCCACTTTTTGGGCTAACCCTATTTGTTTTGCTTAAGCATGTTTTTTATCTCCTTGCTCTAATAATCAAAGATGTAATTAGGGCATGTTGGAGGTCAATGCTCCTTGTTTGAGCTTGTTGATTGATTCTTGTGCTTCGTGGTGAGGTTTTGGTGCAACCTGCAATTTACACAGAGTAGGAGTTGATGTGCAAGTTGCCACCTCAAGAGTGTTCCTTCTCTCTCTTGGCATCATCTAGAGGAGAGAGGAAGTGTTAATGCTCCTTTTTTTGGCCTTTTGAGTGGTGACATCCTTGGTGATGTTTTCAACACATGTTTGAGGTGTACTTTGCTCATGAGGGTGTTGTCTCGGGCTTGAGAGCCTTAGTGAGACCCAGTGTCAGTTTGTGGTTGCATGAGGAGGCTTGGTATCAATTGAGGGTGTCTTGAGGGACGTCCTATCGGTTTGTGGCACCTTTAAGATCATCATATCAGGTTGTGGTGACTCTAGGAGGAGTGCCATATTGGTTTGTGACCTAGGGTTCCATCCCTATCAGTAAGTGAAGAAGGTAGATGGGTGTGTCAACCTTGACCTTCCTTAGTGACCTAGTGGGAGAGATATAGATCCTATCACCTTGTTGCATGGCGTGACATGTGGCCTTTCTTCTTGGACATGTGTCACCTAAGGCTTTAAGGTGGTGACACCTTCCCCTTTCTCTCTCTCATCAGCCATGTATATATACCCCTCTCTTCTCATGCAAGAGAACCCTTTTAGTTATCCCTACTTTATCTCCTTGGTGGTTGACCTCAAGCTTCAAGAGCACTCTTACTTGGAGCTTGGTGGGTGAGACAAATCTTGTGGTGCTCTCCTTCATATTCTTCCTTGGTAAGCCATGGTTTTCTAGCTTTCCTTCTCTCCTTCTCTCTTCTTCTCGACCATGGACCTTGGTACCTTCTTTCCTCTCTTTTGCTTTCTTGACCTTGGTTCTATCTTCCTTCTTGGAGGTGTTTTGAAGATCGAGCTAGGAGTATCTTCTTCTTCCTTGAGCTTGGGAATCTTGGAGCTTGACCTTGGAGCTTAGAGCTTGGGGGTTGTCTTGAGGTGGGTTGTATAACTCTAAACCTACTTTGTTACTATCACCTTTCTATTTGTTACCTTACTAGTTATCTTTATCTTGTTATCTCTTTCTTGCATGCCAATAGTTTTTCTTTTTCCTTGATAGTATCGTCATCTTGAGGTAGAAGATGACTAAACTGATATGCTTGCAATTCGATGTGTAACTTGATATCTTCTTGTATAAACCGATATACCTCTTATGATGTTGGCTTGTCATGATCTAGTGGTGACTAGTGGAGAAGAGTGTTGAAACTTGATGCTTTTAGATGAGGATGGAAGTTGACATGGGTAACCCTAATCTGATACATGTGCAACCTGACACACCTTGCAAACTGATACTCCTTAGCTGACACATCTTTTTTTTTGGTCTCCCAAAGCGTGTTGCTCCTCTTTTTTATAATTTCTATGAAAGAAGATAAAAAACTATACCCCCAGAAAGGGGAAAGAAAGGTACTGCAAAAGCAGACCAAAGAAAGGAAACTGTATAGGAGACAAGAAAAATGAAAAAATCCATGTATTTCTAAAACTATAACTATCTGTACAGAAGCTAAAGAAGTAACTCTATATCCTTTTTGATAGCCTTCCATATCCTCTCAGGATGACAGTTTGCTACTTCAAAAGTTCTTTGATTCCTCTCACGCCAAATAGCATAAACGATCATATGAGAACAAGCCCAACTCTTCTTGCTCGAGTACTGCAACAGATAAGAAATTGACGTAGGGATTTCTTTAATGAAGTCTTCAGCAGCAGCAAAAACCCAGATGCTCTTAGAGAACGCACACCCACAGATAATGTGTTTCAAGTCCTTGTCACAACCCCTACAGAGCTCACATCTGGAAGCAAAGGCAAAACCTCTTCTCTTCAAGTGATCATGAGTAAGCAACTTGTCAAGCATGACTCTCCACATGATAAATTTACACCTAGTTGGCGATTCAGCCTTCCAAACCCAGCTGGCCCAAGAAACACAAGGGATTTTCTCTCACAGAGCATTCCAGAAATCCCCCATCCTACGAGGTTTCTTACCATCAAGATAGATAGTGCTTTTGATAACATAAGTAGGTTGATAATAAAACTTGATGACATTGGTAATTCTTAAAAAATTCCTGGAGCTCCGCTCATGCCAAACACCATCTTTAAAAAGGCTGCTCAGCTTGGCAAACTTCCCTTTACCAAGCTTTAGGATATCTTTCTGATCAAGCACACTATCCAGAAATTTCCCATTGGGAAGCCAAGGCTCTCTCCAAATGAGAGTATTAATATCCGGAATAACAAGAATTCTATTAACAATCAGGTCCCTAGTCCTTAGAATATGGCTCCACATCCAAGAAGAACTAGAAGTACCTTCACACTTCCAAATGGAGTCACCCTTGAGGTATCTAGCGTGAATCCAGCGCACCCACAAAGATTCTTTCCTCATAGCAATATTCCAAATGTTCTTAACAACACAGGCTTTAACCACATAAGAAGTTATCTTAATGCCTAAGCCACCTTCTGCTTTGGGTTAGCATAACTTACTCCATGCAACCGCATGAGAAACCTTCTCACCTGAAGCACCACTCCACAGAAAATTACGACATAACTGGTCAATTTCATCAGTAACTGCGGAGGGAAGAGGAAACGAAGAAGCCCAGTAGATATGGAAAGCAGACAAGGTAGAAATAATAAGTTCAAGTCTCCATGCATAAGATAGATGAACCGATTTCCAGCCATCCAACCTATGCTTAATTTTATCAACTATTGGAGAACATAAAGACCTCGTGAGCCTGCCTTTAAAGAGGGGGAGCCCAAGATACTTTAAAGGCAACTTACCTATCTTAATGTTCAAGTCAGAGTGCTTCACAATATTAACAACAGCTTCATTACAGATCACAACACTTTTGTCAAGACTAATGCTCAAGCCCGAGACCTTACTGAAAGTATTGATCACCAGCTTAACACCATCAATAGATTTTAGGTCAGCCTCAGAGAAAAGGACCACATCATCTGTAAAAATGGCATGAGAGATAGCAAAGTCATGAGAACCTTTAATGGGCCTAAAAAGGTTCTGATAAACATAGGACTTGATGACACATCTTGTTTAAAGGTGAGCAACATCTCCCTTGAGGTTCAACCGATACAAACAAACCATAATGGTTGATACCCTAGTTTAATGGGTAGGGCGATACCCTAGTTGAGTGGGTAGTTTGATACCCTAGTTGAGTATGAGGTCGATACCCTAAGGGATGGTTTGACTGATACACTTTCTCATGCACCTCTAGACTGATATCCTTTGTTGTTCCTTGGCCGACACTCTCTCATTAAGGTGTTGAGCCTGATACCAAGTGATGATAAACTGATACCCTACCTTAGTGTGGTGGCTGATACCCTACCTTAGTGTGGTGGATGATATCCTACCTTAGTGTGGTGACTGATACCCTACCTTGGTGTAGTGGCTGATACCCTACCTTAGTGTGGTGGACGATACCCTACATTAGTGTGGTGGCCAATACCCTACCAAATGATGATAACCAATACTCTCCTTGAGGTTGGTTTCCTGATACCTCAAGTTAACCGATACCATATGCGATGGTAGTGATGCATCCTCTTGATAGTAGGGTTACATGGTGTGATGTGATACTCTATGGTGATGGTTGAGACATACCATGTTGATGACAGTGTCTCACAGTGATGGTGTGGTTTCCTATGGAGTAGTTGTATGTATGATGTGAGGGTTATGTTTCTAAACCACATAACATGTTCTATAATGATAACAAGAAGCATGCTTCTATGTATCACAACACATCTCACAATGATGAGGAAAGTGATGACCTAAGGGTGGTTGGTAATCCAACCTTATAGACCCTAATCGGGTAAAGTGATGCCCTAACTATTATGATGTAAGATGTATGATGTAAATATATGGCATGAGTTCTATAGATGAGAATGCTTTGCCTTCTTGTTGTCAGTTTCTAACCATGCAGGTGATATTGATTGATGTACATAGCCAGGTATGAGCTATGGTGATTATGATGTGATGGACATGTGGACCTTGTGATAGACATGTGGTCCCAGTGATGAAAATGTGGTCCTTATGATGGACATGTGGTCCTTGTGATGGGCATATGGTGAATAATAAGCATAAAGAGACATGAAGTGATGAGATCACACCTAATGTGAATCAATATGTTCTGGAGCTGATTCATGCCCTATTTATGTAGATCTTATTTAAAGGTTATACATTGTAACTTGATTGATGTTTAAAGATGTTTGAACTGATCTAATTAATCAAGTGAAATTTAATAGTTTAGTTTGCCCTATGCCATAGATCCATTCTGTGTCAGTACTTGCTGAATGGTGAAACAAATTTTAACTCAGAGCAGATATTTTTGAATATGCGGGGTACAAGTCGAGTAATTCCTTATATCCTTAAATACATGATATGTGAGATGGCCATGTGTGAGCCGATCTCGGTGTTATGTGGATGGCCATGCATGAGCCACTCCTTTTGTTAGAATGGCCATGCGTGAGCTTGTTCTTCTAGCATCATACATGTACCAAGGTGGGCTAGTTATGATTATATATGTGGATGGCCATGCGTGAGCCAATCCCTGATCTTGACTATATGCCATTTTTGCAGTTAACTGATATGTCTATGTGGTGTTTTCTCTTGTGCTGGCCAAGAGGTGTGGTGAGGTTGTAGATTCTAGCTCTTCCATTAGACCTTGTATGGCATTGACTTCGACTATATACATATAGTGGTCGGTTGGATTTGGATGGTATGATTCAAATCCTCAGGGCATAACGAATACATAATTAGCTATTTAGTACAATTGTATACGATCAAATAAAAAACATTGATTGAGGCCTTGCTTGAACTTTATACTATGTTTTTGATAAAAAATATACATGTTCTTCATATTCCTTTTTAGATTATTAATATGTCTCACAATGTAACAGTAATTGCCCTTCCTGTTATTAATCTTTATCTGCTTCATCTTAATTGTATTTATATTGTTGCTCAATTTATCTTATCAATGATAATAATAGAGTTGGCGGAGTGTTATATCTCTCGCTGGGACTGTGTGTCTCACCCCGTTGGTTAACAACCTTTTTAGGTGGACGAGCACAAAGAGGCAGAGATCGTGTAAAGGAGGTTAAGCAGCAGTCAGAGGAGCAATAGCTGATAACATTGGAAGTGTTGTTGGATGTCTTTTGTGGATAGAGTCTTAGAGTCATGTCTGTACACTTAGGTCCTTGAGAAGCATTTTGTAGATGTTTCGCAAATGTGTTTTCTTTGTGTGCCTTATATATTAGATATGATGGAATTATGTATATATGTTCTAGACCAGTGCTTCCGTTATAGGTTGACAACATGTCTTGTGAATTCTTTGAGGCATGAAAGGACACATGTGTAAAGGTTCTTGCTATATGGTTATCTTATGAAAAAGGCTTTAATTTTTTGTGTTTTCTATAAATAAGTTTGTTAATCTCTCTTCCACAGTTTTGTTTTGAGTAATCTCATCTTCACCGTGGCACGGGACACCACACAACGGATCAAGTCAGTTACTATAAGATAGGAATGATAGTTTATGAGGTTATACCTAGACCTGAAGTAAATCCAATGATAATCCTCATCATTGTAGATGTGAAAATCTGAATCCTGGTTGCACTAGGACTCGTCTGACTGCTCCTCTTAGGACACCAGACTCAAGAATCCTATTCTACAGTTCCTCCTCTCATCACAGACTGTTGGTTTATGATGTCCTCCTTAGTGGTAGACAATGGCCTACTGCCTCTAGAGAAGTGCACATAAACCACCCAAAACTCATGTCATCCTACTAGACCAAACAAGAAGGAGTTGTTCCTCCTGGTGGTGTACTAGTCACCAACCTGCTCTCCCACAATAATGAACTCAGTTGTTTCTCTCTCTCTAGCTATCCCTCCCTAGTCAGGTAGGACTTTTCTGGACTCTCGTGCTTACTACAACCAGAGAGGACAACATTTATCAGAGCAACTGATTCACAATTGTCTGTTTTGTGTTTTGGAAATCCCCTAGTACCCCTCTATTTATAGGTGGGGTTTGGGTCCAGATTCCAAGCCAATACGGGAGTGCAATGTACTGAAGGATCTCAAATTTTCACAATAATTTTGGAAATTTTGCAACCTACAACAGCCCATACGATCGTCTGGCATGCCAGTCGGTCATTTGGCACACCCCAGATGGTTGTTTGGCTGCTTCCTAGCTATACACAAAATTGGAAATTTGTTATCCATTCATATCCCATATTAATTTCCTTGCACAACAAGTAATTTGCAATTCAAATGAATTACAAAATAGTTCCCTCGGCTAAACCAGACCATTTCGCCCATACGAGACATCTATTTCAGTCACCTAGACGGTCACCTGATGACCTGAGTCAACCCGGTCGGTTCACTTCCTTAACCAATTCAAACTCATAATAGGCCTGACTCCCCAGACGCCTGTCTCAACAATTGAGACAGTCATTTAACACTCCAGATGGCCATATCAACACTTGATATGGGCATTTGGCAACACTTGAGATGGGCGTTTGGTAGTGTTGTCAGCCTATTTATTGCATGAATCAAATATCTAAACACTTTAGTACTTAATTCAGTTGTTATTTGAGATTTGAACTCCTCTTCTAGGTTAGGACCTATGTGTGTGACCCTATAGGTCCCATATTATGTTGGCAGTGAATGTCCATAACACTTATGACATCATAAGCAATGAGCGGTGCCAAGTCTCATATCAATGCTACCCAAGTAAATGAAAAGTTGGAGAACAACTTCAACCTACATTCTGCGTATGGTGTTGTAGTGTTTATATAGTTCCTTTATCATTGATGTTCAGATTGAACTATAGGCATGGAGCAGTCACCCCTCATTATTATTCAATCATGTTTATTGAACCAAGAGCAGACTGTCTGAGATATATGTAAGCTCAATATCACATATTGACTCACACACGCATGGCCATGCTTTTCTCAGTCTCGCTAATCAAGAGGCCTAGGACACCACACCCCAGTAGGAGGGACAAATTCTATATCTATCATTTACAATCTATCCCCATGTGTCAAATCCACCCAATCATCACCTTTATAACAACCCATGTTTTAGGACTATGTCTGATGATGTCAATGTGTATCCAACATCTGATGAGTGTAAAGATTTCAGGTCTAAGAACCACAACCACCACCATCACTGTGAGACCTGACTATGACTTCTCCATGATGATGGCTTCCATGTGTCAGTATCACGGTGGGTCTATCCGATACACTATTCTCTAACATGTATCTGTGTGCTTGGTTTGATATCACCATATCATGACTAATGGGATTTAGCCATCAACCAACTCACACTCTGAAGTTATGTGTTATTGTTGTCTATCAACCTTCCATAATAATGACTGATCAGGGACATAATGAGAATATGTATATGTACTCTTAACATCCATACGATGTCATTCACAATGTTAGTAGTTTGAATACATACGTCATTGAGTAATATGATTCTCTAGACATTTATAATGTTATATCATTATCTCATAATTGAATTAAAAAGAATAAATGGGAAGCTTGCCTTTTATTAATAATCAAATCCTTTACATGATATTCCATTACAATCATCACAGGATTGGCTCTTTGGGCATACATAAACTAACATACTCCCACTTGCACTTAGAGTCAATCACCCATGAATCTTATTCTGAGTGACCTAACATGACCGTTATGCTTCTGCTATGAAAGTGACTTTGTTAAGGGATCAACAACATTGTTCTCAGTTGGTACTTTGCAAATCTTTACATCTCCTTACTGTACAATATCTCATATGAGATGGAACTACCTTTGTATATTCTTTGAGCGTTGACGTGATCTAGGTTCCTTAGCTTGTATAATAGCTCCATTGTTGTCACAATATAGCTCGATTGTGTTGTTGATGCTTGGAACGACCCCAAGTTCTGTAATGAACTTCTTGATCCATACAACCTCCTTTTCTGCACTCAATGCAACAATATACTCAACCTCTATTTTAGAATCAAAAAATGTTTCTTGCTTGGAACTCTTCCAGCTAACATCTCAATTATTGAGGCAGAACAAGAATCTTGATTGTGCCTTATAATCATCTTGATCAGTCTGGAAGCTTACATCAGTATAACCCTTTACCACCAACTCTTCCTCTTTGTCGTAGACCAAGAACTGATCCTTAGTCCTTCTCAAGTACTTGAGGATGTTTTTCACGGTTGCCCAGTGAGGATCACCTGGATCTGATTGATATATACTCTTTATGCTCAAGGCATACAAGACATCTAGACGGGTGCACAACATTTCATACATGATTGATCCAATTGCTGAGGCATATGGAATCTCACTCATGCATTCCCTTTCTTCACAATAATTGGGAAATTGACTATTAGAGATGGTCACTCCATGAAACGTCGACATGTTTTCTCTCTTTGAGTTCTCCATGTTGTAATACTTCAACACTTTGTCAATCTATGTGCTCTGACTTAGTTAAATAAGCCTTTTGGATCTATCTCTATAGATCTTTATCCCCAAGATGTAGTATGCTTCTCCCAAGTCTTTCATAGAGAATTTATTTACAAGCCATGTCTTTACCTTTTGTATAGTAGGGATGTCATTCCCATCAATAGTATGTCATCTACATATAATATGAGGAATGTCATATGCTCCCACTAACCTTGTTGTACACACAAGTTTCATCTTCATTTTGAATAAAGCCAAACTCTTTGATTGTCTCATCAAAATAAAGATTCCAGCTCCAAGATGCTTGCTTCAATCCATAGATTGACCTTTATATCTTACAGACTTTATTTGCAAATTTTGGATCTATAAACCCCTCAGGCTGTGTCATATACATATCCTCAATAAGATTCCCATTAAGGTTTGTAGTTTTAACATCCATTTTCCAAATATCATAGTCATGATAACTTTTAATAGCAAACATGATCCTGATGGACTTAACCATGGCCATTGGAGAAAGGGTTTCATCATAGTCAACACTTTGAACTTGTCTGAAACCCTTTGCAACTAATTTGCCATTATAGGTTTGTACATTACCATCCATGTCAGTCCTCTTCTTGAAGACCCACTTGCACCCTATGGGTTTACCCCTTTAGGTGGATCCACCAAAGTCCATACTTTATTGGTATACATGGATTCCATCTCAGATCTCATGGACTCAAGCCATTTATCAGACCCTGGTCCCTCAATAGCACTTTATAGGTCTTATCATCTATGACCAATTCACTGCCTTCCCGAGTTATCCAAATCTTTTAGGTTCAAGGCGTGTCCTATTGGATCTACGAGGTTCTTATGTCAGTTGAGGAGTTTGATATTCCACAACACTTTGTGAATCTCCCAGTTCCTCTTGTACATCTAATAGTTCAATGCTTTCTTGTTGGTCTCAAACCTCTTCGATTTCCACTTTTCTCCCACTAATTCCTTTAGAAATGAAATCCATCTCAATGAATACGACATCCCTGGAAACAAACACTTTGTTGTCAGTTTGGGAATAAAAGTGATATCCTCTTGTTTCTTTAGGATATCTAATAAAATAATATTTATCAAATTTGGGACCAAGCTTATCATGAAACATTTTCTTGGCATATGCTTCACATCCTCATATCCTCATATCCTCATAAAAGACACATTGGGACACTTCCCCTTCCATATCTCATATGGTGTCTTTTGAACTGACTTAGATGGTACTTAGTTTAGTGTAAACGGGGCAGTTTGTAGAGCATACCCCCACAAGGTTGTCGAAAGCTCGACTAAACTCATCATCGATTGCACCATATCTAATAATGTGTGATTCCTTCTTTCTAATACACCATTATGCTGAGGTGTTCTAGGTGGAGTCCACTGGAATACAATCCCATGGGCTCTAATAAGGTCCTCAAACTCTTGGTTTAAGTATTCTCTACCTCGATCAGAATGAAGTGCCTTAATACTTTTACCAAGTTGGTTATGTACTTCATTCATAAACTCCTTGAACTTTTCAAGAGTTTCTGACTTATGTTTCATTAAATAAACATAGCCAAACCTACTGAAGTCATCAATGAAAGTTATGAAGTACTGATACCCACCTCTAGCGATTGTTATAAAAGGTCCACACACATCAGTATGTATGAGTCCTAATATATCACTATCCCTCTCATTGTTACCAGTGAAAGGGGTCTTAGCCATCTTGCCCATCAAATAAGATTCACCTGTCCCTATTGATTCAAAATTAAGAGAGTCTAGATAACCATCTTTGTGGAGTCTAGATATATGATTCTCATTTATGTGCCCAAGACGATAATGCCAAAAGTATGTTTTGTTTGAGTTGTTGAGTTTTAGTCTTTTGGTATTAACATTATATATATTTGTCTTTATGTCTAACAAATATAGACCATAAGACATAGGGGCACTGTCATAAAAGATCCCATCTTTTGAAATAGAACATCAACCACTTTTAATATGGAATTCAAACACATCCTTGTTCAAACAAGATACATAAATGATGTTTCTATTTATAGTAGGTACATAATAGAAGTTCTTCAACTCTATTACAAGCCTCATGGGCATAGATATACTATAGGTTCCAACTACTCTGGCCGCAAATCTTGCGCCATTAACAACACACAGTTCCACCTCACCTTTTCCCAAAAGCCCACTTTCTTTTAGATCCTGCATATGTGAACATATGTGATATCCACATTTGATATCTAATACCCATGATGATGAATGGGATATATTTATCTCAATAATGTATATACCTGAAGTGGGGATCACCATCCCCATCTTCTGCTTCCTGAAAGCCTTCAAGTATAAAGGATGGGTTCCTCTTGTACTTTTCTTTCTCCATATATTGAGTGTTGAAGACTTGGATTTGGGATCAACCATAGAACTCTTCTTGGCCTTGCTTTCATCCTTGGACTCAGTCCCGTTGATAACCATCATGGGCTTTTCCTTCATTAATTTTGCTTCAACATGAATCAACATGGAAAGAAAGTCTGACATCTGCCCATCCGTAATGTTTACATGATAACATGCAATAAAGTGGCTATATGATTTTGGCATAGTATTTAGAATCATATCAGTAGACAACTCTTGACTCAAGGTGAATCCCAGTTCTTCAAAATGATACACATGTCCAATCACATTGAGCACATATTCTTCTTCAGAGGTTCCCTCCGTCAGCTTTGACTCAAATAGCTACTTTATGACAACGTCCCTTTCTTGATTGTCAAGACCAAATGTTACCTTCTTAAGATGTGTCACCATCTCAAGAACACTCATGTCCTCACATTGCTCATGCAACTCATAGGCCATACAACTAAGCATAAGGTACTTTATTTCCAAGGCATCATTCACATGCTTCTAGTAAGCATCCACATGTTCCCTAGGTGCATTAGAAGGAGGTATTTCACACACTAGTTTGTCAAGTACGTAGAGCTTGCACTCTTCATTGAGAACCCTTCTCAAAGTCCAAAACCAGTTGTGAAAATTTCTCCCATCAAGTTTGTCCTTCTTCAGGACCAATCACAAATCCTATTTGTTCGTCATTTGATTCTACAAGAGAAAAATTGCATTTGTCAAAAACCATTTTTGATTTGAAAATTTTAATGATATTAATTAGGCCTTTAATTATTATCGCTCCCACTATTGTATTCAAACTGATATCCCTCAATATCAATTCAGAATATTGCAGTGTACAATATTCTAGTGGGCCAGATCCAAGATAATTCAACTGTTGCCTGATCAAAACTGCAAACACAGTCAACCATCAAGGCAGGCAACTCTTGCCAATTGTATCAAATGTAATTCTGATATATGGTATGCACAACCCCTTGCCATAATCATCTGCATGCCTATGGGCTCAGACACTATGATAATCACCAACCAAGCTTAACCTAAAAGATGGCACGATAATAATGCACCCCGTGGAGGTGGAACCTACATTATTAGCATCACACCACGAGATAGATGGCGCAACCCGCGGAGGCGGAATCTATGCTTAGTCGATCAAGCTTTTCATGTGTGCCACTTTTAGAAAGTATATAAAAGTTGATATTTTAATTGAGGGAGTTTGTATTTATGATTATATACATATACTTTATCCAATAACCACATATATAGTACGTCTCATATACATGCTATATCCCACACAAAAAAAACATGCAATAAATGAAAGTGATGGTTATGGTCAACCTAATGTAATCCCTTGGAGCCACAAGGAATTATGGTCACTAGGTCTACATCACATGCATAAACCTATGTTGATGAAGATCTATGCTTTCCAATCCAGGTTGACTAGTTCAACCTTTGAACTGATCGGCTTACCTCATGGTAGGTTGTTAGGTCATCCTCTGGTCGACTGGTTCCATCGGTCCACCATCTGCTGGCTCCTCTAGCTGACCAATCGGGTCCACCAAGCGATCTATCTGACTCATCCTCCTAGTCCTCCATGATCTATTAGCCTATCGGATTGCTTGTGGGACATCTTCATCTTTATCATAACAGAAATTAAACTATCCTACTTTTACATGATGATTTAGAAACCTCGAGTTACATTTGAGGGGAGCAAGGGTAGGAAAGAATTAACTTTACATGGGGAAGAAAATATTGAGGCTTGATACGCAAACCGAGATAAGAGGATCAATGTAAAGACCCGATTTTTTAAGATCGAATTTTTACATAACTTTATTTTAGAGAAATAAACATCCTTTTCATTCCTCCCTTTATTTCCAATCAATAAATCACTTCCTAAAATAAACATAATTTTGGTAAACAATATATTTCACTTCCTGAAATTCTATCTCCTCCCTTTATTTCCAGAGTTGAGTGAATTTGTACCCTTGCCACTGCCTTTTGTTGTAAAGGACTCTCCCCTGCAATGACCTCCCTACCCTTGGTTTCTGGATATACTTGTAAACGATTCATGCAAGGGGTAGCTTTCACACCCTACCTTTATTTTGGTTGTGTCTAAGCTATCATGCTTGGGTAGGTTAGGCTTTCACTCTTTTCCTACATTCCTCAGTCTACTCCAACCATGATGCAGGCCCTGATGTAGAGTCAGGTGGTTTTGCGAGGTTTGCCTTAGAATGTAGGTGGGTAAAAACTTGACTTCCAGACTCCACTTCTGGGCATGACATATCTGCATTCTTGAGTGCAATAATACACTGATCATGTGGAGTCCTTCGACATCTTTTTAGGAATAACTCTCATGAATTTTTTTGTCTTTTAGATTTTCATTCTTCTCACATGCTTGGGAAAGGGTTGGTAAGATTTATGGGCAGCCAAGCCTCTTTTCATCCCAAAGTGAGGATAATTAAAACTGGAAGGGGTAGCTATTTCCTTATTGTGGGAGATGTAGACTTTCTAACTAGTATTGTCAGGGTAGAGTGATTGATATGGAGTGTGGCTGGTAATGTCTTCCTTATTTCCAGGGGTTCCATAGATTCAGGGGTGTTCTTCCTCTTTACACAACGTTTTGCTGTAAGAATAGAATACGATCATATTGTTGTGTCTTTTTCTTTTATGTAAATTAGCAACTCATTTGCATCACTCTAGAGATGATTATGCTAAAAGGTAGTAGGAGGACAAACAAGTCTAAGAAAAGGAGAAATTGAGTTTGAATTAGTTCTAGATTTTCAACATGTTGTTCAAATATTTTCAAAAAATTCTCCTATAAGATTTTTTCAGACAAACAAGTCTAAGAAGAGAAGAAAATGAGTTTGAATTAGTTCTAGATTTTCAACATGTTGTTCAAATATTTTCAAAAAAATTTCCTATAAGTTTTTTTCAAAAAATTCTCTTACAAGATAGAAGGAAGCAAGAGTATGAAGGCGATCATATATATACAAGACGCTCAAAACTTTAAATAGAAGGGATATGAGAGAAAGGATTTGAGAGGATATAAGTGTACCTCTCCTTCCCATTTATAACTCCTCCCCCAAACTTATCAGGCACTCCGTCCTGAAGTGTCAAAGATGAAGATGTAGGTATACACGAGCCTACTTTATTTTTGTTTTTTTTTTAATTTCCCATTTTGACAGCAACAACATGTCAGTGTAGCCTCCTTAGAGAGAGTAATATCTTTCATGTTGTAAGATTTTGACTTTCATCTCTCATAGGGCTAGGGCTTCCAGACCAGACAATAGAAAACCACAATCATTAGATAATGGCATATGTTGTGGACTTCTGTGACAAAATTGTGTTTTCTTGAAGTTCTTCATCTTGGAAATTTTGTAACCTTTGTCATTCTTGTGGATCATTTTAACAATCACCTATGTGCATGTTACTACCTTTTCTTTATTCAGCGTCTTCGGTGTAGTCATGTTTGTATGCTTGTTCGGTGCAAAGGCTGAGTTTGAGCAGTTGTATAGGATGATAGTCTTTGCTTCGGTGTTGACTACAATGATCGTCCAGTGATTTCCATGTAGGATTGGTAGGAAAATGAAATCAGACAGTGAGTCCATTAGGCGTAGTCACATGCGTTCTTTTTCTCCTGACTCTTTATTCTTTAGTATGTCATCGACGAGCCATAAATATGCCATATGTACATTACGCATGTTATCACCTAGCCGAGATTGATATGCAGACACAAAACTTACTGTTAGGTACCCTCCTATCTTCAGAGTTTCCCGAAGGTCATCTTTGATGACACATATTCTGTCTTGCTCAAACATAGCATCCTCATGATTACTATCTTCTTCGAGTGTTTTTATTATAAGTAGCAATGAGTCCCAAGAGAGGTCTTGTCATGCCCATCTACCATAATCAGCAAAGGAGGGCTCTATCTCACCAGGTGGCCCATCTGGGCGTACCTTTGGCAGTTCCTTTTCATTGACTTCACCTTTTTCAAGTTGATCATTAGATATCTCTTTTTATTTTTCTATGACATCTACATTTATCACCTTTTCAACAACCTTGGAATCTTATTGTTTTTTCTGTGTTGCTTCATTTTGGTGCTTGTCAGTGAGACACCCTTCCTTCCATGCAGATGACCTAGCCGGTTAAGTAGGTTCGACCCACAAGGTCTTTAGTTGCTCCCGCCATGGCTGCTTTTTTGGTAAGGGGACGCCTATATACAACTTGTGTGGTACAACTTCAAGGGGCATTGCAGGTTTCTTAAAGAATCATCAGTCATATATCACTTCCATAATGTAGGTATCCCGCAAGACATGTAGATATTCTATAAAAAGGTCTTCTAATGGGACAACCTTGTTTATGGCTTCCACCATTCTCAACTCTATAAACATACAATCCCCTGTTCATCTTTGTTCTTGGGGACCTTTGGTGGAGATGGAGAAGTTCTTTCAATTAGACTTATGGTGGTTGCTTGCTCCTCGTATGGCTTGTTGGAGGTGGATAGGCACCTTCAAGATGTCTCGTGCTTCCTTGTTCTTGAAGATTAGGGATGTGATCGACATCTCATCGGTGCAACAATTGTATACTAAGGTGTGGTACTTGTATATATTTGCAACTATTAGAGACTGATGTTTGACCGTCCTGACATGCAATGTGAAGAAGCGGGTCTCTAACCTCTCCACATCATCTTGGAGTTATTTGATGGTTTAGAGTTATTCTACTCTTTGTAATTTTTTTTTACCAAATGCGTTGTGCCATTAAATACCGACTGTACTTTATCAGGGTGGAGGAATTCCTCTAGCAAAGTAGCACATATAACTTTAAATAAGATTTTATGTATCAATGCCCTCTTTAAGAAGATCCCTCTGAGGTGTTCCCGTGTTAGTGTTTGTCTCTTGTTATTATATAAAACATCTGTGCCTGGAATTTTTTTATCTAGATCGTCGGCTAGGATATGGACATCCCTTCATGTTATTATGGAAAGTGATGAAATGTCCATGCCTACCAACTTGCATGGAAGAGGGGATGTTGTAGTAATCTCTTCTTGTTCAGTAGGCGGGTCTCATTCTCTTTCTAGTTCTTTGATGAAGAACAATGCAAGGCTGCCTTCCTCATCATCTGATGTCCCTTCGCTAGCCTGATGTGCATTTATGGCTGGTGCAACAATAGCAGGTGTACATGTAGAAACAAGATCTTTAGTAGTCTTCTTTAATACTTTCTTGACTTTGGGTTCTTCTATCCCTGATCCAGCATCCTCGACTTCATTTCCATTTATGGTAGATGGTGTCTCGAGTACAACTTTATTGAGTTCTGCTAAAGTGCCCCCCATCTTACCGTTGCATACAACATCATTGAGTTCATTCTGGATGGGCTCCTTAAGATAATAGTCAACAAGATCCATATTGGTATCCATTCCCTCCTGGAATTTGGTGACTGCTGCGGTGTCAAAGGAGGATGATATTTTAGCACTTGGTTCATCCCTACAAACTGTATTTCCTGTAGGTTTCTCTTTCAGATTCCCCTCGCTCTTTGTGGGTTGAGAATTTAAGTCAAGCCCCCAAATGATGTTGTTGTTAATTCCCTTAGTGGCTCTTGGCGCCTTGAGAGGTGGTTGTTCCTTATCCTTGGCAACACCCTTTGGCTGATCTCTATGTACATAAGAACTTTCATCTTTTTGTGACGGTGGTGCACTTACTGCTTTGTCATTGTGGTGACTGGGGTTTGAAGGGATCGAGGAAGCTTTAGAAGGGGAAGGGCTAGTCATACACCTTGACCTCTTTCTAACTCACCAATCTTCTAGTTCCTAGCATTCATCTTTCATATTTTGCTGCTCTTTCTCCATTTGTTCACATTCCTTTTGTATATCTTGCATAGCTTCTTCCTAGCCTTTATGCATCATCTCCTTTTCAACGTGTATATTTTCCTCTTTTTCCAAATATCTACCATCTCATCCTCCATTATTCTAATGGCTTGCATCATATCCAGTTGGTGGAAGAGTACACCCCTCATGAATTCTGGGAGGTCAGTTGTTCTATCTTCTATCTTCGATACCTACATTGTTAACACTTGCAGGTTATGAGAAAAGAACTGAGTTTGTGAAGAAGAAGTGTGCACATGCTGGAAGTGGGCGTCGACTCGACGTCCCAATTCCTCCCTGAATGTCAGGATGTGTTGTTGTTGTTGCCATTCTTCAGGTCTTGTTGTTGCTGGTGGTTAATATGATGATGCAACTGGTTGCTCTTTTCAAGTGGAGGTCCATTGATATTTTTCTGGTGGCTGCATTGGATTCTCTTGCTTGCCTTCACGCTCAGTAGCCATTGTTTTTTTAGCTCCCGATGTTGTAGGTTGATCTGGTACTGCATGCACTATATCGCTTGTTGGAGGGGTAAGTGTTGGTTGCCTGATGCCTCAAGACCATGGCTTGGTCCCTTCTCAGCTTTTGGAGTACATTCTTGTGTGACATATGGGGCACTTTGCTTAACAGTTCTCCTAGGTATTATGACCGTGATGGGGGAAAGAGGTGGTGGAATATAGAACCCTTCATCATTGTGATCTAGTAGGTCTTCTGAGGATGAATATTTTTTCACTTCTATCTTTATTGGGTGTATGTACAATGCCTTGGCCTTGCATTTCTTATTTTCCAGTTTCTTCCTTTCCTTCGGCTTGTGTTGTTTTGGCTCCCGCACTAGTTCTGGCTCTAGCACTAATTTTGGTTCTTATTCAATGTTTGCCGGTCATTGTGGATATGTAGCCCTTCTAATTGCACTAGAGTGCATTTTGTTTACCTCCTCTTTGTTGAGTCACAACTTGTGGGCATCATAATATGCCATTTCTGGGAGCGAGAGCAACAATTCAGAAAAATATTGCTTGTAAAACAATTTCTCCCCCTTCTGTGTTATAATGCCTATGTTTACCAAAGACTTTATATCGATCTTCAAATGTCCTTTGGTAGGCTTATATCTCTACATTTTCTCAATACCTAAGAAATGAGATGGAATGAGCATTATATGGCTTCCCATATAGAAATATTTGGTCTTCCTAGCTTCAGGTCCCACTGTCGCTGACAATCTGTCTATGAGCAACCTTCCAATATTCATTGGCCTCTTATTCAACATCGACCAAATGAGAAATATGTCTCCCTTAGACACTCCCCCAATTTTAGATCGCGCGAAGATCTCCCTTAGACACTCCCCCATTTTAGATCGTGTGAAGATCATGTTCGATGTTATCTTTTGGTTGACCCTCATGAAGCACGAAGCGATCAGGGTTGCCTTAGAGTTCTTTAGGCTATGTTCACGTTCCCTTGTCATTTTCTACACATCTTATGGATGCTATAGCCATTATATCTTTTTCACCGGGTACAACTGAGAAAACCTGAGCTTCTTCTATTGTTTTCGTGAAGATAGCGTTCATGATAGCTTCAGTGATCACGTGATCTTTGCCTCCTATCCTTACCTCTAGTTTGAACTCCCCCAGGCTTCTTTCATCTGACATTGCTGATCAGTAAATTCTTGAGTGATGACATGAACTCAGTGGTAAGCACTGTTAGAGATGAGACTTCAGTTGTACACATGGTACGCAGATTGGCTCCATCCAGGAATTCCATTACTGTATCGTAGAGTCCCATCTTCTAGAAGTCTTTGATGTCTATGTACCATTTTGGTTTGAAACTCTTGGTTCTCATGATCAGGCTGAAGTTGGACTAGTACACCTGGTCCCTTGGTGTGAATGCTACTAGTTTCTTTACCTAAGTTATCTAGTCATTCTTATTCACTGTACTAGAGTCATATTCTTGCCTCAAGGCTCATGAATCAGCTTTCACTGCTAGCTTTCTCTTCTTGGTTTCCTTAGCATCTATGGCTTGCATCTTACTTTTACCCTTTGCTTTAGGTTCATCCTCAGATGACACATATTCAAAATTCTGTGTCTATAGTCCCTTGGGACTCCTCAGTCTCCTCCGGTGTCTGATGATTGAGAATGTATTCATACTTTTTCTTCATTAGCTCCAAACGAAGCTTCTTATCTGGCAACAAGTTGGGGTGGTGGTTCAGTGCCTTGATAATTGATTTGAGAGCTTCTTATGGCCCTTTCAAAGAGGTTGCCTTCCTAGTCAAGGTGTCGAAAGTAAAAGTTGACATTCTACAATTTTAGTAATGAGAGATTTCCAGGTATTACATTAGTTAATCATCAAGTTAGATATAAGATCAGAGACTTTTCATTGATTCTGAGGTGTCGCGGTTGAGGCAAGCATCACAACTAAGATGAAAGTCACGGTTGAAGCATACTATCTCCTATATCGGTCGAGACAGGATAAAGAAAGAAACTACGGATGCATCATGACTGAGACTATTGTCGCGACCAAAAGTACCGTTGTGACCGAAATGCCAAACAAGTGTGGCAAAGAATCGCCTACTCGGGGGTTGCATACTCTAGTTGAAACGATCAAGGAGGTATAAGATCCCATGACCAGGGGTGAGAGGGTCGAATGAGGGGGAATAAGAATATTAAAATGAAGGATGCATGAAGGTGAAAAGGCGGGGACTGTGCTGCGGTCAAGACATGATAAGAAGAAGCAATCGAGATAGGTTAATAGTTGAAAAGAAACAAGGGTATGTCACAATCAAGACAACTGCCATGATTTAGGTGTCTGTCATGACCGTGATTAGGGTTTCACTTCTCCCGATTAGGGTTTCAAGGTTGGATCACCAATCACCCTTAGGTTATCACTTCCTTCATTGTTATGAAGTATATTTATGAGATGTAGAAACATATCCCTATCATTATTATGAGACATGTAAAGAGGTCTAGCTTTCAACATCATATACATGATTACACCATAGGGTATCACATCACACTATGTAACCCTAGAATCAACAAGATGCATCACTACACATCACATAGGGTGTCAGTTAGGGTTAGGGTATCAATTAACAGTAGGTATCAATTTATCATCACTTGTATCAGTTACCACAAATGATATCGGTTTATCAACACTAGGTATTGGGCTCCACAAAAGATATCCGTTTATCATCACTAGGTATCGGGCTCCACAAAAGATATCAGTTTGAAGGTACATGAGAAAGTGTATCGACCATACAATCTCATAGGGTATAAGCATAAGTATCTCTTTAGATATCAACCGCCTTCACTATCATGGGATATCGACCATACCAACAACTAGGGTATCGACCATACAATCTCATAGGGTATAAGCATAAGTATCTCTTTAGATATCAACCGCCTTCACTATCATGGGATATCGACCATACCAACAACTAGGGTATCGACCTCAAAGATCACCAAGGTATATCAGACACTAGGGTTTAGAGTAGTATTGATTGAACCTCAAGGGAGACATTTCCCTCTTCAACTCCATGTGTATCGGGTTGCATGTGTGTCGGATTATATGTATATCGAATTAGGGTTACCCATGCCAACTTCCGTGCTCAACTAAAAGCATGGAGATTCCACACTCTTCCTCAATAGCCATCACTAGATCATAAAAAACCCCATCATGGTAGGTATATCAGTTTAGCATATCGTATTTCATGCATATCAATCTAGCATATCAGATTGCATGCATATCAGTCTAGCATATCGAATTGCATGCGTATCAGTCTAGCATATCATATCAGTTTATTCATCTTCTACCTCAAGATGATGATACTAACAAGGCAAAAGAAAAGTGCATCTCATGGCAGCAACTTAGCAACATTCTATTCTAAAAAATAAAACATAAGGCTACTAAGAATAGCTACTAACAAACAAGGAATAATGAGCTAAGGACAAGTAGCAAGGTAACAAGTAGAAAGGTGATAATAACAAAGTAGGTTTAGAGTTATATAACCCACCTCAAGAACAACCACCAAGCTCTAAGCTCCAAGGTCAAGCTCCAAGCTCACAAACTCAAGGTAGAGGGTGAAGATCCTCTAATCACAACACCTCCAAGAAGGAAGATAGAACCAAGGTTAAGAGAGAGCAAAAGAGAGGAAAGAAGATACCAAGGTCCATGGCTGAGAAGAAGAAAGAAGGAGAGAAAGAAATCTAGAAAACCATGGCTTAACAAGGAAGAAGATAAAGAGAGCACCGCTATCTTTTGGATCGCCCACCAAGTTCCAAGGGAGAGTGCTATTCAAGCTCAAGGTTGGCCCCCAATGAGAGAAAGCAAAGATCACCTAAAGGATTCTCTCGCATGGGAAGAAAGGAGTATATATACATGGCCGATTAGAGAGAGAGAGAGAGAGCAAGGGGAAGGTGTCACTACTTTATAACCCTAGATGATACATGTCCACAAGGAAGAACCACATGCCACACCATGCAACAAGGTGATAGGACCTATGTCTCGCCCACTTGGTCACTAAGGAAGGTCAAGGTCAATACACCCATCCACCCCCTTCAAAAACTGATAGGGATGAAACCCTAGGACCATAAACCGATATGGAACTCCTCTAGAGTCACCACAACCCGTATGGTGATCCTCAAGATGCCACAAAACTGATAAGATGTCCCTCAAGACACCCTCAACTGATATGAAGCCTCCTCAAGGCAACCACAAACTAATACAAGGTCTCACCAAGGCTCTCAAGCCTGATACAACACTCTTATGAGAAAATCACACCTCAAACATGTGTCCAAAACATCACTAAGGATGCCACCACTCAACCAAGCTAAAATAAGGAACCCAACACTTCCTATCTCCTCTAGATGATGCCAATAGAGAGAATAAACACTCTAGCGGTGTCAAACTTACACACCATCCCCTGTTCTGGGTGAATTGCAAGTTTGCACCAAAACCTCTCCATAAAACACTAGTATCAAGCAACAAGCTCAAACAAGGAACACAAACCTCCATGCCCCAATTACATCTGAGATGATTAGAGCAGGGAGCTAAGCAACACACTCAAGCAAAACAAATAGGGTTAGCCCAAAACATGGGTTAGGGTCCTTACAACATCATGCCACACCTTTTTCCTCTTCTTGTAAATGCGGACATCCTTGTAGGCATGTAGCCTGAGCTCTTCTAGCTCTTGCAATTGCATAAACTGCTTCTTTCCTGCCTTGTCCATATTCATGTTCAGGAACTTTATATCCCAAAGGGCCTTATGCTCTAACTCCACCAAAAGGTGGCAGGACTCTCCATAAACCAGTCTATAAGGGGTTGTTCCTTTTAGAGTTTTATATGCCGTGTGGTAGGCCCACAACACGTCATCTAGTTTCGCCAACTAGTCTTTCCTTGTTCAACTGACAATCTTTTCTAGAATTTTATTTATTTGTCTATTTGATACCTCCACTTGTCTGGAGGTCTGCGAGTGATACACAGTTGCTACCTTGTGCTTGACTTCATACTTTTTCAGCAAGGCTTCAAACTATCTCTCCACAAAGTGGGATCCCCCGTCAGTGATGACAGTGGACGGTACTCTAAATCTTTGAAAGATGGTTTTCTCAAAAAGATTAATTACTGTCTTCAAATCACAAGTTTGGGCAGCAACAACTTCTACCCATTTCAAAGCATAGTCCACAACGACAAGGATATATTGATTTCCTTTTATGGATGGGAATGTACCCATGTAATCTATTCCCATACATCAAATATTTCTACTTGAACCTAGTCTGACATCGACATCTCATTTCTTCTTGAAATATTTCCTATTCATTGTATGCTTTAATAAAAGCCATTGCATCTTTAAATAGGGTTGGCCAATAGAAACTTGACTGTAGGACCTTAGTTGTGGTCCTTTCTCCTCCATGGTATCCCCCGTAGGGTGAAACATGACATTCTCTCAGGAATTGAGGCACTTCCTCTTTTGATACCCACTGGCGATACAAGTTATCAGAACATCTTTTGAACATCAGTGGGTCATCCTAGTAGTAGTTCCTCAAGTTAGAAAACAACTTCTTCTTTTGATTATAAGTAATGTCAGGAGGCAGTTGTTGGCATGCCAGATAGTTGAATATATCAACAAACCATGGTAGGTTTGGCTCAATAGACTTTGCCATCATCAAAGCTTCATCAATATAGTTATCATTAACTAGAATCTAATTTTCCTTCCTAACCACTATTCCTGAGAGATGGTTGACAGCCACATTCTTTGTTCCTTTCTTGTCAATGATCTCATGGTTGAATTCTTACAACATAAGGGCCCATCACAACAACCTCGACTTCATATCCTTTTTCCGCATCCAGTATTTAATTGCCCCATAATCTGTATAAATCTTTACCTTGGATCCAATCAAGTATGGTCTAAATTTGTGAAAAGCAAACACGATTTCCAACATCTCTTTTTCCATGGTTGTGTAGTTAACTTGGGCCTCGTCAAGAGTTTGACTGGCGTATTAGATTGCATGATGCTTCTTATCATTTCTTTGTCCAAGGACAGCTCCAATGGCTTAGTCACTGGTGTCACACATGATCTCAAAGGGGAGCTCCCAATTAGGTGCTTGTAGGATAGGGGCAGTAGTTTGAGCATTCTTTAGGACTTTAAATGCCTCAAGTAACTTATCAAAAAAATCAAACTCTGCATCCTTTACCAATAAGTTAGACAAAGGCTTGGCTATTTTAGAAAAGTCTTAATAAACCTTCTATAACACCCAACATGTCCCAGGAAAATCCTCACTCCTGTTACTAAATTTGGAGGTGGGAGTTTGGATATAGACTCAATCTTACTCAGATCAACCTCCATTCCTTTGTCTGAGATTTTATGACCCAACACTATACTATCTTAAACCATGAAATAACATTTTTCCCAATTCAAGACTAGATGTTTCTCCTTACAATGTTTCGAGACCAGGGAACAATTCTTAAGACATCTATCGATGTATGTTCTATAAATAGAGAAGTCATCCATAAAAATCTCAATGATATCTTCTAAGAAATTGGAGAACATAGAAATCAAGCACCTCTGAAAAGGTTGCAGGTGCATTACATAACCCAAACAACATTCTTCTAATAGCATAGGTGTCGTACATGCAGGTAAACATAGTATTTTCTTGATCGTCAAGGTGGATTGCCTTGATAAAATCTGGAGTATCCATCCAGAAAGCAGAAATATGTATAACGTGCTAATCTTTCCAAGACTTGATCGATGAAAGGTAGAGGGAAGTGGTCTTTCCTCATGGTGGCATTGAGCTTGCAGTTGTGAGAACCCGTTACCCTAAACTAGATTTATCAAAACATAAAACACAATTGATCACTAATCACATACCCAAAAATATGGGTAAATTAAAACCGATTTCAACGTCAGCACCAACTTCGAAATATTTGCATAAGAGCCCAACAACTTTCTTATATCCATACTATGCCAAAAATTTGATACAAATTGTTCTATTGCCTTAGCCACAACATATATACATAGGAGAAAAATATTTGTATATGCCACACAACAAACATTAACATGCTAACAAAATTTCGATTCGTTTGAAACACCATATACAAACTTTTCCTGCCCAGACCTGAGAGTACAGGGACGACTCTAGGACACACTAGACATCTAATCAACTTTCTCAAAGATACATTACTATAGATCCTCTTTGTTGCCACATGTTTGTTTTCATCACTTCTGATTACCTAAAAAAAATATGGCGAACCACAAGCGTGAAACCCAGTCCCAACAAGAGATATAACCTCCAACAACATTTATGGATTACAAAATTTTTAAGTAATTAATCAGTTAAGCAAATTAATCAGATATAACAAATATACTCAGCAACACTGATGATTAAAAAATACACAAGGGAGCAGCTAATAACTATCATCATTAGCCAGACTATCATCCTTTATCTTATTGATAATATAAGAAATTCAGTAGCATATGCATATCTAGCATCATGAGCAAGTCTAGTAACATAGCATAGCTAACAACATGAGCATGTATAATTGGTTGGACATATCAACATTATAAGAAGAGCTAACAACATAAGAACAACTATCTGGATAAGCATGATCAACAGTATATGCATCTCTAGTTACAAAGGCATGGCTAGAATGCTAAACATAACTAACAACATGAGATAGCTAGAATCATGATTATAATCAGCAGTAGCATAATAGTTATCAACACAAGCATAGCTACTATATGTACGCATCTACAATCTTAAGCATATCCACAACCTAAGTATATCTACTATCTCTTAATTGCATTAAGCATCATATTTATGTAAAGATAAAAAACAAGGGTTATCATCCAATGTGAAATGTCGTGTATAACCCTAAACAAATATGCTACACGGATGTATTACATCTTTTATTATGCCTTGGGGAATTTGAATCATACCATTCAAAGTCCAACTGACCCCTGTGAAGGGCTATTCGGTTCTGTACAAGATCTAGGAATGCCGGTATCCTAAAATTTCTTCCCCTCAGTCAGTATGAGTAAAAAGAAAGTGACATATCAGTTAAAGCTGCCACGACAACGACATATAGTCAAGCTGATAACCACTAGTCCACCCTTGGTATAGGTCATGATACTAGAAACTAGGGTATACAAAACCCTCTAATCTGAGGTACAACCGTAGTTGTCCTCAATCACATCATGTTATAATCCTCGAGACATGACCACAACCGTTCTCAACCACATTAGATGTATGAGGCATAACCATAGCCAACCTCCACAATCTGCATTGTGGATGACAAGGATATATCCTCAACTTGCCACCCTGATCGGCCTAAATCACATGTCCTGAAAAGGAGGTGGACTCAGTAGGAATTAAACTTTTGAATTTATAACTCGAAACCTTCAAATACCCCTACAACTTTAATTATGGGGTCGAAGTAGATATACGGGGTCAAACACAGGGACGTGGTGATGTTTAGTACGTCGGAGATTTCATTCTTTAGTCAGATAAGCCAAGACGATAGCCGATAAAAGTAATGAGATAGAACTCGTCTAGCAGGATGTCACAAATTAAAAAAAAAATAAAGGAAAGAAAACAAAACAGAGCTCGTGAGAATCAACTAATCAGAGAGAGGGAGTTCTCGGCTATGAAACCACAAGTTGGGAAGCCTATGCACCCATTCTCGGGCATAGAAAACCCTCGAACACCTCAACAAGAAATCTACATCCAAACCTGGTACACATTGTGGTATCTGTTCCTTTGGGATCATCCCACTCGCTCTCGCAGAGCGTGACTAAAACCCATCATTGGTGTGAAACCTCTCTCGAGGATGGAAAACCAACAACCTAGAATGTTCTAGATTCCCTCTCAGGTCTAGAATATTCTGGGATGCTAGGAACAGATGACCTGAAACTGTCCTCCTTTTAGGCTCCGATCCAAACTATCTTCTCTTATCTATTTCTACAACGAATCTCTCTATATAGGAAGAAATAGTAGTTCAAGCAAGAAAGAGATCAACCAAACTAGCAATCATAACCAGAAAGAGGAGATAGAATATAAAACATGCCATATCTGAAATAAAACTACTTGCTCAAGGTAAAAGTACATAAACATTCCCAAATCGGGATACATAACTAAGAAGGAGCTCAACTAGCCATGGATAAGCATAGTCAACACTAAACAAAGATGGAAGAACATCATTTATACATAAACAAAGGACAATAGTAGAAGAAAGGAGAAGATGAAGAGATTTAGCCCATAGAGGAGGGTGGCTCTTGCTCCTTAGCCTCCGTATAGGACATATCTCATCTTTTTGTCCTCCTCCTTGATCTTCTAGACTCCTTGGCCTCCTCTCTCTCTAGATCCACCCCAAACAACAACTTGGTGGGTGAACGGAGGTGGAGGATGGTGGAGAGTGGAAGCACACTGAAGAGACAGGCGTAGAACAAGCACTTCAGCCTTCTCAGACCTCTAGATTCTCCCACAGTGCTCTGGGAACCTCACTGGGTCGAGACCAACAATTGGAAAAACTCCCCAGATCCTAACCCTTCTCTAGGTGGAGAGGGGTGGGTATTTATAGGCAGAGCGGTCGCCGTTCTGAACTAGATCTCAGTCTACCCTGCCACGACTGTGGTGATAATTGTGGGTCACGGTCCTCCCTTGATTGCGGTCTATGGTTGAGGTGTCTTCCATGGTCGCGGTCTGACCCTGCCACGACCATGGGGATGATCGCGGGTCACGGTTCCCCCTCGATTGTGGTTTATGGTCGAGGTGTCTTCTGCGGTCACGGTCTGAACCTGCCATGACCGTGGTGGTCGGCCACGGCCGTGGTGATGACCGCAGGTTGTGGTTCTCCCTCTGTCGTGGTTCATTCATGCCATGACCGTGGTGGTGTGCCATTGACACGGTCGTGTTGACTGGCCACGACCGTGGTGATGAAGGTCGAGGAAGAACTTGTAGGTCATGTTCACGGTATCATGGAACGAACCCACCCGGGGGGGGGGGGAGGGGGGCTATTACTGGTGGTCGAGGGGCCTACGTCGATGAGCCCTTTTGACTGGCAATGATGCATCTTGATAAAAGACTGGCCATAAAAAATAGGGTCTAAGATATCAAAAGTTGGTGCACATAGTGCGATGCTTAGTCCACCACGGTCGTGATGGATGGGAGTCTAGCTGTTGCAAAAACCGTGTGTTGGGGAGAAATCATGGAGAATAGATGTCTTTTCAGGTTCGGTGCTTGCAAGTCCCAAAATCGGCTAGTTGAGAAACTTTATCTAAGAAAAGAAATAAATTACTAAAAGATAAGGGTTATTTTGGGCATATTAAAGCTATAGTGACATAAAACTATAAATGCATGCTTAGTATAAATGCATAAATTTGGGTGTTATCACACCCCCACATACTCTACAGTATGCACTTCGAGTTTCCCTTAGGAATACTTGTTTCACCATCCAGCAAGTTCTGGCATTGAAGATGGCTCAACACAGGGCACTACATGATTAGAGTTGCACTTGATTAGTTATGCCA
Source organism: Alisma plantago-aquatica (assembly GCA_963693085.1). Classification (NCBI taxonomy): domain Eukaryota; kingdom Viridiplantae; phylum Streptophyta; class Magnoliopsida; order Alismatales; family Alismataceae; genus Alisma; species Alisma plantago-aquatica. The sequence goes on along the minus strand of OY856411.1, from coordinate 719,160,264 downwards.
ATTGGGTGAATTAAGGCTGCATCAAACAAGTGGACATACAAACCCTAATTCACTTTTAGCAAGCATATAAATGTTGGTATGTATGCCCATAGAGCAGGTCATGTGATGATTGTAATGGGATACTTTGTAAATGATTTGAATAATAATAAAGGCAATTTCCGATCTATATGTTTTAACTATTTTTGAAATGATAGTGTAACATGATAGATGTCTAAAGAATTGTTTTACTCGATGACGTATGTTTTTGGGTTGAGGACCTAAACGATGAGATCATATGGATGTTAAGAGTATACTTTCTTGTTTAGTCCCTAGTCGGTTGTTATTGTGGAAATAACCATAGACATCAATAACACTAAAGACTAGATTGTGTGTTGGTTGATGACAAAATCTCATTAGTCATGATATAGTGATATCAAACCAAGCACATAGGTACTAGTTAGAGAACAAGTGTACCAGACAGATCGACCGTGAGATTGACACATGGAGCCATGATTTGGTAGTCACAGTCATCTCTCACAATGATGGTGGTAAGTGTGATTCTTCGACCTGAAATCACTACACTCAACACATGTCATTGGGTACACTTTGAAATCATCAAATGTAGTCCTAAAACATGGGTTGTTATAAAGGTGATGATTGGGTGACTTTAACACATGAGGCTTTTGAGGGGTGAGTGATAGATATGGGATTTGTCCCTCCTAAGAGAGTTTAATGTCCATGACCACTTGATGAGTAGGATTGAGAAAGGAATGCACATGCATGTATGAATCAATATGTGATATTGATGTCACACACATATCACCCAGTATACTCTGAGATCAAGGAAATGAATGAACATTGAAAGGATGACTATACCGTACCTTGAGTTCATTCAGGACATTAGTGACAAAGGAATTATACATTCACTATAACACCATTCATGGATTGTAGGATTGAAAGTTGTTCTCCAACTTTCTATTTCACTTGGGTAGCACTGATGTGTGACTAGGCACCACTCTTTGCTTGTGAAGTCATAATTGTTATGGACTTTCACTGCCAATGTGAAATGGACCTGCAGGGTCACACACACTAGGACATGTTCCTGGAAGAGGAGTTTTTCCATAAATCTTGTTTGGATTGATTACTCAAGGAGTTTAGTAGTTCAATTAAAAACCCAATCGATTGATAGCTCAAAATCATAGTGTTCAAGGTGTTGGATCAGATGATTAGAGTATCAGATTGATTGAAACTACAATTGACTGATCTGCTCCCCTAACCGATTGACTCATAGAGATGAACCGATCGGCTCAGGCTGGTGAGCCGACTGGCTCAGGTCAATGAACCGATCGGGTCACATTGTTGAACTGGTCGGGTGACCAACTGAGTTTGTTTCACTTGTTCAAATTTGATTTGGACAAGGACTAATAGTTGTTTAGTTGGAAAAAAACATGAAAGTCAATTTGAGTTGGACCAGGACCATGAATCGATCGGCTCATACTTGAACCGATCGGCTCAAGGGCCCAAATGTTCGGTTCAACTGGCGCAGTTTGTCATATTTTGTGGAAAATGTCAAATCCTTCTACTACTGCTTTGATCCCGCATTGCCCGAGGTAGAGAACCCTGTCCCATGACCCTCCTATATATAGGGGTATTGGGGGCTTCTCAGATAGTACAACTCAGAACACCAATTGCTCTACAAAGTTGTTGTTCTCTCTGGTTGTGGTAACCAGGAGAGCCCGGGCAAGTGCTACCTGATAAGGGAGGCACAACAAGGGAAAGACAACTGTAGAAAAGTGACTGGTAGCAGGAGAGTGTGTCGGTGACTAGTACGCTGACAGGAGGGTAAGACTCCTTCTGGTGCCTTGTGGGACAAGGCGATCAGAGTTCCAGGCAGTCTGTGTGGACGACTGTAGAGGCGGGAGACTTCTACCGCTCAGAGGACAGCTGTCAATCCTGACAGTCTCGGTGAGACCAAGAGTTGCACAAACACCGTCCAAGGCCAGAGGTGAAGACTGCACAAGCCGTGAGGCAACATCGCCTAGCAAGCCTCGGGACAAGGTATGTCTCTACAAACCATCCTTCCTATTGTATAGACGTTGATGTGATTCATTTATACTGGGTTTGGAAATTTTTTTTTTGTTTCCGCTGCCATCTATGATTTCTCTAAAACCTAACAGTAGTATCAGAGCCACATCAACTGCTCTATACTTTAGGATTATCGAAGTGATTGATTTTGGTTTGTCGCCTTTATTTATTGCATACGATGGGAATAAAATTGTCTTTATGCATGTCCAATCCTAAATCCACAAATCCCAAAATACATATGTGTTATGTAATATGAATGCACTCGATACATGTCACCTTAAACGAGTTTTGTGGTGGATGTATAACTTGGTTATGGCCAATAAACCCTATGTATGTGTGCTTGGTTGAATGTGGTTGCTTGCATCTAGGTCTGAACACCGATTCCCTACCTCCTTTTCTTGATGTAACTCGAGATAACTTGAGATTTCTTTCCTACCTTTGCTCCCCCCGAATGTAACTCGGGGTTTCTCAATTCAAATGCAAATAAGATAGAACTTTTATTTCTTGTTATGTCGAAGAACGGTAGACAACCTGATGATGACTGAGACGATTGGTTCAAGGCGCGAACCGATCGGTTGGTGTTCCAGATGACCGGTTCAAGGAGCGAGACGAGCGGGTGATGACCATGAGGAGATGCACAATGATCAGGTGAACCGATCGGTTGGAGGAGCCAATCGATCGGCTGGTGGCACCCAACCAACCGGCCTGATGGTGAGCCGATCAATCATGGAGATGAGTTGATCAAACCCAAAACGACAAAGCGCAGAGTTCATATTGTACAAGTTGCATGTGATGTGGACCTAGATGACCGTGATTCCTCTTGGCTCGAGGAATCACATTAGGATGGCCATAATCATCACTTTTATCATTTCACATATTTTCTGTGGGATATAGCATGTATATGATATGTACTATATATTGTGGTGATTGGATATGTATATGCACCTATAAAACCCAAATCCCTCATTAAATATTAAGTCTTATACGCCTTCCATTAGCAACACACATGAAAAACTCGATCGACCAAGTGTAGGTTATGCCAAAGCATGGTGCGCCGTCCATCTTGCGGAAGTGTGAAGGGTAGACATGTAGGATCTACCAAAGTAGGATGCATGTTTACCGTGTCGGCTTTTGGCTTAGACTTAACTGGTGATTCTTAGAGTGTCTAAGCCCAGAGGCACATGATGAATGGCAAGGAGTTGCACATTTCATCCATCCAAGAGTTGCATAGGATGCAATTGGCAAGTGTTGCCTACCTAAATAATCTATATTATGGGCGATCAGCCAAAGCTGACTCATGATTGGATGAAATATGGATCTTGGACCCACTAGGAGATTGTATGCTGCAAATTTTTGAATTGATGGCAAGGGCTATCAATTTGAATAAAAATAGTGGGAGCGGTAATTAATTAAAGGCCTAATTAACTATCATCAAATTTTATTCAAATCAAATCAAATCAAAGAGGAGTTTTGACAAATGCAATTTTCTCTTGTAGAATGGCAAAAGAATCATCTTTTAAAATGGGCAAATTAATTGAGAGTAAATTCCATAACTGGTTAGGGATTGTGAGAAGTGTTCTGCACAATTCAGATATACCGGTAGTCTTTGAATCCACTCTATGTACGCTTAATGCACTGTTTGAGACAAATAAGAAGAAGGATAATTCATTGATAAAGATCAATGGAACAAAGTCCAAGGATAAAGGTGAAGGAGAGAAGGGTTCTCTCGCCAAAACAACATCAAAGTCTTCTGCACTCAAAACATGGAGAGGATGGAAGGAACGGTGGAAGAAGGAGCGAGAGATAGAGATCTCTACTTCTGGTGTATACGTAATAGAGATTAACTTTACTACTTCTTTGTCATGGGTACTTGATACTGGATGTGGATCTCACATTTGTTCAAATGTGAAGGATCTTAAGAGAAGTAGGCCTTTGGGGAAAGGCGAGGTTGAACTACATGTTTCCAATGGGGCAAGGGATTCTACTAGTGCCATAGGAACCTATGAGTTAACTCTGCCTAGTGGGCTAATAATAGAGTTGAAGAACTGCTATTATGTACCTACCATAAATAGGAATATCATTTCCGTTTCTTGTTTAGACAAGGATGGTTTTGAATTTCTCATTAAGAATGGAAAATGTTCCATTTAAAAAGATGGAATCCTTTAAGGCAGTACCCCAATGTCTTATGGTCTATACTTGATAGATCTAGAGACAAGTGTATACAACGTAAACACCAAAAGGCAAAAACTCAACAACTCAAACAAAACATATCTTTGGCATTGTCGTCTAGGGCACATAAATGAGAAGCGCATTTCTAGACTCCATAAAGATGGTTATCTAGACTCTTTTGATTATGAATCAATAGAGACATGTGAATCTTATTTGTTGGGCAAGATGACCAAGACTCCCTTTTCAGGTAAAGGTAAGAGAGCTAGTGATCTATTAGGACTCATACATACTGATGTATGTGGGCCTTTTAGAACTAATGCCAGAGGTGGGTATCAATACTTCATTACCTTCACTGATGACTTCAGTAGGTATGGCTATGTGTACCTGATGAAACATAAGTCAGAAACCCTTGAAAGGTTCAAAGATTTCATGAATGAAGTATAAAACCAACTTGGTAAAAGTATTAAAGCACTTCGATCCGATCGAGGTGGAAAATACTTAAGCCAAGAGTTTGAGGACCTTCTGTGAGCCCGTGGTATCGTATCACAATGGACTCCGCCTGGAACACCACAACATAATGGTGTGTCTGAAAGAAGGAATCACACATTACTTGATATGGTGCGATCAATGATGAGTTCTGCTGATCTTCCAATTTCATTCTGGGGTTATGCTCTTGAAACCGCTGCGTTTACACTTAATTGAGTACCATCTAAATTGGTTCAAAAGACACCATATGAGATATGGACTGGGAAGCGTCCTAATATGTCTTTTATGAGGATTTGGGGGTGTGAGGCATATGTCAAGAAAATGTTTCCTGACAAGCTGGGCCCTAGATCTGATAAATGTTATTTTGTAGGATATCCTAAGGAGACCAAGGGATGTTACTTATTCCACCCAACTGACAACAAAGTGTTTGTTGCCAGGGATGTTGTGTTCCTAGAAAAGGAATTTATTTCCAAAGGAAACAGTGGGAGGAAAATAAATCTTGAAGAGGTTCAAGCCCAAAAATAAAACATTGAACCAGTAGATGTACAAGAGGAACATAGAGATTCACAAGGTGTTGTGGAATCTCAGTCTCCTCAAGTAATACAAGGACCTCGTAGATCTAATAGGACACGCCTTGAACCTGAGAGGTTTGGATACCTTGTGACTCAGGAAGGCGGTGAGTTGATCATAGATGATGATCCAACTACTTATCTAGAGGCTATGTAGGGACCAGATTATGAGAAATGGCTTGAGGCCATGAGATCAGAGATGGAATCCATGTACTCCAACAAAGTATGGACTTTGGTGGAACCACCTGAAGGGGTAAAACCCATAGAGTGCAAGTGGGTCTTCAAGAAGAAGACCGACATGGATGGCAATGTGCAAACTTATAAAGACAGATTGGTTACAAAGGGTTTCCGACAAGTTCAAGGTGTTGACTATGACGAAACTTTTTCTCCAGTTGCCATGATTAAGTCCATCAGGATCATGCTTTCTATTGTGGCTTACTATGACTATGAGATTTGGCAAATGGATGTTAAAACCACATTCCTTAATGGGAATATAAATGAGGATGTGTACATGACACAACCTAAAGGTTTTGTAGATCCAAAGAATGCCAATAAAGTTTGTAAGCTACAAAGTTCAATCTATGGATTGAAGGAAGCATCTCGGAGTTGGAATCTTCGATTTGATGAGGAAGTCAAAGTGTTTGGCTTTATTCAAAATGAAGATGAACCTTGTATGTACAAGAAGGATAGTGGGAGCACGACCACATTACTCATATTGTATGTGGATGACATACTATTGATGGGGAATGAGGTCACAACCTTAGAGAAGGTAAAGACTTGGCTTGGGAATACTTTCTCAATGAAGGACTTAGGAGAAGCATCCTACATTCTAGGCATTAATATCTATAGATATAGATCTAAAAGGCTTCTTAGACTAAGTCAAAGCATGTACATTGATAAAGTGTTGAAGCAGTTCAACATGGAGAACTCAAAGAAAGGCAACATCCCCATGCTACATGGAGTCACCATCTCTAGAGCTCAATGTCCCCAATCTTGTGAAGAGAGGGAGCGTATGAATGGGATCCCATATGCATCAACCATTAGGTCCATCATGTATGCTATGTTGTGCACATGCCTAGATGTCTCGTATGCTCTCAGCATGACGAGCAAGTACCAATCAGATCCCGGGGATGCTCACTGGACAACCGTAAAGAACATCCTCAAGTACTTGCGAAGGACTAAGGATCAGTTCCTTGTATACGTCGACGAGGAAGAACTGGTCATAAGGGGTTACACCAATGCAAGCTTCCAAACTGACAAAGATGATTATAGATCACAATCAGGATTTGTATTTTGCCTAAATAATGGAGTTGTGAGCTGGAAGAGTTCCAAGCAAGAAATAGTTGCCGATTCTACTATAGAGGCCGAGTATATTGCAACCTCACATGCATCAAAGGAGGCTGTGTGGATCAGGAAGTTCATCACTGAACTTTGTGTAGTTCCCAGTAGCTGTGATGCAATTGAGCTTTATTGTGATAATAATGGAGCTATTGCTCAAGATAAGGAGCCCATATCACATCAACGGTCCAAGCACATAGTGCAGTGCTTCCATATCATATCAGAGATCGTACAACGAGGGGATGTGAAGATTTGCAAAGTACCAACTGAAGACAAATAGCTGATCCATTGACTAAGGCCCTTTCTCAGTAGAAGCATGATGGTCATGCTAGGTCACAAGGACTGAGGTTCCTAGGTGACTGGATCTAAGTGCAAGTAGGAGTCTGTTGGTATGTATGCCCACAAAGAAAGTCATGTGATGATTGTAATGAGATGCTTTGTAAATGATTTGAATAATAATAAAGGCAATTTCTGATCTATATGTTTTAGCTGTTTCTAAGATGATAGTGTAACATGATAGATGTCTAAAGAATTGTTTTACTCGATGACATATGCTTTTGGGTTGAGGACCTAAATGATGAGATCATACAGATGTTAAGAGTATACTTTTTTGTTCAGTCCCTAGTCGGTTGTTATTGTGGAAATAACCATAGACATCAATAACACTAAAGACTAGATTGTGTGTTGGTTGATGACAGAATCTCATTAATCATGATATAGTGATATCAAACCAAGCACATATGTACTTGTTAGAGAACAAGTGTACCAGACAGACCCATTGTGAGAGTGACACATGGAGCCATGATTTGGTAGTCACAATCAACTCTCACAGTGATGTTGGTAAGTGTGATTCTTTGACCTGAAAGCACTACACTCAACACATGTCGTTGGGTACACTTTGACATCATCAAATGCAGTCCTGAAACATGGGTTGTTATAAAGGTGATGATTGGGTGACTTTGACACATGGGACTTTTGAGGGGTGAGTGATAGATATGGGATTTGTCCCTCCTAAGAGAGTTTAATGTCCATGGCCACTTGATGAGTAGGATTGAGAAAGGCATGCACATGCATGTGTGAATCAATATGTTATATTGATGTCACACACATATCACCTAGTCTGCTATGAGATCAAGGAAATGGATGAACATTGAAAGGATGACTATACCGTGCCTTGAGTTCATTCATGACATTAGTGACAAAGGAATTATACATTCACTGTAACACCATTCACAGATTGTAGGATTGAAAGTTGTTCTCCAACTTTCTATTTCACTTGGGTAGCACTGATGTGTGACTAGGCACCACTCTTTGCTTGTGAAGTCATAATTGTTATGGAATTTCACTACCAACGTGAAATGGACCTGCAGCATCACACACACTAAGACATGTTCCTAGAAGAGGAGTTTCTCCATAAATCTTGTTTGGATTGATTATTAAAGGAGTTTAGTAGTTCAATTAAACACCCAATTGATTGATAGCTCAAAATCATAATGTTCAAGGTGTTGGATCAGATGATTAGAGTATCAGATTGATTGAAATTGCAATTGACTGATTTGCTGCCCTAATCGATCAAATAATAGAGATGAACCATTCGGCTCAGGCTGGTGAGCCGACCGGCTCAGGTCAATGAACCGATCGGGTCACATTGTTGAACCGGTCGGGTGACCAACAGAGTTTGTTTCACTTGTTCAAATTCAATTTGGACAAGGACTAATAGTTGTTTAGTTGGAAACAAACATGAAAGTCAATTTGACTTGGACCAGGACCACGAACCAATCGTCTCATGCTTGAACCGATCGGCTCAAGGGCCCAGACGATCGGTTCAGGACTGAACTGATCAGTTCAACTGACGCAGTTTGTTAGATTTTGTGGAAAATGTCAAATCCTTCTACTCCTACTTTAATCCCGCATTGCCCAGGGTAGAGAACTCTGTCCCATGACCCTCCTATATATAGGGGTATTGGGGGCTTCTTAGACAGTACAACTCAGAACACCAGTTGCTCTGCAAAGTTGTCGTTCTCTCTGGTTGTGGTAACCAGGAGAGCCTGAGCAAGTGCTACCCGATAAGGGAGGCACAATAAGGGAAAGACAACTGCAGAAAAGTGACTGGTGGCAGGAGAGTGTGTTGGTGACTAGTACGCTGACAGGAGGGTACGAATCCTTCCGGTGCCTTGTGGGACAAGGCAATCGGAGTTCTAGGCAGTTCGTGTGGATGACTACAAAGGTGGGAGACTTCTGCCGCTCAGAGGACAACTGTCAATCCTGACAGACCCAGTGAGACCAGGAGCTGCACAGACACCGTCCAAGGCCGGAGGTGAGGACCACACAAGCCGCGAGGTAACGTCGCCGAGAAAGCATCGGGACAAGGTGTGTCTCTACAAACCATCCTTCCTTTTGTATAGACGTTGACACAATTCCTTTATACTGGGTTTGGGGAGATTTTTTTTTGTATCCGCTGCCATCTCTGATTCCTCTAAAACCCAACAATAAATATCACAACTATGAAAAGATATAAAATGTTTGAAACATAATTTCTCATCTCATCATCACATGGTACTATTCACTTGCCACTCATGAGACCACACTAGTCATCATACTATCACAAGATATAAATCCTTTTCACAATATCACATGGTATCAACGCTTATCAACATAAGAGGATTACACCTCATTCATGGCTCAACCATGCCCAAAGGTCATTAAGACCATCATACTATTCCTTGCAAGACCATCATTATATTTGCATGCCTTATAACAAGGATCAACAACACCACTTACATATAAAACACCAGATCAACACAATATTGCATTAATGACCTAGGAGATATTCGTAAACAATCATAGCAGGGTTATATTAACATTAAGAACATTCCTTTATTACATCAACATGCAAGTAATCTAGATATGATTAACTCTCATCATATTCATAATGCACATGTTTAGCATAAGAAAATATCAACCATGTGGCTATGATAACCACCAATTAACATATCAAGGTTATGATCATATTAAAGAGGTTATTCCACCATCATTCCATCATATAAGAATGTTAAACATGAATACTCATCTTTATCTATTTGCATTAGAGTTAGGTTCACAAGATAAATTATATTAATGTTACTAATCTACTCTCATACCCAAGCCCTAACTCACGACATCTCCATTGGATCATGGATGCATAAGGTGAAGCATCACCATCACATTCCATACTATTCTCAAGTTTGAACCCACACATAAATCAAGGTTTAACCATTGGGTTATAGCATACTAGGACAAAGTACTCCATGATTGTATTAGTCATTCAAGGACTATTCATACCCAATTACCATCATTTAGTTATATTAAAGCTAGGTATAACAAGATATACCTCATTAGGGTTACATATCAACACAATATGGTTATCATCCCTTCTATTCATATGAGTGAATAGGTAAGACTACCTTATTAAGGGTAACCCTCCATTTGTTCCATCATCATTCAACCCATATCGCCATACCACAATGTCACCCAGAACCATTAGATGCTTAAAAGGAAAGACCATTGATTGTTTATATAAGTAAACACCTTGAATGAATTCCATATTATGTTATTGAGTTGTGATCTATAAATGTCACCATTTAACCCTAGACATCCTTTGGTTAACAACAATAAGGGTTCTGTTGAGAGTAGGGTAAAACCTACAATCGACTGTTCATTTAAAACTAGCCATCCAATGTCAACAAGTAAGCTCCTTAAGTTGATCATATAAAGGAAACCATCTAAATAACATTATTAGGACCAACATATTAAATTAGCAATAATTTTACTTTATTGTAGGAATAAACATTAAATCTTGACCATTGGGTCAAGTTCATATGTTAAAACCATCAATTACAGTATCGGTGCGACCATTGCATCAAGTGACCCAAGAAACCATTGGTATAAGGATTAATTGATGATACAATTATATGATTAACTCACCATATGTTTTGGAGATCTGATCCACCATAATTAGTGACCCTTAAGTCGCCATAGGTTGTTAGATCAACACTATATTCATTAATCAACATCAAATATTAAGCTAATATCATCATTGATTGATAACATTATTAGGGTACTTAATGGTTGATCATTAAACTTTCAATTGATCCAAAACCTGACCTAAGGGGATGACCATAGGTTGTCACCATCATATGACACATTTGATCATGACCATTAGTTGTCATGAAGACAACACCATAGGGTTGTTGTAATGGTACCATCATCGGGTCATGGGTTTATAGAAGAAACCAACTTTAAACCCTACAATTGACCATTGGTTGATAGGTGCTTAACAACATAGGTTGTCAAAACAACCTGATCCAAGTCATATTATACCTTATGAATAACGTACACATGATCACAAGTTCATCTAGAACTGAAATCAGAACAGGGAACATTATAAAATCGAAATCCAAGTCAAGCATAGTTTTTTAGTGCATGAATCATCATTTTCAAGCAAGAACATGAGTTAGAAAGCTTATGATAAGCAATAAACGTGGAGCAAGTTATAAAACTTGCCTCTACTAAGAAAATGAAACCCCACACAGAAGAAAAATTGAGCAGGTAGGGTAGAAAATCCAAGAATAAGCTATGAATTCGTCCATCTAGCACCTTTCTTCATCAAATGAGCAAACCCTAAGCATAAGGAGCAAGAAAGGTAGGGTTTTAGAGCTTTAGAGAAATTTCTACCATGGAACAACAAGGTTCTGACCTGGATAAAGCTAGGAGAAAGGATAACAAAGAAATAAATAGAGAAAATAAGAGAATTCTTACTCTTTTAGGTCAAGACCACTAGAAGGAAGCTTTTTCAACCCTAAAATGAAGTCAATTGCAACCCTAGATCCTTTTTCTAAGAAGATCCCCACATTCTTATTCCTTGGATAGAAAAATTCATAGTATCACAGAGGGAGAATGAGGGAAGTGGTGGAGAGAAAATGGCTCGTTTTGGTGCTTGGGAATAAGTATATGAAACTTTAAGATAAAGAAAAAGAAAAAGTTGAAGTTCTAGTATCTATCCAAGTATCCATGGCCTTATTTTTATTAAGAATATACAAGAACACACACAAGAATCTCCCCCACCATGTGTATAGACCTTATTATCTTTCTTTGTCGAATTTCCCAGCCAATCAAATAATTCATTAGTTGATAGCTACTAAAGGTAGCTCATCCGTGAAGGGGTAAACCCTAAAATACCCTTGGAGAAAACACCTTCAAACCAAGGTTTATATAGGTTCCCCATGTCTCAAAAATCTCAATAATGATGTTATAATATATAAGGAACATAATTCAAGTGATAAATTGCAAAGAAAACCTCTCAATTGGGTAAATTGTAGAAAAATCCAAAATGTGCATAAAATTGCATAACTTGCTCAAACAGTGTGCAAATTGGACCAAATTTGAAACTTAAGCTTTTCTTATGATTTCAAATCATATCACAAGGTTATATTAGGGTTATAATAATTCAATTATTATAACTAAGCTTGTTAAACTCATTAAGCAAGTTTAGGGGCCTTACAACGGTAGTCAATACACATTCTCCACACTATCCGAGTGGCCACTTCATCCCCATTGCTTCCTTTTACTACAGTCATTCTTCCTTTCATAGGTACAATGTGGATTGGTCTGACCTAGTTTCTATCACTAATGGGGTAGATGATCCCCGCATTGCATAGCTTTATTACTTCTTTCTTCGCAACTTCTTTCAGCATTCGATTCAATTTGCTTAGTGGCCGAGCTAGGGGTTTAGAAGTTTCCTCAAGATTGATTATGTGCATGTGTAGAGATAGAATGAGGCCCTTGATATCTTCCAAAAAATATCCTATAGCTTTCCTTAGCAGTCTAAGTTCCTTCAGTAGCTCTTCCATTTGTTCATCTGTTAAGTCTGCGTTAATAATTATTGGGTTCCTTTCCTCATCATCAAGGAATTCATACTTCAACCCTTTGGACATTGGCTTTAACTCTGGCTTCGATTTTGGTGCTTCTTTCTCTTTAGAGGTTTTCTATAGCGACACATACTTTAATGTGATAAAGGTTATATCTTCTTCATCAATGAAATCCTCTTCTAGTTAACTTAAATAATATAGAATATACACCACTTTAGGGTCTTCTAGACTAGGGTATGGATTGTTCAAGGCTCACATGAGCGGATCGATAATTGCCTTGTCTTCTTAAACTTCTTCACATTATTAGTTATATATGTCCATGAAGTAGACTGACTCGAATAGAGAAGGTCCTCTCATAGCATCTTGAACATGAGCATTGATTTGATCATTTTTTACCCTAAGAGTGATAATCCCTCCCGCCACATCAATCAGGGCTCTACCTGTGGCAAGGAAGGATCTTCCAAAGAACATTGGACAAGTTGGATCTTCTTTGGTGTCAATCACTACTATGTCTCAAGGTATAAAAAACCACCCAACGTGAATTGGGACGTCTTCCATTATCCCTACTGGCTTGGTAAAAGTGTGATCAACCAACTCTATTCTCATTCCAGTCTTTACCATGTCTATTAGTCTGAGACTTTGGGTTAAGGAGAGAGACATTAGACTTATGCTTGCTCCCAGGTCTAATAACCCTTTTCTTTCTATGTCATCTTCAATGTTGAAAGGGATAGTGAATGCCCCATGACCCTTCTTCTTTGTAGGAAATTCAACTTGGATAAAGGCACTTGACATCTTGGCCAGCTGCATTGTCTCGATGTGGTCCCCTTTCCTTTTTTTGTGATTAGAGCTGAAGAATTTAGCATATGTAGGCATCTCCTTGATTACATCTAGAAACATAATATCCAAGTGTAATTTCTTTACTGCCTCCATAAACTTCTCATTTTTTTTCTTCAGATGAGCTTTAATCAGTTTGTAGGGAAATAAGACTCTTAGGAAATAGGGATTTCTTTATGTGAAGACTTCTTTAACATGATCCCATTTCTTAGTCTTCACACTTCTCATCTTTTTGTCTTCTTCTTCACTATTATCCTCATTCACGTGATCTTCCCTTTCAGATTCCTCCTCTACTATAGTGGAGCTTGTATGAGGCTTGGCACCACTTTCTTCTTCTTGGTGCATTTCTTCTTGTTGTTTCTCCAAAACTTTTCTTGATCGGAGAGTAGCCATCTTTGATGTCTCTGTGTTGAAGGGGATCTTTCCTTGTGGATTCTTCAAGAGCATAGAAATTTGTGTGAGTTGTTGGTCAATTTGCCTCTAATGTGTTTGCATGTCTAGCATCCGAGTCTGCATAGTACTCAGAATACTAGTGTTTGTCATGGCACTTTGAGTTAACTTTTCCTTAACATTTGCCTATCTTTTTGCAATATCGAAGAGCTCCGACACTAGGTCGGGTTTACTGTTACTGTTTCTCTTGTTTTGACCTTAGCTTTGGTTCATCCTATTTGTATTCTTGTTTTGATACTGGCCTTGACCTTGTCCTTGAACTTGATAATTGTTTCTATCTTGCTGGTAAGTTGTACTTTTGGTATACTGGGTATGTCCACCTCTTTTCTTAAATCTTAGTGGCGGCTTGGATGAACCACCTAGTTGATGGGAATTCTTAGAAGCATCTTTGTTTCAATAATTGAAGCTGGGGTGGTTTGGTCTTTTGAAATTTGCATAAGAGACATTCTCTATCTCTTCTTTGCTTTCTCTTTCTTCACTATCTTCTGGTCGCGTGTAAATACAATTATCGATTCTGTGACATCCTTCACCAGAGATAACACATTTCATAACCTTGTCAACAGATTTATTGATTTTGCCTCCAGAGTCTTTTAGTTGTTTGATATCTATAGCAATCTTTTGATTCTAAGCAGTAATAGTTTCTAGAGGCTTGACCTCGACTGAAGGTCTTTCAGAGTTAGCCTTCTTGACAGAGCTCCTATCACTTCTCTCATATTCCATGGCTGCATCCAGTGCATCCATGTTATCATTGATCATCACAGTTCTGCTCAGATTCTTTCCTAGAAAATCACTCCCAACGGTAGCATTTAGAAAAGTCCAATATGTGCGAGTTATCCCATTGTAAAATATTGTCACAAGAAAATCTTTGTGGTATTTGTGATGAGGACAATCCCTTTGATACTCCTAGAATCGTTCCCATGCTTCATGAAGATGTTCTCTAGGTTTTTGCATGATGGAAGTGATCTTTTGCCTATTTCTAATAGTTTTCTCAGTGGGATAGAACTTAGTGAGGCCCCCATCCATTAATAGATTGGTGAGGTAGGCTAAGATACTAGGACAATCCCTTATCCTCTAGAGAGAAGATGAATCCTTTACAATATATAACTTCTTGTGACACTCCCCTCATCTTGATAGTGTCACAGATATTTTTGAAGGTGTCAAGATGATGGTAAGGATTCTAATTCTTTTAGTTACCTTTGAAGGGTTTGTTTTGGATCATTGATATGACTGCATGCTTTAGCTCGAAATTAGTAGCATCAAACTGTGGGATAATGACTGGGCACCTTGGTTCATTAGCTCTTGTTGCAGCCAATTCTCTAAGAGATTTATCTTCTTCATCATTTTCTTCCTCACTATCATGGTTGTCGCATTCGTGATCATGATGATTCCTTTTGTGTCTTCTGTTGCGGTGGTAGCGGTGCTCGTGATGGTGTCTGTTGGGAAATATGAGCACAGAGTATAACAACAAAAATATTTTTTTTATCTATATGTATTCCCATAATAGTAAGATCGTGTCAACTATTATGAAATAGGAATGATGGTTTTTGCAAGTTATACCTAGTTCTGGAGCAAGTCCAACAACAAAACTCAATTCTTTGCAACTGCTGAATAGTTGCTCTTGGATGGTGGTTGTGCAGCTCTGTCTTCACCACAAATAGCTATCTGTGCAACCTTTATAGTGACTCCAATGGTCTTGCCATGGACTGCAAGTTGATTTTGCTCTCCAAGCACAAGCAAAAGGACTCCTGCCTCTAGATTAGTCCACACAGACTAACTAGAACTCCTGTCATTCAACTAGAACAAACAAAAAGGAGTTATCCCTCCTATTGATGTACTAGTCACCAACTCTTTCTCTCACAATGACAACTCTCAGTTGTTCTCTTCCGTAGCTATTCCTCCCTAGTCGGGTAGGAATTGCTTGGGCTCTTTTAGTTACCATAACTAGAGAGGACAATAGTTTTCATAGGAACTGATTCTCTGTTGTCTATGTTGTGTCATGGGAAGACTCTAGTACCCCTCCTTTTATAGGCGGGGTTAGAGTCAGGGTTTCCAGTCTGTACAAGATTTTGTAGGAGTGGAAGGGACCAGAAGATCTTAAATTTTCACAACATGTGAGATGCCAAACGGTTATTTGGCATACCTAGATGGTCATCTAGTGTGTGAGATGGTCGTCTCGTACTGCCAAATGACCATTTGACAGTTTCCCAATCGTATATGAAATTGGCAATTTTGATTCCAATTAACATCACATATTAATTCCTTGCACCATAAGTAATGTGCAATCAAAACAAGTTTGGGAAACATCCAGAACCTTCGTTCGTCCCAACTGAGCCATGTCACCCATGAGAAATGCCGATCTCACTCACCCAGATGACTGTTTGGTAAGTTGAGTTGAGCCGATTGGTTTAATCACATTGAACCAGTTGGTTCAAGGGCAGAACTTAGCCAATTCGAACTCTGATAAGCCTGAAAACCCAAATGGCCATCTCAACACTTGAGTCGCCCATTTGGCTGCCCAAACAACCATCTCACCTCTTGATATGGTTGTTTGGAAGTCCGATCGGCCAAATCAGTTGATCTATTACATGGATTTGAATACCTAAATGATTTAGTAATCAATCAAATTATCACTCAAGATTAAACTCCTCTTCTATATGAGTTCCTATGTGTGTGACCCTATATGTCCCATATCACGTTGGAAGTGAATGTCCATAACTATATTATGACATCACAAGCAAGGAGTGGTGTCTAGTTGCACATCAATGCTACCCAAGTGAATGAAAAGTTGGAGAACAACTTCAACCTACAATCCGTTTGAGGTGTTGCAATGATTGTATAATTCCTTTGTCTCTGATATCCGAAATGAACTCAAGGCATGGACTCATCATCCTTTCAACATTCAATCCATGTTCCTTGAACCAAGAGCAGATTGTTTGAGATAATGTGACCTCAATATCATATATTGATTCACATGTGCATGCAAATACGTTTCTCAGTCTCACTTATCAAGTGGCCAAGATATCATACTCCATTAGGAGTGACAAATCCCATATCTATCACTTGAAATCTATCCCCATGTGTCAAAGTCACCCAATCATCACCTTTATAACAACCCATATTTTAGGACTGCATTTGATGATGTCAAAGTGTACCCAATGACATGTGACAAGTGTAGTGATTTTAGGTCTAAGAATTACAATCACCATCTTCACTATGAGAGATGACTATGACTTACCATATGATGGTTTCCATGTGTCACTCTCAAGGTGGGTCTGTCTGATACACTATTCTCTAACATGTATCTGTGCTTGGTTTGATATTGTCATATCATGACTAATGAGATTATGTCATCAACCAACCCACACACTAGTCATATGTGTTATTGGTGTCTATCTACCTTCCAAAGTAACAACTGACTTAGGGACATAATTATAATGTACATACTCTTAACATTCATATGATCTCACCCTCCAAGGCTAATACTTGAAGACATACATCATTGAGTATTGTCATTCTTTAGACATTCATAATATTTCCTCATTATCTCACAACTGAGTGAAACATAATGAATTGGAAGTTTTCTTTATGATTATGAATCAAATCCTCTCAGGTATGTGCCATGTCAATCATCATACCATTTTCTCTAGGGGCATACCTTACCAATAGTTTTGATTCTCTTCATCTCATTCCTCACCATCATCTTCACGTCACTCTTCATGTTCTTCATCATCACGATGATTACCATCTGACTGACGTTCCTCACATTCTACTTCAATTTTTGGAGGTACTCTTGCATTCCAATCTTCTCCAGAATGCTAACCCTCTCTATGAGGTGACATGTTGATGCGAGAGGAAAGAAAGTTGAGGGTCACAATTTGCGTCTCTTCAAGCTACCTGAATGGTTTGCATAGTCAAGTTAGAAAATTGGATGTGTATAAAAAGTATCCTAAGAAATTATGATATGACCAATTTAGAGTTTTGTGCAGTCAAGCTTATCGATAAGCTTGAGGCACGGATGTATGGTGAGTAGACTCTAGTTATTAACAATACCATCTTGCCTTATCCCCGACAATGGTGCCAAAAAGTTGACCAACCTAAATTGCATGTACAAAATAGAGCGGATCTAGAGTAGTCATACTCTTAGATTTATAACCTGACACTCAAGCCCCCACAACTATTATACATAGTCCAATGTAGTAGATTGGGGTCGAACCACCTGGATAAGGTTGATAAGTATTATGAACGTAGAACCTTAGACTCAAATACACCAGACAAAGGGGTAGATTAAGATGGTGTTCCTTACGGGGAATGATATTACTTCGAACAATACAAAACAAATAAAAGAAAAATAAAGAAGAAAATAAGAGATCAAAGCAAACAAATACTTGGAAACAAGATATGGATGGGAACTTGGATCGGGTTTCACCTATTAACATATCTCACCAACATGCAATACTCACACCCCTTTGTATACCCTTATCAAGATTACAAGAAATCATCATATATGTCTATTCCCTCCTCTCTCAAGCTTAGGATATATCTAGATTATAAGGTTGTATCTCTTCGAGATGGAAAACAAACAATCACAAAAGTAAACAATATGATCATTAGCTTTAGCATTCCAACATTTTCATGCATTCATGCAACTCCATAACACTTATATAAGATTTATACCACACTTTTGAGGCATTAGTAATGATGCATCACAGGATGGTAGCTAATCATGCAAGTGAAGATTTTAAGAACAAGAGTATGGAGATAACCATTTCTAATAATATATATATTCAAAAAGATGAAAAGTATATACATGTTGGGAAAACCTTAGTGGCTACTCCCAACCCAAGCAAAGTGTTTAGACACTCATGTTAAGGAGCAACATAACAATGCTACAAAAGTGTAGACACATCAAGATAAAGGAAGAGGGTGAAGGTACATCACGAGAGAGATGATAGATCTAAAGAAGGAAGGGCGTAATGCATCAAAGGTACTTATTCAGATCTAGATCTGGTATAGGCAAGGAAGATAACAACTCCTTATAAGAAGAAGAGGATGGCAAATATTCTCTCTCCTCCAACTTTTGTCTTCAGAGATCCAAGACCAATGGATGTGAATGAGGTGGCTCTAGAGTCATGCAACACTTCGTCACTCTTGATGATCTGACACCCCCTACAACTGTGGATTCGGGGCCTATCTATAGGCACTTCCCACCAACTTACTCGGGTGTAGCAGTAGACACTCATGTCTCGACCGAGACCATTGTCACGGTCATATCTCCTGCAACAATTACTTCTTCTATAGAAACTGTGACGATGTCTCAGTCGAAACCATGCATCCCAAAAGCGAGACGTCTCAGTCGGAACCAAGCAGCCCGGCCGCGATGAGGTCTCTATCAAAAACATGCAGCACGATCGCGACCACTGTTGGGCAATCACGTTTGTGACATGCAACCGTTCATTTCAGTTGAGACAGACATTGAATCTATCTCAGTCGAGATGCTTTATTAGTCATTACGGTCTAGATGTTTGTCTAAATGCATATGTCACGACCGCAACCAAGATGTAATAGTGGCGACCAATGATGAGTCTATATGGAGTAAGGAAGGATGTTAAGTTAAATCCAAATATTGTTCAAGGTCATTAAAATAGATAGGTAAATTCATAAAGGGGGTGTAATTATAGAAAGAAAACATGTGCAAAAAGTTCACAAAATATCATGTTATCACATGTCTACAAGTACGTGGTGAAATGTAAATTTATAGTTATGTGTGTCTATCATGGTGGTGGTTTGAGGATGTAGAGCATGAGAGTCTTTGACCCTAGTAGAGTTAAATGAGGTGTGATAATGTGCTTAAGTAGGAAACAAACATCGATATATGAGAGGAGTTTTCATGCTAAGATTTGTTGTTGCATGGAAAAATGAAGTTGTATGTAGATAGGTACTTAAAGTGTGATCTTTATATGTCAATATAGAAGTTAGTGTACAAGGTGCATAATGACAATAATGGGTTGTGAAATAATTGAGTGTCATATATATTTTCGTACTTTATTTTTATGTAGAGTTTGTGGGGTATTGTGAAATAAAGAATTTTGATTAATGAATTATGTGAGTATTTTAATAACATGTTTATGAGGGAGTAATTGTGGGTTTACAAGTGAG
This sequence comes from Alisma plantago-aquatica, assembly GCA_963693085.1. Classification (NCBI taxonomy): domain Eukaryota; kingdom Viridiplantae; phylum Streptophyta; class Magnoliopsida; order Alismatales; family Alismataceae; genus Alisma; species Alisma plantago-aquatica. The sequence goes on along the minus strand of OY856411.1, from coordinate 719,140,292 downwards.
TTTTTTGTGTAAGAATGAGTTTGAGATTGATAAGACAATTGATGAAAGAAGTAAAATGATTTGAACATTTAAAACAAAAAGGTTCTCTAATGCATCTTGAAGATTTGTGGAATTCTAAGTTGCATCTGAAACAAACCCATGTTTGATGGGGCTTAACATTCTTGAAGTGATGTTTTTTTTTTCTTCTGCCTTGCTTCAAGAATAGTGAGTTGTAGTATAGACTTTGGATTGGTTTGGGGTTAAATATATGCTTAGATATAGAGAAAATGTAGTTTGGTATGTGAAGGAGTTATAATTCATAGTTGAGACAAGCAAAGAAGATGCCATCAGAGAGGCCAACCTTAAAAGCAGTTGACCGGAGGCAAATTGTATCTTGTTGATAAGTAGTTGAGGTACTCCTTGTAGTAGAGGTCATAACCTTCATTTGATGATATGTAGTCGCCATTCAAGGAGTGTTGACCATTAGAGAAAGACATATGTAGGGGACCCAAAGGAGTAGAGCACGGAACATTAAGGTCCATCATGTCTAGAGTAGGTGCCAAGTGGAGAGCCTCAATGGTGTTGAGGTCTTTGAATATTACTTATGAGTTTGTTTATATTAGTGATGCATGCGTAGAGTTGGTGGAGGGATCCAAGTATGGATATGGGAATCCAAAAAACTGGATGAGGTAGGTAGAGTCAAGAACAAGGAATTTTTCTCAATTGTCAAGATAGGGTTCAAGTCTTGCATGCTTCTCCAATAGTGATTCAGTTGAAAATTCCATGGTTGCGTTCACCAAGCTTATAAGGTTGTAGAACTAGAGGTAAACTGGGGGTTAGATCACTAAGCTGGAATTGTCTTGGATAGATAGGTTGAGGTGATTATGGGTGAGTCTTGTTAAATTGAGGTAGAAATCGTTACAGATGTCAAAGGCTCAGGTTGAAATGAAGCGGTCAAAATGGACAAGCTCCATCAAGATGTTGAAGGTGACACTTCAAAGGATAGATTGTTACGACCTAGGTCCTGACTGGGAACCACATTATGGAGCCCTTTATTGAGTCTTTTTATAATGTATTTTTTGCATCATTTACATCTAAATGTTCACAATGCATGCTATTCTCCAATAATTCTCATTTATTGTAAAATATAGTTTTGGATCCTTTTTGTTATGTTTTATAGGTACTTGACCACTAATTTATGGAATGGAGAGAAAGAGGTTGATCCAAATGATTCCCTAGGCTAGGAGGAGTGCAAAGTGATGCAAAGATCAACCCCACCCTACCCCAAGTGATCATGGAATGAGTCAAAGCATAAAGCTTCATGGATGATTAAAATAAAAATTAAAGTGCAGTTTAAAGCCCATAAAATGATCATGGTATGTCAAAATGGCCTTGGTACTTATGTCCAAGTATGATACTTTCCATAAAGAGCAATGGCCTCTCATAACATCCATGCACTAAAGCAATGATAGCGGCAAGTGGTGGTCATAATGGTCGTTCCACCCAACATGGTTGTGTTGGTCAAGATCCTAAGATCCCCCATTTACTATAAAAACAACTCAACCACCATGGTCATTCCACCCTAGCACGATGGTGCCACCCTCCATCCATAGTGACAATTCCACTAGGAATGATCGTTCTTCCATCATAATCCACAGTTGTTCTTCTTCGAATGATTTTCCTACCTCAGCTCCACCACACCTGTTATGACCACATAAGTCGTGCTACTTACACTCATTTTCTCCCCAACATGCCTAACATTTACCCTATTTTTGAATCAACCATTTTTATCCACCACGACAATGGTGCACCCACTGCATCATGACCTTAGCAATAGAATGATTGTTTTACTCAGGAAACCCTAGTGCTTCCTACACAAGTTCACCACTTTAACCCTCACTTACCCTAGATACCCTAGGTTACTATACAAGCATTAGTGGCAACTAGGATGACGAGGAAATCTCATTTACTCCCCGTAACGTTAACCCACTCATTTCTTACCTATTCGTTCCATCTTCCACCACAAAACTATAGTTTTCTAAGATTTGACCCATTCCACCATATTTACATATTTTCACCCTTGTAGGAGTGAGGAGCTTGACTTTGTGGTAGCTGGAGATTAATAATGATGACTTTTCATTGAGTTACACACATATTTACTCTTCTTGCTCCGCTATTTTGTACTTTCTTTGACTATGTATAGCTAAGCCCCTCTCGTGGGCTGTTTGGCGGGGGGGGGATAAGTTAGTTTGATACCATAATTAGAGATTTTTCATGTAAATGTTATATATTGCTGGGTAGTTCCATATTATATTTGTTATCTCTCCCTAAATCATCCTTTAGTTGTTTGATCTATGGTGCCTCCTAAGGTATAGAGAAAAGAGGTATTTTGGGGCCTTTAAGAGGAAAACTCCCAAGCTCCCTAGTGGAACCTTAGCTAATTTTTCTTTCTTCCCTAATACCCCCTATTCCACTCACGTTGGGTGTGAGACCTAAGTATCCAAGTGTTAATATCCCCTCTCTCTTGGAAAAGAGCATATCTACATGTTTGATAAGAGACAATAGGGGATGAAATATCTCCCCCTAACTTTTATACCACCCATGCCACCAAGTGGGTGAGGAGAACCACTGTTAGAATCCTAAACTAGGGTTGATATAAGACAAATATTACATATCCCTTAGTCAATTAAGCTTCATAAGGTTGGAAAGGATGTGATAGGTTCTAATTCCCCTATACACATCTTATACCACCCATGGACATCTAGTAGGATGTGACTCTTACCCTCATCTCTATATGCTTATTTGGTTTGGTGACACTGCTATTGGGCGTGTGCATGAATGTGAACCCTAATTATACAGTTGATTAGTCTCATACCCCCAAATGACCCACTCATCACATTAATTGTTCAATTCTTAATTAATCAGTGTTTGCTAGCCTAGTCTCTCTTTCTCGCTTAGTTCAAATTGCTTAGGTAGCATAGAATTGCCTTGCACAATTAATTTCTCTTATTTAGTTGATAAATTATGATTTTCATTATTAATTTAGTGTATTTGATTTCTATTTCTTAGGGCCTGTTTGGTAGGATGTAGTTTAAGTACAAACCATGAGCCCAAAATTAGTAAGTTCATAAACACTAATTTATAACTATCAGAATTTGTTTGGTTGGGTGAAGTATAAAGTCATTATTCTTTTGTCTGGTTGACATAATTTTCATATCTTATATATAGGATTATTCCTAGGACTATTGTAATTAGTTATGGCAGTTTTTACAGAGTACAAAAAGAAGTTTTAGAATATAGAAAATCAACATATACATGATTTTCTTCATAGTTCGTAGGGAGACATTCACGGTTTGCTAAGATAGAAAGATAAGAGAGAGAGAGAGTTTATAGTATGTCATGAATGATGGTGTGTGACCAAGAGAAGTGGAGTATGGTGCAGAATATAGGCGTGATGGCAGTTGAGCAAAAGTCAAAATAGAAACTATGCTCAAACTTCACCCGACCACGGGCTTTTCAGGCACTATACATTTTCCAGGAATTCCACCTTCATCGTGCAATACAAAAATGCTAAATTCACTTCAATACATCCTACCAAACAATTTTTAGTTCTAATTTCCATACATTTAAACATCACTTGAATGTACTATGCCCTACCAAACATGGCCTTAGTGTATTGATAATTAATACCTTAGATACTTATTTAGCCCTAATTGCTATAACTACCTTAATTTTCATCTTGTATCTCTTAAATGCATGTACCCCTTGGTTTAACTAAAACCAACATGTAAACCCTTAAACCCTAACTCTCTACTACAGAACCTCAAAGAAACAATCTAGCATCTCAATCCTACTCTCTATGAGGATCGACCCTGACTTTCCACCTCTCTATACTACATCCCAAGTCTGTGCACTTTTAGACCGTGTTATAAGAGTGTGCTAATATCATGTTATAAATTATGTTAGTCTGATGTGCACGGTTGGCTCATCACTATGTTTCACTATTGGAGTGGAAAAAGGTCTTGGTAATACGACTCAAGGCAAAGTCATATGATGTTTTTAATGAGACACATTGTAATTGTTTTGATTGTTGATAAAAATATTGAGTATATTATATTTGGTTCAATATGAGATACTAAATGAATATAATAACATCCTAAGAATGCATAACTCAATGATGTGTCATTTTAGACTGATGATAAAAAATATAAGATCATGTATATGCTAAGATAATTCATTCTTGTCTCACTGTATATTATTGTAAAAATAAGATGACAATAAAGCATTAAAGCTAGAATGTGTGTTGACTTATGACTACGTCTAGTTAATCATGATATTGGATATTAAGTAAAACATATAGCTATTTGTTATGAATAAGTGTACCGATAAACTCACATTGAGTATGGTACTGGGAAGACAAAAATTGGAAATCAGAACATATTTCAACGTGATAGTGGTGATTTTTCTCCTTAAGCCTAAAATCAGTTGTTGATCACATGCTTTTTGAGTGTACTTTAATACTACTCGACCTGACCTTAAATAAGTGTAAAATCCCTGACCTGGGTTATGGCTTAACCCTAGAAGTTTTGCTTAAATAATTTATTTACAAACTTGTTCTAATCTTTTTAAAAGTAATTAAGACTCTTTTTAAAGTTTATTTTCAAGTGTGAGTTTATTTGCAAATTAATTATGCATTATATGATAGTCTGAGTGTAAAGTGTAATTTACCCAAGATGAGGGGTTATATTGCAAAATGTCACAGGTTGAATGTGCCTTAAGTGTTTCAATATCATAAGAGGTGGAATAATGCTAAGTGGTGACTTGTGGAAAGCCTATATTCCAAGTTTGATCTTGTTTGAATAAATGCTAGTGCCTTATGCACCAATATTGGTACAAATTGTAATTTACACATAATGTAGGGTTGATATGCAAATTATATCCTCTATAGTGTCCCTACTCCCTCTATGTATCATTTATAGGATAGAGAAAGAAGGAGGCACCATGTTTAAATCATCTTTTAGTAATGGTACTCTTGGTGATGAAAAGACCAAGAGATGATGTATAGTTAAAGCCCTTACTTGATTTGTATCGAGTTGTAGACTTGATATGGGAGTGCCTATCGACCAAGGAGACATAGAGGGGATCCCATATCGGTTTGAGAACTCTTGTCAAAGGCCATGACGGCCTAAGCACCTCAAGGAGGTGATCCATGATGAGATAGATGCTCCTTGTAAAAAGTTGTATCAGTTTGCAGATTTGTGAGATAAAGATGAGAAATCTTATCCAATAAGATAAGGGATGGCTGAAATATCTAGATTATCCTCAAGACTTTTTCATGAGAAGATATACATGTGTGCATGCATGGACATGTGTCAATCATGCATGGCCACATGTCACCTAGTATCATAGGGTGAAGACACCTCTTATACACTCTCTCATGAACCCAAGTATATATACCTCTCCTTCCACCTACTAATGGAAGTTTACAAACCCCACAATTATCTTTCTTTGAGATATCGTGCATACCCTATTAGATATCATGCATAGTAGCTCAAGGATCAAGGGGATCTCAAGCACCAATCTTAAGGTAAGGCCATGGTCATCTTCAACCTTGGTTGAAGCATGATTCTTGGGTTATAGTTATTCCTCTCTTTTCTTCTTCACCAAGTTCTTAACTATGGTGATTCCTTGTATATGGCGGAGTTGTGAACGAGCCTTGGACCTTGTATAAGCTCGTCTTCAACCTTAGGAACGTGAATCTTTGGAGCTTGGATATTTGAAGTTGTTCATGAGGCGGGTTATATAACTTGAACCCAACTATGTTATTATTCACCTTCAATATTGTTGAACTTGTTTATCTACTTTCAATTTCGAAATCCTTTGATATTTGATGATACTTTGAGTTCCAAAAGTATCTTAATATAGTTGTCCATAATCTACACCAATAAGAATAAGAATATAAAGGTTGATGATGATGACATCATCATGGTCCAACTCGATATTGGGTTGAAGAACCTTTAACATGATATGATGAGGTGAAAACACCACTAGCATGATATGGTGATGAGTAGGTACCTCTTGCACGATATGATCACCTTGTGTATGATATGTTGCTAAGCATACACTTTGTGCACGATATAAGGTCAATAATACACCTTATGCACGACATGAAGTCAAGCATATACTCCCCCCCGATATAACAAACCCTAGGTGATAAGCAAATCTGAAATGTTGATATGAACACACCACAAATATGAGATAGTGAGAAGTGTATACCTCATGGGTGATATGAGTAAAACATATACACACCATGAGCATGATATGAGGTCAAGTATTCTCCTCCTACACGATATGGTGTTAGGATTATACCCTAACCCGATATGGGTTGAAGCCCTAGTTGATGATATGAAACTCAATATGTCAAACCCAAGATGATGGGTAACTTGATATGGAGATGAGTTATACCCCATGAACAATATGAGTGCTACCTACATATACCTTGTGCACGATATGAAGTCAAGCCCATACTACATGGGAGATATGTTGTCAAGTGTATACTTTAACTGATATGGTGTTGAAACCCTAGGTGATGGAATGAAACCTGATGCACCCTCTCTTTTGTGTGAAGGATTTTTGTGAAAGAGCTCAAACTGATATCTAGCTTGTCATCCAAAAATATGATAGGACTGATCCTTTAAATGTATGAAAGAATATGAGCATAATGGTCTACCCAATATGCCAACCTGATATGTTAGCCAACATGATAACCCAATATACCAATCCAAGGTGGTAACCCGATATGGTGTTATGAATATACTACTTGAACGATACCATGATGAGGCATATACCCTATGCCCGATATGGTGCACACCTTGTGCACCGTATGGCAGTAAGTATACCCTTTTACCCGATATGAGGTTAAGGTTTTAGCTCACACACAATATGAGGACAAGTATCTCTAACTTGAGATGATAGAACCTAGGTGATAGTCAATCCGATATGAGTACATGATATGGTGTTAGGGGATACACTCTAAACATGATATGGTGATGTGGTTACACCACATGCCCGATATGGATATCCTATATGAAGTTAAGGTGGTATCTCAAGCATAATATGGTAGCATACACACCTTTATACCCAATATGTTGGAAGCATCTCAATTCAATGTAATTGATGGAGTAACACATGAATTGTGTTATGTAAAGTAATACATTAAGACACAAAGAGTTTAATACAGTAAGTGTAGGCCAATGTACCTTGAGAGAAGGATTGAGCCAAAATATGATGCAATCAACATCCTAATAAGTATAAGAGCGAAACTTTTACATGTGTGATAAACATGTTTATAAGCATGCATTGATACTCCTAGAATGAGTGGAGTATGAATAGGGTTTGATTCCTGATAATATGATCTTGAATCCTTAATTTGTTAATAAGGGGAAAACCTAACCCTAATGAAGGGTGATGGTATGCACTTCAACCCTAATTAGTTAGATTGAGAAATCCTAACCCTAATAATGGGAAGGATGTATTTATCTTATATCACATAGTGATGATGTGAATTTGAAACCCTATTTGGTTAAAATAGGCAATCCTAACCCTAATAATGGGAAGGATGTATTTCTCTTGAATTGCGTAATGTTGTCATATACTGTTAGAGTTTTTATCATGAAGTGCAAAGTATTTAAGAATCATGAGATGATGAGCATAGCCAGATATGAGCTATGATGTTTTATATGATACAAATTTAAATGAGCCTTGTGAGCCATGTTGAATATCTGTACAACAAGTATAATGATTATACAGTCTGATATCTTAAAAGATAAGATTGTTTCCTAGTGAGAGGTGACAATATGTTTAATGAACCATGTGAGCTATGTGAAATACTTGTACAACAAGTGTGATGAATACCTTGGTCTGAGGACCTAGAGGTAACAGTTACCCGATACATAGGTTAAATGTTTAGTGATGATACCTAGATCATATAATCATAATGATGATGATGATTAAGGGATAAGAATTCCCAGTAATGTGATAAGGGACTGAGATCTCGAGTGTTATATATCTAAATGTGTTCCAAAGATTAGAAAAGTACTTGATAGATGTATTACACCTTTCTTTGTAGCATTTGTTTATCATTGATGCTTATAACATGTTTGATGCTAAAAGAATATTGTAATGCACTTAATATTTCATTAGGAACCATAAAAGGTAGTTTCCCTAGCCTTAGATCCATCAGTGTCAGAATTTGCTAAAATGGTGAAACGGACTTTTCCCACGGGATTACCTGGAGCACATATTTTTAAATATGTAGGGGAGTGAGCTTGGACAGACATATGTTGACCGATCCCCTTATGTCCACAATCTTGGGGATTGGCTATTTGCCATATCCTAGCATGAGTGCAACTGCGGTCGTAGACTCAGTAATGAGCAAAATGAACTGGCACGTGGCTTAGAGTATGGCTATATGCCATAACTCAATAATTTTATAACTAGGGAAGGTTGTTGGTCTATTTTCCCCTAAGAGAGTGCATGTTGTGGCTGTAACTCTAGTGAAGATGCCACTATACCCTGAAAAGCTCTTTTTGTAGTTTGACACGAGATGTCATTGCCAGTTGTCTCGTACTGATCGAGGCGGGAGAGGTCTTGGCAGCCGGCTCCGTCATTGACCTTGTATGGTATCGACTTATGAGAAGTTTGTGGTCAGTTGGAGCATGAACGGTATACTTCATCTCCTCAGGGCATAAGTTTGATTTTAATATATAATCAGCCGTGTACCGTATTTGCTTAAGGATCGAATACGGAAAACATTGGTTGATGTACACTTCTTTTATACATCTTAATTGGATAGATGTTATACATGTTTCTTTATATTCCCTGTAAAATGAATAAATGATTTATTGTTCTATCATAGATAGTTGTATTACTTTAAGGGAAGAAATTACTCGTTTCTGCTTATAATAGTGATTATTCCTGCTTGTTAATATAAAAGAACCTCTGCTAAGTTTTATACTGCTTAACTGTGATAATAATATTGTTGGCGAATAGTTATATCTCTCACTGGTACAATTGTCTCATCCCGTGGGATCCACAAATTTTAGGTTGACGTGTACAAGGAGGTAGAGACCTTTCTATAGGGGGAGAACAACAGTTGGGGCAGCAGTATCAGCTCAAGTTGAGTGTACTGTTTGTCATGTCTTGTAGATAGAAGTCCTATGTGTCATCTCTGTACTCTCAGGTCCTTGGAGTCAGTACGTAATGGTTTTATGAACAATATGCGATTTTGGCTTGTATGCCTCAAGGTTTTATGTTGCTTCAGTATATGTTTTGACAAAGCAACTGTTATATATTATCCTCGAGATGAGATGGTATAATGCATATACAATATGAACCCTGATGTATATAAAGTTTTGGTTCTTTCAATAAGAGTTTCTTGGAATAGGATCCCCTTGTAAAATGGTTTTAATTTTTTGTGATTTTGTTAATCCAATACTTATGGTTATTATGCAATTATTACTCTTGATGGCTTGATTTGTTGTCAGGTCGTCACAAAGTTTTGGTATCATAGCTTAAGGTTTGCTGAGTCTACAGAGACATAGGACTAATGTGTTAAGTCTATTCTAGTGTCCTCTAGTATGTCTTATAGTGATTTCTGCCTATGCAAAAGATAAAGTAAAGCTTAAAGATGTTTGGAGAATATGAGGAACACATTGCTGAGAGCAATGTTGTTGCAATAGGAAAAGGTGCAAGGGATCAGACGAGAGAAGAACGACTTCCTGAAAATCCCCAGGTTGATCCAGCTATGATAGAAAATCCTGCTTTTAATACTCTCACTGGACTGGTTATGAAAACATTGAGGCATATCAAGGATCAGATACAAGCAATATGACCTAGATTACCGGTCCCCAATGATGAAATTTTGGGCTCTAGCAGGATTTCTGATCAACATAGTTATGTTGGAGAAGTAGAGAATGTTGAAAGAATTAGGTTACAACATGGAATCAAATTTTGCTACAAGTGTAGGCAACCAGGACAATTTATAAAGGACTGTCCAATAAAGGATCATGGGATAGGAATTAAGAAAAAAAACTGTCTAAACTTGGGAAAAAATGACTAGTAGCTCTAAAAAGAGGAAGTTTTTGGTACCACCAATGCAACCAACACCTAATGCACCAGGATAGTGGCTACCAAGAAAGGGAAAAGGACCTAATTTTCCTCCAGTTGGAACTCCTGATTTAGCTTCTACATTAGTAATAAGGCCAACAAGACCAGGGAATGCATATAAGATATGTCATAAATGTGGACATGGCATATTAGACCCTTTTGTTTGAAAATAAAGAAGGGAATGACCCAACCACCGAGGTAGAGTCAACAAGACTCTCAAGGGCAATGGTTTAGCAATGGCACACGAGGACGTGGACATGCGTCCAGAGCAGGTCCATCTGCACCAAACGTGTAACATCCCTGACCTGGGTTATGTACTAACCCTAGGTGTTTTGCCTAATAAAATTGATTATATGCTTGCTCTTATATTTTGAAAAGAAATTAAGGCCCTTGAGGAACTTATATTTCAATTTCAGTCCTTTTTTATTAATGTTGAAACATTATTTTGTTAAAATTGGACTAAAGTGCAAATTACCCAAGTTAAGGGGTTTAATTGCAAATTGCACTTGATAAGATGTTCCTCTGATGTTGAGACATCATATGAATGAATATGATACAGTGGAATGGTTTCCACAAGCTTGAGAACCAAGATAAAGCTTGTAGAACAATCCTTGTACATTAAAACCTAGTTTTAGTGTAATGTGCAATTTACCCAAAACCTAGGATTCAATATGCAAAATACCACCTCTAGAGGGTATCTCATGTTTCTTGGCATCAATTAGAGCAAAGAAAATGAGAGGGGGCGCCTCATTTAAATTATCATGGAGGAGAGAGAATCTTGACATTAAAATAATCAAGATTTAAGCATAAATGAAACTTTAATTTAATTTAATGCAAAAAGAAACAAATTAATTAAGGATCCCTTTAACCAAAAGTTTAAGGATATATTTGCAATAGTTTTGGACGAGTTTGTGCCTTTCTTGGGCACAAAAAGATCTTGGTTGAGTGGAAGCCCACTCACATTATCATAATAAAAAGTAATATCCACTAAAAGATTGGATATTAATATAAAACTCTTTAAGGTGCTTAATTTCTTTTCCATTAATTCTTGGATAATGGAGAGGTTTTTAAAGGAAATTTTGATGGATTAGTGGCCAATAAATGGAGGGGGATTTGGTGGAAATTATTTTGGAATTAAAGAAAATAATCCTCTTTTTCTCTTTCCTTGAAAAATCCCTTATGTATATCTTTTTCCAATACACATAAGGATCGTTTCCTTAGTTACCTCTTCCCATATTTGCTTTGGCCGACCAAGGGAGATCTCAAGAGCAGGAGAAGACGACCATAACCTGTTGGTAAATTTTGATCATCTTCTACCTCGGATTCATGGTGAAAACCCTAAAACAATGCTTGATTATTGATTTTCTTCACCCGATTTCCAATCCTAGCCATCTTGTTCATCCAAAAGCTCAAGTAAGGAGCTTGGATAGTTTCTGGAACTTCATCCACCATTAGAGCCATGGATCTTGGATCTTGGGATCAGTTCTAGAGGCGGGTTTTATAACTCAAACCCTTAAACATTAGTATTGCACTCCTTTCTTCAATAATCGTTGGTTGTTTTCTTCTTTTTGGTATACTTGTGATTTATTGCTGAAATTTCCGTGAAGAACAACAGTAGTTCTTGGTGAAAATTGGGGAAGAAGATTCTAACATCATCTTAGATTATTATACAAGAAAAATCCCAGGTCAAATGGTCTCCTTAGTTGCTCAAACGGTTTCCCAAACCGTTTGGAATGAAACAGTTTCATCAAACCGCATGGAGGGAAACAGTTTCAAACCGTTTGGTGATGTTGACCAGGGTTGAACATTTGGGAATTTTTTCATAATGATCTAGGTTAATTACCTATCAATTATAATTGATTAACTCTAATTGGTTCATGAGTTGAGGGTCCAACAATCACCAAAACCCTAATCGGGTTAAGTGTTGATTTCCAATTTGTTTAAGTTTGAAACTTGGGTTGAGTGACCCAAACGGTTTAAAAACTGTTTGGGGATCACCCAAACGTCCTCAAGACCGTTTGGTGGTCACCCAATACCGTTTAGAGGTCTAGGGTTAGGTATGGTTGAGCAATTGAAGATCCAAAGATACTAAGTTGAAGTGTAATCAATTGCTGATTTGGTGATCAATCCAATGAACCAAACCCTAATTGGTTGACTTGGATTTGGATGTTGACATGGGAAAATGGTCTCAAGACCGTTTGGAGGTCATCTAAATGACCTCAAGACCGTTTGGGGTCAGGTCATGTTTAATTTGGATGATGGTTCAATGGTTGCAAAGTAACTAATCTTACATTGATTAATGTTGAAGGATCATCGATTCCAAACCCTAATCCAATTGATTTAAACCCTAATTGATGACCAATTGAGGGTAAATTGAGGGACAAATCAGTTGAAGGTTGACCTATTTAACTCAATTTAAGTATGATGATAGGTCCAATTGATGATTGGTTACATGAATTCAATGATTGAAGGAATCAAAATTGGAAACCCTAATTCAATTTAATTGGTTGAGACCATATTTGGTCCATGCAGTTTTGAGGAGGTTTGGACCAAACGGTCTCAAGACCATTTGGGACCAAACGATCCCAAAACCGGTTGAGTTCATGCGGTTTCAAAAAGGTGCTTTAGCAAACGGTTTCAAGTGACCTACTTTAGCAAACGATCTTGAAGGTCACCTTTAGCAAATGATCTTGAAGGTCACCTTTAGGAAACGATCTTGAAGGTCACCTTTAGCAAACGATCTTGAAGGTCACCTTTAGCAAGTGATCTTGAAGGTCACCTTTAGCAAACGATCTTGAAGGTCACCTTTAGCAAACGATCTTGAAGGTCACCTTTAGCAAATGGTTTCAAGGGTCACCTTTGGCAAACGGTTTCAACCTCAACTTTACCAAACGGTTTCAAATATGTAACCAAGACCGTTTGGAGGTTTATTGAGCAAGACTATTTGAGGTCTGATTTGGTCAAGACCGTTTGGAGTTTAAGTGGCCAAGACCGTTTGGTGGATAACTAACCAAAACCGCATGGGTACTTAAAGTGGTTAAAGGACAAATTGATTAAATGATCCATACAAGATGTAATCAAAGATGATTATAGTAATAGAATCTTAATGAGATAAGGTGGTTATTACCCTTTGAATAATTAAGCTTTAATGATCATGGTGATAATGACATAATCCATGATGTCAATTATTCTTCAAGATTGAGTTGACTTAGCTTAATCAAGGCTGATGTAAGCATCATCTTATAGAAGATGAGAGAGAAGACTCCCTACATGAATGTTAATTATGAAATGGACTCTCATTATGGATAGATGTCTAATTAGGGTATGATTCTTAATAGTAAGATCATGAAACCCTGATTATGAAGGTTAATGAATCATAACCCTAATTGAGGGCATTGATAGGTGAAAACTTAACACATGATGATGGTATGATCTTAATTCATAATGATGAAATGATAAACCTTAATTCAAGATACTTTGATGTTCACTCCTACTTGGGGTGAATAGTAAACCCTAATATAGGGTGATGTAATGTGAATAGTAAACCCTAATTATGGGTTGATGGTTATAAACCCTAATCTAGGGTGATGTGATGTAAATAGTAAACCCTAATCTAGGGTGATGTAATGTGAATAGTAAACCCTAATTATGGGTTGATGGTTATAAACCCTAATCTAGGGTGATGTGATGTAAATAGTAAACCCTAATCTTGGGTGATGTAATGTGAATAGTAAACCCTAATCTAGGGTGATGTGATGTAAATAGTAAACCCTAATCTAGGGTGATGTGATGTAAATAGTAAACCCTAATCTAGGGTGATGTAATGTGATTAGTAAACCCTAATTCCAAATAAGGTAAATGGAAGTGTGAAACCCTAATTTTGGGTTATACTTTATAGCATGAAGCTCTAAGGTTGGATAATGAAATGATGAGTCATTAATCCTAATTGAGATAAAAGGGATGATTAACCCTAATTGAAATGAAAAGGGAAACCCTAACCCGAGCAAGGGTATAGTGGTGTAACCCCATGAATAGTGATGCTATGATTGTTTTGCATTATACTAATATGAAATTGATGTATCTGTTATCATCTATACTAATCATGCAGGTTTTATGAGATATTGAACATAGCCAGGTATGAGCTATGATGCTTTGTTTATTGAAAGTACTTTATGAGCTTTGTAAGCAATGATATGCTAAGTTGCCTAGTGAAAGGTAACAAAGAGATTGATAGGATTTAAGAGCCATGTGAAATACTTACATTGCAATTATCATGTTTACACTGTCAAATGACTTGATGACATTAAGTTACCTGTTAAAGTGGTAACAAGTGTTTTGATGATCTAAGGGTTTGAACACCCATATTCTTGAATCATGATGATGAGATGATAAGGGATTGAGTTCCCAATGCTATTAAAGCTATGAAATGAACTTGATAGAAATAGTACTCATTTTTTGTAGTAATTGTTATAAAGGTTTATGTTTGAAAACATGTATGATGCTAAAAGAATGCCTTAATGTACTTAAATAATCAAGTGAAATGATAGCAAGTAGAGCCCTGACCATAGATCCATCATCGTTAGTAGTTTGGTGATGGTGAAACATGTTTTCCTAAGGGAACTCCTGGAGAGCATACTTTTGAGTATGTGGGGGTTATGGGCGCGAATATCCTTATGCCTTAATGGAGGAATTGATGTGAGATAAACATTAAATCTCTCAATCTTTCATTATATGTATATGCCGGGATGATGTATCACTAATCTCCTGATGATGATGTTAATGCCGAATTGATGTGAGATAAATAAGAAATCCCTCGATTGCGAAGAGAGTACATCATGCCACTATAACTCTAATAGAGAAGTTACCAGTATACCCTGGAAAGCTATATATGTAGAGACACAAGATGTCCTGCATGTTGTTCCTCACACTAACCGAGGAGGATGAGGTCATAGAAATCTGGCTCTTCTATTGACCTATGTATGGTACCGATTTCGATTTCGCAATGGTCAGTTGGAGTATGAGCGGTATACCTCATCTCCTCAGGGCATAAGTATGTTTGTAAAGTGTAGTCATCCATGTAGAATATTTTGCTTAGGGTTGAATTATGAGAATCAATGATTGATGATAAATTGTCTATTATGTCCTAGTTGGATAAACTATATACATGTTCTTCATATTCCTTATTAAATAAATGACTTGCTGCTTTATCAAGTTATAATTGAAATGAAATGTATAGAGAATACTGCTCTACATAGCTAATCATTGATTTACCTGCTGCTGAATATTATAATTCTTCTGCACAATGTTATTCTTTTATCTGCAATAACAATGTTTTTGGCGGAGAGTTATAACTCTCGCTGGGACAATTTTCAATTGTCTCACCCCGTGGGATTCAACTTTTTAGGTAGATGCCGAGGAAGAAGAAACCCTTCAGTGGGTGAGAAACAACAACAACAGCCACAACAACAGCAGTAACAACAACAAGGACAACAATGATATTTAGGTGGAGACACTATCTGTTAAGTTTTGTATATAGAGAGTCCTATGTGTCGTCTCTGTACTCTCAGGTCCTAGGAGTCAGTAGATGGTTTGATATAGATCTGAGATTTTTGGCTTGATACCTCGAGATTTTTATATACTGCTCATGTACAGTTTAACAGGGCAATCAATGTTTATGACTCTCGAGATGAGATGGTACAGAGATGTACTGATGTATCAGAATGTAAATAACTTACTTTGGTTCTTTATGAAAGAGTTCTACAACTTGTGAATCTCATTGCAAAAAGTTTTAATTTATAATGATTTTTTAGTAATTCCACTGCTAATAATTTGCTTCCGCATTAGTTAATCTTATTTTCGCGAGCCGTATGCCACAAAACGATATAGCACGACGTTGGAAATAGGCAACGACAAGATTCTATGCAATGAATAAGCCTGAGATAGTAATCGATCCATGAGTTGAGACAGGTCAGATGAAATTGTATCATTCTAATATATCTTCTCTTAACTTTATATGTTAGTTATAAGAAAGTAGTTGTATTTGATCTTCCTTTGATTAGTCCCATGAGGATATAAGGAAGATGAGAACTTATATTTTGTCCAAGTAATCTTTAAAATGTTTTATAATTTCCTTTATCTATATAAGAGAGGATGAGGTGTAAAAGAAATGCCTGAAAAAATCTAGGGATATTAAGTCGTGTGACTTGGATAATATGAAAAGTAAAGTATACAATGTAAAACAAGGCGCATACTACCTAATCTTAGTACTTGTATACCCTGACCAGGTATTCAATTATTGAAATCAAGGTAAGTATGATACTCTTAGATTGTTATCTTTCTGATTACTCTGATCAAGTAGTCATTTTGAGACAATCTAAAGAGAATAATGAAACTAAAAATATGGCATGGATATTTCTATTCCATAAAGTTCTGCAATGAAATAGAAACTGAGTTTATCTCAAACCAGTCTGTGTATGAGGAAGTAAAAATTACAATCCTCATGATAAGACAAAGGGAACGAGGGAGATGATCCCTGTTCGATAAAGAATGTGTGAAAAAAATAAAGATCTTTTCTATGATGTGGAAATAAATAAAGTCACGAAGAACATACTAGACAATAACAAAGACAGAAATGATGACATGTAATCATCTTTATAATTCCTATGTTTATGGCAAGGAACCTAAGATGAAACAAGATTGAATGACACATGGACAGTTGAAAGTTCATGCCATAATCAAGAAGATGATAACTTCTTTCTTTGATAACAACCCTGGATAATGATGGGGAAATATAAAGGAATATGTTTGCTTATGTTCTTTCCTTGTAGGGACATGACAATTAAGTAAGTATTATGACACCTGATGTACATGGATTAGAAGTAATCTATATATGGGCACTTTGTAAAGTATCAACCAAAATTGAATTTTGGTTCCAAAACAAAGTTATATGTGATAAGTAATGTCCCAGGATGAAAGAAAGGTCCTACTATATGTTTGGCTTTGGTAATAACAACAGGGAGATGGAACTGATGAGTATATGATGTGTTTTTGACACATATCATGGATACCAAGGAAAAGAATCCTAGTACCCAAGAACTTTCAATGGTATAAGAAAATGAGAACATGACTCCTGAAAAGATGAATCATGTATGGTTGCCTAGAAGGGCCCACTTTGAGATAACTATAGTATGGATATCATATATTAGGGGTTTATGCTCTGCATAAACATAACATCAATAAAGATGTATCAATTGAAGGAACAATTGTAGAATCATTTTGGGAAAAAGCTTATCAAGCTAAAATAATTTCTTTAGAATATCCCTATCTAGATTTGTTGAGGCAGCTCATACATATAACATCTAGAGATACCTCTGAGATAAGTTCTTCTTTGATAAATAACCTCTCCTTATGACAAGAAAATAAATAGATAATAGGATAGTTGGTACAAGTCATAAGTAAGCTTAGTATTGTGTCAACAGATTAGAGTGGCACAACAGATGTATGATAAGACTTATAGTCCCAAATGGGTGACAGGATGAAAGTCTAGTCTTTCCTTAGAGGAGAAATGCTAAACTAAGTGAGGAGTATGGAAGACTTCCAAGGTCAAGAATCTTATCACATAAAAGATGTAAGATGAGAAGGTAACAAGTTAATAAGGTTTGACACCTGAATTATTCAAAGTATGAATATTACTTCTCTGACTTAGAAAGTGTTACTTGACACAGAATTGACATTGCAGTCATTAATGAAAAGGACACTTGAATGTGTGTCCTGTATGAAAGATTCTAGGATGGATCTAAGTGGAAATACTTTGTACTTGTCAAAGCTCTATGGAATCTCCCAGACATCAAGATGTTATGTGGAGACTTGATGATATGATACATGAATAACAATTGTCTTCCTTCATCCGGGATTTTGGGGACGAAATCCTTATTAGGGGTTTATAATTGTAACATCCCTGACCTGGGTTATGGCTTAACCCTAGAAGTTTTGCTTAAATAAGTTATTTACAAACTTGTTCTAATCTTTTAAAAAGTAATTAAGACTCTTTGTGAAGTTTATTTTCAATTGTGAGCTTAATTGCAAACTAATTGTTCATTATATGATAGTCTGAGTGTAAAGTGCAATTTACCCAAGATGAGGGGTTATATTACAATATGTCACATGTTGAATGTTCCTTAAGTGTTTTAATATCATAAGAGAGATAATAATGCTAAGTGGTGACTTGTGGAAAGCCTAAATTCCAAGTTTGAGCTTGTTTGAATAAATGCTAGTGCCTTATGCACCAATATTGGTACACATTGTAATTTACCCATAATGTAGGGTTGATATGAAAATTATCACCTCTAGAGTGTCCCTAATCCCTCTATGTACCATTTAGAAGAGGGAGTAAAAAAGAGGCACCACTTTTAAATCATCTTTGAGTAATGGTACTCTTAGTGATGAAAAGACCAAGAGATGATGTATAGTTGAAGCCCTTACTTGAGTTGTATCAAGTTGTAGACTTGATATGGGAGTGCCTATCGGCAAAGGAGCCATACCGGGGATCCCATATAGGTTTGAGAACTCTTGGCAAAGGCCATGATAGCCTAAGAACCTCAAGGAGGTGATCCATGATGAGATAGATGCTCCTTGTAAAAAGTTGTATCGATTTGCATATTTGTGAGATAAAGATGAGATATCTTATATGTCCGAAATATCATCTCTAGATTATCCTCAAGACTTTTTCATGTCAAAATATACATGTGTGAATGCATGGACATGTGTCAACCATGCATGGCCACGTGTCACCTAGTAGCATATGGTGAATACACCTCTTATACACTCTCTCTCATGAACCCAACTATATATATCTCTCCTTCCACCTACTTATGGAAGTTTACGAGCCCCACAACTCTCTTTCTTTGAGATATCATGCATACCCTCTTAGATATCGTGCATAGTAGCTCAAGGAGCAAGGAGAGCTCGAGAACCAAGCTTAAGGTAAGGCCATGGTCATCTTCAACCTTGGTTGAAGCATGATTCTCGGGTTATAGTTATTCCTCTCTTTTCTTCTTCACCAAGTTCTTAACTATGGTGATTCCTTGTATATGGAGGAGTTGTGAACGAGCCATGGACCTTGGATAAGATCATCTTCAACCTTAGGAACGTTAATCTTTGGAGCTTAGAGATTTGAAGTTGTTCATGAGGCGGGTTATATAACTTGAACCCAACTATGTTATTATTCACCTTCAATATTGTTGAACTTGTTGATCTACTTTCAATTTCGAAATACTTTGATAAATTGAGGATACTTTGAGTCCAAAAGTATCTTAGGACTGTTGTCCATAATCTAGAACAATAAGAACAAGAATCTAGAGGTTGATGATGATGACATCATCATGGTCCAACCCGATATTGGGTTGAAGAACCTCTAACCCAATATGATGAGGTGAAAACACCACTAGCACGATATGGTGATGAGTAGGTACCTCTTGCACGATATGATGATGAAGTGCACACCTTGTCCACGATATGTTGCTAAGCATACACTTTGTGCACGATATAAGGTCAAGAATACACCTTATGCACGACATGAAGTCAAGCATATACTCCCACTCGATATAACAAACCCTAGGTGATAGGTAAATCCGACATGTTTATATGAACACACCACAAACATGAGATAGTGAGAAATGTATACCTCATGGGTGATATGAATAAAACATATACACACCATGAGCATGATATGGGGTCAAGTATTCACCTCCTACATGATATGGTGTTAGGATTATACTCTAACATGATATGGGTTGAAGCCCTAGTTGATGATATGACACTCGATATGTCAAACCCAAGATGATGGGTAACTCGATATGGACATGAGTGATACCCCATGAACGATATGAGTGATACCTACATATACCTTGTGCACGATATGAAGTCTTGTCCACACTTCATGGGCAATATGTTGTCAAGTGTATACTTTAACCAAGATGGTGTTGAAACCCTAGGAGATGGAATGAAACTCGATACACCCTATCTTTTATGTGAAGGATAGTTGTGAAAGAGCTCAAACTGATATCTAGCTTTTCGTCCAAAAATATGATAGGACTGATCCTTTGAAGGTATGAAAGAATATGAGCATAATGGTCTACCCAATATGCCAACCCGATATGTTAGCCAACATGATAACCCGATATACCAATCCAAGGTGGTAGCCCGATATGGTGTTATGAATATACTACTTGAACGATACCATGATGAGGCATATACCCTATGCCCGATATGGTGCACACCTTGTACACGGTATGTCAGTAAGTATACCCTTATACTCGATATGAGGTTAATCTTTTAGCTCGTACACGATATAAGGACAAGTATCTCTAACTTGAGATGATAAAACCTAGGTGATACTCAGTCTGATATGAGTACATCATATGGTGTTAGGGGATACACCCTAAACACGATATGGTGATGTGGTTACACTACATGCCCAATATAGATACCCGATATGATGTTAAGGTGGTATCTCAAGCACAATATGGTAGCATACACACCTTTATACCCAATATGTTGGAAGCTTCTAAATTCAATGTAATTGATGGAGCAACACATGAATTGTGTTATGTGAAGTAATACATTAAGACACAAAGAGTTTAATGCAATAAGTGTAGGCCAATGTACCTTGAGAGAAGGATTGAGCCAAAATATGATGCAATCAACATCCTAATAAGGATAAGAGAGAAACTTTTACATGTGTGATAAACATGTTTATAAGCATGCATTGATACTCCTAGAATGAGTGGAGTATGAATTAGGGTTTGATTCCTGATAATATGATCTTGAATCCTTAATTTGTTAATAAGGGGAAAACCTAACCCTACTGAAGGGTGATGGTATGCACTTACAACCCTAATAAGTTAGATTGAGAAATCCTAACCCTAATAATGGGAAGGATGTATTTCTTTTATATCACATAGTGATGATGTAAATTTTAAATCCTATTTGGTTAAAATAGGCAATCCTAACCCTAATAATGGGATGCATTTCTCTTGAATTGTGTAATGATGTCATATACTGTTAAGAGTTTTTATCATGAAGTGAAAACTATTCAAGAATCATGAGATGATGAGCATAGCCAGGTATGAGCTATGATGTTTTATATGATACAAATTTAAATGAGCCTTGTGAGCCATGTTAAATATATGTACAACAAGTATAATGACTATACAGTCTGATATCTTAAAAGATAAGATTTTTGCCTAGTGAGAGGTGACAAGATGTTTAATGAACCATGTGATCTATGTGAAGTACTTGTACAACAAGTGTGATGAATACCTTTGGCTGAGGACCTAGAGGTAATAGTTACCTGTTATAGAGGTAACAATAATAGTTACCTGTTATAGAGGTAACAATGTTCAGTGATGATACCCAGATCATATAATCATAATGATGATGACGATTAAGGGATAAGAATGCCCATTAATGTGATAAGGGACTGAGATCCCGAGTGTTATATATCTAAATGTGTTCCAAAGATTAGAAAAATACTTGATCGATGTATTACACCTTTCTTTGTAATATTTGTTTATGATTGATACTTATAACTTGTTTGATGCTAAAAGAATACTGTAATGCACTTAATATATCATTAGGAACCATAAAATTTAGTTTCCTTGGCCATAGATCCATCAACGCCAGAATTTGCGGAAATGGTGAAATAAGTTTTTCCCACGGGATTATCTAGAGTGCATATTTTTGAATATGCGGGGGCGTGAGCTTGAACGACCATATATTGAACAATCCCCTTACATCCACAATCTTGGGGATTGGCTATATGCCATATCCTGGCACGAGTGCGACTACGGCCGTAGACCCAGTAATGAGCACAGTGAACTCGCCCCTGGCTCAGAGTATGGCTATATGCCATAACTCAATAATTTTATAACTGAGGAAGGTTGTTGGTTTGTTTTCCCCTAAGAGAGTGCATGCTACGGCTGTAACTCTAGCGAAGATGCCACTATACCCTGGCAAGCTCTTTTTACAGTTTGACATGAGATGTCACTACCAATTGTCTCGTACTGACCGAGGCGGGAGAGGTCTTGGAAGTCGACTATATCATTGACCTTGTATGGTACCTACTTGTGAGAAGTTTGTGGTCAGTTGGAGCATGAACGGTATACTTTGTCTCCTCAGGGCATAAGTGTGATTGTAATATATAATCAGTCGTGATCGAATACGAAAAACATTGGTTGATGTACACTTCTTTTAAACATCTTAATTGGATAGATGTTATACATGATTCTGTATATTCCTTGTAAAGTGAATAAATGATTTATTGTTCTATCATAGATAGTTGCATTACTTTATGGGAAGAAATTACTCTGTTTTGCTTATAACAGTGATTAATCTTGCTTGTTAATATAAAAGAATCTCTGCTCAGTTTTATACTACTTAACTGTGATAATAATATTATTGGCGGAGAGTTATATCTCTCGCTGGGGCAATTGTCTCACCCCGTGGGATCTACAATTTTTAGGTGGACGTACACAAGGAGGTGGAGACCTTTTTGTAGAGGGAGAATAACAACTGGGATAGTAGTAACATCTCAGGCTGAGTGTGTTGTCTGTCGTGTCTTGTAGGTAGAAGTCCTATGTGTCGTCTCTGTACTCTCAGGTCCTTGGAGTCGGTACGTAATGATTTTATGAATGATCTGAGATTTTAGTTTGTATGCCTCCAGGTTTTATGTTACTTTAGTATATGTTTTGACAAAGCAACTGTTATATATTATCTTCGAGATGAGATGGTACAATGCATGTACAATGTGAACCCTGATGTATATAAAATTTTGGTTCTTTCAATAAGAGTTTCTTGGAAGAGGATCCCCTTACAAAATGATTTTAATTTTTTGTGATTTTGTTAATCCGCTACTTATGTGTATTCCACAATTATTATTGGTGATGCCTTGATTTAATGTCGGGTTGTCACAATAAGGATTTATATACAAGTAGTGCTTGGATACCGTGTAACACATGGATTATTTTGACTGATGCACATAAATTATTTTGACTGATGCACATACAAATTATCCCTCCTATTGGAATGACATCCTAGTCGCTTGATGAAGGATACTGCGAAATGTATGACCATGCTCATATGAGTCAATATTTGATATTGAGTTCATATATATCTCCATAGATCTACTTTTTTTACCAAGGAACAAAGATTAAACATTGAGATGATGGTGTTTTCATATCTCAAATTCAACCTGAATATCATATAAAAAAGATTATACAACCACTATAACACCAGTCACAACGTTTGGTTGAAATTCTCCACACTAACTAATTATTTGGGTGGCAATTAAATGTTTATAGATACCGCACATTACTTGTGAAGTCATAATATGGTTACTTTGAAGCATGTAGGGTCGCAAACAAAAATATACAGAGAAGAGAGGTATAATAATGGACTCAAGTCGTAATAATCAATTACACTATCCGAAAGCCCAATCGATTGACTGAATAGATCTTCAATCAACTACAAAGGTTTATCGGTCAACTCTTGAGATCAATCCAGACCGAATAAGTTGGCCGATTGATCAAACAAAATCAACCAGGCAATCGACCAGAGAATGCAGTTAGTCAACTGTACTAGATAAGTAAATCTGTCAATTAGTTCTGGAACATTTTGAACATAAATCGATCAACTAGTCTCTATTGTAGCCATTGCTATTTTTTATACTGAGTTTTACAAACACTTCTACCGGCTCTCTTATTTAAAGGAACATAGATTGCCACACAAGCTCTTGCATATGAACCCTGATCATCTTTACCTACAAGAAAGAGAAACGAGTACATTGCTAACCATTACAACAAAAGACTACTACTTCTATGACAGCTCAAGTATGAAGATCCTAATCATCCGGGTAAAATATACACAAAAATGTAGACGCTTTTGCGAACAACGTTGGGGGAATATCATAAACACATATATGTGTTGAAGTTATAAGTAATGTCAGATCTGTTCTATGACAGAGTATATCTCAAACTCCTCCGTTCGAATACACGATCATTACAAGATAAACAAACATCAATCTGCTGATGTGGAGACCTTTTTATCATGTCATTTTTCACCTTCCTATTTGAATGTTTTAAGAGAAATACCGCCATTTAATATTACTTGTAGCTAGTCTTTTCGTCTTTGAACTCGTTAGAACATCACGTTTGTGATGCCTGAGGACAAAAAACCAAAATAACACAATTTGATAAAAATATGTACTCAAATAGCACCAAACCTATCATAATTCCCGAAATAGCCTATTTTCTAGGGAAATTGCCAACACTTTTGACGTTTTACTGTTTCCGTGACTAAAAGCTCAAAAAAATATGGGGCACCTGAAAACGCCAAAAAGTATGCATTTTTTTTATAACGCTTCTATCTAAAAAACGCCTGATTTTTGACGTTTTCAGGTGTTTTCAACATATTTTTAACACTTTTGGTTCCGAAAACAGTAAAATGCCAAAAGTGTTGGTACTTTTCCTAGAAAGTGGGCTATTTGGGAAATTAAGATGAATTTGGTGCTATTTCATTAGTGTGCTATTTTAGCTTTTATACATGCTGAAAAAATGGCCGTAAAAGTAAAAGCAAGACAAAATTTGCTGCCGTGATTGTCTTTACTTCTCCTGATCCTAAAGACTAGTTGGATAATTATGTTACTCCTGATCCTAAAGACTAGTTGGATAATTATCTTACTTTCCGTTCGATTAATACCCAAGTAGACAAAGTTCGCACTTCTCTACTCAGCGGCAGAACCCCTGGTGCTGTGTTAATATTATCTAATACCAATCAAGAATGGAGCATGGCAGATATAAGGTCTACCCGACGACACCACATCCTTTCACCTCCTCCCTAACGCCGCTCTATACTCATTGACATCATCTCTCGTTTTCAAAGCCCTACTACGCAATGGCGGTGATTCGAAGAGTTGAGACCCGATGGTCGAAGCTTCAAGGGCGTGAAGTTTGCATAGAACCCTGGAAAGTCATTTTTATGTGAAAAGTAGAGTATGTCCTTCTTCATATACTGAACAAAGGAGCAGTTACAGGAAGGCCCAGATGCTCTTGGAAAAAATTGCAAAATTAATTCATAACGGCTTGTATTGTATAGATAGTTTCAGTAACGACAGAGTGCAAAATAGCTACATCATCCTAATTGTTAACTATATACATATTCCATCTTTATTATTATCTAAAACTCAATATACAGAATGAAAGGATCATCCAGAGTTCATCCTCAACCTACTGTACATATGGCAGCACACACTATCCATTAACCAAGTGCTACAAGGCCACCACCTTGAACAAAATGCAGAAACACCAGTTGCTTCACGCCTCCGCCTGCGCTTTCTTAGAAGAAGCCTGCACTCGATTAGCAAAACCATAACAAGTAGAGATGTAACGGACCTTCACTTCAACAAGCAGAATGGCGTCAAATTAGAACCATTTATTGCTAAAAATAAAGAAAAACAGATAATCTACCTCTTTTCCAAATAGGGAGCCGGGCTTGCCCGCTTCCACCCTGTCCTTGGCCGCCCCACCGAACGCACCGCCACGCCGCAGCTTCTCCAACTTCTCCCGTTCCATTTTCTACAAGCGTGAAAATCAATAAATTCACTTCTCCAGCAAAGCAAAGCATAAAAGACTAAAAAAATGCAATTCAATCCGACCCTGCTTGTATTAGTATATATGCACGTCGACAGCTAGGTAAACGGATAATTCAATTTATGAACACCCGACAGCCGCATCGTCACCCACCTAACTTCTCTAACGATTTATTGAGAAAAAAAAATTGAACTTGATTGTATGCACGTTGCCAGATAGTAAACAGCTAGCATCAGCGCTCACCAGGATGTAAACTTTCTCTGCCGCTCTCTCCTCTTCAACCAGAACCCTGCCGCTCTTGGCCGCCGCACTGTCCCCGAAGTATCGTAGGTCCTTTCGAGCGAAGAAAGACTCCATCTTGCTTGCTCTTGTTCTCAGCAGAAACACCGCAGCTTTTGCCGATGACCTTGGTGCTGCCGTAGACATGACCCTCCTCTTATATACCACGCAAAAGACCGGTGCTTTGATCAAAGAATTCAATAGAAAGGTTGCTTGGGAAGGAAGTAGGGGAGTGCTGCTTGGGAAGGAAGCTGAGAGCAAATGTGAAACGAATGAGTTTTGAGAGGAGAATCGACGATTCTCGAGATCAGGAGATGTAGTAGTGGACTTGATCGGAATGGACTGGATACCCCAATATAGAAAGGAAAAAAGCTTTCATCTGAAATTTAACAGGTCCGCATGCATGCCCGTCTCTGCTGGAAGGCCCTTGCAGAAGATAGACACGTGACGTGGTCTGGTAATGGATAAGCACCAGCACTGAAACTTATCAACATGTTCTACTCAATGGTATTCAGGTGGCCAGATGGTCGAATCTTGTTCTCCCGCCCGTGGAATGAGCCGAGTACGGAGTACCGTCGCTCAGCAAGCGGATTGGGCTTTAACTTTTCACCATGCCCAATGCTCGCTCCACTTGGCAGATAGTTGCTGAGGGTCATAAAGAATTTAATTATACTAGTAAACACATACGGGCATGTGCACGTGCTAAATTAAAAGTGTTGAATTTATAGTTGATGATCATTAAAATTAAAATTTTAATATCAAATAAAATTATTTATTAAAGTCATTCATATATTCTAAATTTTTCTAAAAAATTAAATAAAGTTAATATATTTAAGAATAGTCAATAATTTAAGTTGAGTTTTCATTGCCATATAACATTATTATGTGAAGATATTGCATTGTTAGTGTGACATGATATTAATGTGATGAAAATAACCAAAATTGACATATAATATAATACTTGTAATTATCATGTGCAAATGTTAAGTTAGAGTTCAGTTGTACTCACAAATTCTTTTTCTATCGACTAATAATGGCTATCACTTAATAAAAATATATTTACATGATGAATCATTATGAAGTGTATTTCTTTTAAAATTTCAAGCTTAGATAACAAACATTGTTTACATATCAGTCATCATAAAAATAAATTTATACTTTATCAGAAGTGAAAGGTTTGTCACTATACATCATTTTTCAAAGAAGGAGTATTTCTAGATGTATGCATAAAGAAGCTCATTGTTCATTTACATATGATGATGATATAGGCATACATTTGTGGGACAAAAATAGCTAAATGAATAATTTGCTATATTTCATCAAATCAAATAAATACATATTTAAAAACCTAATTTTATTTAAAAAATCCTAATCATATTTCTATAATTTAATCATAATTCTTCTAACTTTTTGTTTCTTTCACATGTAATATGAATGTAATTAACAATCATAGTTAAAACATTAAAATTCACTTATTGTAAATGTATCGACGCATCATTGTATTATTTTTTTATCATTTTATAATTTCTAAAGTATGCTCTAAATGAGATAAATATGACTTTTTAACAATGAAAATTTTAAAAAGATAAAAAATAAAAATAAAAATAGCATTGAATGAGGACATTAGATAGAAGTCTATCATGGAGAGTGGAGGGATCTTACTCGCATTGCAATGCAATCATCCAAAATTAATGAGGAAAATAAATGACAAGGTTGATGATTAGTGGGAAAGAAACATAATGAGAATAGAGCATTTGTTGTATGAAATGTATTTAATTTCCATATGACTGAGATAAAGCGTGAAACGACAAGAGAAATAGAAGTTGATAGGGATATGATTGGGATGGGTGGGATTGCTTCGATATAAATGATAATAGTGTTTAGTTAAAACATTAAAAGTCACATACTGTAAAAAAAATCGACGCATCATTCTATTGTTTTATTTTGACTATTTTAGTATTTTTTAAAGTATGCTCCAGTTTTACTAATGAAAAATTTAAAAAGATATAAAAAAATAAAAAAATAGCATTGAATGCAGATATTGGAAACAAGTCAATTATGGCCAGTGGAGGGACCAGACTCACATTAGAATGCAATCGGCTAGAATTAATAAGGAAAATAAATGACAAAGTTGTTGATTATTGAGAAAGAAAAGAAACGGAAAGAGAACTGAACATTCATGTACTTAATTTCAGTTTGACTGGGACAAAGACAGTTGGAATGTGAAGGGACAAAGACATTCGGAATGTGAAGGGACAAGAGATAAAATTGGGATGGGTGAGATTGCTTCAACACAAATGATAACAATGTTTATTGTTTAACAAATATATATTTACATAAGGAATTTTTTCCAACCCTAATGGAAGTTTCATTAACATGATCAATCATAGTAAAGTATATTTATTTTTAAAATTCTAAAGATTACAGAATAGACGCAGTTTAACTTTTATTCATCATAATAGATATTTTTTGTATGA
Organism: Alisma plantago-aquatica; assembly: GCA_963693085.1. Classification (NCBI taxonomy): domain Eukaryota; kingdom Viridiplantae; phylum Streptophyta; class Magnoliopsida; order Alismatales; family Alismataceae; genus Alisma; species Alisma plantago-aquatica. Next base: position 719,111,746 of record OY856411.1, on the reverse strand, counting down.
GAAACGAAATGTCTCTGCACATTAAATTTCCAAAAGGGAACATTTAATTGTGGTTGGCCAAAATTAGTGAGAAAAATAAACAATAAGATTGTTGATTAGCAGGAAAAGGAAAAAGAATAGAACATTCAGTTATATGGATTTGTCTCTGTGCATCAGATAGAAATATAGTTTCCATATCAAGTCATTGCAAGACCATGTAAAGCGGAGCGGGAAGATGATGACAGAGAATTATCGTCTGTGTCGCAAGATAAGTCATGCTAAGAGAAGGCCATATATGAAAAAGCATGCATGTCCTATAGATAAAGGCAATATTGTTGCTAGACTGGTCATTCGATAAAATACTGATCATTCGATAAGTCGTCCTTCTCATGAAAGGCCCCTTGCCACATCGTAAGTTAGCCTTTTAGGTGTGAATGTAACCGGAAAGAATGTGATGAAGTAGGAGAAAGAATTGGGTGTGGATATAGATGGGAAGGGAGGGAGAGTGGAAATTATTGAGGGAGATGTTGGGAACATCGTGAGAGAGTGGGGATCAGTTATTGATGGAGAAATGGGAAGAAAGGAGGAAGAGTCGTGGAAGGAGTAAAAAAGAAATGGAAGTTGTTAGGCTAGAGGGGAGAGAGGATAGTTTGTTACTCAATAATGAGAAAGTTTTGCTTCTTGTAGAGTAGTAGAGGTTTAAGAGACGATTCTGTTGGGATGAGGAGGGAGGGAGGGAGAGATTGATGGCAATTGAATTAAGGGAGTAAATGTGAGAGAAGAGAGGAAGAGTCACCAAAGGAGTAAAAAAGAAACAAACTGTGACACCCCACTATCACACAGACAACAAGGTGACACACAAAAATGTGCAGAAACACCATAAACCATATATTACCAAAAACACGGTTTAATTAAAACTGTTTGCGCAAAACATATAAAAGAGAACTATTACATCCAGATCCTCATCCTACAAGGAAACATGCTATATGAACATACACAAGCCTTGATATAAGTTCACGGCTTACAGAAATCAGCTGTCTTTCCAGCACATGAGTTCATCACCTGTTCATACATACATAACGGGCCACATCAGGCCAGCATCAGGATATACAAAAGTACAACAACTATACATCGTGAAACATCGTTTAAACACCTCCGAGGACCTAAGAGTATAGGGATGACTCTAGGTCTCTACTACAAAACCACCAAAACAGTAACATGTCCATCTCTTGCCTTCTACTACTCTTCCTCTAGCTGCTCGGCCGCAACCTCACGACCACCACCACGTCTAACGCGATCACCTAAAAAGGTTGTAAACCAATAGGGTGAGACACACAGTCCCAGCGAGAACATAACTCTCCGCTGAAACTATAAAACCTCAGACGGTTAAAGCAGATAAAGCAGATAGCTGGTAAAGACATATAATAAGAGCAGCATACTGAGCAAGACTATTATTACCATCAATCTTATCCAGGGGCATATAACTAAGTATTTCTTTATGGAACATGATTGACAAGATAAGCTTTATAAGAACTTATCACAAGATATCAAGATCGTACAAGTAATTGTAAGAGATAATTGGATCATCTACATAAGCAAGGCCTCAACCAATGTTCCGTGTTTTTCTCTAAGAAGTATATACTATTCGGCTGGATTACGTTTTATTATGCCCTGAGGAAGTGAGTTGTCCTTGCTCAAATCCAACCTTCGACTGCGAAGCCCAAAAACTGGTGCCATACAAGGTCAATGGGAGAGCCGGACTCCATGACCTCACCTTCTCGTGGTTTAGTGCACGAAAATCAAAGCAGGACCACAATCTCTTACTTATATGGCCTCAGCCTTAGGGTCAGCTCCGCAAGCTACCTATCTCTCTAGCTCACCTTGACACATGTGCTAGTATACTTTTTGAACAGATTCATGCTCTAACTCATTGATTCATGGGCATGTTCACCATTCTCTTTACCATATGGAGTCTACAACCACAGTTGTACTCTAATCCTCCTATTTTTGGCTAGGAGAAAACCCCGCATATTCAACAATATGCGCTCCAGGTAATCCCGCTGGATAAACCTATTTCACCATCACCAAATTTTGACGATGATGGATCTATGGCTAGGGCAACTACATGATATGTTTCATTGTAATTAATTGGTATATTTTAAGTGAGTTGTTGAGGCAACCAAGTTGTAAAACATAAACAACATTGAGCTACATTAATACTATTATTATCACATCATCATGGGATCTTAATCCCTCCTCACAAATTGCTACTGCCTCTTAAGGCATCAACATCTTGCATCAACATCCTGGGATAGCAATCCCTTATCTCACCATCAGAGGATAACACCCCAACTAGGCACTCAACCTTTATCAGGTCCTCAGACCTATCTCATCATACTGGTGATGCATGCTATCTCATCAACAAGGATTATTATCATGATGCAATGTTATTCAAAGCACATATAAATCATAGCTCTTACCTAGCTATGAATCCATTTAATATACCTGCATGGTTAGTATGCACATCAAGAGAGATAACTTAAAATCACCAGACATAGCTCTTACGGATTATCATGTCATTAGGATTTGCAATTGCACATGTCATGATTATAAATATGTGTGTCATACTGTATCAATTGCATCACTACTATCAAATCATGGGCATCCATTTATGCTCTTTACCTTATAAACATGGGCAAGTATCGTATCATCTTAATTAGCATTATCTTTAAACATCCAACATAGCATAGGTTTGCAAACTCACATCCATATTTCATTATCAACAAAGATGTGATTACATGATAAAAGATCACTAGGTAGGGTTTCCGGGTCAGGCATGACCCTCGCCAAAGGTGCTCACTACCCTCACTAGAAGTGTGATGGGTAGTGCAACCTTTACTATAGGTGATATCGGGCAGGGTAACAACCCTCACTAGAGGCCTGTCGACCAACCCAAAGGCAAGGTATATCGGGAAACCACTTCATGGTGTGTCGTGCACCTAGAGAGAAAATGTGCTAACGTGTAGCTCAGATGCAAGAAATACATCGTGCAACCAAGACCAAGAAGTGTATCGTATAGTTGGGTCCATGGGGCATATCGTGCATTCAAGGTCAAGGTGTGACAAGCAACAATGTGTATCGGGTAAATCTCAAACGGCTAGCTAGGGTTAGGGTTTGGGTTGTGTCAGACAACCATAACCACCCTAACTACTAAGATTGTGGCGCCCAAAGCCAGCACCATATCGCCCATCAAGGTACACATCAACAAATGACACAAAGGCACCATGAGGAAGCCTATCGCCCAACTAAAACCAACACACCATATCGGTCACCACAAGGTGCTCACAAGGGACACCACTCAACCCATGTTGGGCAAGAACCCGACTCAACATGTATCACCCAAGACTCCAAACAAAGACATCAATTAGGTACTCTATCGGACAAGGGGGCAACAACTACTAGGTAAAAGGATCATCTAGATCAAGGCATAATGCCCAAGCTCATCATCAAAGTCAAGAGAGACATATCGGGCACAAAGCCAACCAAACACATCATATCGAATAAGATCAAAACCCTAGACCAAGGGAGGTGTGTCGGGTAGCACTACTACAAGGTGTATCGTGCAAGGCACTAAGCTCATCCCGATAAGGTTATCATCAACCTAAAGATCACCATCATAAAAACACTAAAAGATCAAGAGGATTGTCTCACCTCTCAACAACCAAGAGAGAGGGGTTTTGCACAACCTCCATCACCAATCGGACAACCTGATGGATCATTTCCATATCGGCTAACTCTCAACCACTACTAGGTCAACACTCAACCAAGGCTCACCTCTCAAATCCATGGTGAGAGAAGAGTGTTTCCCAAGCAACTAGAGTATAGACTCACCTCTCAACAACCAAGTGAGAGGGGTGTTGCCTATACCACTAGAGCCGAACTCACTTCTCAAGACCAAAGGAGAGAAAGGGGTATTGCCCAAGAAACTCTACACATAAGGTTCGACCACTAAAGTCAAAGCACATCCAACACATCCATTATAGAAACAAGATCACATATCCAACAAGATCAAAGATACAACTAGAGCAAGAAACATATCTAGCAAGGAGTATGACCGATCAAGATGAAACATACTATGCAATAAGAAAGGGGAGTAGTATAGATAAGGTTAGGAGTTATGTAACCCGCCTTAATCAAGCTCCAAGATCCTAGCACCAAGCAACACCTTTGGCCACCACAAGAGGAAGAAGAAGAAGACTCCAAAGAGAAGGATCGACCACCAAGCTTAGCTCCTCCAAGGGTATCGACCACCAAGTTTAGCTCCTTTAAGAGTATCGGCCACCAAGGTTAAAAAGGAGAGGTGTCATTCACCAAGGAAAAGGGGAAACTAAGGAACTAAAGGGATCCTTAGCAAAAGAAAAGAGATACATATATAGAAGAGGGTGGAGGAGAAAACAAGGCAATGTGTCGCCCACCTAGGGACACTTGTCCATGGGCAATGCCACCTTCTCATCCCACCTTATACACATGTCCAAGGCAATTGCCACATGCAAGCATCATGCACCAAGTGTCCACTAGAGTGGTGACACAAATGAAGCTAAGAGTCAAAGATGGTCATAGGCCGATACACCTTACTTCCTTGCCCGACACAGCCCCATGGGCAACACTCCCATGGCCAACACAAAGCTCTCTTTCCCGATATAGGGACCAACAAGTCAAAGCAAGGCCCAAACAGAGCAAAACAAGGCCCAATAGAGCTCAACAAAGACCAAGGCAACTCAAGAAATGAGCCCAACCCTTCCTCTCAACTCTAGAGGAAGCAAGAAGAGAGAGAAACATCTCTCAAGGTGACAAACTTGCTCATCAATGCCATAAACCTCTGCAAAGGGATTTCGCCCCCAAAATCTGAAGAGAAAAGTGAGGGATACTGACTCCTCATCTTTTCCTCGATCCCCCATGTGGCTTCCTCAATGCCACGATGATGCCAAAGAACCATCACAAGAACCCAGTCTTTCCTTTTAAACTTATTTACTCTTCTGTCAAGGATCGTCACTGGACCTTCCTCGTAGGTCACATCTTCATCAAGCTCAACCTCAACCGGTTGTATCACTGTCCCTGTATCTGGATGACTTTTCTTTAGCATGCTGACATGGGATACTGGATGTAACATGTGCAACTCTGGCAGAAACTCTAGCTTATAAGCTACCTTGCCAACACGTGCTATTACCGGGTATGGCCCCATATACCTGGGTGCCAGTCTGCCTTTACGACCAAACCTCAGCACACCTTTCTAAGGTGAGACCTTGAGATACACTTTGTCTCCCACCTGGAACTCTAAAGGTCATCAGCGATTATCTGCATATGACTTCTGTCTGTCCTGTGCCGCTTTCAACTATTATTGTATCACTCTGATATTCTCTGTTGTCTGCTGCACTAACTCAGGACCCGAAAGCTGATACTCACCAGACTCATACCAGCATAGAGGAGATCTACACTTCCTGCCATATAGAGCCTCATAAGGAACCATGTCGATGCTCCGCTGGTAACTATTGTTGTAGAAGAAATATATCAAATTGAGATGCACATCCCAACTGCCTAGAAACTACAAAACACATGCTCGGAGAAGATCCTCCAAAGTCTGAATAGTCCTTTCAGACTGTCCATCTGTCTGTGGGTGGAAAGTAGTACTGAACCTCAACTGCGTTCCCAACACTTTGTGCAACTGTTCCCAGAAATGACTCATGAACTGAGGACCTCTGCCAGAAACTATCGTTGTAGGTACACCATGCAACCGCACTATCTCATCTACATACACCTGAGCAAACTTATCAGCTGTATACGTTGTCTTTACCAGTATGAAGTGAGAAGACTTTGTCAATCTATCCACTATCACCCAAATGGAATCATGATTCCTAGTTGTCCTTGGAAGACCAACTATGAAATCCATAGTTATATGATCCCATTTCCACTGCGGCATCAACATGGGTTGCAACGTACCTGCCAGCTTCTGATGCTCAACCTTAACTTACTTGCATATCAGACACCTAGCCACAAACTCAGCTACATCTCTCTTCAAGCCAGACCACCAATATATGTCCTTCAGATTATGATACATCTTGGTGACTCATGGATGCATAACATACATCGATGTGTGTGCTTCCTCGAGTACTAGCTTTCTCAGGTCATCAACATCGGGGACCACCATCCTATTATGATAACAAACTAGTCCATCTTCGGACTCATGGAACCCATCACGCTTTTCACTGCCGAACTCTGACCTGATCAACTACACTGTATCATCTGCTTGTTGTGCATCTTTGATCTGCTATCTCAGTGTAGGCTTTACTTGCATCTTTGCCAATAGTCCTGCCAATAAGAAAACTTCCATCGACACGTTCATCTGCCATAAGGAGACAAACATATCCCGCCTATGGCATTCCAAAGAACTCAATTGTGCTTTCTTCATCGAGCGAGAAGAAGGATACTTTCTGTTAAGCGCATCAGCTACCACGTTCGCCTTACCAGGATGATACTCGATGGTGCAATCATAGTCATTGATCAGCTCTATCCAACAACGTTGTCACATGTTCAGCTCACTCTACGAGAAGATGTACTTCAGATTTTTATGATCTATAAAGATCTGACACACTTCCCCATAAAGATAGTGTCTCCAAATCTTCAACACATGAACCACTGCTACCAACTCCAAATCACGTGTCATATAATTCTCCTCATGTTTCTTAAGCTATCATGAAGCAAAAGAAACCACATGATCTTCCTACATCAACACACATCCTAAGCCTTTCTTGGAAGCATCGCAGAAAATAGCATAGCCCTTCCCAGGCTCTGGCAGCACCAACACTGGAGCACTAATCAACTTCTCCTTCAAGTTTGGAAAGCTTGTTGACAACGATCATCCCAAACATTGTTGACAACGATCATCCCAAACAAAGGGTACATCCATCCTGATCAACTTTGTCATTGGCAACATGATCACACTAAAGTCCTTTATAAACCTCCGGTAGTATCCTGCTAAACCCAAAAAACTATGAACTTCTGTCGGCGTCTTCAGTTGCTCCCAATCTGCAACTAAATCCACCTTCTTGGGGTCCACTCTGACTCCTTCTACAGATAACATGACCCAAGAAAGTCACTTCCTTCAACCAGAACTCGCATTTACTAAACTTGGCATACAACTGATGCTGGCGAAGAAGAGTCAACGCTTGTCGAAGGTGTTGTTCATGATCTTGACTATCCTGACTGTAGATTAAGATGTCATCTATGAAAACTACAACAAACTGATCTAGAAACGGACGGAACACCCTATTCATCAAATCCATGCAAGTAGCAGGCACGTTGGTTAGCCTAAATGGCATAACCACAAACTCGAAGTGACCATACCTCATCCTAACCGCTGACTTTGGTATGTCATTTGCCTTAATCCTCAACTGATGATATCCAGATCATAGATCGATCTTTGAGAACACTGCAGCACTACGCAACTGATCAAACAGATCATCTATCCTCGGCAATGGGTACTTGTTTTTTATCGTAACTTTGTTCAACTAATGGTAATCTATACACAAACACATCGATCCATCCTTCTTATTTACGAACAGGACCAGAGCACCCCAGGGTGATGTGCTTGGTCAGATGAAATCCTTATCCAACAACTCCTGTAACTACTTCTTCAGCTCTGCCATCTCGGCTGGAGCCATCCTGTACGGTGTCTGTGCAACTGGTTGTGTTCCTGGCACCAGATTGATCTCAAAATCAATCTCTCAAGGTGGGGGAACACCAGGGAACTCATCTGGGAACACGTCCACAAACTCTCAGACAACCGACACCTCCTCAAGGCTAGGACCTTTCACCTTGGTATCCATAACGTGAGCTAGGAACGCCTTACAACCTTGCACATCATCTTCTCTGCCACCATCGTTGACACCAAACACGTCGGAAGAATCTTCCTATCTCCTTGGAAGATCCACTTCTCTCTACCGTCATCAAACACTGTCTGCTTAGAACCATAGTCCAACACAACCTTATACTTCACTAAGGTATCCATCCCAAGGATCACATCGAATCTATGCATATCAAGTGGTATAGGATCCACTTGTATATAGTGTCCCAAAAAAGATAAGACACAAGATGGACACTCTTCTCAAAGCATCGAGGAACCATCAAGAGGGGTTTCTAACAACAAGCTATCTCTCTTATAGCTAATAGGTAAAAGACAGTTTTAAGCATAGTTCATGCGATAAAAGAGTGCGTAGCACCTGGGTCAACCAGAACAGATATAAAGCAAGAAGGAGACAAATCAGAATGAAATAACTCCATCTGAACTGCCACCACTTGCGAGTTGACTATTGCCTCCGGTTGACTCATAGCATAGAATCGAGCCATTGCCTGTTGTCCACGTCCTCTACTTCCTTAAACAGATGATCCCACTTGTGACGCTTGACCACATCCTCGCCCTCTGCTACCATTGGGTTGTTGTCTATCTGACCTTTGCTGATTCTGCCTCGGCTGTTGTGTTACTTCAACATCTTTCCTTAGGCAATTTGACCTCAAATGCCCGATCTGTCCATAGTGGTAACATGACCTGCCTTCTATCTGTGGCCTAGATGGCCTTGTCACTATTAGTGAAGCTGTACTATGAGCTTTGGATGGCAAAAATCCAAGCCCTCTTCCCTTACTTGGAGACCACTGAGAGGGTACACAAGAACTCTGCATCGTGGAAAGTGCCGAATACCTTAGCTTCTTGAAGCCATCAAACCTCTGTCTCTGGAACTGAGCAGGCCTTTTCCTGGTCATGAACTTCCTTTTCTCCCTGACAGACCGTTCAATCCTGTGGACAGACTCCACGAATGTGGCAAACCACTCCCGATTTTCCAAAGCAGCAGCATGTGTCGAAAACTTAGCACTCAAACCTTTCTCAAACTGCCTGATCCGCTCATCATCTATCGCCGCCATGTGAGGACAAAACCTCAGTAGGTCCATGAACTTGGCTTCATACTTGATGATGTTCATCGTTCCTTGGTGCAGACGCTCGAACTGGTTGATCTTTTCATCCAGATACATCTTCAGAAAGTATCTGTTGATGAACTCTCACCGGAAAACCTCCCAACCGATCACCTCACCGCATCACTTCTCCTCCTTGATGGCCCACCAGTGGCCAACACTACCTTTCAAAAGGTAGACAACATGCTTGACTTTGTCTGCTTCGGGGATGTCAAGGACCTGGAAGACCTTCTGAAGACATGTCAGCCACAGATCTGCATCCGCTGGATCAGCCATCCCAGCATAATCCGAAGCTCCGACTCGGCGAAGCCGCTCAAAGGTCCTCCCAATGCCAGATGATTCACCATGGGGAGCCTGTGCTCTTGATGGAGGCACTGGCACTCTTTCCACCATGTGATTCATCACAACCATCAATTGCCCCATAAGGTGCTGGTAGGCAGGGTTTTCGAGAATGGATAGGTCAAGTTGGGAGACCTCAGGCACCCGATCTTCATGTGCTTGCATTTTATCTCCATCAATTGATGCAACCTCACTGCTCTCGGCAGCATGTTCTTCATGGTTTCCAGACATCTTTAAGTTTTATCTTCTGCTGAGGGAAGAAGGTTATTGTAAGAAAATCTAGAATACCAACAAGAATAGACACAACCTAGTCCTAGATCCATGTAGACTCAGCGAACCTAGAGCTCTGATACCAAACTAACTGTGACACCCCGCTATCACACAGACAGTAAGGTGACACACAAAAACGTGCGGAAACACCATAAACCACATATTACCAAAAACACAGTTTAATTAAAACCATTTGCAGAAAACATATAAAAGAGAACTATTACATCCAGATCCTCATCCTGCAAGGAAACATGTTATATGAACATACGCAAGCCTTGATATAAGTTCACGGCTTACAGAAACCAGCTGTCTTGCCAGCACATGAGTTCATCACCTATTCATACATACATAACGGGACACATCAGGCCAACACCAGGATAAACAAAAGTACAACAGCTATACATCGTGAAACGTCGTCAAAGCACCTCTGAGGACCTGAGAGTACAGGGATGACTCTAGGACTCTACTACAAAACCATCAAAACAGTAGCATGTCCATCTCTTGCCTTCTACTACTCTTCCTCTAGCTGCTCGGACACAACCTCACGACCACCACCACGTCTAATGTGATCACCTAAAAAGGTTGTAAACCAGCGGGGTGTGAGACACACAGTCCCAGCGAGAAACATAACTCCCCACCAAAACTATAAAACCTCAGACAGTTAAAGCAGATAAAGCAGATAGTTGGTAAAAACATATAATAAGAGCAGCATTCTGAGCAAGACTATTATTACCATCAATCTTATCCGGGGGCATATAACTAAGTATTTCTTTATGGAACATGATTGACAAGATAAGCTTTATAAGAACTTATCACAAGATATCAAGATCGTATAAGTAACTATAGGAGATAATTGGATCATCTACATAAGCAAGGCCTCAACCAATGTTCCATGTTTTTCTCTAAGCAGTATATACTATTCGGCTGGATTACGTTTTATTATGCCCTGAGGAAGTGAGCTGTCCATGCTCAAATCCAACCTTCGGTTGCGAAGCCCAAAAACTGGTGCCATACAAGGTCAATGGGAGAGTCGGACTCCATGACCTCACCTTCTCGTGGTCAGTGCATGAAAACCAAAGTAGGACCGTAGTCTCTTGCTTATATGGCCTCAGCCTTAGGGTCAGCTCCACAAGCTACCCATCTTACTAGCTCACCTTGACACAGGTGCTAGTATACTTTTTGAGCCACGGGCCTGATCACCGTGCTCTTGAGCCATGAACGCATTCATGATCTAACTCATTGATTCATGGGCCTTTTCACCATGCTCTTTACCGTACAGAGTCTACAACCACAGTTGTACTCTAATCCTCCTATTTTCGGCTAGGAGAAAACCACGCATATTCAACAATATGCGCTCCAGGTAATCCCACTGGATAAACCTGTTTCACCATCACCAAATTCTGACGATGATGGATCTATGGCCAGGGAAACTACATGATATGTTTCACTGTAATTAATTGGTATATTTTAAGTGAGTTGTTGAGGCAACCAAGTTGTAAAACATAAACAACATTGAGATACATTAATACTGTTATTATCACATCATCATGGGATCTCAATCCCTCCTCATAGATTGCTATTGCCTCTCAAGGAATCAACATTCTACATCAACATCCTGGGATAGCAATCCCTTATCTCATCATTAGAGGATAACACCTCAACTAGGTACTCAGCCTTTATCAGGTCCTCAGACCTATCTCATCATACTGGTGATGCATGTTATCTCATCAAGAAGGATTATTATCATGATGCAGTGTTATTCAAAGCACATATACCTCATAGCTCTTACCTAGCTATGAATCCATTTAATATACCTGCATGGTTCGTATGCACATAAAGAGATATAACTTAAAATCACCAGACATAGCTCTTACGGATTATCATGTCATTAGGATTTGCAGTTGCACATGTCATGATTATAAATATGTGTGTCATACTGTATCAATTGCATCACTACTATCAAATCATGGGCATCCATTTATGCTCTTTACCTTATAAACATGGGAAAGTATCTTATCATCTTAATTAGCATTATCTTTAAACATCCAAGATAGCATAGGTTTGCAAACTCACATCCATATTTCATTATCAACAAAGATGCGATTACATGATAAAAGACCACTAGGTAGGGTTTCCGAGTCAGACATGACCCTCACCAAATGTGCTCACTACCCTCACTAGAAGTGTGACGGGTAGTGCAACCTTTACTATAGGTGATATCGGGTAGAGTAACAACCCTCACTAGAGGCCTATCGGCCAACCTAAAGGCAAGGTATATCGGGAAACCACTTCATGATGTGTCGTGCACCTAGAGAGCAAAGGTACTAACGTGCAGCTCAGATGCAAGGACTACGTCTTGCAACCAAGATCAAGAAGTGTATCGTGTAGCTGGGTCCATGGGGCATATCATGCATTCAAGGTCAAGGTGTGACGGGCATCTATGTGTATCGGGCAAAGCTCAAACGGCTAGCTAGGGTTAGGGTTTGGGTTGTGTCGGACAACCATCACCACCCTAACGGCTAAGATTGTGGCGCCCAAAGCCATCACCATATCGCCCATCAAGGTACACATCAACAACTAACACAAAGGCACCATGAGGAAGCCTATCGTCCAACTAAAACCAACACACCATATTGGTCACCACAAGGGCCACCACTCAACCCATGTTGGGCAAGAACCCAACCCAACATGTATCGCCCAAGACTCCAAACAGAGATATCAACTAGGTACTCTATCGGCCAAGGGGGAACAACTACTAGGTCAAAGGATCATCTAGATCAAGGCATAACACCCAAGCTCATCATCAAAGTCAAGAGATCCATATCGGGCACAAAGCCAACCAAACACATCATATCGGCCAAGATCAAAACCCTAGACTAAGGGAAGTGTGTCGGGCAGCACTACTACAAGGTGTATCATGCAAGGCACCAAGCTCATCCTGACAAGGTCATCATCAACCTCAAGATCACCATCATCAAACCCCTAAAAGATCAAGAGGATTGGCTCACCTCTCAACAACCAAGAGGGGGGTTTTGCACAACCTTCATCACCAATCGGGCAACATGATGGATCATTTCCATATCGGCTAACTCTCAACCACTACTGGGTCAACACTCAACCAAGGCTCACCTCTCAAATCCATGGTGAGAGAAGAGTGTTGCCCAAGCAACTAGAGTATAGACTCACCTCTCAACAACCAAGTGAGAGGGGTGTTGCCTATACCACTAGAGCCGAACTCACTTCTCAAGACCAAAGGAGAGAAAGGGGTATTGCCCAAGAAACTCTACACATAAGGTTCGGCCACCAAGGTCAAAGCACATCCAACACATCCATTATAGCAACAATATCATATATCCAACAAGATCAAAGATACAACTAAAGCAAGAAACATATCTAGAAAGGAGCATGGCCAATCAAGATGAAACATACTATGCAACAAGAAAGGGGAGTAGTATAGATAAAGTTAGGAGTTATGTAACCCGCATTAAGCAAGCTCCAAGATCCTAGCACCAAGCAACACCTTCGGTCACCACAAGGGGAAGAAGAAGAAGACTCCAAAGAGAAGGATCGACCACCAAGCTTAGCTCCTCCAAGGGTATCAACCACCAAGCTTAGCTCCTTCAAGAGCATCGACCACCAAGGTTGCAAAGGAGAGGTGTCGTTCACCAAAGATGAGGGAAAACTAAGGAACTAAAGGGATCCTTAGCAAGAGAAAGGATATACATATATAGAAGAGGGTGGAGGAGAAAATAAGGCAATGTGTCACCCACCTAGGGACACTTGTCCATGGGAAATGCCACCTTCTCATCCCACCTTATACACATGTCCAAGGCAATTGCCACATGCAAGCATCATGCACCAACTGTCCACTAGAGTGGTGACACAAACAAAGCTAAGAGTCAAAGATGGTCATAGATCGATACACCTCACTTCCTTGCCCGACACAGCCCCATGGGGGACACACCCATGGCTGACACAAAGCTCTCTTGCCCGATACAGGGTCCAACAAGGCAAAGCAAGGCCCAACCAGAGAAAAACAAGGCCCAATAGAGATCAACAAAGCCCAAGGCAACTCAAGCAACGAGCCCAACCCTTCCTCTCAACTCTAGAGGAAGTAAGGAGAGAGAGAAACATCTCTTAAGGTGCCAAACTTGCTCATCAACCCTAAACTTAGGTTATTTGCAAGTAGCACCTCCAACCCTCAACAAAGCTCAAGCAAACCCTAATCACCAATAGAGGTGATTAGCAAGCAACTAAACACAAGGTTTACACAAAGCAAACAGGATAAGCCCAAAACGGAGGTCATGGTCCTTACACAAATGGTGTAATTAAAAGGATAAATGTGAGAAAAGAGAGAAAGAGTCATGGAAAGAGTAAACAATGAAGAGATATGTGGAAGCTTCAAGCCCAAGAAAACCCCCACACGAGATACAACCCAAGCATGCACAATAAAAGTCATGACCGTCCATGTAGACAAAGCCAATAACCACAAAATAAATAACCAAGCAGAGAACATGATTGGCAAAGAAGACCGTAAAATTCTATTAAGCAACCTCAAAAAGATTACGAGGATTGTCGCTCCCTCACAATCCCGTTCCCACAATAGAATATTGTAACCCACTCTCGTTCTCTCCCTCTTTGGCTATCTTTTGTGGCTTCCCATTTTGACACATGATGTTGTCCTACATTGGCACACCCGAAGTTACCACATGTTGGAACCCCACACATCGGTACTCCTTTGGCACACAATATCCATTGGTGTCTGTCACTATTTATAGATAGGGACTCCTCGTTAGACAATACAAGAGGATATGATAATTATATAGGGATTAGGAAACGACAATACAAAAGGGTAAGCAAATAATATCTTGGACTCCAAGTCTAACATTAATTGCACTTTCCTAATATTGTTAGATATTATTTCTTATCCAATCAGGATAAGATACAAAATCCTAACAATCTCCACCTTGAATCTTATCCACTGAAGTTGCTCCTCCAAGAAGTTTTCTCCCATTCTTCTTCTATTCTTCTTCCCTCAGAAACTGCTCCTGTTTCCAGAAGTGTATCACCATGCACGCCTGCATGGAGTGTGTGTCCAGACATGATTGTCCATACCCTTCATGTGAGAGCTCCTTGTATTGTACAGTTTGAGAAACTGTACCGCCTATACCTGTGGTTGGAAGAACCGAATCCTTCGCACCTTTGGCCCCCATGCCATAGGGTTGTGTCTTCTTTTAGTCACACCCACTTGAAGACACTTCGTGGTCGGTCCAACCACGACTTCCTCTTTCCAACAGTTGACAGCTTCACCTCTGCATCTGTTGAAATTTGCAGCTGAGTTTGCAATCTCGCACCAGACTGCCCGTGAGAGTTGAATACATGTAGCAATCTTCAGGTTCATGACACCCGCCACACATGCTAGTGTTTCATCTACACCTTCCATGTCAGTAGACCTCTCATCATCCACTCTTCTTTTGGTTAGAAAAAATCCAACCAGTTGATAGAACTAGGTAGCCTCCATTGTCGCTTGCCCCTTGCAAGTGAATTGCACGACTCCACCTCGTATTGATATTTCACAACACGTGGATTCGCTCCCGCCTGGTTGCATAATGATGTTGCCATCAAGATTTACTACCGGATGACCTCCAACGGTAGTTGTCGATGTCGTCATGTTTTTCTGTGCTTTAAATAATAGTTGGTGAAGAGAGAGAGAGCGAATGGAAGGTTGCAGAAGTTATCAGGAGAGAGTGGTTGAAGAGGGGATAACAAGGGGCATATTGTGGGGATGAGCATGGCGAGAATGGGAAGCAGTTTTTGACAGAATAATTATTTTGATTTAAATTTGCAACTAAATAAGGGAGTGGAAAATGTGGAGTTGAGAACCCTAGGAAGAGAGTATTGGAGGTTGTTGGAGAATGAAATAGGAAGAGGCGTATATTGTGGGAGATGAGGGCCGTGAGAGTAGGAAGCGATTATTATTGAGTTAATTAGTGCGTAAGCGGAGGGTGGAATTCTGTTACCTTTTTAAAATCTGTAAGACAAACATAGTGGCATAAGAGAGATAATAATAGTGAAAGAGTGAATTAAAGAGTTGTTAGGAATGTGGTGAGAGAGTGGGGAGTCGTTATGGATGTGATATTCATTTTTTGTTTAATTTTGAGGATAAGTGAATTACAAGAAATTAAAATAGGAAAGTGAGAAAAAACGTGAACATAAATTGAATGAAGGAGAGAACGCCAACTCAAAATGCTGGCTTCTAATTGGTCAAAGAGGTTTTGAATGGCTGATTTGTAAATAAACAAAAAAACTCCCTCCTTTTATAATAGTATAGATTTTCAAGGTTGGAATCCTGAATATGATCCTGATAGTTAAGCTTTGTTTGAAAATCTTCATAATCAGAGAGCCTGTACTTTTTTATCAACTAGCGGGGAGCACATGACGTGAATTACACTGACATTACGATTGATCAAGATATTCTTTTAATTGTTGAATCTAAATTAAAAATAGTTGTATCAAATGATTCATACTCTCACATCTGACATCAGCCTTTGTCATAGATTTTGTGAAAGAAAGAGAATTCAAAAAATTAAATTTCTAAAATATCAATTATCACCATTTATTGTAGAAAAAAAATCAAAAGCCAGTTGTTTAAATAATAGTTGTACTTACTGACATGTGGTGATTGCCAGGTATATATTCTTCGAATTTTTAAAAAAATGTCAGGTATGAGACTATTCACATGTTTTTTACATACATATATCTAATTTTATAACCACTTCAATAAAAAATATTGCATATCAAAATTGATTTTTTGTCATGCTCATGATTAATTATGCACTACCCTTAAGAGTGAGAGAGCAACTTGATTAACAACCACTTGATTCCCTATAATCTATAAGTACATTAAAATGTTGGATGAATTAGCACACATATATGCTGCTAGGACACAAATAATGAACAATGAGCACACGAACAAACTATTGAAGTGTGAGAACCTATTACACTAAACGAGATTAATCAAAACATAAAAAACAATCAATCACTAATTAATCACATACCCAAAATTATGGATAAATCAAAACCGATTTCAACATCAGCACCCACTCAGAAACATTTGCATAAGAGCCCAACATCTTTCTTATATCCATACTATGCCAAGAATTTGATACAAACTGTTCTACCACCTTAGACACAACATATATACATAGGAGAACAATATTTGTACATGCCACACAACAAACATTAACATGCTAACAAAATTTTGATTCGTTTGAAACACCATATACAAACTTTTTCTGCCCGGACCTAAGAGTATAGGGACGACTCTAGGACACACTAGACATCTAATCAACTTTATTAAAGATTCATTACTATAGCTCCTCTTTGCTGCCACATGTTTGTTTTCGTCACTTCTGATTACCTAAAAAAATGTGGCGAACCACAAGGGTGAGACCCATGTCCCAGTAAGAGATATAACCTCCAGCAACGTTGATTGATTACAACATTTTAAAGTAATTAAATAGTGAAACAAATTAATCAAATATAACAAATAAGCTCAACAGCACTGATGATTAACAAAATACACAAAGGAGTAGATAATAACTATCTTCATTAGCTAGACTATTCTCATATCCCTATTAACAAAAGAAGGAGTCTAGCAGCATGAGCATGTCTAACATCATGAATAAATCTAGTATCATATTCATAGATAACAACATCAGTATGTCTAACAAGTTAAACATATCAACATCATAAGAGGAGCTACAACATAAGCACAACTCTCTGGATAAGCATGATTAGCAGTATATGCATCTCTAGTTACAAAGGAATGGCTAGCATGATAAACATAACTAACAAGATGGGATAGCTAGTATCATGATTATAATCAGCAGTATCAATATAGTTATCAACACGACATAGCTACTGTATGTACGCATCTTCAATCTTAAGCATATCCACAACCTTAGTGTATCTACTATCTCTTACTTGTACTAAGCATCATCTTTATGTAAAGATAACAAACAAGGCTTATCATCCAATGTGAAATGTTGTGTATAACCCTACATAAATATGCTACACGGCTATATTACATCTTTTATTGTGCCCTGGGGAACTTGAATCGTACCATTCAAAGTCCAACCAACCCATGTGAAGGGCTATTCGATTCCGTACAAGATCTAGGAGTGCTAGTATCCTAAGATCTCTTACCCTCAGTCAGTACGAGTAAAAAGGCAGTGACATATCAGTCAAAGCTGCCACCACAATGACATATAGTCTTGTAACTAGCCCACCTTAGTACATGTCACGGTCTAGGATCTAGGGTATTCAAACCCAATCACTGAGGTACAATCGCAATTGTCCTCTAATCATATCATGTTATAATCACCGAGACACGACCACATCCATTCTCAATCACATCAGATGTATGACGCATGGCCATAGACAACCTCCACAATCTGCATTGTGGATGATAAGGATATACCCTCAACCTGCCACCCCCACATACGCAACAGTATGCGCTCCGAGTTTCCCTTAGGAATACTCGTTTCACCATCCAACAAGTTCTGACACTGAAGATGGTTCTACAACACATGTCACTACATTATTAGAGTTGCACTTGATTAGTTAGCAAACAAGTGGACATAAAAACCCTAATTCACTTCTAGCAAGCATATACATATCAAAACTTCGAAAAGATATAAAATGTTTGAAACATAATTTTTTATCTCATCATCACATGGTACTATTCACTTGCCATTCATGAGACCACACTAGTCATCATACTATCACAAGACATAAATCCTTTACACAATATCATAGTGTATCAACCCTTATCAACATAAGAGGATTACACCTCATTCAAGGATCAACCATTCCCAAAGGTCATT
Organism: Alisma plantago-aquatica; assembly: GCA_963693085.1. Lineage (NCBI taxonomy): Eukaryota > Viridiplantae > Streptophyta > Magnoliopsida > Alismatales > Alismataceae > Alisma > Alisma plantago-aquatica. The sequence continues at coordinate 719,093,249 of OY856411.1, read as the reverse complement.
AAGACCATCATACTATCACATGATATAAATCCTTTTCACAATATCACAAGGTATCAACCCTTATCAACATAAGAGGATTACACCTCATTCAAGGCTCAACCATGTCCAAAGGTCATTAAGACCATCATATTATTCCCTTCAAGATCACCATTATCTTTGCATGCCTAATAATAAGGCTCAACAACATTACTTGCATATAATACACTGGATCAACACAATATTGCATTAATGAGCTAGGATATATTCATAAACAATCATAGCAGGGTTATTAACATTAAGATTTTTCCTTTATTACATCAACATGCAAGGAATCTAGATATGATTAACCCTCATCATATTCATATTGCACATGTTTAGCATAAGAAAGTATCAACCATGCAGCTATGATAACCACCAATTAACATATTAAGGTTATTATCATATTAAGAAGGTTATTTCACCATCATTCCATCATATAAGAAGATTAAACATGAATACTCATCTTTATCTAGTTGCATTAGAGTTAGGTTCAACAAGATAAATTATATTAATGTTACTAATCAACACTCATACCCAAATCCTAACTCACAACATCCCCATTGGATCATGGATGCATAAGGTGAAGCATCACCATCACATTCCATACTATTCTCAAGTATGAACCCACACATAAATCAAGATGTAACCATCGGTTATATCATACTAGGGTTTCCACAACAATAAGAGAGTAACCCATGATTGCATTAGTCATTCAAGGACTATTCATACCTAATTACCATCATTTAGTTATATTAAACCTAGGTATAACAAGCTATACCTCATTAGGGTTACATATCAACACAATATGGTTATCATCCGATCTATTCTTATGAGCGAATAGGTAAGACTACCTTATTCAGGGTAACCCTCCATTTGTTCCACCATCATTCAACTAATATCACCATACCACAATGTCACCCAGAACCATTGGATGTTTAAAAGGTAAGACCATGGGTTGTTTACATAAGTAAACACCTTGGATAAAACACCTATGAAGTCCTTTATTTGTGCTCTAGAAAGAGTCACCATTTAACCCTAGACATCTCTTGATTAACAACACAAAAAGTTCCATTGAGAGTAGGGTAAAACCCACAATCGACTGTTCATTTAAAACAAGACATCTATTATCAACAAGCAAGCTCCTTAAATTGATCATATAAAGGAAATCATCTAAGTCACATTATTAGGACCAACATATTACATTAGCCATCATACCACTTTATTGGAGGAATAAACATTAGATCTTGACCATTGGCTCAAGTTCATATGTTAAAACCATCAATTGTAGTATATGTCCGACCATTGCATCAAATGACCCAAGAAACAATTGGTATAAGGCTTAATTGATGTTACGACTATATGATAACTCACCATAGGTTTTGGAGACCTGATACACCATCATTAGTGACTATTAAGTCACCATAGGTTGTTATATCAACACTATATTCATTAATCAACATCAAATATCAAACTAATATCACCATTGATTGATAGCATCATTAGGGTACTTAGTTGTTAATCACTAAGATTCTAATTAGGCCAAAACATGAACTAAAGGGGTGAACGTCATTTGACACCCTTGTTCACCACCATTAGTTGTCATGAAGATAACACCATAGGGTTGTTGCAATTGTACCATCATTGAGTCATGGGTTTATAGAAGAAATCAACTGAAAACCCTAAAATTGACCATTGGTTGATAAGTGCTTAGCACCATAGGTTGTCAAAGCAACCTGATCCAAGTCATATTATACCTTAGGAATAATGTACACATGATCACAGGTTCATCTAAAATTGAAATCAGAACAGGAAAATTATAAAAATCGAAATCCAAGTCAAGCATATATTTTTAGTGCATGGACCATCATTTTCAAGCAAGAACATGAGATAGCCAGCTTATGGTAAGAAATAAACATGGAGCAAGTTATAAAACTTGCCTCTAATGAGAATATAAGCTCCTACACATAAGAAAACATGAGCAGGTAGGGTAGAAAATCCAATCATAAGCTGCGAAAGGTTGGGTTTTAAAGCTTTAGAGCAATTTCTACCATGAAACATAAGGAGCAAGAAAGGTTGGGTTTTAGAGATTTAGAGCAATTTATACCATGAGCAAACCCTAAACATAAGCAAACTCTAAACATAAGGAGCAAACCCTAAACATACGGAGCAAGAAAGGTTGGGTTTTAGAGCTTTAGAGCAATTTCTACCATGGAACAATAAGGTCCCGACCTAGAGAAAGGTAGGAGGAAGGATAACAAAGAAATAAATGGAGGAAAGAATGGGATTCTTACTCTTTTAGGTAAGATTTTTAAACCCTAAAAGGAAGTCAATTGCAGCCCTATATTCTTTTTCCAAGAAGGTCCCCTCTTTCTTCTTCCTTGGATAGGAAATTCACAGCAGCATAGAGGGAGGATTAGGTTTGTAGAAGGAGGGAAGTAGTGGATAGAAAATGGCTCATTTTGGTGCTTAGAGAAAAGTATATGAAACTTTAAGATAAAGAAAAAGAAAAAGTTGAAGTTCTAGTATCTTTCCAAGTGTCCATGGCCTTAAACTATTAAGAATATACAAGAACACACACAAGCAGATCCCCCACCATACATAGATACATGATTATCCCTCATTTCTTGAATTTCCAAACAAAAAAAAATAACTCACTAGTTGATAGCTACTAAAGGTAGCTCATCCATGAAGGGGTAAACTCTAAAATACCCTTAGAGAAAACACCTTCAAACCAAGGTCTAGATAGGTTTCCCATGTCTAAAAAAGCTCAATAATGATGATAATGTGACATCCCGCCATCACAAAGGCAGTGAGATGCCACACAAAAATGTGCGGAACCACCGTAAACCACATATTACCAAAAATACGGGTTAATTAAAACTGATTGCAGAAAATGTCTTAACAACAGAATTATTACAACTAGATCCATATCCTGCAAGAAAACATTATATACATATACATAAACTTGATACATGTCCACCAGCTCATAGGATCCAACTGTTCTATATACATCAAAAGACTTCACATGTTTCTATACATAACAGACCTAGCCAGGTCAACAACACGATACGAAAACCATAACAACTATACATCATGAAACCTCGTCAAAACACCTCCAAGGACCTGAGAGAACATGGATGACTCTAGGACTCTACTACAAAACAACCACAAAAGCAACATATCCATCTCTTTCCTTCTACTATTCTTCTTGTTGCTCTGCTACAACACTACGTCTAGCACATCCACATAAAAAGGTTTTAAACCAACAGGGTGAGACACACAGTCCCAGCAAGGAACATAACTCCCCTCCGAACTATAAAACCTTGGAAGAGCTAGAACAAATAAAATAGGTAATTGATATAAGCAGATCATATATGCTACATACTGAGCAGAACTAACTCTATAACATCTTATCAGGATATCTAAGAAGCATATAAGCAGATAATATATGGAACATGATTGACAAGACAAGTCATATAAGAACTTATCATAACATCTGAGGAACATGTAATTAACTATAAGATATAACTAAGACAACTATACAAACAAGGCATCAACCAATGTTCTATTTTTACCCTAAGTAAATATATTATACAACTAGATTACAATTTATTATGCCCTGAGGAAGTGAGTCATACCACTCAGTTCCAAACCGACCACCGCTTGGTCACAATCGATTGTCATACAAGGTCAATGGGAGAGTTGGATTCCATGATCTCTTTCTCTTGTGGTCAGTGCACAAGAACCAACAATTAGGATCGTAGTCTCGTGCTTAAGTGGCCTCAGCCACACAGGGTCAGGCTACCCTCTGCCTAGCCCACCTTGGTATAGGTATCGACGCTAGAAAACTGAGCCACGTGCCTGTTCACCGTGATCCATCATCACTGAGCCATGGGCCTGTTCACCATGCTCTATCACATATCCTCAGCCATGGGCTTGTTCACCATGCTCTAACCACACTGAGCCACGGGCCTGAAACCGTGCTCTTTACATGCACTACTACTTCAGCGTAGGCGCACCCCGCGTATTCAACAATATGCATTCCAGGTTAACCCTTAGGAGAACCTATTTTACCATCACCAAACTCTTGACGATGATGGCTCTATGGCCAGGGCAAACTGCATAAAAGATTCATCTGAAATTACTTAACATATTTTAAGTGGATTGCAAGATTCAACCAAGTTGTGTAACATGCAAACTATAAGTAAAAGTAAACAACATAGATTCCATTATCTTGTGTCATACTGTCACTAATGCTTTCAATGCCATCAACATCATCCTGATCCATCACAAGGATCCAACATTACATGTTACCACTTGGCCTCTTGCCAATCATCAACATCCATCTCAAGGATCAACATCTTAGGGACTCAATCCCACCATCAAGGCACACATTGCCATTCCATGGGTAGCACCCATCATATATCATTGGGTTCATCATAACCCTTGATGTTCCATATCATATCACTATCATACCATCACCATGGCTATTACCTGATTTCATATCCATACACATGGAACCTGCATGGTTAGCATAATCATAGAAAAACAAAGGTACTTGTACAAGGAACATCTTTAACTCATTACTTTATTATGAGAGATGTAACTTATGCAACATAGATGAACATGCCTATGCATAATCATTCACATATATATATCAAGCAAGCATTAGGGTTACCAAACGAACATGGGATACAACCCTTATCATAGGTATATCAGGTAAGGGATAACCCTCACCAAAAGCACAACGTCCCTCACTAAAAGCATCATATCCCTCATCATAGGTATAACAAACTTCACCATCTTGGTTAACACCCTATATCGGGCTCAAGCATCTAGGTCAGATCGATATTGTTTAAGACATCTAGCTAACTAATTCCAACAGGCCGATAACAGGCAGTACCCTCCCATAATGGCTAACAGCTCATGTGGTTAACGCCACATCTCGATAACGCCCTAAGGCCGATAATGTGCTAACACACTGCTCAAAGCAGGTCGATACATAGGAGGACGATACAAGGTAGGACAATATCATTAGGATTTCGATATTGTGCAAGGGTAAACAAGGTGCATAACACCCATAACGGGCTAACCATGTGATAGGTCGATATCGCTCAAAGGACAAAGCCAACACAACGTCACCTTACTATCCTGATAACGACCATCAGACATATCGGCCATCTAACGCAATTTTACTATGCGCTTAAACACAAGAGAATGTGTCGAAGTAATATAGGCCTTGTGAGGCCCGAGTCGAACACATGGATACTCGGAATTGTTGGTGACTCCTACGGACTAGTTGCAATCAGCTAAGCCGATTAAAAGGTGAGGGTTTTTGTGAAAATTAAAAAGAAAATTGAAAGAAAACAAAACGAACAATCGATTAAATTTTTGGTTTAATCAATTCAAGAAGGCATCTTTAGGATTGCGATTTCACCACGGGTTTTCATTGTATTAGATTTTATATAATGCCTCAATTTTATCTCTCTATCCAGGTAGTGGCCTGAAAACAGAATTGCCCACTGTCGTGGTGCAATTCACTACCTAGGTCTAGGTCGGTTCCACCATCGTAGTAACCTATACCCTAAACTAGGTGCATTATGAACGATCTCTCAGTATACACCATTAATTTTACACCACCTTGGTCAAGGGATTTATCAATTAATGTAGATTTTGTCTCTTTTCAGCCGTTAATCCCTCTTTCAAAGTGATTAAGGGCATTAGGTTATTATTATGGTGATCAAGCATAACAATATATGGATAAAACAAAACTATACCACGGATTTAAGAGATAAAATATGAATTACTATTATAAAATTGTCATACAATGAATCCCCGGGCTACTCCCGGTCCTAAAGACGAAGGGGATTAGCCCCGCATGTTCATCTCAAACAAGTACAAGGTAGAGATAAGGGAAATCATGTGAAAAACGTGAATTGAGAGTTGAAACCCCTGAACGGAGAAGAATCGGTTGATCCTTTGCGTAGAACACGTTCTCTCCCGCCTTTTGGTGGTGAAATCCATCTTCTGCGGCATCCGAATCAACTGGTATGAGCTTCTAGCCTCCGTTCTCCTCTCTACTGCTCCTCGGTACTCGTGCAATGGCTAAAAATGATCCTCCCCACGTCTGGGCGGCCGTCTTTAGGTATATCGCGGTCATTAGGTCGCTAATTAACCGTAGCCATCCGATTGAGATCATTAGGAATCAAACACATATCTTACGGTGTCGATACCATCGACGTGGGTCGATGGTATCGACCCAGTGTGGTAGCGGCAGCCCTTCTTTCCTTTCATCCGAGTGCCTGATGTAGTCTCGATACCATCGACGCGGGTCAATGGTATCGACTACCCTATAGTGACGGTTTTGTCATTTTGCATCGTTGTAGCCTCCGTGCGTCGATGGTATCGACTTGGTGTCGATACTATCGACTGCTTCTTCGCCAGCAACCTGATGATAGCTCGATACCATCGACATCCCTGTCGATAGTATCGACTTTTTGCTGATACTCGCGGCTGGAAGCCTGTGGTCCGGTCGATGGTATCGACTTCCGTCGATGGTATCAACAGAAGCAAATACTTGTTTTTCCTGAAATTCAAACACGAAACCACATAAATTCACACAAATAATAATATTTTGACAATTGATGCTCAAAACGATGAAATAAAGGGGATTTGACATAAAATAGTAGCAAAGACCAAAGTGGATGAATTATGCAACATTAACCATAAAAATGACTAATAAAAGCATAAAACACATATCAAACAGGTCTATAAATGCGACTCAAAATCATCGCATCAAACTCCCCTAAGCTTGAACGTTAATCGCCCTCGAGCAACTAATCCTTAGAATAGAATTGCTAATGTCAACTGAAGAACAACGCATCACAACTAACATCCAAATGACTCCCACTTAACAATCACATACCGGCCCTCTCTAACCACAGAACGGTAATTACCCTGAAGGCGACAGTGATCATCCATAAGAGAAATTGACCTCAAAACTGATGAACACTATCACATAAGGCAGTTAACATAATAAAACTCACCGGTTCAGACTTGGTGCATCTTGTGATCTCCATACTACATTGCTCGCCCTAACTACCATCTACATGGAAGCAGTTCTCCTGATATTCATTAGTGAGGAGAAATTCACGGTGGCCTACCAATCCGAGCAACGCGTGGATGAAGATGGGTGGTTCATGGAAGAAAGTGGATGTATTGTACAGTTTCAACATGCATAATACAAAAATGTCCTACATGATGCAAATGTACATGAGAAATGCCCTAATGCCTAAAATTGGGTGGAATGATGCATGTACTAACCATCCATCTCAAAACGAGACGGACATCTAATTAAGCTACATCATGTACTCAATAATTCTTGAAATACAGGTGATATTATGTTCCTTTCTCCTTCTTATTCTTGTTGCTTTTACATAACTCTTTTTCTTTTTTTTCATTATGTCGATTTTCCAGATTTTTTTTTCAACCCTTATATCCATAATTGATAATGAATATTTTATTGGGCTTATTTTCTTCATACTCAGAACTTTGCACTATTTAGAAGGTATGGACAATTTAATTCACCATTGGGGAAAAATTGAAATACATGATATACTTTATGCATGAAAAATTATGAATGCATCTACATGACATGCACCTAAAGGTAATGTGCATGTATCACTATTCTCATTTTTTTCTTTCTTTTATGCAAAACATATGGAAAAAGAATTAATGCAAGCCCTATCTAAGTGCAATGCAGTCAAAGAAGTTAAAACTGTAAAGTACTTCCAATTCTTGTGGTGGATTGCAAAAAGTGAAAAGGTGGAAAGATCACAAGACTAGGTGACTGAACCTTAGATAATTATTATGTGTCCCTCCTTACTGACCTGTGTAGTAGTTAAGAAGTTTCTCTCTCCTACTTCCGATTAAAGTCACATTACCATTTGGTCGGATTAGGCTCAAACAACCATTTCCGTCCACTTTCATGAATCATTAGGAGTACAGTTGTGAATTGTTGTTTCAGAGTTGATAGAACCAATCATTTTCGTAGGTTAATTACACAAGGTTAAACACGACAAGCTTTGCACATGTACAAAATTTTTTAAAATTCCCTTGATTTTTCCCATGCACACTCTAGAGATAACACAAACTTTATGACATCCACGATTACACTAGATAGCATGTGGATCCTAAACAAACTAAAATTGCTAAAAACTAAAAAAAAACAATAAAAGATAAAGCTGTTCCAACTACCCCCTAAGCTTGAATTCGACTATGGCCTCATAGTCAAAAACAAACTTAAAGATTGGAACAGTGATACCAGATCACTCCTGTGGTGGTGGAGGCATGTACTGCGGTGCCGTGGGGTCCCAAGATGGGTACTGCCCCTGGAAATTCGGATCATACTGAGGCATCGGAGGAGGCTGTGGGTACCCCCCAAAATAATTTTGGCTCCAGTAATGATAAAAAAACGGCTGCTGTTGCTCCTCCATCCTGTGCAGCCGGTCATGGATGTTCTGCTGATTCTTGAACAAAAGGCGCTCATTCTCAAAGATCGCCTGCAGATTGACAAAGAGCCGGTTGGTAGTATCTTGAATACCGGCAAAGGTGGCAGTGTGGCCATGCTGGGTCTGTTGGATGTCTTGCAGCATCATGTACATGCCCTGCATGGAATAGGCATCCTCGCTTGGCTGTGAGGGCGGTGGTGGTGGCGGCGTAGGCTGTGATGATGAAGATGCACCCGGATGCATCCGAGGACGCTTCCGGGGTGCCACTCATGCTCGAAGAGGTGTAAAGGCCTCCTCTTCCTCCTCAATCTCGTCGTCATGTCCTTCGTCGCCGCCGTCATTGCCGCCTTCTTCATCGGAGTCGTCGATGGCTATGATTGGCCATCGAAAATGTTGTGCCCCGTCGATGTTGAAGACCGGATCGGGCAGCGCGCACTCCTGGTAGGCGTGGTTGACATGGCAATGTGCAAACGCCACGCCATCTTGGAGAAGTAGGAGATTGGACCGGTGTAAATGCTGCAAGTTCACCTTGCTTCTTGTAGAGAGAGGAGTCAGCTACTCGAGATTCAACCCCAGGTAGATGGCCAACTTAGTGATAAGCCTGCCAAAGTGAATCGAGGCTTTCCTCGTACTCCTCTTCACGTCCAATACTCGCTGTAGAAAGAAGGCACCCCAATTGCATTCTTGTCTCTTCAGGAGTTTATACAGAAATAATAGGTCTGACCCCTGAAATTTGCTGAGGGCCAGATCACCCTGGGCAAAAAGCGTAGAACTCAGCATCCGGTGCAGTACCCGGACGAAAGGGTGCTTGAAATCGGCTACCGCGGCATTGTGGTAGCTCACCGACTTTCCTTGCGGCACCGTCACCAGCTCGGAGAAGATGGCGTCGTAGTCGGTGCGGTTATCCAGCCGCCGGTGGTCGTACTGAGAATGGTTCCAGTTGAAGATCTTGTTGAACTGCTTGAGCGTGAGGGTGTAGTCGTGGTTGTACAGCCAGAAAGACACCCGGCCCTTGATCCACTCATGATCGGTAGCCACGATGTCGTTGGGCACAACACAGACATCCAGTGACGCCATGAACTCCTCCACCAACTCCTTGTATGTGGGCTAGTCGCCGAAGAACGGATTGCCATCTGCATGAAATTCTAGCTCGCCAGGCCTTATTGATGTGTGGTGGGCCTGTCCCTTCAGAACGTAGGACAAGTTGGCCTCGAATCTGAGATCTCGGATCATCTCCCGGTCCACATACTGGGTGGGCTCTATCTTCCTCTGCATGATCTCCTCGTAGATCTTCCGGACCTCTGAGGAAGGATGGACAAGTCGGGGACGTGCGATCGATGATGGCGGTGGTGGCACAAATTCCGGAACGTCCATCGGATTCGCACGTGAGGAGGAAGCTCCGGCCACATACGCCATGTTTGCAACAAGAAATGGGGATCAGAAAGAGAGCTCGGTGAAGATTGGAGAGTTGAATCTCCGCTCGATGAAGACCTTCGCTCGGTGCTGCTTTTCTTTGGGCTTGGACGGCTCGGGGGAGTGCTTGGCGCAAAGGGAGGAGATCGCTCTGAAGGTGTGACGTCAACTGACGTAATGAATCTCCTTAAATAGACTTGGCCGGTGCCACTATTGGCCCGTCGATGCTATCCGCCCCCTCACTGGTATCGACGGTCGTCGATGGTTGGATCTGGAAACCCGGATTGCTGACGTGTCGATACCATCGACATGGGTCGATGGTATCGATGCTACACCCGGATCGACCGTCTTGATGCCGCGATCGCCGTTGATTTGTTCGCGCAGATTGGTGACGTGGATGGTCGATACCATCGACGGGAGTCGATAGTATCGACCCTATGATTAGGGCAAATCCTCGCGAAGCCCGTTCGCCGCCTTTTTCACTTGAATGTGTCGATACCATCGACACGCCCGTCGATGGTATCGACTTTCCTGAGTCAATTTCTTCTGTAAATCTTCAGAGATCTCGATGGTATTGACATGCATCTCGATACCATCGACTTTTTCTTCACGACCTGCCTGTAGGTAGGTCGATACCATCGACGAGGCCATCGATGGTACCGACACAGAGCAAAATCCACAGTCGTCAACCTGTGCCATGGTCGATACCATCGACCAGTGTGTCGATGGTATCGACTCTGCCTCAGCCTGCACAAAGAACAAACTGATCGCGATATCTTTTTTACACTAAAAATTGAACCAAAACAAATCAACCTACGATTGTACATAAACTAAACTAAGGTATCGATGGTTGGGTTGCCTCCCAACAAGCGCCCTTATTTAACGTCTTAGGCTAGACGGCTTTCGGCACCTCATGCATCCAGAAGTGAAATGAGAATGACCTCATTCATCTTCCTCTTGTAATTCTCACCAAAATAGAGCTTCAACCTTTTTCCATTTACCAAAAACGTGGTATCACCATCACGCACTAAGATCGCGCCATGTGGTTTGACCTCCTCTACCACGAACGGTCCACTCCACCGGGATTTGAGCTTCCCTGGATGCAACTTGAGTCGTGAATTGAACAAGAAAACACTATCTCCCTTTTTGAACGTGCGCAACTGGATGTGGCGGTCGTGGATCAGCTTTGTGCGCTCCTTGTATATCCGTGCATTCTCATATGCCGTCATCCGTATCTCGTCCAACTCGTTCAATTCCAGCAGTCTCTTCCTCCCCGCTTCATTGTAACTCAAGTTTAGCCTTCTCATCGCCCAATGCGCTTTGTGCTCTAACTCTACCAACAGGTGACAAGCCCGGCCATACGCCAACCTAAAAGGCATGATGCCTATAGGTGTTTTGTAAGCCGTCCTGTATGCCCACAGAGCATCCGGCAGTAGGGCACTCCAGTTCTTCCTCGTGGATGCCACCGTACACTCTAAAATCTTCTTAATTTCACGATTGGAGACCTCCACCTGGCTTTGCGTTTGCGGATGATATGGGGTACCTAAGTTGTGCTTGACCCCATATTTCTTCAATAATGTCGAGAATTTCTGATTCCTAAAATGCGTACCCCCATCACTGATTATCATTTGGGGTACCCCAAACCTGCAGAAAATATTTTCTTTCACGAATCTGCACACTATAGTGGAATCATTAGTCCTTGTGGGTATTGCTTCCACCCACTTCGACACATAATCAAATGCTAATAAAATATATAAATTGGAGTTTGAGGACACAAAGGGTCCCATGAAATCTATGCCCCACAAATCAAATACCTCCACTTCTTGGAACACATTTAGGGGCATCTCCTGTCTCTTTGAGATATTACCTGCTCGTTGGCAGGAATCACATTGACTTACAAACTCGTAGGCATCTCGAAACAAAGTTGGCCAATAAAGGCCGCTTTCCAAAACTTTAGCTGCCGTGCGCGAGCTGGCATGGTGTCCTCCCGTAGGTGATGCGTGGCAATGACGTAAAACGCTCTCATACTCCACTTCAGGCACACACCTACGCAAGATACCGTCCCTGCATTGCTTAAGAAGAATTGGGTCATCCCAAAAATAATATCGTAAAGAATGGAAAAATCTTTTCTTCTCCTGATATGACCAATCTTCTGGGATGATCCCGCAAGCCAAATAGTTTACAATCTCAGTGAACCAAGGATCCTTAGAGTTAATTTTCAAAATCTGCTCATCCGGAAACGTCTCGGTTATGGGTATATGTAAATCTTTTTCATCCACCCTTTCTAACCTAGACAAATGGTCAGCCACAACATTTTCAATCCCATATTTATCCTTGATTTCGATGTCATATTCCTATAAGAGAAAAATCCACCTAATGAGTCTAGGCTTTGCGTCTTTTTTCTCCATTAAGTATTTGATTGCGGCATGGTCAGTCCATACAACTACTTTAGATCCCACTAAATACTGCCGGAATTTTTCAAAAGTGAAAACAACGACGAGTAATTCTTTCTCAGTAGTTGTATAATTTAATTGGGCGTCATTCAAAGTCTTTGAAGCGTAAAAAATCACGGTGGGTTTATTGTCCACCCGCTGCCCCAACACAGCTCCTACCGCAAAGTCTGAGGCGTCACACATTATTCAAACGATTTCGTCCAATCTGGCGTTTGAACAACCGGTGCAGAAATCAGTTTTTCTTTTAAAACGTCGAACGCATATAGACACTTATCATTGAAATCAAATACAACGTCTTTCTCTAAAAGCTCGGATAGAGGTTTCGCGATTTTAGAAAAATCTTTTATAAATCGACGATAGAACCCGTCGTGTCCCAAGAAACTTCTTACCCCTTTAACAGAATTTGGTGGGGGCAACTTGGAAATGACCTCAATTTTGACCGGATCTACCTTTAAACCTTTTCTAGACACCTTGTGTCCTAGCACTATCCCCTCAATCACCATCATGTGACATTTCTCCCAGTTGAGGACCAAATGTGTGTCCTCACAGCGCTGTAAAACTTTGTCCAAATTATAGAGACATTCATCAAACGATGCACCATACACCGAAAAGTCATACATAAAAACCTCGAGACAACGCTCTACCATGTCAGAAAATATGGCGAGCATACAACGCTGAAACGTTGCAGGTGCATTGCATAAACCAAAAGGCATTCAGTGGTACGCGAAAGTCCCATAGGGACAAGTGAAGGTAGATTTCTCCTGGTCCAAAGGATCAATTGAAATCTGGTTGTACCCCGAGTACCCGTCTAGAAAACAAAAGTGCGATCGGCTGGCAAGACGCTCTAGAATTTGATCGATAAAAGGTAAAGGAAAATGATCCTTTAGCGTAGCGGCATTCAGACGGCGGTAATCAATACAAACTCGCCACCCGGTTACCAATCGGGTGGTGACAGGTTCATTTAACATATTTTGGGTGACAGTAATTCCCCCCTTCTTAGGGACTACCTGTGTGGGACTCACCCATGTCGAGTCTGATATGTCATAAATAATACCTATAGGAAGAAGTTTAATAACCTCCTTCTTCACAACCTCCATCATGCTTGGATTGAGACGTCATTGAGGTTGGATCACGGGCTTGGCTCCCTCCTCGAGCCGAATCTTGTGCTGACATAGAGTAGGGGAAATCCCCTTGATATCTGCAACGGACCACCCAAAAGCTCCTCGGTGGTTCTTCAGCACTATCAACAGTTGGTCTTCCTCTTCCGCACTCAGATAAGCATATATGATCACTGGTAACTTGTCCTCCCCAGCTAGGAAGACATATTTGAGATGCGGTGGCAGAGGCTTTAATTCTAGATCCGGTGGGCTGATCAAAGATGATTGAAATGGCGGGGGAAGTTCACCTAGATCTTCATAATGCCTCGCATAGAAGCATGGAAGCATCTGGAGCATCTTGGCGCACTCCTTAAGAGATTTGCTCCTCATCCAATCATGTGTAATATTTACCAAACAAGCCTCCAATGGTAATTCCGGGTATGCATCAAAAACAGAAATAGCAATTACATCATCTTCCATGGAAGGCGGAATGTCCTCATCCTCATCATTCAGGAATCCCACAGCTTTGCACAGAGAAACTACTTTGGTCTGCTCCATGATATCCACAGCCAAAGTTCCATTGTCCACCTTGCTCATCACATGAGCCATGTCCAGAAATGTCTTCCCAAGACAGAGTGAAATATTACTATCCAGATGTTTTACCACCTTGCATTGTTCCTTTGCCTTAGATGACACAGTACTAGAAGGCATGACCATCTCAAAGCGGTCATCGGCTATGCCCAAGGTCAAGTGACCTCTTCCCATCTCTAAGATCATGTCGGCTGTAGCTTGGAAAGGACGTCCAAGTAATAGCTCGTTGCCATGTTCATCCTGCATCTCCATGACTACAAAATCCACTGAAAAAACAAATCTGTCCACTTTCACTAACACATCTTCACAGATTCCATATGGTTTTACCACTGAGTTGTCCGCCAATTGAATCGTCATATTGCTTGGTCGTGACTCCTTCAATCCCAACTTTTTGAATGTAGAAAGGGGCATCAGGTTGATGCTTGCCCCTGAGTCACATAACGCTTCACCGAATTTAATCTTCCCAATATAACAAGAAATGTTAAAGCACCCTGGATCTTGCCTCTTTGGCGGCAAAGTGCCCATGATGAAGGCACTCACTTGCTCCTTTAGTACGACAACCTCTGTATCTGGAATTTTCCTCTTCTTCGTAATGACGTCCTTTAGAAACTTCCTGTATGAAGGAATTTGCTCAATGGCTTCCAATAAAGGGATATTGACTGAAAGCTTCCTAAAACTATCTAAGAACTTCTTGAACTGCGCATCTGCCTTCCTTGCCTTAGCACTATTTGGATACGGGACCGGAACAACTTGTGCCCTTTGATCAGGTGGCACATAAGGTGTCTTTTTCTGAGGTTCCTCCTCTGCAACCTGTTCTTCAGTATCATCCACGGCTGTGTCATCAACCTGCCCTGTGACTGGTGGTGGCAGCTCTTCATTGGCTTCACCTTCTACTTCAACTTGTGGTGTGCTTGTCTCCCCGGCCCTTGGATTTAACAACTTCTTGCCGCTTCTTAGCAAGACAACCTCTACCTACTGGTTCCCCCTGGAACATTGGTGTTTCCCAGAAAACCTGGATGTGCCGGTTTCTTCAAACTGGCTATCTCTGCTGCCATCTGTGCCATAGATGTTTCAATGATCCTCATTTGCGCCCCATGGCTCTGTAGTGTTTGCCCAAACTGATTCATAAACTCCCCTTGCTATTTAATTTTCTGGACAAACGTAGTCATGAGTTCTTGATTTTTCTTAATCACCTGATTGAGCAGCTCTGTGCTCTTATCCTCCGCAGCTGGTTGGGGTTTGGCATCCGGATCCTGCAGAAAATTGTTTGGATCCTTCCACGAGAACTTTTTATCTTTTCTCCATGAATAATCATTGTTCCTATAACCTTGCTGCTGCCTCATAAATTTCACTTGAGCCTCATCCTCAGACTCAGTATCCTCCTTTGCGAGAAATTTCTTTGCGAGAAGATCCATCTTCTCATTCAGTTCTTTTATTGCCTTAGATTCTCCTACTGCTTGGACCTGTTCCACGGTGCCTCTTTCACCCCATGATTGTTTCTTGGCCATGTTCTTCAATATCTCCCAACACCTGGTGTCCGTGTTGTTCAAAAAGAATCCTGACCCATCCGAATCAAGGTTGCTCCTATTGTGCTCGGAGAGAGAAAAATAGAAGATCTTTACCTGTGTTTCTTTATCCAGCCCGTGATGCGGGCACCGTCTCAGCATGACCTGGAACCTCTCGCAAGTTTCAGAATATGTCTCACCTGCCTGTTGAGTAAAGTTATGGATCTTCCTGATCATGTCGTTGGTCTTCTCAGGAGGAAAGAACCTCTCAAAGAAGACCTCCACCATATGGTCCCAGGACTCCACAAACTCATCATCTAAATTGTATAGCCATTCTCGCGCGGCTCCTGCCAATGAACTCGGGAAAAGCTTAAGATAAAGTGCATCTTGTGGAAACCTGTCGATTTTAACCATGTCACAGTTCTCAACAAACTGACTTATGTGCGCGACAAGGTCCTCATTCTTGAGCCCATGAAAAGCATTGGACTTCACCAGATTTATCAGAGCCGGATCAATCTTATATGTAGGTATGTTGATTGCTTGTTTCTTTATATGCCCTTTTGACGCGGATGCGGAAGAAGCCTTGATCTTCTCCCATATTGTTTGTGGCTCGTCCATCTCTTCTTGTTCAGGTTCTGACTCTGTTTCCTCAAGATGGTCCTGATTATAACCGTCCTCGTCTTCTAGTCCCGTAAGTCGGCCCTCTGGTGCGCGTCGCGTATAATCAGTGTTACGCGTCCGCACCATACACAGTACCTGAAATAAGAAAATTCGAGTTTAGTACAGTGCTGTGACGAGTATAAAAATTATCGAACAATTTAGAAATATTTGAAGTTGTTTCGAGATAATAAAAAAAAAGTGGCCTATAATGGCCGCTCGTAGCACTCAAAGTGCCAACAATTCGCCGTATCCCCGGCAGCGGCGCCAAAAACTTGACGCAATTTTACTATGCGCTTAAATGCAAGAGAACACGTCGAAGTAATATAGGCCTTGTGAGGCCCGAGTCGAACACAGGGATACTCGGAATTGTTGGTGACTCCTACTAACTAGTTGCGATCAGCTAAGCCGATTAAAAGGTGAGGGTTTTTGTGAAAATTAAAAAGAAAATTGAAAGAAAACAAAATGAACAATCGATTAAATTTTTGGTTTAATCAATTCAAGAAGGTATCTTTAGGATTGCAGTTTCACCGTGGGTTTTCATTGTATTAGATTTTATATAATGCCTCAATTTTATCTCTCTATCCGGTTAGTGGCCTGAAAACAGAATTGCCCACTGTCGTGGTGCAATTCACTACCTAGGTCTAGGTCAGTTCCACCGTCGTAGTAACCTATACCCTAAACTAGGTGCATTATGAACGATCTCTTAGTATCCACCATTAATTTTACACCACCTTAGTCAAGGGATTTATCGATTAATGTAGATTTCGTCTCTTTTCAGCCGTTAATCCTTCTTTCAAAGTGATTAAGGGCATTAGGTTATTAATATGGTGATCAAGAATAACAATATATGGAGAAAACAAAACTATACTACGAATTTAAGAGATAAAATATGAATTACTGTTATAAAATTGTCATACAATGAATCCCCGGGCTACTCCCGGTCCTAAAGACGAAGGGGATTAGCCCCGCATGTTCATCTCAAACAAGTACAAGGTAGAGATAGGGGAAATCATGTGAAAAACGTGAATTGAGAGGTGAAACCCCTGAACGGAGAAGAACCGGTTGATCCTTTGCGTAGAACACGTGGTCTCCCGCCTTTCGGTGGTGAAATCTGTCTTCTGCGGCGTCCAAATCAACTGGTATGAGCTTCTAGCCTCCGTTCTCCTCTCTACTGCTCCTCGGTACTCATGCAATGGCTAAAAATGATCCTCCCCACGTCTGGGCGGTCGTCTTTAGGTATATCGCGGTCATTAGGTCGCTAATTAACCGTATCCGTCCGATTGAGATCATTAGGAATCAAACGCATATCTTACGGTGTCGATACCATCGACGCGGGTCGATGGTATCGACCCAGTGTGGTAGCGGTAGCCCTTCTTTCCTTTCGTCTGAGTGCCTGATGTAGTCTCGATACCATCAACGCGGGTCGATGGTATCGACTACCCTGTAGCGACGGTTTTGTCGTTTTGCGTCGCTGTAGCCTCCGTGCGTAGATGGTATCGACTTGGTGTCGATTCTTACTCTTTTAGGTAAGATTTTTAAACCCTAAAAGGAAGTCAATTGCAGCCCTATATTCTTTTTCCAAGAAGGTCCCCTCTTTCTTCTTCCTTGGATAGGAAATTCACATCAGCATAGAGGGAGGATTAGGTTTGTAGAAGGAGGGAAGTAGTGGATAGAAAATGGCTCATTTTGGTGCTTAGAGAAAAGTATATGAAACTTTAAGATAAAGAAAAAGAAAAAGTTGAAGTTCTAGTATCTTTCCAAGTGTCCATGGCCTTAAACTATTAAGAATATACAAGAACACACACAAGCAGATCCCCCACCATACATAGATACATGATTATCCCTCATTTCTTGAATTTCCAAACAAAAAAAATAACTCACTAGTTGATAGCTACTAAAGGTAGCTCATCCATGAAGGGGTAAACTCTAAAATACCCTTAGAGAAAACACCTTCAAACCAAGGTCTAGATAGGTTTCCCATGTCTAAAAAAGCTCAATAATGATGATAATGTGACATCCCGCCATCACAAAGGCAGTGAGATGCCACACAAAAATGTGCGGAACCACCGTAAACCACATATTACCAAAAATACGGGTTAATTAAAATTGATTGCAGAAAATGTCTTAACAACAGAATTATTACAACCAGATCCATATCCTGCAAGAAAACATTTTATACATATACATAAACTTGATACATGTCCACCAACTCATAGGATCCAACTGTTCTATATACATCAAAAGACTTCACCTGTTTCTATACATAACAGACCTAGCCAGGTCAACAACACGATAAGAAAACCATAACAACTATACATCATGAAACCTCGTCAAAACACCTCCAAGGACCTGAGAGCACAGGGATGACTCTAGGACTCTACTACAAAACAACCACAAAAGCAACATATCCATCTCTTTCCTTCTACTATTCTTCTTGTTGCTCAACTACAACACCACGTCTAGCACATCCACCTAAAAAGGTTTTAAACCAACAGGGTGAGACACACAGTCCCAGCAAGGAACATAACTCCCCTCCGAACTATAAAACCTTGGAAGAGCTAGAACAGATAAAACAGGTAATTGATATAAGCAGATCATATATGCTACATACTGAGCAGAACTAACTCTATAACATCTTATCAGGATATCTAAGAAGCATATAAGCAGATAATATATGGAACATGATTGACAAGACAAGTCATATAAAAACTTATCATAACATCTGAGGAACATGTAATTAACTACAAGATATAACTAAGACAGCTATACAAACAAGGCATCAACCAATGTTCCGTTTTTACCCTAAGTAAATATATTATACAACTGGATTACAATTTATTATGCCCTGAGGAAGTGAGTCATACCACTCAGTTCCAAACCGACCACCGCTTGGTCACAATAGATTGTCATACAAGGTCAATGGGAGAGTTGGATTCCATGACCTCTTTCTCTTGTGGTCAGTGCACAAGAACCAACAATTAGGATCGTAGTCGCGTGCTTAAGTGGCCTCAGCCACACAGGGTCAGGCTACCCTCTGCCTAGCCCACCTTGGTATAGGTATCGACGCTAGAAAACTGAGCCACATGCCTGTTCACCGTGCTCCATCATCACTGAGCCATGGGCCTGTTCACCATGCTCTATCACATATCCTCAGCCATGGGCTTGTTCACCATGCTCTAACCACACTGAGCCACGGGCCTGAAACCGTGCTCTTTACATGCACTACTACTTTAGCGTAGGCGCACCCCGCGTATTCAACAATATGCATTCCAGGTTAACCCTTAGGAGAACCTATTTTACCATCACCAAACTCTTGACGATGATGGCTCTATGGCCAGGGCAAACTGCATAAAAGATTCATCTGAAATTACTTAACATATTTTAAGTGGATTGCAAGATTCAACCAAGTTGTGTAACATGCAAACTATAAGTAAAAGTAAACAACATAGATTCCATTATCTTGTGTCATACTGTCACTAATGCTTTCAATGCCATCAACATCATCCTGATCCATCACAAGGATCCAACATTACATGTTACCACTTGGCCTCTTTCCAATCATCAACATCCATCTCAAGGATCAACATCTTAGGGACTCAATCCCACCATCAAGGCACACATTGCCATTCCATGGGTAACACCCATCATATATCACTGGGTTCATCATAACCCTTGATGTTCCATATCATATCACTATCATACCATCACCATGGCTATTACCTGATTTCATATCCATACACATGGAACCTGCATGGTTAGCATAATCATAGAAAAACAAAGGTACTTGTACAAGGAACATCTTTAACTCATTACTTTATTATGAGAGATGTAACTTATGCAACATAGATGAACATGCCTATGCATAATCATTCACATATATATATATATCAAGCAAGCATTAGGGTTACCAAACGAACATGGGATACAACCCTTATCATAGGTATATCAGGTAAGGAATAACCCTCACCAAAAGCACAACGTCCCTCACTAAAAGCATCATATCCCTCATCATAGGTATAACAAACTTCACCATCTTGGTTAACACCCTATATCGGGCTCAAGCATCTAGGTCAGATCGATATTGTTTAAGACATCTAGCTAACTAATTCCAACAGGCCGATAATAGGCAGTACACTCCCATAATGGCTAACAGCTCATGTGGTTAACGCCACATCTCGATAACGCCCTAAGGCCGATAATGTGCTAACACACTGCTCAAAGCAGGTCGATACATAGGAGGACGATACAAGGTAGGACGATATCATTAGGGATTTCGATATCGTGCAAGGGTAAACAAGGTGCATAACACCCATAACGGGCTAACCATGTGATAGGTCGATATCGCTCAAAGGACAAAGCCAACACAACGTCACCTTACTATCCTGATAACGACCATCAGACATATCGGCCATCTGACGCAATTTTACTATGCGCTTAAACACAAGAGAACGTGTCGAAGTAATATAGGCCTTGTGAGGCCCGAGTCGAACACATGGATACTCGGAATTGTTGGTGACTCCTACGAACTAGTTGCGATCAACTAAGCCGATTAAAAAGTGAGGGTTTTTGTGAAAATTAAAAAGAAAATTGAAAGAAAACAAAACGAACAATCGATTAAATTTTTGGTTTAATCAATTCAAGAAGGTATCTTTAGGATTGCGGTTTCACCACGGGTTTTCATTGTATTAGATTTTATATAATGCCTCAATTTTATCTCTCTATCCAGGTAGTGGCCTGAAAACAGAATTGCCCACTGTCGTGGTGCAATTCACTACCTAGGTCTAGGTCGGTTCCACCGTCGTAGTAACCTATACCCTAAACTAGGTGCATTATGAACGATCTCTCAGTATACACCATTAATTTTACACCACCTTGGTCAACGGATTTATCAATTAATGTAGATTTCATCTCTTTTCAGCCGTTAATCCTTCTTTCAAAGTGATTAAGGGCATTAGGTTATTATTATGGTGATCAAGCATAACAATATATGGAGAAAAGAAAACTATACCACGGATTTAAGAGATAAAATATGAATTACTATTATAAAATTGTCATACAATGAATCCCCGGGCTACTCCCGGTCCTAAAGACGAAGGGGATTAGCCCC
Source organism: Alisma plantago-aquatica (assembly GCA_963693085.1). NCBI lineage: Eukaryota > Viridiplantae > Streptophyta > Magnoliopsida > Alismatales > Alismataceae > Alisma > Alisma plantago-aquatica. Next base: position 719,071,895 of record OY856411.1, on the reverse strand, counting down.
GCATGTTCATCTCAAACAAGTACAAGGTAGAGATAAGGGAAATCATGTGAAAAACGTGAATTGAGAGGTGAAACCCCTGAACGGAGAAGAATCGGTTGATCCTTTGCGTAGAACACGTGCTCTCCCGCCTTTCGGTGGTGAAATCCATCTTCTGCGGCATCTGAATCAACTGGTATGAGCTTCTAGCCCCCGTTCTCCTCTCTACTGCTCCTCGGTACTCGTGCAATGGCTAAAAATGATCCTCCCCACGTATGGGAGGCCGTCTTTAGGTATATCGCGGTCATTAGGTCGCTAATTAACCATAGCCATCCGATTGAGATCATTAGGAATCAAACACATATCTTACGGTGTCGATACCATCGAAGCGGGACGATGGTATCGACCCAGTGTGGTAGCGGCAGCCCTTCTTTCCTTTCATCCGAGTGCCTGATGTAGTCTCGATACCATCGACGCAGGTCGATGGTATCGACTACCCTGTAGTGACAGTTTTGTCAATTTGCATCGCTGTAGCCTCCATGCGTCGATGGTATCGACTTGGTGTCGATACTATCGACTGCTTCTTCGCCAGCAACCTGATGATAGCTCGATACCATCGACATCCCTGTCGATAGTATCGACTTTTTGCTGATACTCGCGGCTGGCATTGTGGGCTCCGATCTCCAAACCACGAATTAATCCCGATTTAAACATGTGCGGAAGCAATCAGTAAACAGCGGAAGACAAAAATCACGGGAAATTAAATCTTTTCGAGACAAGAGCCTGAAACCACAAACCTTTTCCATAGAAAAAGGATTTAACTGTTTACATCACTGATAATTACTTCTTGAGTAATTATATACAACATGATACAAAAATTCTCAAGAATTCATACTCCAAAATACTCCAGGACCTGAGAGTACATAGGACACATAGGACTTGACTCTAACTACACCATGAAGCAGGCTAGATCTCCACCTGAGATATTTATTGCTCCTGATGCTGCTGTTGAGGTGGTGCTGATGATCCAGCTTGAGACGCTTGTCCGCGTCCTCGACCTATTCCTTGAGATTGTCCTCCCTGTGATCCCTGTTGTCCTTGTCTCGGAGGCTGTGTCACACTGACAGGCCTAGATCGGCAGTCCTTCATCAAATGTCCCACTTTGCCACAGTTGTAGCAGCTTCTTCCTTGTGGTCTTTGTGGTCCAGTGGCGGACATTGATGCAGAACTCTGTGTCTCCCGAGGTGGTTGTCCTGTTCCTCTACCTCTACTAGGAGACCACTGAGTCTGAGGACTAGATCTAGATGGTGGAGGGTTAGGTGCAGAGGATCTAGACTTCTTAAAGTCCATAGATGAAGAACCCTGGAACTGTGGATACCTCTTCTGTGTTTGCCTCTTCTCAACCACAGATCTCTCTATCCTTCGGACTGACTCAACGAAGGTAAAGAATCTCTCTCGGTTCTCTAAGGCAGACACTGGGGTAGACATGTCAGCATTCAACCCCTTCTCAAACCTTCTGATTCTTTCTTCTTCTGTGGCAGCCATGTGTGGACAAAACCGCAACAACTCCATGAACTTAGCTTTGTACTCGCTAATGTTCATCATACCCTGTCTCAGTTTCTCAAACTGAGAGATCTTCTCATCTAGGAAGGTCTTTGGAAAATATCTATTGATAAATTCCCGACGAAACTCTTCCCATGAGAACTCTACCCCAGGTCTCTTCTTCTCTTCCATGTTCCACCAGTGACCAGCACTTCCTTTGAGAAGATAGACAGCATGTCTAACCTTCTCAGCTTCAGGGATGTTGAGGATCCTGAAAGCCTTCTCCAGCTCTGTCAACCACAGATCATCATCTGCGGGGTCAGCAGTCCCATGGTACTCGGTAGCTCTGACACGACGTAGTCGCTCGAACGTCTTCCCGATACCTTGCCCCTCAGGCTGGACAGGTGCCCTAGGTGCATGCATAGGCAACCTGTCGGTTATATGTGTCATGGCAGTCATGAACTGCCCAAACATTGTCTAGACTGTTGGGTTACCTATGTCAGCTGGGTCAAACTGGGGTGGCTCTCTAGGTTGTTCTGGTACAGGCTGTTCCACATCTGGCACTCCTGCACCGCCTTGAGGTGTACTGGCACTACTTTCTTCCACATTCTCATCATGTGGCTCTGACATCTTAAGTATCTTCTTCTCCTGAGGAGTAGAAGATTCTATTAGATAAGGAAGGAATACTAAAGATAGACTCGACTTCCTAAGTCCTATGCCTCTGTAGACTCGGCGAACCTAGAGCTCTGATACCACTTAATTGTGGGCTCCGATCTCCAAACCACGAATTAATCCCGATTTAAACATGTGCGGAAGCAATCGGTAAATAGCGGAAGACAAAAATCACAGGAAATTAAAACTTTTCGAGACAAGAGCCTGAAACCACAAACCTTTTCCATAGAAAAAGGATTTAACTGTTTACATCACTGATAATTACTTCTTGAGTAATTATATACAACATGATACAAAAATTCTCAAGAATTCATACTCCAAAATACTCCAGGACCTGAGAGTACAGAGGACACATAGGACTTGACTCTAACTACACCATGAAGCAGGCTAGATCTCCACCTGAGATATTTACTGCTCCTGATGCTGCTGTTGCTGGGATTGGTCACCTTTGTTCTTGTTCCTCCGTCTTCGACGACCACCTAAAAAGTAGAAGTCTACGGGGTGAGACAATTATACATAATTGCCCCAGTGAGAGTTATAACTCTCCACTAGGCTTTATAAGCAAAGCAAGGAATAACTAAAGCAATAAGAGCCTTCAAGATATTCACTAGCAGTTCTGATGATACGCAAGAGTTCATTAAATATTAAAATATGAGAACATCTTTGCTATTCAAGGTAACATCAATCAAATAACTCGTAGATAACTCTAACAGATATACTACGCTGTTGATTATGTTTTTCAAACATTATTGTTATGCCCTGTGGAGATGAGGCTTACCACTCATACTCCAACTGATCGCTAAGAAGTCACATCAGTATCATACATAGGTCATTAAAAGAGCCGGATTCTTATGACCTCATCTTCCTCAGTCAGTTAGAGGATTGATTGTTTGACATCTGGCGGGATGTCTTTGTAATAGCTCTCCAGGGTAAACTGGACCTTCGCTATTTTAGAGTTACAGTGGTGTTCTGTACTCTCTTCGTCATCGGAAGATTTCTTGTTTATCTTTCACCGATGCGGTATTTGTGTCTTTAAGGGAGTGTAGTATTACATCTCACCTTTCGGACTATATGGTGGGGTCTGATGGACTACTAGAATCTACATCATCCACTCACCCTTTCTCATATAGTGAAGGTATGATGGACTACAAGAATCTACATCAATTACCTACACTAGGATGTAAGGTTCTACACATCCATGTACCCCATATACTCAAAAGTATATGATCCAGGAGTTCCCTGGGGAAAACCTGTTTCACCATCATTTAGACTCTGACAATGATGGATCTATGATCAGGGCTCTACATTTCACTTGATTAGTTAGGTACATTCAGTATTCTTAACATCATACAAAAACATTAGCATCACAGCTATATATGAGAATACTAAAATGTAGCAGGCCTAACTCATTTCAATCACCAGTTCAGTTATCTCATCACAAGTCATCTATTAAGCATGACCTTGATGGTGTTTATGGCTCTTACAGCCCATAACTCACTATAGATGTCACTTAGCAGTGCATCAAGATGGTTCACTATTCATAAAGCTTAAGACATGCTTTCAATGAATATAACATGGTATTCCATACCTGGGTGTGACCATCATCTCATAACAACCTGCATGGTTAGTTCATCAGATAATAGTAAACAATTCAATAATTAGGGATGCATTCCCAATTAGGGTTTCACTTGGAATCACCCTCAACTAGGGTTTCACATGGAATCACCCTCAACTAGGGTTTCACATGGAATCACCCTCAACTAGGGTTTCACATGGAATCACCCTCAACTAGGGTTTAATTCAATAACAATTAGGGTTTACTATTCATATTTCAAGTCATCACCCTAAAATTAGGGTTTACTATTCACTCCATGGTGAATTGTACTCATTACATCATCATGTAAGAGAAACATCATCATTAAGGCTCTTAATTAAGATTAAGATCCATTAGATATCATAATTAGGGTTTCCATGATCTCACATAGGTGGGTCATTCCCTAATCATGCACATTCATGTGTAATTGAAGTATCTCACTAGAGTTTCCACCTAAAAAGGGTACTTTCTCTCTCTATGATACTTTCTCTCTCTAGAGATACTTTCTCTCTCCTCTCACTAGTAGATGGTGGCAAAACCACTCTAGATCAGGTTGAGATAAGTTTCCATTGACTAACATAAGCCAAAACATCAACATCATGTGATTAGGGTTTGATTAGGACAAGGTTTTATCTCTTTAGACCCCTCAAGGGTATTTTGGTAATTTGCCACATGATCTCCATCATGGGTTAACTTACTAATCACATAGTCCCTTAATGACCTAGGTTACCATTAGGGTTTAGATTGAATCATCATTGAGCTAATTACACCATCAAATGGTTAAGTACAAACCATCACCAATCTCCAAACGGTTTCAACCTTCAAACGGTTTCAACCACCCAAACGGTCTTGAGACCGTTTGGATCCAAACAGTCTTGAGACCGTTTGGAGGTGAAGACCGTTTGGAAGGGTTGACTTCCAAACCGTTTGGAGCTTCAATCGGTTTGAGGTCGTTTGGACCAATCGACCTTGAGGTCGTTTGAGCCCAAACGGTCTTGAGGTCGTTTGAGCCCAAACGGTTTTGAGACCGTTTGGCCCCAAACGGTCTTGAGACCGTTTGGTCTCAAACGGTCTTGAGACCGTTTGGATCCAAACGGTCTTGAGACCGTTTGGTCCAAATGGGCTCAAACCGTTTGGACCTCCAAAGGGGTTCAAAGGTCACCAATGTTCATGGATATGTGTGATGAAGCCCTCAATTGATCAAAGCTATGCTAACCACTTATAAATTGAGTCAATTAGGGTTAGCCTTAGCCACTTAGACATCAAATTGACCCTCAATTGCAAGCCAATTAGGGTTCAATCGTTCTCAATTAGGGTTTCAAGTTGATTGGTCATCAATGTTCAACAATGTGAATCAATTCAAGGTTGAACCTATCAATTGACCTCCAATTGGGCTCAAACTTGGCCCAAACGGTCTTGAGGTCGTTTGTACATCATCCAAACGGTCTTGAGACCTTTTGCCCAAAGTTTGACCAAGATCCAAATCGTTTTGACTAAGGTTGAAGTCCAATTAGGTCAAAATCAGCAATTTTCATCAATTCATCAATTTCCTACAATTGGACCTTCAAACCATTAGATTAACTCTACCCTAGACCTTCAAACGGTCTTGGGTTGTGCCCAAACGGTCTTAGGACCGTTTGGAGGAATCCCCAAACGGTCTTGAGACCGTTTGGGTCCTTCAACCCAAAACTCAACGAGATCTATATGTCAAATCAGCACTTTTTCACCCGATTAGGGTTTCATGTTGAAGTGCCTTCAACTCTCAATTGGTTAAGAATTAGACTTTGATTCTTTGCAGAGATGAAATTCAATATATTAGGAACATACCCTCAAACGGTCGTCCCTTGGTCAACTCTTTCAAACGGTCTTGAGACCGTTTCAATCCAAACGGTCTTGCAAGACCGTTTGAGAGCAAACGGTTTGAAACCGTTTGAACCCAAACGGTTTGCAACCGTTTGGACCAAAAGGGTCCAAGGTCGTTTGAAAAAGTAACATAGAGAATCACGCCCCTCATCTTCAACCTCTTGCAAGGTCGGTTTCTCCACTGATTTGCTTGCGAATGTGCAAGGAAGAAGGGAGGTAGAAGGAGAATTTACCAAGTAAACTGCAAGAATTAAGCATACATATAAAGCATGAGTTTGAAGTTATAAAACCCGCCTAAAGGTTGATCTTAGAGCTCCAAGCCTTCAAGCTCCAACCTTTAATGGCGTCCTTGAGCTTCCACAACTTGGTCAGGGGTGAATTCTCCAAGGAAACGTTGCTTTGGTCGGCTAGAACAAGAAGACTAAGTAAGCTAACCACAAAACCAACCTTAGAAGGTGAATTCCTCCATGAATTCGAGCTAGAAGGTGGGGTTCTCTTACCTAGAACAGGTTGGTCGTCCCCCTGAGCTCCAGAGCTACCCTTGGCCGTTTGAGCAAGAAGAGATGAAAATGAAGTAAAGGAAGGATCGTTCACTTATCTTGTAAAGAGGTGGCTTATATACTTTAGCCCCTTTTACATCCTAAGGACCTTACAAGATTGGAAATCACATCTAGGTCCCTCCTTGCTCAAAGGCACGTCCAAACTCATCTATCCTTATGCAAATCTCATGGAATCTCAAGATCTAAGGGTAAAGAAAGCCAACCTACAACTAGGGTACATTCATGAAAGATTTCTGTACCCAAATTAGGTGTTTTTCACCACAAAGTTCATCTTTTCTTATCTGATCAATCTTTGATGTGCCCCTTTCATCATTTCCACTCTAAATGATGAAAAGAGTCTTAAAAGATGTTTTAGATATTAAGAATTACACTTGGACCCCTCAATTTGGGTAAATTGCACTTTACCCCAAATTAGGGTTTCTAAGCATGGGAATTGCTTCCAGAGCTGCACCTCGGTGCTCAAGCTTGGGAAATCCCTCAAACTTTACCATAACCATTCTCATGATGTCTCAACATCAAATGAACATCTTATCTTGTGAATTTTGCAAGTTCAACCCTTAAACTGGGTAATTTGCACATAGGTCCCTGCATACAACACAATGCTACAACTTTATACAAAAAGGAGCAAAATTGAAAGTAAATGTTCCTGAGGAACTTAATTACATGCCAGGGAGTGTTCACAAGTATATTAATTACATATTTAGGCAAAACTTCCAGGGTTAGGTCATAACCCAGGTCAGGGGTGTTACAAATTCTTTACCCCTTCAAAAGGATTTCGTCCCCGAAATCGATAAAGCATATTATAAGAAAAGAGCAGGATATTTTCTTCTCATTTCATCTTCTAGTTCCCAAGTGGCTTCTTCAACACCACGATGGTTCCAGAGGACTTTTACAAGGCTTATATCCTTCTTCTTTAACTTTTTAGTTCTGTTATCGAGGATTGACATTGGTCCCTCCTCATACGTTATATCTTCATTCAATTCTATTTCCATAGGTTGTAGAACTGACTCGGTATCTGGATGACATTTCCTCAGCATGGAAATGTGAAACACAGGGTGCAGCTTCTGCAACTCCTGAGGTAACTCTAGTCTATAGGCCACCTTTCCAACTTTTTCAACAATTGGATAAGGTCCCATAAATCTAGGAGCTAACTTTCCTTTCTTCCCAAAACGAAGGACTCCTTTCCAAGGTGAGACCTTGAGATACACTCTGTCTCCAACCTGGAATTCTAGGGGTCTACGACGTTTATCGGCATACGACTTTTGCCTATCTTGTGCAGTCTTAAGCTGTTGTTGTATAACTTTAATCTTTTCTGTAGTTTGCTGCACAAGATCAGGGCCTAACAACTGGTGCTCACCAGTTTCATACCAACACAAGGGTGATCTACAACGTCTACCATATAAGGCTTCATATGGTGCCATATCAATGCTATGTTGATAGCTATTGTTATAAGCAAACTCTATCAAGCTTAGATGTAGATCCCAACTCCCGGTAAACTGGAGAACACATGCTCTCAACAGATCTTCTAAGGTCTGTATAGTCCTTTCTGACTGTCCATCAGTCTGGGGATGAAAGGATGTACTAAACCTTAGCTTGGTGCCTAGGGCTCTGTGTAGCTATTCCCAAAAGCGACTTGTAAACTGGGGACCTCAGTCAGAAACTATAGTGACAGGAACTTCGTGCAAACGCACTATCTCTTGAACATATAACTGGGATAACCTTTCAGCAGAATAGGTTGTTTTGACAGGTAAGAAATGTGCTGTCTTTGTCAACCTATCAACAATTACCCAAATGGAATCATGTCCTTTGTTTGTCCTGGGTAGGCCAACAACAAAGTCCATGGTCACATGGTCCCACTTCCACTGTGGTATGGGTAAGGGTTGCATTGTTCCTGCAGGTTTCTGGTGCTCAGCCTTGACCTGCTGACACACAGAACACCTCAGAACAAACTCAGCTACATCCTTCTTCATCCCAGGCCACCAATACATATCTTTCAAATTTTGATACATCTTGGTGCTCCCTGGATGCATAGCATACATCGAAGAATGAGCTTCTTCCAGGACTAACTTCCTCAGGTTATCCACATCTGGTACTATCATCCTTCCATGATAGCATGCCACCTGGTCATCTGACTCATAAAAACCTTCTCGTTTCTCATCACCAAACTCAGATCTAATCTGCTGTACAAAAACATCTACTTGTTGTGCCTCCTTTATCTGCTCTCTTAAGGTAGGTTTAATCTGCATCTCAGCTAACAGACCAGCTAACAATGATGTCTTCAACTGCACATTGTCTTGCCTTAAAGAGATAAGCATATCTCTTCTAGAGCATACTAAGGAACTTAGTTGTGCCCTGTCCATGGTTGATGTTGCTGATTTCCTACTCAAGGCATCAGCAACCACATTGGCTTTGCCCGGATGGTAATCAATTGTACAATTGTAGTCCTTGATTAACTCCATCCAGCGACGTTGCCTCATATTAAGCTCATGCTGAGTGAAGATGTATTTAAGGTTCTTGTGTTCTGTGAAAATCTGAAAAGTTTCTCCGTAGAGATAATGTCTCCAGATTTTCAAAGCATGGACCACAGCAGCTAACTCTATATCGTGTGTCGGATAATTCTCCTCGTGTTTCTTAAGCTGTCGGGAAGCAAAAGAAATCACTTGTTTATCCTGCATCAACACACATCCAAGTCCATTCTTGGAGGCATCACAAAAGATTATATATTCCTTTCCTTGCTCAGGTAACACAAGCACAGGTGCACTCGTTAACCTCTCCTTCAACAGCTGAAAAGACTGTTGACACTTATCACTCCAAGCAAAAGGAACATCCTTCCTGGTTAACTTGGTCAAAGGTAAAGCTATAGAACTAAAATTCTTGATAAACCTTCGATAATAGCCAGCTAACCCCAAGAAACTTCTAATCTCCGTCGGTGTCTTTGGTTGTTCCCACTGCAGAACAGATTCTATCTTTGCAGGGTCAACACGAATTCCCAAGGCAGATATCACATGCCCAAGGAAGGATACTTCAGATAACCAAAACTCGCACTTGCTAAACTTAGCATATAGCTTATGTTCTCTCAGCAAGGTCAAAGTCTGGCGAAGGTGCTGCTCATGCTGCTGAGCATCCTTACTATAAATCAGTATGTCATCTATGAAGACGACAACACACTGATCAAGAAAAGGTCGAAAGACTCTATTCATGAGTTCCATGAATGCAGCTGGTGCATTGGTTAGTCCAAACGACATAACCGTGAACTCATAGTGACCATATCTTGTCCTAAAGGCAGACTTGGATATGTCACTGTCCTTAATGCGGATTTGATGATACCCAGACCTTAAATCTATCTTGGAAAAGACTGTTGCACCACGCAACTGGTCGAAAAGATCATCAATCCTCGGCAAAGGATACTTGTTCTTAATTGTTACTTTATTGAGTTGTCTGTAGTCAATGCACAACCGCATTGATCCATCTTTCTTTTTAACAAACAAAACCGGAGCACCCCAAGGTGAGGTACTCGGTCGGATGAAACCCTTCTCAAGTAACTCTTGAAGCTGTTTCTTGAGTTCTGCCATCTCAGCAGGCGCCATCCTATACGGAGTCTGGGCTATGGGTTTCGTATCTGGGACCAAATTGATCTCAAAATCAATTTCCCGGGGTGGTGGTATACCAGGAAGTTCTTCGGGAAACACATCCTCGAATTCCCTGACTATCGGAACTTCAGCAGGGTTGGAACTCTCCTTGGTAACATCTACCACATGGGCTAAGAATGCGTAGCATCCTTGCCTCATCAACTTATCAGCAACCATAGCTGATACAAGACAGGTGGGCAAAATCTTTCTTTCACCTTGAAAGATCCATGTGTTGCTTTCATCAGCAAACACTGCCAACTTGGACTCACAATCCAAGACAACTCGATACCTTTCCAAGGTATCCATCCCTAGGATTATATCAAATCCTTGCATATCAAGCGGTATAAGATCCACTTGAATGCGATGCTTAGAAAAGAAAAGTACGCAAGGAGAGCATACTTCTTGCATAACAGCAGACCCACTCAACGGAGTCTCCAACAACAACTTATCTGCCCTATGACTAGTTATCATATTGCAGTTACGAATCACTCTTTGAGTGATGAAAGAGTGCGTAGCACCCAGGTCAATCAAAACAGATACTACACAAGATTTAGACATATCAGAATATAAAAGTTCCATCTGACCTGTCACTACTTGTGGATTGACCACTGCCTCTGGTGGGTTCATAGCATAGAACCTCGCTATAGCCTGTTGTTGAGGTGGTGCTGATGATCCAGCTTGAGACGCTTGTCCGCGTCCTCGACCTGTTCCTTGAGATTGTCCTCCCTGTGATCCCTGTTGTCCTTGTCTCGGAGGCTGTGTCACACTGACAGGCCTAGATCGGCAGTCCTTCATCAAATGTCCCACTTTGCCACAGTTGTAGCAGCTTCTTCCTTGTGGTCTTTGTGGTCCAGTGGCGGACATTGATGCAGAACTCTGTGTCTCCCGAGGTGGTTGTCCTCTTCCTCTACCTCTACTAGGAGACCACTGAGTCTGAGGACTAGATCTAGATGGTGGAGGGTTAGGTGCAGAGGATCTAGACTTCTTAAAGTCCATAGATGAAGAACCCTGGAACTGTGGATACCTCTTCTGTGTTTGCCTCTTCTCAACCACAGATCTCTCTATCCTTCGGACTGACTCAACGAAGGTAGAGAATCTCTCTTGGTTCTCTAAGGCAGACACTGGGGTAGACATGTCAGCATTCAACCCCTTCTCAAACCTTCTGATTCTTTCTTCTTCTGTGGCATCCATGTGTGGACAAAACCGCAACAACTCCATGAACTTAGCTTTGTACTCGCTAATGTTCATCATACCCTGTCTCAGTTTCTCAAACTGAGAGATCTTCTCATCTAGGAAGGTCTTTGGAAAATATCTATTGATAAATTCCCGACGAAACTCTTCCCATGAGAACTCTACCCCAGGTCTCTTCTTCTCTTCCATGTTCCACCAGTGACCAGCACTTCCTTTGAGAAGATAGACAGCATGTCTAACCTTCTCAGCTTCAGGGATGTTGAGGATCCTGAAAGCCTTCTCCAGCTCTGTCAACCACAGATCATCATCTGCGGGGTCAGCAGTCCCATGGTACTCGGTAGCTCTGACACGACGTAGTCGCTCGAACGTCTTCCCGATACCTTGCCCCTCAGGCTGGACAGGTGCCCTAGGTGCATGCATAGGCAACCTGTCGGTTATATGTGTCATGGCAGTCATGAACTGCCCAAACATTGTCTAGACTGTTGGGTTACCTATGTCAGCTGGGTCAAACTGCGGTGGCTCTCTAGGTTGTTCTGGTATAGGCTGTTCCACATCTGACACTCCTGCACCGCCTTGAGGTGCACTGGCACTACTTTCTTCCACATTCTCATCATGTGGCTCTGACATCTTAAGTATCTTCTTCTCCTGAGGAGTAGAAGATTCTATTAGATAAGGAAGGAATACTAAAGATAGACTCGACTTCCTAAGTCCTATGCCTCTGTAGACTCGGCGAACCTAGAGCTCTGATACCACTTAATTGTGGGCTCCGATCTCCAAACCACGAATTAATCCTGATTTAAACATGTGCAGAAGCAATCGGTAAACAGCGGAAGACAAAAATCACGGGAAATTAAAACTTTTCGAGACAAGAGCCTGAAACCACAAACCTTTTCCATAGAAAAAGGATTTAACTGTTTACATCACTGATAATTACTTCTTGAGTAATTATATACAACATGATACAAAAATTCTCAAGAATTCATACTCCAAAATACTCCAGGACCTGAGAGTACAGAGGACACACAGGACTTGACTCTAACTACACCATGAAGCAGGCTAGATCTCCACCTGAGATATTTACTGCTCCTGATGTTGCTGTTGCTGGGATTGGTCACCTGTGTTCTTGTTCCTCCGTCTTCGACGACCACCTAAAAAGTAGAAGTCTACGGGGTGAGACAATTATACATAATTGCCCCAGCGAGAGTTATAACTCTCCACTAGGCTTTATAAGCAAAGCAAGGAATAACTAAAGCAATAAGAGCCTTCAAGATATTCACTAGCAGTTCTGATGATAAGCAAGAGTTCATTAAATATTAAAATATGAGAACATCTTTGCTATTCAAGGTAACATCAATCAAATAACTCGTAGATAACTCTAACAGATATACTACGCTGTTGATTATGTTTTTCAAACATTATTGTTATGCCCTGTGGAGATGAGGCTTACCACTCATACTCCAACTGATTGCTAAGAAGTCACATCAGTATCATACATAGGTCATTAAAAGAGCCGGATTCTTATGACCTCATCTTCTTCAGTCAGTTAGAGGATTGATTGTTTGACATCTGGCGGGATGTCTTTGTAATAGCTCTCCAGGGTAAACTGGACCTTCGCTATTTTAGAGTTACAGTGGTGTTCTGTACTCTCTTCGTCATCGGAAGATTTCTTGTTTATCTTTCACCGATGCGGTATTTGTGTCTTTAAGGGAGTGTAGTATTACATCTCACCTTTCGGACTATATGGTGGGGTCTGATGGACTACTAGAATCTACATCATCCACTCACCCTTTCTCATATAGTGAAGGTATGATGGACTACAAGAATCTACATCAATTACCTACACTAGGATGTAAGGTTCTACACATCCATGTACCCCATATACTCAAAAGTATATGATCCAGGAGTTCCCTGGGGAAAACCTGTTTCACCATCATTTAGACTCTGACAATGATGGATCTATGATCAGGGCTCTACATTTCACTTGATTAGTTAGGTACATTCAGTATTCTTAACATCATACAAAAACATTAGCATCACAGCTATATATGAGAATACTAAAATGTAGCAGGCCTAACTCATTTCAATCACCAGTTCAGTTATCTCATCACAAGTCATCTATTAAGCATGACCTTGATGGTGTTTATGGCTCTTACAGCCCATAACTCACTATAGATGTCACTTAGCAGTGCATCAAGATGGTTCACTATTCATAAAGCTTAAGACATGCTTTCAATGAATATAACATGGTATTCCATACCTGGGTGTGACCATCATCTCATAACAACCTGCATGGTTAGTTCATCAGATAATAGTAAACAATTCAATAATTAGGGATGCATTCCCAATTAGGGTTTCACTTGGAATCACCCTCAACTAGGGTTTCACATGGAATCACCCTCAACTAGGGTTTCACATGGAATCACCCTCAACTAGGGTTTCACATGGAATCACCCTCAACTAGGGTTTAATTCAATAACCCTATCAATTAGGGTTTACTATTCATATTTCAAGTCATCACCCTAAAATTAGGGTTTACTATTCACTCCATGGTGAATTGTACTCATTACATCATCATGTAAGAGAAACATCATCATTAAGGCTCTTAATTAAGATTAAGATCCATTAGATATCATAATTAGGGTTTCCATGATCTCACATAGGTGGGTCATTCCCTAATCATGCACATTCATGTGTAATTGAAGTATCTCACTAGAGTTTCCACCTAAAAAGGGTACTTTCTCTCTCTATGATACTTTCTCTCTCTAGAGATACTTTCTCTCTCCTCTCACTAGTAGATGGTGGCAAAACCACTCTAGATCAGGTTGAGATAAGTTTCCATTGACTAACATAAGCCAAAACATCAACATCATGTGATTAGGGTTTGATTAGGACAAGGTTTTATCTCTTTAGACCCCTCAAGGGTATTTTGGTAATTTGCCACATGATCTCCATCATGGGTTAACTTACTAATCACATAGTCCCTTAATGACCTAGGTTACCATTAGGGTTTAGATTGAATCATCATTGAGCTAATTACACCATCAAATGGTTAAGTACAAACCATCACCAATCTCCAAACGGTTTCAACCTTCAAACGGTTTCAACCTTCAAACGGTTTCAACCACCCAAACGGTCTTGAGACCGTTTGGATCCAAACGGTCTTGAGACCGTTTGGAGGTGAAGACCGTTTGGAAGGGTTGACTTCCAAACCGTTTGGAGATTCAATCGGTTTGAGGTCGTTTGGACCAATCGACCTTGAGGTCGTTTGAGCCCAAACGGTCTTGAGGTCGTTTGAGCCCAAACGGTCTTGAGACCGTTTGGCCCCAAACGGTCTTGAGACCGTTTGGACCTCCAAAGGGGTTCAAAGGTCACCAATGTTCATGGATATGTGTGATGAAGCCCTCAATTGATCAAAGCTATGCTAACCACTTATAAATTGAGTCAATTAGGGTTAGCCTTAGCCACTTAGACATCAAATTGACCCTCAATTGCAAGCCAATTAGGGTTCAATCGTTCTCAATTAGGGTTTCAAGTTGATTGGTCATCAATGTTCAACAATGTGAATCAATTCAAGGTTGAACCTATCAATTGACCTCCAATTGGGCTCAAACTTGGCCCAAACGGTCTTGAGGTCGTTTGTACATCATCCAAACGGTCTTGAGACCGTTTGCCCAAAGTTTGACCAAGATCCAAATCGTTTTGACTAAGGTTGAAGTCCAATTAGGTCAAAATCAGCAATTTTCATCAATTCATCAATTTCCTACAATTGGACCTTCAAACCATTAGATTAACTCTACCCTAGACCTTAAAACGGTCTTGGGTTGTGCCCAAACGGTCTTAGGACCGTTTGGAGGAATCCCCAAACGGTCTTGAGACCGTTTGGGTCCTTCAACCCAAAACTCAACGAGATCTATATGTCAAATCAGCACTTTTTCACCCGATTAGGGTTTCATGTTGAAGTGCCTTCAACTCTCAATTGGTTAAGAATTAGACTTTGATTCTTTGCAGAGATGAAATTCAATATATTAGGAACAGACCCTCAAACGGTCGTCCCTTGGTCAACTCTTTCAAACGGTCTTGAGACCGTTTCAATCCAAACGGTCTTGCAAGATCGTTTGAGAGCAAACGGTTTGAAACCGTTTGAACCCAAACGGTTTGCAACCGTTTGGACCAAAAGGGTCCAAGGTCGTTTGAAAAAGTAACATAGAGAATCACGCCCCTCATCTTCAACCTCTTGCAAGGTCGGTTTCTCCACTGATTTGCTTGCGAACGTGCAAGGAAGAAGGGAGGTAGAAGGAGAATTTACCAAGTAAACTGCAAGAATTAAGCATACATATAAAGCATGAGTTTAGAGTTATAAAACCCGCCTAAAGGTTGATCTTAGAGCTCCAAGCCTTCAAGCTCCAACCTTTAATGGCGTCCTTGAGCTTCCACAACTTGGTCAGGGGTGAATTCTCCAAGGAAACGTTGCTTTGGTCGGCTAGAACAAGAAGACTAAGTAAGCTAACCACAAAACCAACCTTAGAAGGTGAATTCCTCCATGAATTCGAGCTAGAAGGTGGGGTTCTCTTACCTAGAACAGGTTGGTCGTCCCCCTGAGCTCCAGAGCTACCCTTAGACGTTTGAGCAAGAAGAGATGAAAATGAAGTAAAGGAAGGATCGTTCACTTATCTTGTAAAGAGGTGGCTTATATACTTTAGCCCCTTTTACATCCTAAGGACCTTACAAGATTGGAAATCACATCTAGGTCCCTCCTTGCTCAAAGGCACGTCCAAACTCATCTATCCTTATGCAAATCTCATGGAATCTCAAGATCTAAGGGTAAAGAAAGCCAACCTACAACTAGGGTACATTCATGAAAGATTTCTGTACCCAAATTAGGTGTTTTTCACCACAAAGTTCATCTTTTCTTATCTGATCAATCTTTGATGTGCCCCTTTCATCATTTCCACTCTAAATGATGACAAGAGTCTTAAAAGATGTTTTAGATATTAAGAATTACACTTGGACCCCTCAATTTGGGTAAATTGCACTTTACCCCAAATTAGGGTTTCTAAGCATGGGAATTGCTTCCAGAGCTGCACCTCGGTGCTCAAGCTTGGGAAATCCCTCAAACTTTACCATAACCATTCTCATGATGTCTCAACATCAAAGGAACATCTTATCTTGTGAATTTTGCAAGTTCAACCCTTAAACTGGGTAATTTGCACATAGGTCCCTGCATACAACACAATGCTACAACTTTATACAAAAAGGAGCAAAATTGAAAGTAAATGTTCCTGAGGAACTTAATTACATGCCAGGGAGTGTTCACAAGTATATTAATTACATATTTAGGCAAAACTTCCAGGGTTAGGTCATAACCCAGGTCAGGGGTGTTACAAATTCTTTACCCCTTCAAAAGGATTTCGTCCCCGAAATCGATAAAGCATATTATAAGAAAAGAGCAGGATATTTTCTTCTCATTTCATCTTCTAGTTCCCAAGTGGCTTCTTCAACACCACGATGGTTCCAGAGGACTTTTACAAGGCTTATATCCTTCTTCTTTAACTTTTTAGTTCTGTTATCGAGGATTGACACTGGTCCCTCCTCATACGTTATATCTTCATTCAATTCTATTTCCATAGGTTGTAGAACTGACTCGGTATCTGGATGACATTTCCTCAGCATGGAAATGTGAAACACAGGGTGCAGCTTCTGCAACTCCTGAGGTAACTCTAGTCTATAGGCCACCTTTCCAACTTTTTCAACAATTGGATAAGGTCCCATAAATCTAGGAGCTAACTTTCCTTTCTTCCCAAAACGAAGGACTCCTTTCCAAGGTGAGACCTTGAGATACACTCTGTCTCCAACCTGGAATTCTAGGGGTCTACGACGTTTATCGGCATACGACTTTTGCCTATCTTGTGCAGTCTTAAGCTGTTGTTGTATAACTTTAATCTTTTCTGTAGTTTGCTGCACAAGATCAGGGCCTAACAACTGGTGCTCACCAGTTTCATACCAACACAAGGGTGATCTACAACGTCTACCATATAAGGCTTCATATGGTGCCATATCAATGCTATGTTGATAGCTATTGTTATAAGCAAACTCTATCAAGCTTAGATGTAGATCCCAACTCCCGGTAAACTGGAGAACACATGCTCTCAACAGATCTTCTAAGGTCTGTATAGTCCTTTCTGACTGTCCATCAGTCTGGGGATGAAAGGATGTACTAAACCTTAGCTTGGTGCCTAGGGCTCTGTGTAGCTGTTCCCAAAAGCGACTTGTAAACTGGGGACCTCTGTCAGAAACTATAGTGACAGGAACTTCGTGCAAACGCACTATCTCTTGAACATATAACTGGGATAACCTTTCAGTAGAATAGGTTGTTTTGACAGGTAAGAAATGTGCTGTCTTTGTCAACCTATCAACAATTACCCAAATGGAATCATGTCCTTTGTTTGTCCTGGGTAGGCCAACAACAAAGTCCATGGTCACATGGTCCCACTTCCACTGTGGTATGGGTAAGGGTTGCATTGTTCCTGCAGGTTTCTGGTGCTCAGCCTTGACCTGCTGACACACAGAACACCTCAGAACAAACTCAGCTACATCCTTCTTCATCCCAGGCCACCAATACATATCTTTCAAATTTTGATACATCTTGGTGCTCCCTGGATGCATAGCATACATCGAAGAATGAGCTTCTTCCAGGACTAACTTCCTCAGGTTATCCACATCTGGTACTATCATCCTTCCATGATAGCATGCCACCTGGTCATCTGACTCATAAAAACCTTCTCGTTTCTCATCACCAAACTCAGATCTAATCTGCTGTACAAAAACATCTACTTGTTGTGCCTCCTTTATCTGCTCTCTTAAGGTAGGTTTAATCTGCATCTCAGCTAACAGACCAGCTAACAATGATGTCTTCAACTGCACATTGTCTTGCCTTAAAGAGATAAGCATATCTCTTCTAGAGCATACTAAGGAACTTAGTTGTGCCCTGTCCATGGTTGATGTTGCTGATTTCCTACTCAAGGCATCAGCAACCACATTGGCTTTGCCCGGATGGTAATCAATTGTACAATCGTAGTCCTTGATTAACTCCATCCAGCGACGTTGCCTCATATTAAGCTCATGCTGAGTGAAGATGTATTTAAGGTTCTTGTGGTCTGTGAAAATCTGAAAAGTTTCTCCGTAGAGATAATGTCTCCAGATTTTCAAAGCATGGACCACAGCAGCTAACTCTATATCGTGTGTCAGATAATTCTCCTCGTGTTTCTTAAGCTGTCGGGAAGCAAAAGAAATCACTTGTTTATCCTGCATCAACACACATCCAAGTCCATTCTTGGAGGCATCACAAAAGATTATATATTCCTTTCCTTGCTCAGGTAACACAAGCACAGGTGCACTCGTTAACCTCTCCTTCAACAGCTGAAAAGACTGTTGACACTTATCACTCCAAGCAAAAGGAACATCCTTCCTGGTTAACTTGGTCAAAGGTAAAGCTATAGAACTAAAATTCTTGATAAACCTTCGATAATTGCCAGCTAACCCCAAGAAACTTCTAATCTCCGTCGGTGTCTTTGGTTGTTCCCACTGCAGAACAGATTCTATCTTTGCAGGGTCAACACGAATTCCCAAGGCAGATATCACATGCCCAAGGAAGGATACTTCAGATAACCAAAACTCGCACTTGCTAAACTTAGCATATAGCTTATGTTCTCTCAGCAAGGTCAAAGTCTGGCGAAGGTGCTGCTCATGCTGCTGAGCATCCTTACTATAAATCAGTATGTCATCTATGAAGACGACAACACACTGATCAAGAAAAGGTCGAAAGACTCTATTCATGAGTTCCATGAATGCAGCTGGTGCATTGGTTAGTCCAAACGACATAACCGTGAACTCATAGTGACCATATCTTGTCCTAAAGGCAGACTTGGATATGTCACTGTCCTTAATGCGGATTTGATGATACCCAGACCTTAAATCTATCTTGGAAAAGACTGTTGCACCACGCAACTGGTCGAAAAGATCATCAATCCTCGGCAAAGGATACTTGTTCTTAATTGTTACTTTATTGAGTTGTCTGTAGTCAATGCACAACCGCATTGATCCATCTTTCTTTTTAACAAACAAAACCGGAGCACCCCAAGGTGAGGTACTCGGTCGGATGAAACCCTTCTCAAGTAACTCTTGAAGCTGTTTCTTGAGTTCTGCCATCTCAGCAGGTGCCATCCTATACGGAGTCTGGGCTATGGGTTTCGTATCTGGGACCAAATTGATCTCAAAATCAATTTCCCGGGGTGGTGGTATACCAGGAAGTTCTTCGGGAAACACATCCTCGAATTCCCTGACTATCGGAACTTCAGCAGGGTTGGAACTCTCCTTGGTAACATCTACCACATGGGCTAAGAATGCGTAGCATCCTTGCCTCATCAACTTATCAGCAACCATAGCTGATACAAGACAGGTGGGCAGAATCTTTCTTTCACCTTGAAAGATCCATGTGTTGCTTTCATCAGCAAACACTGCCAACTTGGACTCACAATCCAAGACAACTCGATACCTTTCCAAGGTATCCATCCCTAGGATTATATCAAATCCTTGCATATCAAGCGGTATAAGATCCACTTGAATGCGATGCTTAGAAAAGAAAAGTACGCAAGGAGAGCATACTTCTTGCAGAACAGCAGACCCACTCAACGGAGTCTCCAACAACAACTTATCTGCCCTATGACTAGTTATCATATTGCAGTTACGAATCACTCTTTGAGTGATCAAAGAGTGCGTAGCACCCGGGTCAATCAAAACAGATACTACACAAGATTTAGACATATCAGAATATAAAAGTTCCATCTGACCTGTCACTACTTGTGGATTGACCACTGCCTCTGGTGGGTTCATAGCATAGAACCTCGCTGTAGCCTGTTGTTGAGGTGGTGCTGATGATCCAGCTTGAGACGCTTGTCCGCGTCCTCGACCTGTTCCTTGAGATTGTCCTCCCTGTGATCCCTGTTGTCCTTGTCTCAGAGGCTGTGTCACACTGACAGGCCTAGATCGGCAGTCCTTCATCAAATGTCCCACTTTGCCACAGTTGTAGCAGCTTCTTCCTTGTGGTCTTTGTGGTCCAGTGGCGGACATTGATGCAGAACTCTGTGTCTCCCGAGGTGGTTGTCCTCTTCCTCTACCTCTACTAGGAGACCACTGAGTCTGAGGACTAGATCTAGATGGTGAGGGTTAGGTGCAGAGGATCTAGACTTCTTAAAGTCCATAGATGAAGAACCCTGGAACTGTGGATACCTCTTCTGTGTTTGCCTCTTCTCAACCACAGATCTCTCTATCCTTCGGACTGACTCAACGAAGGTAGAGAATCTCTCTCGGTTCTCTAAGGCAGACACTGGGGTAGACATGTCAGCATTCAACCCCTTCTCAAACCTTCTGATTCTTTCTTCTTCTGTGGCATCCATGTGTGGACAAAACCGCAACAACTCCATGAACTTAGCTTTGTACTCGCTAATGTTCATCATACCCTGTCTCAGTTTCTCAAACTGAGAGATCTTCTCATCTAGGAAGGTCTTTGGAAAATATCTATTGATAAATTCCCGACGAAACTCTTCCCATGAGAACTCTACCCCAGGTCTCTTCTTCTCTTCCATGTTCCACCAGTGACCAGCACTTCCTTTGAGAAGATAGACAGCATGTCTAACCTTCTCAGCTTCAGGGATGTTGAGGATCCTGAAAGCCTTCTCCAGCTCTGTCAACCACAGATCATCATCTGCGGGGTCAGCAGTCCCATGGTACTCGGTAGCTCTGACACGATGTAGTCGCTCGAACGTCTTCCCGATACCTTGCCCCTCAGGCTGGACAGGTGCCCTAGGTGCATGCATAGGCAACCTGTCGGTTATATGTGTCATGGCAGTCATGAACTGCCCAAACATTGTCTAGACTGTTGGGTTACCTATGTCAGCTGGGTCAAACTGGGGTGGCTCTCTAGGTTGTTCTGGTACAGGCTGTTCCACATCTGGCACTCCTGCACCGCCTTGAGGTGCACTGGCACTACTTTCTTCCACATTCTCATCATGTGGCTCTGACATCTTAAGTATCTTCTTCTCCTGAGGAGTAGAAGATTCTATTAGATAAGGAAGGAATACTAAAGATAGACTCGACTTCCTAAGTCCTATGCCTCTGTAGACTCGGTGAACCTAGAGCTCTGATACCACTTAATTGTGGGCTCCGATCTCCAAACCACGAATTAATCCTGATTTAAACATGTGCGGAAGCAATCGGTAAACAGCGGAAGACAAAAATCACGGGAAATTAAAACTTTTCGAGACAAGAGCCTGAAACCACAAACCTTTTCCATAGAAAAAGGATTTAACTGTTTACATCACTGATAATTATTTCTTGAGTAATTATATACAACATGATACAAAAATTCTCAAGAATTCATACTCCAAAATACTCCAGGACCTGAGAGTATAGAGGACACATAGGACTTGACTCTAACTACACCATGAAGCAGGCTAGATCTCCACCTGAGATATTTACTGCTCCTGATGCTGCTGTTGCTGGGATTGGTCACCTGTGTTCTTGTTCCTCCGTCTTCGACGACCACCTAAAAAGTAGAAGTCTACGGGGTGAGACAATTATATATAATTGCCCCAGCGAGAGTTATAACTCTCCACTAGGCTTTATAAGCAAAGCAAGGAATAACTAAAGCAATAAGAGCCTTCAAGATATTCACTAGCAGTTCTGATGATAAGCAAGAGTTCATTAAATATTAAAATATGAGAACATCTTTGCTATTCAAGGTAACATCAATCAAATAACTCGTAGATAACTCTAACAGATATACTACGCTGTTGATTATGTTTTTCAAACATTATTGTTATGCCCTGTGGAGATGAGGCTTACCACTCATACTCCAACTGATCGCTAAGAAGTCACATCAGTATCATACATAGGTCATTAAAAGAGCCGGATTCTTATGACCTCATCTTCCTCAGTCAGTTAGAGGATTGATTGTTTGACATCTGGCGGGATGTCTTTGTAATAGCTCTCCAGGGTAAACTGGACCTTCACTATTTTAGAGTTACAGTGGTGTTCTGTACTCTCTTCGTCATCGGAAGATTTCTTGTTTATCTTTCACCGATGCGGTATTTGTGTCTTTAAGGGAGTGTAGTATTACATCTCACCTTTCGGACTATATGGTGGGGTCTGATGGACTACTAGAATCTACATCATCCACTCACCCTTTCTCATATAGTGAAGGTATGACGGACTACAAGAATCTACATCAATTACCTACACTAGGATGTAAGGTTCTACACATCCATGTACCCCATATACTCAAAAGTATATGATCCAGGAGTTCCCTGGGGAAAACCTGTTTCACCATCATTTAGACTCTGACAATGATGGATCTATGATCAGGGCTCTACATTTCACTTGATTAGTTAGGTACATTCAGTATTCTTAACATCATACAAAAACATTAGCATCACAGCTATATATGAGAATACTAAAATGTAGCAGGCCTAACTCATTTCAATCACCAGTTCAGTTATCTCATCACAAGTCATCTATTAAGCATGACCTTGATGGTGTTTATGGCTCTTACAGCCCATAACTCACTATAGATGTCACTTAGCAGTGCATCAAGATGGTTCACTATTCATAAAGCTTAAGACATGCTTTCAATGAATATAACATGGTATTCCATACCTGGGTGTGACCATCATCTCATAACAACCTGCATGGTTAGTTCATCAGATAATAGTAAACAATTCAATAATTAGGGATGCATTCCCAATTAGGGTTTCACTTGGAATCACCCTCAACTAGGGTTTCACATGGAATCACCCTCAACTAGGGTTTCACATGGAATCACCCTCAACTAGGGTTTCACATGGAATCACCCTCAACTAGGGTTTAATTCAATAACCCTATCAATTAGGGTTTACTATTCATATTTCAAGTCATCACCCTAAAATTAGGGTTTACTATTCACTCCATGGTGAATTGTACTCATTACATCATCATGTAAGAGAAACATCATCATTAAGGCTCTTAATTAAGATTAAGATCCATTAGATATCATAATTAGGGTTTCCATGATCTCACATAGGTGGGTCATTCCCTAATCATGCACATTCATGTGTAATTGAAGTATCTCACTAGAGTTTCCACCTAAAAAGGGTACTTTCTCTCTCTATGATACTTTCTCTCTCTAGAGATACTTTCTCTCTCCTCTCACTAGTAGATGGTGGCAAAACCACTCTAGATCAGGTTGAGATAAGTTTCCATTGACTAACATAAGCCAAAACATCAACATCATGTGATTAGGGTTTGATTAGGACAAGGTTTTATCTCTTTAGACCCCTCAAGGGTATTTTGGTAATTTGCCACATGATCTCCATCATGGGTTAACTTACTAATCACATAGTCCCTTAATGACCTAGGTTACCATTAGGGTTTAGATTGAATCATCATTGAGCTAATTACACCATCAAATGGTTAAGTACAAACCATCACCAATCTCCAAACGGTTTCAACCTTCAAACGGTTTCAACCACCCAAACGGTCTTGAGACCGTTTGGAGGTGAAGACCGTTTGGAAGGGTTGACTTCCAAACCGTTTGGAGATTCAATCGGTTTGAGGTCGTTTGGACCAATCGACCTTGAGGTCGTTTGAGCCCAAACGGTCTTGAGGTCGTTTGAGCCCAAACGGTCTTGAGACCGTTTGGCCCCAAACGGTCTTGAGACCGTTTGGTCTCAAACGGTCTTGAGACCGTTTGGATCCAAATGGTCTTGAGACCGTTTGGTCCAAATGGGCTCAAACCGTTTGGACCTCCAAAGGGGTTCAAAGGTCACCAATGTTCATGGATATGTGTGATGAAGCCCTCAATTGATCAAAGCTATGCTAACCACTTATAAATTGAGTCAATTAGGGTTAGCCTTAGCCACTTAGACATCAAATTGACCCTCAATTGCAAGCCAATTAGGGTTCAATCGTTCTCGATTAGGGTTTCAAGTTGATTGGTCATCAATGTTCAACAATGTGAATCAATTCAAGGTTGAACCTATCAATTGACCTCCAATTGGGCTCAAACTTGGCCCAAACGGTCTTGAGGTCGTTTGTACATCATCCAAACGGTCTTGAGACCGTTTTCCCAAAGTTTGACCAAGATCCAAATCGTTTTGACTAAGGTTGAAGTCCAATTAGGTCAAAATCAGCAATTTTCATCAATTCATCAATTTCCTACAATTGGACCTTCAAACCATTAGATTAACTCAACCCTAGACCTTCAAACGGTCTTGGGTTGTGCCCAAACGGTCTTAGGACCGTTTGGAGGAATCCCCAAATGGTCTTGAGACCGTTTGGGTCCTTCAACCCAAAACTCAACGAGATCTATATGTCAAATCAGCACTTTTTCACCCGATTAGGGTTTCATGTTGAAGTGCCTTCAACTCTCAATTGGTTAAGAATTAGACTTTGATTCTTTGCAGAGATGAAACTCAATATATTAGGAACAGACCCTCAAATGGTCGTCCCTTGGTCAACTCTTTCAAATGGTCTTGAGACCGTTTCAATCCAAACGGTCTTGCAAGACCGTTTGAGAGCAAACGGTTTGAAACCGTTTGAACCCAAACGGTTTGCAACCGTTTGGACCAAAAGGGTCCAAGGTCGTTTGAAAAAGTAACATAGGGAATCACGCCCCTCATCTTCAACCTCTTGCAAGGTCGGTTTCTCCACTGATTTGCTTGCGAACATGCAAGGAAGAAGGGAGGTAGAAGGAGAATTTACCAAGTAAACTGCAAGAATTAAGCATACATATAAAGCATGAGTTTAGAGTTATAAAACCCACCTAAAGGTTGATCTTAGAGCTCCAAGCCTTCATGCTCCAAGCTTTAATGGCGTCCTTGAGCTTCCACAACTTGGTCAGGGGTGAATTCTCCAAGGAAACGTTGCTTTGGTCGGCTAGAACAAGAAGACTAAGTAAGCTAACCACAAAACCAACCTTAGAAGGTGAATTCCTCCATGAATTCGAGCTAGAAGGTGGGGTTCTCTTACCTAGAACAGGTTGGTCGTCCCCCTGAGCTCCAGAGCTACCCTTGGCTGTTTGAGAAAGAAGAGATGAAAATGAAGTAAAGGAAGGATCGTTCACTTATCTTGTAAAGAGGTGGCTTATATACTTTAGCCCCTTTTACATCCTAAGGACCTTACAAGATTGGAAATCACATCTAGGTCCCTCCTTGCTCAAAGGCACGTCCAAAATCATCTATCCTTATGCAAATCTCATGGAATCTCAAGATCTAAGGGTAAAGAAAGCCAACCTACAACTAGGGTACATTCATGAAAGATTTCTGTACCCAAATTAGGTGTTTTTCACCACAAAGTTCATCTTTTCTTATCTGATCAATCTTTGATGTGCCCCTTTCATCATTTCCACTCTAAATGATGACAAGAGTCTTAAAAGATGTTTTAGATATTAAGAATTACACTTGGACCCCTCAATTTGGGTAAATTGCACTTTACCCCAAATTAGGGTTTCTAAGCATGGGAATTGCTTCCAGAGCTGCACCTCGGTGCTCAAGCTTGGGAAATCCCTCAAACTTTACCATAACCATTCTCATGATGTCTCAACATCAAAGGAACATCTTATCTTGTGAATTTTGCAAGTTCAACCCTTAAACTGGGTAATTTGCACATAGGTCCCTGCATACAACACAATGCTACAACTTTATACAAAAAGGAGCAAAATTGAAAGTAAATGTTCCTGAGGAACTTAATTACATGCCAGGGAGTGTTCACAAGTATATTAATGACATATTTAGGCAAAACTTCCAGGGTTAGGTCATAACCCAGGTCAGGGGTGTTATAGGCATCCTGTGGTCCGGTCGATGGTATCGACGGAAGCAGATACTTGTTTTTCCTGAAATTCAAACACGAAACCACATAAATTCACACAAATAATAATATTTTGACAATTGATGCTCAAAATGATGAAATAAAGGGGATTTGACATAAAATAGTAACAAATACCAAAGTGGATGAATTATGCAACATTAACCATAAAAATGACTAATAAAAGCATAAAACACATATCAAACAGGTCTATAAATGCGACTCAAAATCATCGCATCACCATCCAAGTCTATCGGGCAAGGAAGCATCTTGGGTAAGGACTCATATCGGTCAAAGGGGTCAACAAGACACCCTTATAACATATCGTCCAATCTCAACCATAGGAGAGGGATATCGGGCATCACCTCCCACAAAACAATATCGGGCATCAAGGGATATCGAGTTTCACCTCATATCAGGTTGGTCATCATCATCTTCCAAACAACCACCAAAAACTCTAAAAGAACAAGAGTTGTCTCACCTCTCAACAATTAAGAGAGAGGGGTCTTGCACAACCTCATCACTTATCGGGCAACAAGGCTAGGTCAACAAACTTCATCCAACCAACCATCAACTAGGTCAACGTCCAACCAAAGGCTCACCCTTTCAAATCCATGGTGAGATAGAGGGGTATTTCTCAAGAAACTAGAGCATAGACTCACCTCTCAACAACTAAGGGAGAGAGGGGTTTTTCCCACACAACTAGAGCTTAAGCTCACCTCTCAAGACCAAAGAGAGAAAGGGGGTTTTGCCCCAAGAACACACCACAACACACCATTGAATTAGGAGACCCTAGGCTCACCTCTCAACAACTAAGAGAGAGAGGTTTTGTCCAAGGAACCCTAATCCAAGGTTTGGCCAACAAGATCCATGGTACATATAGGGCAACAACATGACCAATAAAGCAAGAAACATATCAAGCAAGATAACATGGCCAATTAAGATAGCATATAACAAAGCAAC
The DNA here is from genome assembly GCA_963693085.1 of Alisma plantago-aquatica. Taxonomy (NCBI): domain Eukaryota; kingdom Viridiplantae; phylum Streptophyta; class Magnoliopsida; order Alismatales; family Alismataceae; genus Alisma; species Alisma plantago-aquatica. Next base: position 719,045,013 of record OY856411.1, on the reverse strand, counting down.
ATGGTAAGGAAGTAGTATAGTTAGGGTTAGGAGTTATGTAACCCACCTCAAGCACACTCCTCAAGCTCTAAAGCTCCAAGCACCAAGCTCCAAGCTCCAAGGCACCACCTTCGACCACCTCATGAAGAGAAGAACAACTCATAACCAAAATGGCCGAAAGACAACCAAGAAGGAGAAGATGCCAAGGAAAGAGAGAAGTATACTCACCACAAGAGAAGAGAGGAGCAAAACACACACTAGGGTTTCAACCACCACTAGAGGAAGAAGGAGACTAGAGCTATGGATGCCATGGGATATCACCCTCCAAGCTCCACCTAGGGATATCGGCCACCAAGAGAGAAGGGAAGCAACTAAGGAAGCTAAAAGGGTTCACAAGCTAGCAAAGAAGGGGGTATATATATACAAGGGGGTCAAGTGGGCATCCACTAGAGGGCTGCTCTACATGTTATCGCCCAAACCACCACTTGTCCAAGCTATGCCACCTTGCTAGCAAAGAGCACCAAGTGTTACCAAGGGTGACACAAACGAAGCTAGGTTGGGAGGTGTGTGTGTCGCCCAACATGGTATCTTGGCCGATACACTACTGCCTGATACACCCTTACCTGATACACCCTTGCCTGATACACTCTTGCAAGGAGGCGACACCAAGCTCAAACAAGGCCTAAGAAAGCCCAACAACAAGCCTAAGCTTCAACTAGCTCAAACGATGCCCGAAACAACTCAAGCAAGGTGCCCAACTCATCCTCTTAACCTTAGAGGGTGCAAGGAGAGGGAAAGACATCTCTCAAGGTGACAAACTTGCACACCAACCCTAAAACTTGGGTAATTTGTAATTTGCACTTCAACCTCTCATCAAAGCACAAACAAAACCCTAATCACACCTCAGGTGATTAGCAACCATCTAAACACAAGGTTTAGGCAAAGAAAACAGGGTAAACCCAAAATGAAGGTCAGGGTCCTTACAAGCCATAAACCCCTACAAAAGATTTCGCTCCTAAAATCCAAAGAGAAAAGCGAGGGATACTTCTTCCTCATCTCTTCCTCAAGCTCCCACATGGCTTCCTCGACGCCACGATGATGCCAAAGAACTTTCACAAGAACCAGGTCCTTCCTCTTCAGCTTCTTCACTCTTCTGTCAAGGATCAACACTGGACCTTCCTCGTAGGTCACATCTTCATAAAGCTCAACCTCAATCGGTTGTATCATTGTCTCTGTGCCTAGATGACTTTTCTTCAGCATACTGACATGGAACACTAGATGCAACATGTGTAACTCTGGCGGTAGCTCTAACTTGTAAGCCACTTTTCCAACACGTGCTATCGCTGGATATGGCCCCATATACCTGGGAGCCAACTTGCCTTTCTGGACAAACCTCAGCACACCTTTCCATGGAGAGATCTTGAGATATACATTGTCTCCCACCTGGAACTCTAGGGGTCATCGACGATTATCTACATACGACTTCTGTCTGTCATGTGCCGCTTTCAACTGTTTCTGTATCACCTTGATCTTCTCTGTCGTCTACTGCACTAACTCAGGACCCAAAAGTTCATACTCGCCGAACTCATACCAACATAAAGGAGATCTGCACTTCCTACCATATAAAGCCTCATAAGGTGCCATGTCGATACTTCGTTGGTAACTGTTGTTGTAGGAGAACTCTATCAAACTGAGATGCACATCCCAACTACCTAGGAACTGCAAAACACAAGCTCTGAGAAGATCCTCCAAAGTCTGAATAGTCCTTTCAGACTATCCATTTGTCTGTGGGTGGAAAGCGGTACTGAACCTCAACTACATTCCCAATGCTCTGTGCAACTGTTCCCAAAAATGACTCGTGAATTGAGGACCTCTATCAGAGACTATCATTGTGGGCACACCGTGCAAATGCAGTATCTCATCCACATACACCCGAGCAAGCTTCTCTTCTGTATATGTCTTCTTTACAGGTATGAAATGGGCAGACTTCATCAATCTGTCCACTATCACCCAAATGGAATCATGATTTCTAGCTGTCCTTGGAAGACCAACTATGAAATCCATGGTTACATGATCCATTTACACCGTGGTATCGACATGGGTTGCAATGTACCTGCCGACTTCTGATGCTCAGCCTTAACCTGCTGGCATACCGCACACCTAGCCATAAACTCGACCACATCTCTCTTCAAGGCAGGCCACCAATACAAGTCCTTCAAATTATGATACATCTTGGTGACACTTGGATGAATAGCATACATCGATGCATGTGCTTCCTCGAGCACTAACTTCCTTAGATCATCAACATCGGGGACCATCATCCTGTTATGATAACAAACTAGTCCATCCTTGGACTCATGGAAGCCATCACGCTTCTCACTGCCAAACTCTGTCCTGATCAACTGAACTGTAGCATCTGCATGATGTGCTTCTTTGATCTGTTCCCTCAATGTAGGCTTTACTTGCATCTATGCCAACAGTCCTGCCAACAAGGAGACTTCCAACTATACATTCATCTGCCGCAAGGAGACGAACATATCCCACATATGGCTTATCAAAGAACTCAACTGTGCCTTCTTCATAGGAAGAGAAGAAGACTACCTTCTAAGCGCATCAGCTACCACGTTCGCCTTACCAGGATGATACTCGATGGTGCAATCATAATCACTGATAAGCTCCATCTAGCGATGCTATCACATGTTCCGCTCACTCTGCGATAAGATATACTTTAGGTTCTTATGATCTGTAAAGATCTGACACACTTCCCCATAAAGATAGTATCTCCAAATCTTTAATGCATGGACCACCGCTTCCAGCTCCAAATTATGTGTCGAATAACTCTCCTCATGTTTCTTAAGATATCGTGAAGCAAAAGAAACCACATGCTCTTCCTCCATGAGCACACAACCTAAGCCTTTCTTGGAAGCATCGTAGAAAACAACATAGCCTTTCCCAGGTTCTGGAAATACTGACACTGGAGCACTAGTCAGCTTCTCCTTCAAACTCTGAAAAGCTAGCTAGCACCTATCATCCCAAACAAAAGGTACATCCTTCCTGGTCAACTTTGTCAAGGGCAACACGATCACACTGAAGTTTCTTATAAACCTTTGGTAGTATCCTGCTAAACCCAAAAAACTACGAACTTTAGTCGGCGTCTTTGGTTGCTCCCACTCTGCCACTGACTCCACCTTCTTGGGGTCCACTCTGACTCCTTCCGTAGATATCACATGACCCATGAACGTCACTTCCTTCAACCAGAACTCACATTTACTAAACTTAGCATACAACTGATGCTGGCGAAGGAGAGTCAACACTTGTCGAAGATGTTGTTCATTCTGTTGACTGTCCCGACTATAGATCAAGATGTCATCTATAAAGACCACAACAAACTGATATATAAATAGACAAAACACCTTGTTCATTAGATCCATGAAAGCAGCAGGTGCATTGGTTAGACCAAATGGCATCACCACAAACTCAAAGTGACCATACCTTGTCTTGAAAGTTGACTTTGGTATGTCATTATCCTTGATCCTCAATTGATGATATCCAGACCATAGATCGATCTTTGAGAATAATATATCACCATGCAAGTGATCAAACAGATCGTCTATCCTTGACAAAGGATACTTGTTCTTGATCATAACTTTGTTCAACTACCGGTAATCTATGCACATACACATCGATCCATCCATCTTCTTCACAAATAGAACTGGAGCACCCCACGGCGATGTGCTCGGTCTGATGAAACCTTTATCCAACAACTCCTGTAACTACTTCTTCAGCTCTGCCATCTCAACAGGAGCCATCTTGTATGGTGTTTGAGCAACTGGTTGTGTCCCTGACCCTGGATTGATCTCAAAGTCAATCTCTTGAGGTGGGGGGAACACCAGGAAACTCATCGGGAAACACATCCTCAAACTCTCTGATAACTGTCACATCTTGAAGACTCAGACCTTTTGCCTTAGTATCCATAACATGAGCCAAGAACGCTCTACAACATTACCGCAATAACTTCTTTGCCACCATAGATAATACCAAACACGTCGGAAGAATCTTCCTATCTCCCTGGAAGATCTACTTCTTACCATCATCAGCAAACACCGCTTGCTTGGAACCACAGTCCAACACAACCTTATACCTCTCTAAGGTATCCATCCCAAGGATTACATCAAATCCATGCATATCAAGTGGTATGCTATTCACTTATACATTGTGTCCCAAAAAGGATATAACACAAGATGGACACACCTCTCGAAGCATCGAGGAACCATCAAGAGGGGTTTCTAACAACACGCTATCTTTCTTACAACTAATAGGTAAAAGATAGATATCAAGCATACTACGAGCGATAAAAGAGTGTGTAGCACCTAGGTCAACCAGAACAGATACAAAGCAGGAAGAAGACAAATCAGAATGAAATAACTCCATCTGACCTGCCACCACTTGCGGGTTGACTATCGCCTCTGGCTGACTCATAGCATAGAATTGAGTTGTTGCTTGATTTCGTCCATGCCCTCTGCTTCCTTGAGTAGACAATCCAGCTTGTGATGCTTGACCGCATCCTTGCCCTCTGGCGCCACTAACCTACTGACTCTGCCTCGGCTATTGTGATACTTCAACCTCTCTCCTCGGGTAATTCCACTTGATATGCCCGACCTATCCATAGAGAAAGCACGATGGGTCTCTTAGCTGTGGCCTAGACGGCCCTGTCACTGCCACTGAAGTTGTGTTGTACACCTTCGACTGTGAAAAACCATGTCCTCTTTCTTTACTCGGGGACCACTGTGATGGTGCACTGGAACCTTGCACAATAGACGGTGCAGAAAACCTCGATTTCTTGGATCCATCATACCTCTGCCTCTGAAACTGACCATACATGCTCTTGGTCATCACCTCTTTCTTCTCCCGAGCCGATCGCTCGATCCTCCAAACCGACTCAATAAACATAGCAAAGCACTCTCCGTTCTCTAACGCAACAGCTGTCATCGATATCTCATCACTCAGACCCTTCTCGAAACGTCTGATCCTCTCATCATCTATCACCACCATGTGAGGACAAAACCTGGACAACTCCATAAACTTAGCCTCGTACTCAGTGATGCTCATAGATCCTTGGTGAAAATACTCAAATTTACTGATCTTCTCATCCAGATACATCTTTAGGAAGTATCGACTCACAAACTCTTGCCGGAAGACGTTCTAACAGATCACCTCACTGGGTCGCTTCTCCTCTTCGATGGCCCACCAGTGACCATCACTACCTTTTAGAAGGTAGACATCGTGCTTGACTTTGTCTGCCTCGGAGATGTCAAGGATCCGAAAGGCCTTCTCAAGACCTGTCAGCCATAGATTTGCATCCACTGGATCAGTCATTCTAGCATAATCCGAAGCTCTGTCTTGGTGAAGCCGCTCGAAGGTCTTCCCAATACCTGAAGATTCATCATGGGGAACCAGTGCTCTTAGTGGAGGCACATGTAATCTCTCCACCATGATATTCGTTATAGCCATTACCTGCCCCATAAGGTGTTGATAGGCAGGGTTCTCAAGAATGACCGGGTCAATCTGGGGGACCTCAGGCACCCAATCTTCATGTGCCTGTACACGAGCTCCATCAATAGATGTAGCAGCACTGCTCTCGGCAGCTTGTTCTTTGTGATTTCCAGACATTCTTTAAGCTTTATCTTCTACTGGGGGCAGAAGTCATTATAAGAAAATCTGGAAAAATCACAAGAACAGACACAAATCCTAGTCCTAGATCCATGTAGACTCAATTAACCTAGAGCTCTGATACCAACCAAACGGTGACATCCTTCCATCACAAAGACAGTAAGATGCCACGTGAAAACGCGCAGAACCACCGTAAACCACATATTACCAAAAACATGAGTTAATTAAAACCGATTGCGGAAAATGTCTTAACAATAGAATTATTACAACCAGATCCATATCCTACAAGAAAACATTATATATATATACATAAACTTGATACATGTCCACCATCTCATAGGATACAGTTGTTCCATATACATCAAAACACTTCACCTATTTATATACATAACAGACCTAGCCAGGTCAACAACAGGATAAGAAAGACATAACAACTATATGTCATGAATCCTCATCAAAACACCTCCAAGGACCTGAGAGTACAAGGATGACTCTAGGACTCTACTACAAAACAACCACAAAAGCAACATATCCATCTCTTTCCTTCTACTATTCTTCTTGCTACTTAGCTGCAACACCATGATCTCCACCACGTCTAGCACGTCCACCTAAAAATGTTTTAAACCAATGGGGTGAGACACACAGTCCCAGCGAGAAACATAACTCAACTATAAAACCTCAGAAGAGATAGAACAAATAAAGCAGGTAACTGATATAAGTAGATCATATATGCTACATACTAAGCAGAACTAACTCTATAACATCTTATCAGGATATCTAAGAAGCATATAAGCAGATAATATATGGAACATGATCGACAAGACAAGTCATATAAGAACTTTTCATAACATATGAGGAACATGTAATTAACTTCAAGATATAACTAGCCACACAGGGTCATCTACCCTCTGCCTAGCCCACCTTGGTACAAGTATCAGCACTAGAAAACCAAGCCATAGGTCTGTTCACCGTGCTCCATCATCATTGAGCCATGGGCTTGTTCACCATGATCTATCACATATCCTGAGCCATGGGCCTGTTCACCATGCTCTAACCACACTGAGCCATGGGCCTGAAACTGTGCTCTATACATGCACTACTACTTAGGGTGTAGGCGCACCCTGCATATTCAACAATATGCATTCCAGGTTAACCCTTAGGAGAACCTATTTCACCATCACCAAACTTCTGACGATGATGGATCTATGGCCAGGGCAAACTACATTAAAGATCCATCTGTAATTACTTAACATATTTTAGGTGGATTGCAAGATTCAACCAAGTTGTGTAACATGCAAACTATAAGTAAAAGTAAACACCATAGATTCCATTATCTTGTGTCATACTGTCACTAAGGCTTTCAATGCCGTCAACATCATCCTGATCCATCACAAGGATCCAACATTACATGTTACCATTTGGCCTCTTGCCAATCATCAAGATCCATCTCAAGGATCAACATCTCAGGGACTCAATCCCACCATCAAGGCACACATTTCTATTCCATGGGTAACACCCATCATATATCACTGGGTTCATCATAACCCTTGATGTTCCATATCATATCACTATCATACCATCACCATGGCTATTATCTGATTTCATATCCATACACATAGAACCTGCATGGTTAGCATAATCATAGAGAAACAATGGTACTTGTATAAGGAAAATATTTAACTCATTACTTTATTATGAGAGATGTAACTTATGCAACGTAGATGAACATGCCTATGTATAATCATTTGCATATATATATCAAGCAAGCATTAGGTTTACCAAACGAACATGGGATACAACCCTTATCATAGGTATATCGGGTATGGGATAACCCTCACCAAAAGCACAACGTCCCTCACTAAAAGCATCATATCCCTCATCATAGGTATAACAAACTTCACCATCTTGGTTAACACCCTATATCGGGCTCAAGCATCTAGGTCAGATCGATATCGTTCAAGACATCTAGCTAACTAATTCCAACAGGTCGATAACGGGCAGCACACTCCCATAACGGCTAACAACTCACGTGGTTAACACCACATCCCGATAACACCCTAAGGCCAATAACGGGCTAACACACTTCTCAATGCAGGTCGATACACAGTAGGATGATATCGCCAGGGACGTCGATATTGTGCAAGGGATAACAAGGTGCATAACACCCATAACGGGCTAACCATGTGATAGGTCAATATTGCTCAAAGGACAAAGCCAACGCAATGTCACCTTACTATCTCAATAATGGCCATCAGACATATCAGCCATCCAAGTCTATCAGGCAAGGCAGCATCTTGGGTAAGGACTCATATCGGTCAAAGGGGTCAACAAGACACCCTTCTAGCATATCGTCCAAGCCCAACCCTAGGAGAGGGATATCGGGCTTCACCTCCCACAAAACAATATCGGGCATCAAGGGATATCAGGTTTCACCTCATATAGGGTTGGTCATCATCAACCTCCAGACAACCACCAAAAACCCTAAAATATCAAGAGTTGGCTCACCTCTCAACAATTAAGAGAGAGGGGTCTTGCACAACCTCATCACTTATCGGGAAACAAGGCTAGGTCAACAAACTTTGGCCAACCAACCATCAACTAGGTCAACGTCCAACTAAAGGCTCACCCTTTCAAATCCATGGTGAGAGACAGGGGTGTTGCTCAAGCAACTAGAGCATAGACTCACCTCTCAACAACTATGGGAGAGAGGGATTTTTCCACACAACTAGAACTTAAGCTCACCTCTCAAGACCAAAGAGAGAAAGGGGATTTTGCCCCAAGAACATACCATTGAATTAGGAGACCCTAGGCTCACCTATAAACAACTAAGAAAGAGGGGTTTTTCCCAAGGAACCCTAATCCAAGGTTCGACCAACAAGATCCATGGTACATCTAGGGAAACAACTTGACCAATAAAGCAAGAAACATATCAAGCAAGATAACATGGCCGATCAAGATAGCATATAACAAAGAAACATGGTAAGGAAGTAGTATAGTTAGGGTCAGGAGTTATGTAACCCACCTCAAGCACACTCCTCAAGCTCTAAAGCTCCAAGCACCAACCTCCAAGCTCCAAGGCACCACCTTCGGCCACCTCAAGAAGAGAAGAACAACTCATAACCACCATGGCCGAAAGACAAGCAAGAAGGAGAAGATGCTAAGGAAAGAGAGAAGGATACTCACCATAAGAGAAGAGAGGAGCAAAACACACTCTAGGGTTTTGGCCACCACTAGAGGAAGAAGAAGACTAGAGCTATGGCTGCCATGGGATATCACCCTCCAAGCTCCACCAAGGGATATCGGCCACCAAGAGAGAAGGGAAGCAACTAAGGAAGTTAAAAGGGTTGACAAGCTAGCAAAGAAAGGGCTATATATACAAGTGGGTCAAGTGGGCGTCCACTAGAGGGCTTCTCCACATGTTATCGCCCAAACCACCACTTGTCCAAGCTATGCCACCTTGCTAGCAAAGAGCACCAAGTTTCACCAAGGGTGACACAAACGAAGCTAGGTTGGGAGGTGTGTGTTTCGCCCAACATGGTATCTTGGCTGATACACTACTGCCTGATACACCCTTGCCTAATACACCCTTGCCCGATACACTCTTGGAAGGAGGTGGCACTAAGCTCAAACAAGGCCCAAGAAAGCCCAACAACAAGCCTAAGCTTCAACAAGCTCAAACGAGGCCCGAAATAACTCAAGAAAGATGCCCAACTCATCCTATTAACCTTAGAGGATGCAAGGAGAGAGAAAGACATCTCTCAAGGTGACAAAATTTCACACCGACCCTAAAACTTGGGTAATTTGCAAGTTGCACCTCAACCTCTCATCAAAGCACAAACAAAACCCTAATCACACCTCAAGTGATTAGCAAACATCTAAACACAAGGTTAGGCATAGCAAACAGGGTAAGCCCAAAATGAAGGTTAGGGTACTTACAGATAGAATATCCAAGGAACATAAAACAAGTTATAAATTGCAAAGAAAACCTCTCAATTGGGTAAATTACAAAAAAGTCCAAAATGTGCATAAAATTGCATAACTTGCTCAAACAGTGTCCAAATTGGACCAAATTTGAAACTTAAGCTTGTCTTATGATTTCAAAGTATATCACAAGGTTATATTAGGATTGTAAGAATTAAATTATGATAATTAAGCTTATTAAACTCATTAAACAAGTTTAGGGTCCTTACAACTATAAACCCCTAATAGGGATTTTGCCCCCAAAATCTAAGGTAAACAATGATGGGTACTTACTTTGCACCTCATCCTATTAGCTTCACATGGTTACTTTCATATCATGGTGATTTCACATCATTCATACATACCTCATCTTGGGTCAACACAAAAACATCCACATAAGAAGATATTTGCAAATAAGGAACATAGAAAGTTGTTGTGCCACCTGTACAAACTAATAATAATGTTTAACTTTAAATTCTAGCTATCATCCTAAAATTATACCTATTGTATCAACACATTACTCAAAATTCATACTTTCTAGCTTTTTACCAATCATGGCAAGTGTCCCATACCATTCCTTGAAGCATAAAAAAGGCGATGTATCCATCCTTTTTTTAGATACACCAACACTGGAACACTTGTTAGTTCTTTTTCAGCATCAAAATAAATGCTAACGCTGGCACCTGTCATTCCATTCAAGGAAACATCACTCCTAGTCAACCTTGTTAGGGGTGAAATAACAACACTATCTTCACCTTACTAGGATTTACACAACCTACTTAGAAGACATATCATGATCCCATAAAGACATTTAATCAACCTCGTCTCACTCTTCTTCAACTTGTCTCATAGCTATTGCTGCTTCGGCAACCCTAATGTTTTTGAAGAAATATTGATCATATTTTTGACCATTTTTGAAATACTTTGACATGTCATCATTCAAAGCTTGATATAACTTGTATGGCATGACTGGAACACCTTGTTCCTCCTATTCATAAATTCTATTGGTATTAAGCTTGATATAACTTATGGGAAGTGTTTGTTTCTTCAAGACAAAATGATGAATTCAAGGTATTAAGCCTCATCCTTTAAATACATTCTTATGATTAATCAAATTAATTCAATATAGTCCGGCCAGAGTATCCCAGATGGTAAGATCTTGGTAAGTCCCAATGAAGGACATGGGTTCAAATGATGCCAAAGGCACTTTATGAATGATATTTTACATTGATTAGGTGTTGGAGGGGGTGATCGGACCACACCCTATCAATCCCTGAGAGTTTACCATGCTCAGGTGGGTCCAGTAGTTTCCCTATTTTGGGTGGTTTCTCTCATAAATCAAAACAAATTCATTCAATATATTATGTAATTACTGTATTTTTTGGATTAACTGGATATACAAGAAGATAAAAAAGAATGTCGTACAATGAATGTGAATGACCACAAGTTGGGTCCAGGTGGCTACCCAAGGTGATGCAAACAGAGAATGGAAGCATCTTCTTTTGGGCATCCTACTCCTAGGCACGGTGAGTCTTCTACTACTCTTGCACCTTTACTTCAAAATGAGGAGTGGATAGGTGTGAGGACAAGCCACTCTAGAGAAATGCCCAACCCTACAACCTCTGAGGTGGCTACAAAAATGTTAAAATTGAAATCTTATGTGCATGTTCATTTTTACCTAGATTGTTATGTTATGCTAATCAATTACTATTGATGATGATTAGTGGAATCTTTACAAGCAAAGAAAAGAAGGAAAGTTCATCCCTGAGGGTCAAAGGGATTAATTTATGATTTCTCTAGGTACTCCATAGCATCTTGACTATGTTAGGGCCACTGGGGCTAGTGTCAGTATAAGATCATCTTTGACACATTAGAGAAAAAGCGCAAATCTATCAAGAAAGGAGGATTGTCGCTAGAGAAGGTAAAAACATGGTTGAAAATGGAATAGAGGAACCGATGAGATAGTTTCATGCTTCTCAGTCTCAACCTCCTTAGACAATACCTCAGTCACACCTCTCTTATTTTGAGGTGGACCCTTCTCAAGCAAAGGTGGTTGGGAGTAATCCCATGGACCTTCCAAGCACGCCTAGTGTAAGTTTTCTTTGTGATGTAATAGTCTTTCATGTTAATTTCTAATATGTTGTGTTTAGGTATAGATAACACTATATGAAAAATTGTAGGCATTAAGGACATGTCATCTCACATTACTAGAACCTAGCTTCAACTTCATTGCATTGGGTGCGACTTTCCCACCCCTTCTAGATGACACGATTCATGGTGTTTCATTGCTAGGAAATGCGGTTTGTGTGACTATCAGGCTTGCCTACCCGCCTTAGAGATAGGCACCACTACCATATGCCCACCCTGATCATGACACAATAGGAGATTTAGATGATGATGTGGTTGTGTTGCTCAAAGATGAAGTTTTCTATGAAAATGTATGATAAATTTACTTTGCATTTGTATTGTGATTATTTCCTATTTTTTATGTAATTGGCAAATAATATGAGAATACATGCAACATATCATAGTACCTAAGAATCACCCTACAGTTCCTCCTTCAGTTCCTCCTTGATTACCTGCTTGGATTGTAAATGACCTATTCAAATCTCTAGCTCCAAAATATAAGGGGTTGGCATTGTGGTTACATAATTCATATGAAGGGTCGACTTTTATGGTCCATATTCAGGACAACGTTGCAGGTCAAGATCACAATACTAGTGTTTTCTTGATAGATGTCGTAGATATATTTACTTATGATTGGTTTAATGTAATCATGATAGAACTTTGGATATAGTGAGATCTTATGGCTAAATACCTCATTATATATGTGTAAATACATGTTGATTTGTTTTCTATATATTAATCCATACATATATGTTTTGTAGCTACTTATATATGGTGTGTGGACACTTCACATTAACCAATATGGCATTTCTAGTTCCATCATGGATTATATGTATATATAAAGACCCAACATCTATTAGTGATTACTACTCTACCACATTTAAAGATTTTAGTATTGCGGGAAAGGGTATGATTTTATAGCTCCTTTCAATGTCGGGTATGTTTTGGTCACTTTCTTATAATTTTGGCTTATGAATTATATTTCATTTTAGAATTTGAGTTTGCTTTTGTTTGCCTTATTTTCACTCAATAATAAGTATTGGGAGTTGTTGGTAATTGTCCCTAAGATGTTATATGTGTATTATCTAGATCCTTTGGATAGAAACATAGGGAGTGGGGGACACCCAATAAAAATGGCATTAGTGGTGTAAGTAATTTTTTATCTATCAACATATACTAATGTCTACATCATTACATTACTATTTACTACATTTTACATCATTACATGACTATTTATTAATTCAACTAAATGCATTACTTTAACTTATAGGGGTATAAAAGCATTCAAAAAGGTTAGAGGAAAGGCAGATTAAAAAGGAAATTATTAACTTGGAAGAATATTAAGGTAGTTTTCTAACTCCAATGCATATATATGCCAACTATGCTTATTTTTACTTATTAAAATATCATATAAATGTAAAATTGATAGTGCCCTATACAAGATAATAAATGGTATGTGGATATTGTGTGTGTGGTATATGGACCTAATTTTCAGATAGGAGGCACTAAACATCCATTGTATATAAAAGCTAATCTATATAGCCTTGATCATCATAAGTATATAGTCTCATTTGATAATATATAAAAATCATATCAAACTCTTGAATTATTCCATTCACCTTACAGTTATTTGACAAGACATAGCCCTGTATAAAAGATGAACCAGATGAGATATGAGAATTTTGGGCAATCTCTACATTAAGGAAGTCAACTCTGCATTTGATCGGGATCAAATATGATTTTTCTAAACTTTGATGTCATTATTTCTTTATACATGTGATGGTTATTAACTTGTTGCAACATTGAATTTGATGCAATTGAATTGATGGTGCATATGTGAATGGTGTGTATATATGCATATGTGTGTGAATGAATGTGAAGAGGAATGAAGATAATGCTAGTTGCATTTGTACATGTGATGAGAATGAAATTGGAGAATGGAATTGCATGTGTGTTTTCTGAATTTTGTATATGCATGAGAATGGAATTAAGTGTTGATGAGATTGGAAATACCTATGTGTGAATGAATTCTATGGATGTGGGATATTTGTATGTGTTTGTAATTGTAGGTTTTGTAGGTATGATGTCATGCTATTAAGATGAACACAAGATGGAACCTATAGTTCTAACAAACTGTAGGTTATGCATCATGTTGAATAGTAGGACAACATGTCTATAGACTGCTATAATAAAAACATACCCGGGGTTTTGATTGTTATAAAAAAAATGGAATTGTAGATCTACCTCATTAATTTTGTAAAAAAAAATCAACAATATAGTTATTTGAAAATAGGCATGCTACCCATCACGACCATGCTACCCAGCCCACAACACGGGGGTGCTACCTAATATTGTCATGCTGCTATACATGGCCTTATGGTATCACTCAGTGTTGTTGGTTCTTCTAAGACAAACTGAAGACATAGCACATCTACAGACCTGCTATACAAAAAACTATATGTGGAACATCGGTTCATATACACAAACCAAAGTCTATGCTATGATCTATAGCATTAGTTTCTTTTCTTAGAACCGATGACATAGATCTCCAGTGTCAGTTTTTTTCAATTGAAATGAAACCTATAATCCCATAACAATCTTATAATTGTTGTTGATATCACTGACTTCTATTTTCATAGCAACGAACACTAGCTCCATGTCGTCGGTTTTAGCTTACCCTAAAAACCAACATAGAATGTCCTTAGTTGTATTGTCGCCCACTTAGGTGCCATTACAAACTAATGTATAGGTCTAATAAAACTGATATTATAGGTGATATCTGTACTAGTGAGATTTTATCACACTTTCTTCGATTTTAATCAACAATTCTCAATATAAGTTTTATACACTTCTGTGTTGAAGGGAAATCCAAAGTATCACAATTAAATTACTACTTCTCAATGTAGAGTGAACCTTAACCACTTCTACACGAAGGGTGGTCCTGGGTGATAACATAATTTCTTTTCTTCTCTTATGTTTCAAGTTTGATGAATGTACATATATGGAAAATAGAATAATATTCATAGGGAATGGAGTAGTTCATTCATATCCAAGTTTTCCAACAATAGTACATAAGGGTATAGTAAAATACATCAAATAGATTGAGAGGATAATACACGTATATTTACTATATTTCCAAGTCACAAGATTCAAGGATGGATTAGTTTAGAGGTTCAACTCAGATCCAGGTTGAGGATTGAGTAGATCACATAGTTATGGTTGGGTTCAATAGCTAGGGTTTCTAAGATTACAAGTTTTAGGGTATTGTGTTCCTTTTGGACGCTACTAATGATCATTCATTTTCACATAATCAACTAACATTTTTTTGAGATTTATCATCAATTTCCATAAACAAGTATCCACAAGTGGATGAATGATCCATTATGCCATATATTAGAACACCAAGTGACCCTTCATGTCATAATCAATGTTCGAGATAACAATAGTCACAATGGTTCTCACATTTTGAGAGGGTAAATCATAAGACTTGAAAACTCTCTGATTCAAAAATCACAAAGTTAGGGTTAAAATCCATCACCAAGATCCATCATGCATTTTATGCATATAATCATAATCTTGAGATTATTCACCGTTATTAGGGTTCTCATCAATAGACAAAATCACGTCATAACTGTATCAAGTTTTAGAATAATAATCAGTGTTAAACATGTGTGATTCATGTTAAATAGATCTAGTCTTGATCAAAGATTAAATTTTGACTTTAGGATTTTTTGTAGCCATCCCAAAAAATCCAATGGATCCTACAGTCATGAAAATAATGAAAAAGTAAAAAGAATATGATAAATCAATAAATTTTGTGAGTTACCCATAGTTTATTCATATATAAGGAAGAAAAAAGTTGGCATTTAAATCAATGGGAAAACACATAAAACCTAATTTTTATTCCACCTAAGGGAAGATAAGAAAGGTATGCATCAATTTAAAGATTAGATCTGGCAATCATATTACGAGTGGGGGAAGGTGTTAGCATTCCCATCTCACCTGATAATGATATTGCAACCTTTTTTGTCATTTCAAGTAAAAAAATAGTGATTATTTAGGTTGTTGTTAATGAAAATGATGCAAAAAATGATAAAAATTGATTTTATGTTGGTGTGCTTTAGGGACGGAGGCGGTCATGGATTTCCCATTATAGCCCTAAATGTCTTCATTATTAGGTGTATTGTGGTCCCAATCGCCTCAAGAGCCCCCATGATAGAGATCCATCATTGGATGTTAGGACCAATGCATAGGAAGAGAGAGAGAGATGTGAGAGAGATTTGATAGAGTAAGATCTTAGATCTTTGAAGTGATGTACAAATATGAATAGTCATGAATACAACATATCAGAGAAAGCAACAACAACTAATATGGATATAATAGAAAAAGTAGAAAGTATTGTTGAGCAGTCTACTGATATTAGTGAAGTAGTTGGGGTTAGAGGAAGGACTCTATGATCACATGCAAAAAAGTTAAAGGAGGGAGATAGTCATTTCTTTGGCTTCCATGGAGACGAAGGGGCCTAAAATACATTGGGTGCAAGGGTCTATTTATAGGTCAATTTAGGATTCAGGGTTCCCAACTGGAAGATTTTGGAAGAGGCGGTGGATCATGTCGATGTGCTACCAGACATGGCCTACAGATTGAGGGAATCTACCACGTGCCACACGACATATAGCTCAGATTTTCCCAGGTGGACCGGGCTTGATAAAGCTAATTTTCTAGTTTTTTGGATATTTCAAGAATGTTCTAGAGAAAATTGTAGAAAAGGGAGATTTTGAATAAAATTCAAATAAAATGAAGAATGAAAAAAAGGGGCATTAGTTTATGATTATCCTTCATTACCTCCAAAAGATATGTATTTTATTTGGAAAAAGGAAACTGAACTATCTATAGGGAAAAAGAAGAATGTCTAATTCAAGATAATTCAATTGTGAAGTTTTTGGAGAAAAAAATCCTACAAAAAGTGACAATATTGAGAAAATTGTACTTATGTCCAGATAATATATTTTCTTTGTAGAAAATCTTGAATAGGCAAAAATGGGTAAAAATAGTGGAACTAATAGATGGAAAATATGGGAAACTATGGAAAAAGGATAAATTCTGGAAAGTATGGAAAATGGAATGAACTCCATCATTATCCAGAGAATTGACATCTAAGCATGATTTTTTTTGGGTGAGAAAACATGGGGTGTCAACATCTTGCCCCACTCAAGGCAAGGTTTGAGATAAGAGTGAGAATCTCAGGCTTGAGCCAAGTCAATCCCCCATCTTTTGTCAGAAAAGGCCAAAAAGGTTGGACTCGTCAAAGATGTTTGGAAAACATTGTGGAGAGTGGAAAGCATAGGTGATGTATTTTCCTTCTAAGGATGAATTAATGAGGAAAATATTGGGAAAATTATTTTTTAGAGAAAGGGAAACCTTTGACTTAGGAAGTTTTCTATATCTAATCAATCATTCATTTCCCTAGAGTTATGATGAGCCTTAAGAGGTTTATCAATAAAAAAGTAACTCTCATCATTTCTTCAGTTCTTCAACTAATGCACGTTTGATTCTCCCACGAACTCATACCTTGGTGAGAAAAGGTGGATGTAAAAAATTGAATGTGATTTTTGGTTTGTTAAAGATATTAAGATCAATATTTTGTAATCATTGAGAATCATGGAAACTACAGGTATGTGAAAAGATCTTGAAAAATATTCATCATATTTCTACCCTTTCTAATCATTTTAGTTTTTTTTTTGTAAATGAAGGAGTGAACCAAATTAAGGTTAGGACCACTACCCTAAAAAGGAACAATCGAGTGAGTTTGCCTATCGAAAATAGGGTTTTGATTGCTCAACATTGAACATTGGGGTGTCAGGCAAGTTCCCAGTTAAGGTGGCCTCTGTGGCTGGTGGTTGTGCTAGTCAATTGTCTTTTCACTAGAGTATGTTTGGCCTTATTGGATAAGTTTATAGGAAGAGTCTTATAATAGGTTAAGATGGGGAATTAGGTGATCCTCCAATGTTAAGGTAGTCTCCATCTTCAAACATTGGTCCATTATATGTTCCTCTAGATTATCGACAAATGATTATCATCAACTTTTTAGTTCTCACTTGATTTGATTCTCCTTATTTTTAACTACATCTACACTGAGAAAGGATTGTCATGTATATAAATGATAATGTATGTAATCATATGAAAGCTCCTACCATATGTAGGGAATGGAAATCTTGACATATGTTCATGACATGATTGGTGTAATCTCATGTCATGATATTATATCTTGAAATATTTGGAAATATGAGTGTAGGATTGGTTCACTTTTAGGTCATGAAATGGACCATAGATTGCTTTGGAAATGAAGGCACAATGAGTTCAGTTTTAGGTCATGAGCTACAACCATGCATGGGGTCTTAGACAGATATGCATTTTAGAGTGTTTCTAGTTTTCCAGAAGTGCTCAAGATAGATAAGGTTAGGTATTAGACAAACTTTTGGATTTAAGGTAGCCATCAAGGCCATTGTCTATATCTATCAGTTGTCTAATGCTTAGAGAATCAACTATAAATTCAAAGAGTTCAAAATTTCTTGTCAGGATGATGTGCTCAAGATGGATGAGATTAGGAATTAGATAAATATTCTGAGTTAAGGTGGTATTTACAACCAATGAATGTATCTCGTTAATCATGTGTTCCTTAGAGCATTTACAATTCATATAGGATAAATTTCTTGGAAAGAGTGCTAAAAAAATTTAAGATTGGGCATCAAGTATTATCAAGCATTAAGAAGTCCTCCACGGCATGTTCCTATACTAGTATATGATTCATCATATAGAGTTTTGATGAGTGATTACCCCTGACTCTCTAGTTCTTACTTGATTTGATCAACCCTCCTTTGAACTACATCCCCACCAGGAATGGTTTGTTCTTGAAGTGGTATTGATTCTGATAAGATTTCAAAATATAATGCTCCTAATTGAAGTCTTAAAAAGAATGATTGATTGATATGGAAATGAAACTATATGACATTTGAAAGCTCCTACCATATGTAGGGATCAACAAAGTATCAAAATGTTGTTCAAAGAGTTTCAGGTTGCTTATTAGGACCTTTAAAATTATAGTCTTATCTACTCTACAAGAGTTCTCAAATGGATACATTGGGTATCAGACAAGTTTCCATATTTAAGGTAGCCTTGAGAGCCTGTCATTATATTAGTCATTTGTTGAATCCTTAGGGTGTCATCTTGTATCAACGAGATTGATAAGACTTGATAACATTAGGCTTCTAGACAAATTTCTCAATTTAAGGTGGCCTTCAAGACTAGTGACTCTATCGATCAATTGTTTTTTTCTTCAATGCATTTCCTATTTTTCAAAAGTGCTTGAGAAATATAAAGTTGGGACCAGATAATTTTTTAGATTTAAGGTGACCTTTACTACCAATGATTGTATCAGACAATTGTCTTCTCCCTAGAGAATCTCTTGAGTATAGGATGGTTTAGCACAATAAGAGTGAGATTTGCATATCGTACATAGGGCTTTGATCGAGGTGTCTATCTATTGATAGGGTTTTTGCAAGGAGTGACCACTCAAATGTAGTGCTTTGTTGGGTGTCCCTAATTGAATGTAGGGCCATTAAGGACAGGGCTTGAATGTGGGCACTTATTTAGGATAGGACTTGGTTTATGAAGAATTCTTATTTGAGATAGGATGCATTGGATTAGTTAGAGTCCATTGATGTATGCCTATTCATAATATGGCTTAGCGTAGAATCCTACTCAAGTATAAGGATTTGGTTTAATTGTTGGGGAATAAGGACCAGAGAAGGCAGTGGAAATAAAAAAAATGTCATATTCCTTGCTAAAAGATTGCAACAACAATGATGTGTATAGTAAAAGGGTTTTCAAGAGGTATACCTAGTCCTGGAGCAAGTCTAGTGACTACTCTTTCACGATGATGTGCACTCTTCACAATATGCACACAAACAATTGGCGACGGTCTCCTGGTGCATCACCACGAATGGAAGTGCTTTTTGTCCTCCTAGCATGGTAAAAACAACCTCCATGTGTCTACATAGTCCACACAGACCACTGGGACTCCATGTTGCACTATAGAGTCAATGGTAAGGAGTTGTCCATTTGAATGCCAATGTACTAGCATTGACTTTCTATCCCTTGTTGTCTCTCCCTTGTTGCCTCTCTCTTTTAAGGGTATGACTTGCTCAGGCTCTCGTGTTACCACAACTGTGAGAGGACACCAATTGTCACAGTTTATTGTTGTATCTCCTAAAAGCCTTGACTACACCCCCAACATATAGGATGGCCATGGGCAAGGTTCCCAAATCAATTGGGAGTTGAAGATATGTATTTTAATGAATTTTGGGTTGTTGTGAATCATGAATGATTGGTTCACTTCTAAATTAGTTAGTTTATATATGAATTAGTCAATATAACACTTGAATCGGTCGATTCACGTGTGAATTAGTCGGTTCACTAAATTCACTACTACAAAATGGGGATACAACGTCGGTTATATTTGTAAGAGAAACTGACTGTGTTATTGTAACATCCCTATTTTTAGGAGTAAAATAAAACCTTTTATGTAGTTTTCTTTAAATGATATTTTGTTAAGGACCTTAAGGCAAATTTTCCAAAATAGTTTTACTTCTAGGATTTTAATGCAAAGAGAAATAATAAAAGGACTCAAAATACGTTTTTCCTTTATTTTAATGTATTGTAAATATTTGTGTAATAATGGCAATGTGTTTTTCCTTTTCTTTTATGAAATAATTTTAAAAGGTTTGAAAGAGAAAGAGAAAGAGAAAGAAGCAAGAAATTCGAAATATTAGAGACTTGGGCAATAAGTATGCTTTTCCTTTTTATATATATCAAAATAAAACCCCTAATGTTCATTTTCTATCTCCTCTTCTTGGAATTTGTCAAAAAGAAATAATAATGTTCCCTTTATTCTTTTATTTCGAAAATGTGAGAAAATATACTATCTTGGCATCATTAAGCCACTTTCCCTTTTATTTTTATAAAAGCATATGGGGGAAGTGATTTTGCTCTTGTTTTCTCTCTCCTTCAAATAAAGTATTCCAGAGGTCAAGAAAGAGGTGTGGAATGTCTTTTAAAGAGTCAATGATGTTTATCTCATAATTTGGAGCAAGAACTCATAATGGAAACCTTTATATCAATTATTTAATTATTTTATGCATTTGAATTAAGAAAGAGTGACAAAAATAGAAACCATAGACTTAACGTTGAGAAAACCTAAATCTAATTGGCTAGGAATGTTCTAGACCCTTTAATTGGTCAATGATCCAAATTTGGACTCATTTGGAGTTTGTTTGACCCTCCAATTAAAATAGGAAAGTTTTGTATTTAATTTGATTAGATTTATAGTTAATACACTTTATTTCATAGAGTCTAGGATTTAAATCACCATCATGCGTCCTTTTCTCATTTTTCCTTTTTGGGCACGATCAGACGACCCACATTTATCTGATTCGTGATCGCACAGTCACAAACCCGTCTCCTACCTCTATTCATTTTGGGCAAGTAGGCTCCTTAATGGGCTGGACTCTCCCTCTCCGCCAGTTTATGCAACTCCCGCCATACTCCCTCCCCTCCTCACCTCAAGGTCTCAAGAGAACCTCCAGGCTCCTACATTTCTCCCTCCACCTTCAATTTCCTCTCCTATGCCCCCAAGCAGCATGACCTACCCGACATCATTCCCTGGCGATTTTGGCCAGGTGCGCGCCGCTCCAGCCACCTCGGTTTAATTAGGAGATCGATGAGCATCCTTGACCTCCGTCCTTTGTCTTCGCATCGTCGTTTTGGCTCAGGTTGTCCCCAAACACTGTGTCCTATAGAGCTCGGTGGAAGTGCTCGTCAGAGCTCATCGTCTCGACATTTTGGTGCATCTCTGACCTTGGTTTTTCATCACCCGAGTTCGCGAGATGGTAGGGAGCATCTTTATTCCCTCGCATCCTCATCCTACCCATCAGAACTTGGGTTCCATAACCCCACTTGACTCCCATATTTTCTGCTTGTTCTTGGTATGCAAAGGTGCTCCACCGGTGGCTTCTCCTCACACAGATTAGTCTGCTTTCTGCCTTGACCCCGCGGTGAGCTTCGACCTGGTTTTGGTGGTATGTCCGTGATGCTTGCCCAAGGTCCCCCCAGTAGGGCATGTGCCATGGCGGCACACTAGTTTGGGTTGTCGGCCACCGCAAGGGCCACACCTTGGCTCATTGGGACTGGCGGTGCCTGGGGAGCATGTTTTTCGCCTTCGTTTTCTGTGATGATTCGTCGTTCGAGATATGGGGTCACGAGATCGGAGACTCCGTGGTTGTGTTCTTCACGTCCTGTCGTAAGAAAAATCCACTTGGTGTTTTGACCGCCCTACCCCCATGTCACGCTAGAATCAACAAATGCCTCTAAGGGCTTATATGTCTTTTCATGCCTTTTATTTTTCAGTTGACCACTAATCCAGCTGGGAGAGACCCGAGCTCAGATGGTGGGCTCTCATTGGCCCAACTCAGTCAGGTCTAGGATCCAAGTGGATAAAAAGGTTGCCTACGTGACATTTCTTTGATTTCTGATTGGTTGGTCTTTATTAATTCATAGTAAATCGCTCAATGATCACAAAAATATGAAAAAATATGTTTTGAAAATGGTTTTTCATGAGGAATATGAATATTGAGGTTTTAGAGTCTGTTTATAAATCTCCAAACATTGGTTTTATGAGAACTGGAAATTAGGGTTTAATTTGATGAATATAATGTATAATAATGTGAAAAGTGTTGTAAACAAGATAATTAGGGTTTATCTGACCCAACATGTGATTAGGATTTTAATCAATCTAGGTAGAGAGAGAAAATACTCTCCAAGTGAAAAGGTAAGTGGTCTATGCAATTGAACATATAGTTAATTTGTTTG
Source organism: Alisma plantago-aquatica (assembly GCA_963693085.1). Lineage (NCBI taxonomy): Eukaryota > Viridiplantae > Streptophyta > Magnoliopsida > Alismatales > Alismataceae > Alisma > Alisma plantago-aquatica. The sequence continues at coordinate 719,022,351 of OY856411.1, read as the reverse complement.
AATTTATATGCATGTATGAATTTCAATGAATGCCATGTTTATATTATTTATTGTCCCTAATTGTTAAATTCAATAAGATTAAGATGTATTGAGTTGTTTATGATGTATGGTATCACATCCATGAATCTTAATGATAATGTTACCAATAAAGTCTAATGTAAAGATAACAGCCTTAAGAGAAAGAGAATGATAAAATAAAACTTATATAAGTTCCTCATAAAAGATGAGGCACTTCGGTGCTTAAGAGAAGAGGCACCTTGGTGCAACCTAAGAGGCAATTTGGTGCATAAGAGAAGAGGCACATTCATGCAAACTCGAGGACACTTATGTAGGTTAATATAAATGAAATTTATCTAAAATAAAATGCATGTCTTTTAAATGTTCAAATGTATGTTTATTTCGTTCAAGTTTTATTAATGTTATAATATGTTCAATCCACTTACCGTTGGTTTTATTGCATGCCTGGGGGCGTGATGCCCGTAGGAAGGAGCAATCTCAAGATCTAGAAGGCCATCTAAGGAGAAAAACCTAGATCAAGATCTACCAAGGAGAAAAACATCTGTGGGGTGCCAACTGTAGTTTTAGATCCTTTAATTTTGTTATATTTGTATATGTGAACCTTATTAAGGATTTGAGAATGAGAAATTGTAAATGTTATCATGTGATGGTTTATTTAAACTATATTTTTGCAACATATATCATGATTGTGACATCCCCCTTGGAAAATGTAAATTTTTATGCTTCCGCACTCTGATGAGAATAAATATACAAGTGGGGTGTTACAATAATGGTATCAGAGCCAAAATATGGTTGGCCACCAGGCGTTTCTCATGATCTCATGTAGTTTGTGTCTTTTTCATAGTGATGGCTCCTAAGAAGAAAGGTGAGAATGAAAAGGTAGCCATGGGTGGGGATGAAGGTGAATCTGTTAGCATGGGAGAACATCGACAATCTCCACGTCAAGAAACCCCCATGGTGCCTTTTTATGTCCTTATTAGAGCCATAGCCACTGCCATGGGAAGAGGAGAAGGACAAGTGGGCAACCATAGGGTCAACCCTAAGCTTTCCCTAGTCAACTTTTTGAATATCAAGCCTGACTCCTTTGCTGGGGAAGAAGAGATGGACGTGGTAGGAAAAGCCGAGAGCTGGATGCAGCACATGGAACATTGTTTTTGTGACTTAGACTATCCCAACCACTCTAAGTTTCATTTTGGGATGCATATGCTGAAGGGTGCTGCTAGGATTTGGTGGGAGAATCTACTAGGTTCTCATGAAGCTAATGCTCCTCCATTCACATGGGAGGAATTTTCTAAGGCCTTCAAAGACCACTACATATCTAAGGCCATGATTGAGAAGAAGGAGGAATAATTTTGCAACCTACGTCAACATGGTGACATGATGGTCACCCAATATGCGATGAAATTCTGAATCCTACAGAAGTACGGCTGCGACTATGATGAAAGTCGTAAAACAAAGAAGTTCATTCAAGGTCTCATGCTAGATCTTAGTTTCTCCTTGTTAGGACGTGGGCACTGTACACTCCAGAGTGCCCTAGATGGCTACCACAACAACCATAACTCCAACCACCACAATGACAAGAAGAGGAAGGCATCGGCTGAAGCTATTCCGAACCAACATGCAAACTAGAATGCAAAGACCCAATGTGCTAGATGTTCCAAATATCACCTAGGTGAATGCATGCTTGGAACGGGTGTTTGCTATGCATGTGGTGAAATGGGCCACATATGGCCTAACTACCCCAAGTTCCAAAAGAAAGAGCCCAATGCCAATCAGCCACATAAAGAGAAGAGACATGCTAGAGTTTTTGCTATGGTAGATGATAGTGAGGATGATAAGACCGAGTAGAGTCTAGTAGTATAGTTCTTACATTTTCAAAACTTTATCTTTCATGCAATGTATGGAATTATGGTTTTACATGGTAATGAGAGTATATCAATGTTTTATGTTAAAGATATGAAAATTTCTAAGGTGGGTAGCCTAATGAAATTTTGAGGATGAAATTTAATTAAGGTGGGTAGTAATGTAACCTGTTTTCAGGAGTAAAATAAAACCTTTTATGTAGTTTTCTTTAAATGATATTTTGTTAAGGACCTTAAGGCAAAATTTCCAAAATAGTTTTACTTCTAGGATTTTAATGCAAAGAGAAATAATAAAACAACTCATAATAAGTTTTTCCTTTATTTTAATGTGTTGTAAATATTTGTGTAATAATGGTAATGTGTTTTCCCTTTTCTTTTATGAAATAACTTTAAAAGGTTTGAAAGAGAAAAAGAAAGATAAAGAAGCAAGAAATTCGAAATATTAGAGACTTGGGCAATAAGTATGCTTTTCCTTTTAATATATTCCAAAATAAAACCCCTAAAGTTCATTTTCTCTCTCCTCTTATTGGAATTTTCCAAAAAGAAATAATAATGTTCCCCTTATTCTTTTATTTTGAAAATGTGAGAAAATATACTCTCTTGGCATCATTAAGCCACTTTCCCTTTTATTTTTATAAAAGCATATGGGGGAAGTGATTTTTCTCTTGTTTTCTCTCTCCTTTAAATAAAGTATTCCAGAGGGCAAGAAAGAGGTGTGGAATGTCTTTAAAGATTCAATGATGTTTATCTCTTTATTTGGAGCAAGAACTCACAATGGAAACCTTTATATCAATTATTTAATTAGTTTATGCATTTAAATTAAGATAGAGTGACAAAAATAGAAATCATAGACTTAATGTTGAGAAAACCTAAATATAATTGGCTAGGAATGTTCTAGACCCTTTAATTGGTCAATGGTCCAAATTTGGACTCATTTGGAGTTTTTTTGACCCTCCAATTAAAATAGGAAAGTTTTGTATTTAATTTGATTAGATTTAAAGTTAATACACTTGATTTCATAAAGTCCAGGATTTAAATCACCGTCACGCGTCCTTTTCTCATTTTCCCTTTTTGGGCACGATCAGAAGGCCCACATTTATCTGATTCATGAATGGATGATCACAAACCCATCTCCTACCTATGTTCGTTTTGGGCAAGTGGGCGCCAAACCAGTATTGGATTTCCGTGACATATTTCTCTCTCTGTACTCGCTCTCTCCTCATGATTCTTTCTCCCCCATATTCTTTGCTCTCTCATGCACCAAACGAGCCCTTTCTCATGTGCTCTCATGCCCTACAGATAAAATGCCCATTAGGGCTGGACTCTCCCTCTCCACCAGTTTACGTAGCCGCCACCATACTCCCTCCCCTCCTCACCTCAAGGTCTCAAGAGAACCTCCAGGATCCTACGTTTCTCCCTCCACCTTCAATTTCCTCTCTTGTTCCCCCGAGCAGAAGGACCTACTTGACCTCGTTCCCTGGAAATTTTGGCTTGGTGTGCGCCGCTCTAGCCACCTCAATTTAATTAGGAGATCGGTGAGCATCCTTGACCTCCGTCCTTTGTCTTCGCATCATCGTTTTGGCTCAGGTTGTCCCCAAACGATGTGTCTTATAGAGCTCGGTGGAAGTGCTCACTGGAGCTCATCGTCTCAGCATTTCGGTGCGTCTCCGGCCTTGGTTTTTTGTCACCCAGGTTCGTGAGATGGTAGGGAGCATCTTTCCACCATTGCCTCCTCATCCTACCCATCAGAACTAGGGGTGCGCGTTCGGTTAATTCGGTCAGTTACAGTTAATTCAGTTCGGTTAAACGGTTAATTTGTGGTTTGAGATTTTAACCATTAACCTAACCAAATTGTGTCGGTTAATTCGGTTATTGTCCAATCAGTTAATGGTTAATTCGGTCGGTTAATTTGGTTAACCAAATAACACTTGAGTAATAATATTATTTGAAATAGTCATAAAATTTGGGACAATATTGTTATATTATAGTAGTATTGTTGTACATTTAATTTTGTATGGCTCGTAAAAACTTGATTACTATATATATGGGGAAGTATTTTGAAATAAAAGTACAACTATATATGTATATATGCATGTATAGGATATTATTTATGAATAAATTCTGACTATACGGTTAATTCGGTTAACCAAACCAAAAATATCTTTAACCGTCAAATTAACCATTTAACCGATTAATCGAAATAAATTAACCAAATTAACCGAATTAACCAAATTGACCCAATAAAATTAACCATTCAAAATTAACCGTTCGGTTAATCGGTTATTAACCAAATTCTGCTCACCCCTAATCAGAACTTGGGTTCCATAACCCCGCTTGACTCCCCTATTTTCTGCTTGTTCTTGGTATGTAAAGGTGCTCCACCGGTGGCTTCTCCTCACATAGATTCGTCCGTTTTCTGCCTTGACCCCGCTGCGAGCTTCGACCCATTTTCGGTCGTCTGTTTGTGATGCCTTCCCAAGGTCCGCCCCCTAATAGGGCATGTGCCATGGAGGCACACTGGTTTGGGTTGTCGACCACCGCAAGAGCCACACCTTGGCTCGCTGGGACCAGCGGCGCATGGGGAGCATGTTTTTGGCCTTCATTTTCTCCGATGAGTCACCATTTGGGATCTGGGGTCACGAGATCAGAGACTCCATGGTTGTGTTCTTTGTGTCCTATCACAAGAATAATCCACTTGGGGTTTTGACCGCCCTACCACCGTGTCATGCTAGAGTCAGCAAATGCCTTTAAGGGCATATAGGTCTTTTCACGCCTTTTATTTTTTACTTGACCACTAATCCAGCTGGGAGAGACCCGAACTGAGATGGCAGGCTCTCATTGGCCCAACTCAGTCGGGCCTTGGATCCAAGTGGATAAAAAGGTTGCCTACGTTGCATTTCTTTGATTTCTGATTGGTTGGTCTTTATTAATTCATAGTAAATCGCTCAATGCTCTTAAAAATATGCAAAAATATGTTTTGAAAATGGTTTTTCATGAGGAATCTAAATATTGAGGTTTTAGAGTCTGTTTCTAAATCGCCAAACATTGATTTTATGAGAAATGGAAATTAGGGTTTAATTTGGTGAATAAAATGTATAATAATGTGAAACATGTTGTTAACATGATAATTAGGGTTTATCTGACCCAAGACATGATTAGGATTTTACTCAATATAGGGAGAGAGAGAAAATACTCTCCAAGTGAAAAGGTAAGTGGTCCATGCAATTGAACATATAGTTAATTTGTTTGAATTTATATGCATGTATGAATTTCAATGAATGCCATGTTTATGTTATTTACTGTTCCTAATTGTTAAATTCAGTAAGATTAAGATGTATTGAGTTGTTTATGATGTACGGTATCACCTTCATGAATATTAATGATAATGTTACCAATAAAGTCTAATGTAAAGATAAGGGCCTTAAGAGAAAGAGAATGATAAAATAAAACTTATATAAGTTCCTCATAAGAGAAGAGGCACCTCGGTGCATAAAAGAAGAGGAACCTTGGTGCAACCTAAGAGGCACTTCAGTGCATAAGAGAAGAGGCACATTCGTGCAAACCCGATGACACTTATATAGGTTAAGATAAACGAAATTGACCTAAAAGAAAATGCATGCCTTTTAAATGTTCAAATGTATGTTTATTTCAGTTCAAGTTTTATTAATGTTATAATATGTTCAATCCACTTACCGTTGGTTTTATTGCATGGCTGGGGGAATGATGCCCGCAGGAAGGAGCAAGCTTAGGATCTAGAAGGCCATCTAATGAGAAAAACCTAGATCAAGATCTACCAAGGAGAAAAGCATCAGTGGGGTGCCAACTATAGCTTGTCGACTTGCATCATATGTAATTCTAGATAGATGATATGTGCAACCCCTTGCCATAATCATCAAGGCCCAAATGCTCTGAAAATCACCAGTCAAGACTAAACCAAAAGATGACACAATAATAATGCACCCTGTAGAGGCGGAACCTACACTATCACTGAAACACTTCCTCAGTGCACCCTGCAGAGGCAGAACCTATGCTTAGTCAATCATGCTTTTCATGTTGGCCGCTGGAAAGAATCTAAGACTTGATATTATAATTAAGGGAGTTTGAATGTATAAATACATATTCTATATCCAATCACCACAAATATAGTATGTATCATATACATGCTATAACCACAAACAAGAACATGCAATAAAGAAAACACACAAGCGATGGATATGGCCATACTAATGTAATTACTTGGAGTCATAAGGAATTACTACCACCTATGGTTCACATCATATGCAACATGTTATTGGTGATTATCTGTGCTTGAACCAATCTGGGTATATCGGTTCATCTCATGAATTGGTCGGCTCACCTCCTAGTTGCTAGGTTGGGTTTGTCTGAAATGGTCGTTTGGTTCACAAGTCCAAGCAGCATCTAGACACCTCTACGCAGTCGGTTGGGCCACCAATTTATTGGTTAATCCTCATGTCATCCAGCCTCCTCGGTCCTCTAGTTTATTGGGTCATCTCATGAGCGAGTTTTTTCACCTTTATGAAGACCATCATCTCATGTTGAAACATAAATTAAAACAATCCTATTTACATTGTATATGGGAAAACCTCGAGTTACATTTGAGGGGAAATAGGAAGAAGAACATTAATTTACATTTGAAAAGGAGAGAGAGGCTCGGTACGCAGATCGATTAAGAATAGGAATAAAAACCACAACCATGCACACACACACAGATCTGGGGTTTTGGCCATAACCATGCTTTACATCCACCATCAAAACCGATTTTATGGCAATGCGTGTAAATTGCATATATATATATATATAGGACAATGATCCAGTGAGAAACAATTCTTTGTGAGAGCATGAGAGATATTTGAATAACTCTCCACAAAGATCAATTTTTCATAATCCAACCATATAGATTACAAGTATACCTAAATATTTACCTTCCTACAAAATTTTATCACCATCCGATTTGTAGATCATTCACAAAAAAAGAATAGTTTTGGATGCTCTATATTGAATTTCAGACTGACCGTTGGATGTTAAAAGTGTATATTTTACATATGGACATGCAAATAATGTCTGATTGCAATCATTTTTTGTGAGAAGGTAAATGAAATGATGCTTTTTTCATGTATATGGTTGGAATTTAAGAAACAGTTCTGAATTTGTAGTGATTCAAATGCCTCTCATTCTCTCACTGTAGGATGTTTCTCACTAGATCGCTACCCTATATATATATATATGTGTGTGTGTGTGTATGTGTGTGTTTGTTTGTTTGGGTTCTTATGTGGTGATTTAGACGGACTTGCGCATCAACTAGTTTAAATATTTGCATCGCATGCAATAAATAAACATGCTAAAACTGAAATTCAACCAAATCGATCATCCCAAAACATAATTAATTGACGTGGCTATGATACCACTGTAGGGAAATACGACATCAGATAGGCATCAGAAATAAAAATTTTACTGACATATTTCTCATTAACCAGTAGATTGCGTCAATAATTATGTAATGGGAATGATGGTTTCACGAAGATATACCTAGTCTTGGAGAAAGTCCAGCGACAATCCTCGTTGATGTAGATATGCACTCTATCTTGGACAATGTCTATGCAGCTCTTGGCCGCACTCAGACTCGTATGACTTCTCATCCACAAACAACAGACTCAGAGAACTACTACAGTGGATCCTTAGATCTCGCCACAGACTACGAGTTGGCGTTGCCCTCCTAGCAGCAACCAATAAACTCCTACCTCTAGAGTAGTCCACACAAACCAACTAAAACTCTTGTCATCCCATTGGAATGGACATGAAGGAGTTGTCCCTCCCGTTGTTGTACCAGTCACCAACATGCTCTCCCATAATAATGATCCTCGATTGTTTCTCTCTCATGGCTATCCCTCCCTAGTCGAGTAGGACTTGTTTGGGCTCTCGTGGTTACCACAACCAGAGAGGACAACACTTGTCAGAGCAACTGATTCTCAATTGTTTGTGTAGTAGTCATACTTTGGGAAGCCCCCAGTACCCCTCTATATATAGGAGGGGTTAGGGTTAGGGTTCCCAGTCCCCAGCCAATGCGGGACTAAATTGGGAATGGAAAGGACAAGTAGATTTTGAATTTTCACAACTTTTTTGGAAGTTTCACAACCTACGTGTGACAAAACAATCGTCTCACCAAGTGAGGCGGTCATTTCACTAAACAAAACTATCGTCCAGGATGTGAAATGTTCATTTAGAGCTTTCCCAATCAGATATGAATTGGCAAATTGTTTCCCAATTAATGTCATACATTAATTTTACTTACACCCCAAGTATGGGCAATTGAAATGAGTTTGGGAAAACTCCAGAATCTTTGTTCATCCCAACCGGGCCGTCTCACACAAGTGAGATGCCCACCTCCCTCACCCAAATGGTCGTCTGGTGAGTTTGAGTCAAGCTGATCAGTTCAATAGCTTGAACTGGTCGGTTTATAGGACAGAACTAAGACAATTCGATTTCTGATCTGCCTAACAACCCAAACGACCGTCTCAACACTTGAGATGATCATCTGGCTGCCAAAATGACCATCTCACCCAATGAGATGGTTGTTTGGCAGTTCAGTCAGCAAATCTATTGATTTATTGTGTGAATTGAGTACCTAAACACTTTAGTACTTAATTCAATTATCATTCAAGATCAAACTCCTCTTCTAGATGAGTTCCTATGTGTGTGACCCTATAGGTCCCATATCACATTGGCAGTGAATGTCTATAACTAGCTTATGACATCACAAGCAAAGAGTGGTGCCTAGTCGCACATCATTGCTACCTAAGTGAATGGAAAGTTGGGGAGAAACTTCAACCTACAATTTGTGTATGGTGTTATAGTATTTGTATAGTTCCTTTTTCAGTGATATCCAGATTGAACTAGAGGCATGGATTAGTCATCCTCATTATTATTCAATCTTGTTCCTTGAACCAGAGCAGACTACATGAGATATAAGTAAGCTTAATATCACATATTGACTCACATGTGTATGTACATACTTTTCTCAATCTTGCTAATCAAGAGGCCTTGGATATCATACTCCTGTCATAGGAACAAATTCCATATTTATCAATCACGGTCAATCCCCATGTGTCAAAGTCACCCAATCATCACCGTTATAACAACCCATGTTTCAGGACTGCGTTTGATGATGTCAAAGTGTACCCTACGACATGTGATGAGTGCAGTGATTTCAGGTCTAAGAACCACAACCACCACCATCACTGTGAGAGATAACTATGACTTTCATGATGTTGGCGTCCATGTGTCAGTCTTCTAGTGGATCTGTCTGATACACTGTTCTCTAACATGTATATGTGTGCTTGGTTTGATATTGTCATATCATGACTAATGATATTTATTCATCAACCAACTCACACTCTGATCTTATGTGTTATTGTATACACTTAATATCCTTATGATCTCATTCTTCCAAGTCACATAATTGGAGACATGCATTATTAAGTAATATCATTCTCTAGATATTTATTATTTAATTCATTATCTCAAAACTGAATACACAAATAATTTGGAATCTTGCCTTTATTATATTCAAATCAAGTATCTAATGACATATCCCAATCATCATATGATTGGCTCTATGGGCATACATACCAACATGCTTGATATGTGTCCAAAAGATCTCATCCATGCAAGCACCTCACTCATGCAACTAAGTCAAACAAAAACCAGGTGATCCCATTGAGAAAACCCATCGACCAAGGTGGTCAGAAAAACTAGCGATCACTAAGCATACATAGCCACCAAAGTGGTCAGAAAACCAAACGACTTCATAGAAACTCATTGAATAAAAACACTAGAAAAATTTGGCTACCAAGGTGAGTTTAAAAGATCATCGACTGCCAACCATAGGTGGCTCAACAACCTTGGTGACTTCCAACTCTAGACAGCTCACCTCAAGGTCAACCATGAGTTAGGGCATCCATGAGAGCAAACCCTAATCTCAACATGTGGTGTCACCACTCAAACCAAGGTGTGACAAGGCACCCTAAAGCACAACTATATCAAACGTCATGTGAAAAAAATTAAGACACAACAAGAATGTGATAAATTGTGAGAAAAACCCTAAAGATGGGTAAATTATAATTAGGTCCAAAATAAGCACTTAAATGCATAACTAGCTTTGTAGTTTCCAAACTGGACCAAACATGAAACATAAGTTTGTCACATGATAAAAAAATCACACTTTAAGGTTTGATTAAGGTTTAAGCATCTTATTATGATAATAAAGCATGTTCAATAAAAAAGTAAGGCTAGGAATATTATAGTTATGAATTGTATCTAGCTTGGCTAAACATTATAGACAAAAGTTGTTTATAGATCATGAGAAATAACTTGACAATTCCCTTGATTTTTTTACTCCCATGTAGATTATTTGTCTATTTCGCTATTATTCATCATATGTTATACAATTTGATATTTATTTTTCTTAAATTTCTTTTGAGGTTGCAACTTTGGTACACAAATACTATTTGTAGAGGGTATGAATCTTAGTAAACACACAACATCCGTAAACATTGAAAACTATATCGATTTATATTAGAGGAAAATATAAATTTAGTATTTGATATTATATATTAAGATTATAAAAGAACATTTTAAATTATAGTAAAGAGTATTATATAACAAAATAAAATGATAGATTTTCTGACATACCAAAAATGTGTTTATGAGATATGTGATTATTTTGTCGTGTTACTCATCCAAATAGAATTATTCATATATTGTAACAAAAAAATTCTTGGGACTTTGTGTTCTTTACGAGAAGAAAAAGAGATGAATGGGAGTCTACTTAAATTGATATAGGAAGTCAAATGTAAGGCCCCTAACCTAGCTTAATGTTTGATTGTGATTGCTTTGTCTAATAAGATGCTTGAACCTTAATCTAATCTCCCGAAATGCCTTAATAACATGTGACAAGTTTATGTTTTCAATTTTGTCCTTCTTGGTTGATGTTTGGGCTACATATACTTGTTTTGGGCTAAGTTGCAATTTACCTGTGTTGAGGCTTTATCTTGCAATTTCTCACATGTAGGTTGTGCCTTTTGAGCCTTAACATCATGAGCAAAAGAATAATGTTGAGGGGCACCTTGTTTGAGTTGGTTGATGATGTGGCATTTTGAGAGTTGACTTAGGGTTTGCTTGAGTGGTTGTGTCAGTTATGTGGTGTCCTTTGAGTGTTGCGACTGATGGGCCTTGTGCTTTGATAGTTCTTCAACTGATACACCATGATTTATTTGGTTTGCTTCAATCTTGATGCTTTGGGCTTCTAGGGTTTCTCTTGTGGAGGTGTGTTGTGGTCGATACAAGGGCTTTGGGTTGTGGTGTGACCGCTACAGGTGTTGTGCTTCAACCATGATGTGTTTTAGAGAAAGTGGTTTCTACACCACTTTAGTTTTAACATTTTTCTTGCATGTGTGCATTCATGGCAGATCCTTTGTGGGACAAGTGTCATAGTGGTGCTCTAACATCTTGACACATCATATATTGACCTCCCTCCTACCCCTTGTGTATATAAGCTCTCTCTTTCACATGCAATCAATCCTTTTAGCTCTCTCTTCTTCCTCTTTCTTGCTTGAGCTAACCTTAGAGCTTGGTAGAGCTAGAGAGGGTTGATCTTGGAGCTTTGGTGGTTGATCATATTTGCATGTTGTGATCTTGAGCTCGATCATCTTCTTTGTGGTGATCCTTGGTGATTCTCTTTTTGGTAAGTGGCTCATCACCATGATATCATTTCTTTTTGCACCCTTTCTTCTTCCTCTCTTAGTTGTGAGACTATGGTTCGACCATGGTGGCTATTCTTTTGGGATCTTCTCTTCACAAGGGTCGGAGACTATGGATTGACCATGGTGGTACCTATGTGAGAAGAATCTCTCCTCTTTGTTCTCTCTTATTTGACCTAGGGTTGAGTTTTCTTCACCTTGATCTCTCTTTTGACCTTGGTATGTTTCTTCTTTTGATGTGACCTTATGGCCGTGGAGTGGTTCCAAGTTGGAGCTTATTCTTCTCTCTTTGGAGCTGATCTTCTTCATAAGGTGGGTTATATAACTTTCACCTCTTCTATTATTGCACCATAATCATGCTTGCATGTTACTATTCTAATATCAAAAATGTGATATTAAGATGCTATATGATGTTACCAGGATTTAAGGTTTATGATTTTGAAATATTCTCTTATTGATTACTCTTTCTCCTAAACCCTAATTTCATGTACCTATTTCTAAGTGATGGAGGTTGTTGCTCTTGCATGCATCTTAGTTGAAGGTTCGTCATCTTGAATTAGGGTCTGGCCATCATGCCATGGATGAGGTTTTGGATGGGTTTTTCATGTGTTTGAGTTTTGATTTTCCTTGTTGAGAACAATGGTGATCGTTCTAGGGTTTATGTTCAAGTCTTCATGAGTTTTGATCTTGGAGACGATGGGACTTCTTGGTGTCACACACCTATTTTAGTCGACTCATGGTTTCCTTGGTATATTTGGTTGATGCACCTCAGTTGTACATGCTTTTGGTTGCTACCTTGACCAAGTTGATGGTCGTTACATGTGGCTATTGTGTCATCCAATGCTTGTGTTCTTGATGTTGTGCCCGCTACACCAAGTTTGGAAGTCTCTACACTTGCTTTAGTTGGTTTTAGACGCTACCATGGTTTGCTCCTTCGGCTGACAGTGTTGTGTAAGCCATGGATCACTACCCATTCTTATTGTGGTCACAACCCCTTACCACATGTTTGTTTTACTACAACAAACCCTAACCCTAATGGACGGTTGCTACATGTGTTCTTCTTGCGGTCAATATGCTTTGTGCTACGTTTGGTCGTTACCTATGTTGGTTCTTGTTGTGGTCGAAGTTCCATGCTTTTTGTGATAGTTGCTACACCTAGTAGATGTGTTGTGTTGTGGTCGCAACAAGGTGTTAGTTTAGTTGGACACAACAATGTGTTAACCCTCTATGGTCGCTGGACATGTGTTATGATGATTGGTCGTTAGGCTAGTTTTCTTGTATGGTTTAAACATGGTATTGCTTGTAGTGATTGATTAATCATGTTTATGGTAATGCTTAACGCTAATGTGCTCCAAAAAAAGTGGGAGATAGTATGTCTCAAGTTAATGACTAAGTATTAAATTGGAAACCCTGATCGGCTATATGGGAAATCGTAACCCTAATTCTCAAGTGTATAATGTGCTTATTGAGCTTACTTGATTAAATAGTAGGTGATTATGCTTTCTCACTCCTACTTGTGCAATCCTAACCTTATAGGTGAAATGAATAACATAGTTATTGAATTCTATCGTGTGTTTGATATGAACATGGTGATGATTATGAGCCTTTGTGAGGTGTGATGAGATTAGGATGATGTGATTCGGGTCTTATGACCCGGTGGAGGATCAATGCCTATTGTGAGGTGATATCCGCTAGTGTTGAGATGAGGGATCACTATCCCCTAGTGATGATATAATGTTGATGGCCTTATATGGCAATGATATCAAGTGATGATGTGACAAAGTGTATACCTCATATGTTTTATATCTTCTAGAGTTGTATCTCTACCCCTATTTTTGTAAAGTCTGTTTAGGGTTTCTACATTGTAACTTGATTGATGCTAAAAGACACCCAATTGGCTTAACTAATCAAGTGAAACCCTAATAAGGTAGTGCCATGTGCCATACATCCATTCTAGAGTCAAAACTCTTTGTTGGATGGTGAAATGGGTATTTCCATTGGAAACTCAAAGTGCATATTGTTGAGTATGTGAGATGCAAGTCACTATGTGTCCTTGACATCTTGATCCCAAGTGTTTTGAGAATGACTGTGGTCAGGTCTTTGTGATGATGAGAATGCAATGTGATGTGATAGAGGACAATGTGGTTGTACCTTGGTGTTTGGGTTATATACTCTTATTTCTAGCGTCGTGACATGTACTAAGGCGGTCTAGGTGTTTACATGACCATAGATTTGACTATGAGTTGTTATCTACTTGATTATATCTTTGACTATAAGTTGTGGTCTTTGTAGTTTGACTGATATGTCATTGCGGTGTAGGATAAAGCTAACTGAGTAGTACAGGAGAAGATCACGGAGTCATGCTCTTTCATTGATCTTGTGTGGCACTGATTTTGACTTAACAATGGTTAGTTGGATTTGAGTGGTATGACTCAAATCCTCAAGGCAAATAAAAGATTTAATACAACCATGTAGTATATTTTCTTAGGGTTAAATACGATTCACATTGGATGACTCCTTTGCCTTGATTCTTGTATTGATTTATTGAATTATAATGTGATCAGAGAAATCAATTGTGATATATGTTCTTCATATTCCTTCTAAAAGAATAAGATGTTCTACTACTTAATTGTATATGCCTAAATTATTTAAACAATGTTAATTGTTGTATTCATATCATTTAGATGAATCTACTCAACTTGGGAATAATGGTACCTACCTATTTTAGTTTCTTTATGTAAATAATAGACGTTGGCAGAGAGTTATATCTCTTGTTGGGATGTTTGGTCTCACCCCCATGGGTTTCCACATATTTTAGGTGGTCATGCATGGTGAGGTAAAGATCATACAGTTGAGGTTGAGTAGCAAGAGGAGAAATAGTTGTGAAAGGTTGGATATGTTGGTAGTGTTTTGTAGTAGAGTCCTATGTGTGGTGCATGTACTCTCAGGTCCTTGGGGGTGTTTTATAGATCTTGTATATTGACACAAGTTTTCAGAAGTAGGCCATGGTTGTACAAATATGTCTTGTATATGTGAGCATGTGATCATATATGTAACAAGTTGTGGCAAGTTAGCCAATGAACAATGCTATGTAATATCTTTTGGTATAATATGACATACAAGTAACAGTAGGATTTGGACCTGGATGTAATATGTTTCTATATTTGTGGTTACGTGAAATTGATTTTAATCTACCGTGTTATCTAGTGATCTGGTTGATTAGTTTTAATTTTGCACTTTGTTTTGCATAGTCTCTCTATGTATGGTGATGGACATCATAGTTTGGTTGGTATCATAACCCTAGATTTGTTGAGTCTATAGGGACATAGAACTAGGGTTTGAGTCTATTATAGTGTTCTCTGACATATTTAATGATAACTTCTACTTATGCAGAAGAAGAAGAAGAAGAAGAAGAAGAGAAGAAAAGATATGTCTAGAGAACACAAAGAACATGTTGAGAGTAGTGTTGCTGCACTAGAAGGTGGTGTCAGGAGGCATGCAAGGGTTGATGGAGTGCCTGAAGAGCCTCGATTTGACCCAACGACTGTGTCCAACCCCACTTTTCAGTCCATGTTTGGACAGTTTATGGCAATGACGATGCATATGGTAGATAGGATGCTCATACCCCAAGCTAGAGCGGTAGTCCCCAATGCAGAACATTTAGGTTCTAGGAAGACCTTTGAAAGGTTGAGACGTGTAGGGTAGTTGAGTGTGTCGTTACGACAGATTCAATAGATGTTGACATGTAGTTGACCAAGTTGGAGAAGGCCTTTAAGATCCTCAACATCCCTTAAGGAGATAAGGTGAAGCACATGTGTGCTTGTTAAAAGGGAGTGTCGACCATTGGTGGGCCATTGAGGAGGAGAAAAGGCATGGTGTTTTCATCTGGTGGGAAGCTTTTTAACGAGATTTTATGAGCCGATACTTCCCAGAGACCTACTTGGATGAGAAGATCATGTAGTTTGAGAAGATCCGAAAGGGAGATGTGACAATCAATGAGTACGAGGAAAATTTGATGGAGCTTTTGAGGTTCTGCCCACATGTGGCTACCATGGATAAGTAGATAATCAGACATTTTGAGAAGGGTCTAAGCATTGAGTTGATGACACTAGTATCATCTCTATAGAACAGGGAGCAGTTAGCCACATTCATAGAATCAATCAGGATGATAGAATGGTCAATTGTTGAGAAGCGAGAGGTGAATGCCAAGAAGAGACCGACACAGACAGTCATATGGAGGCTTTAAGAAGCCAAGGTTTTCACTACCTCAATCACAAAAGAGGTCGGTGGTTCAGTTCCAATTGTCACCAAGCAAGGGTATAGTTCATACTTTCCCATCAACAGGAGCTCATAGTGCAATGTCAGTGTCAGTAACAGGGTCATCTAGGCCATGGTACAAGAGCAAGACTTGCTATAAGTGTGGGTAGGTTGGGCATACTAAGTGGTTCTGCCATGTGAAGGATGAAGAGGTGACACAACAGCCAAGACAGAGTCAACAAGGGTTGCAGTAATGACAGTTTAACAGTGGTGGAGGCCAAGGACATGGAGAAGCATCACAAGTTGGTTCGTCTGGGCAAGCCAACAGAGGAGGGGGGCAACAAAAGGAAACTACTCGATTCTATTCCATGAGTCAGTTGGAAGGAGTAGTCAACCTAAGGGTCATGATAGGTCAGATGGAGTTATTTCATTCTAATTTGTTTTCTACCTATTTTATATATGATTTGGTTGACTCGGGTGTGACACACTCTTTTAAGTGATTGCTAGTTGTTCTTTGCATGTTATTCATAGATGTGATAGTCTTGGTTTAGAAACCTCTTTGGTTGGTTCTGCTGAGTTGTGGGAGGTGTGTCCTTCCTATGTTCTTTCTTTCTTGGGATGCAACATTAAAGTGGATTTATACCACTTGACATGCATGGATTTGATGTGATCCTTGAAATGGATACTCTGGAGAAGTATCAGGTGGTCTTGGACTGTAGTGACAAGGTGGCAATGTTTTATGACGATGATGTTTTGTGAGTCTTCCAAGGAGATAGGAAGATTCTTCCTATGTGTCTAGTGTCAGCTATGACAGTGGAGAGGTTGATGAGGCAAGGTTGTGAAGTGTTTTTAGCACATGTGGTAGATACTAAGGCAAGAAGTCCTAGTCTTCAGGAAGTGCCAATTTTTTGTGAGTTTGAAGATGTGTTTCCCAATCAGTTCCTAGGTGTTCCCCCATCCTAAGAGATTGATTTTAAGATCAGTCTGGTTTCCAGCACACAACCGATAGCACAAACACCGTACAGGATGGCACCAGCTAAGATGCAAGAGCTGAAGTAACAATTGCAGGAGTTGCTTGAGAAAGGTTGTCTCCGTAGGGGTGCTCTAGTGTTGTTTGTAAAGAAAAAAGATGGATCCTTGAGGTTGTGCATTGATTAATGATAGTTGAACAAGGTGACGATCAAGAACAAGTATCTTTTACCGTAGATAAACGATATGTTTGATCTGTTGAGGGGTGTTTGAGTCTTCTCTAAGACAAACTTGAGTTCAAGATATCATCAATTGTGGATTAAGGTGGATGACATACCCAAGTCAGCTTTTAGAACTCAGTATGGTCACTATGAGTTTGTGTTATGCCATTTGGGCTAACCAACATACTGACATCATTCATGGACCTGATGAACATGATGTTCAAACCTTACCTTGACCAGTTTGTGGTGATGTTCATCGATGACATCATGATCTACTCCTGAGATAACCAACAACATGAGAAACATCTACGAAAGGTGTTGACCTTGTTGAGACAACATTAGTTATATGCTAAGTTCAACAAGTGCAAGTTTTGGCTGAAGGAGGTGTCTTTTCTTGGGCACATGATATCTACTGAGGGTGTACGTGTGGATCCCAAGAAGGTTCAGTTTGTGTTATAATGGGAGCAGCCAAAGAGACCAACAGAGGTTCATAGTTTCCTTGGTTTGGCAAGCTATTATAGAAGGTTCATCAAGAACTTCAGCGTAGTGGTGTTACCCCTAACAAAGTTGGTGAGAAAAGATGTGTTGTTTTTTTGGGATAACAAGTGTCAGTGTTCTTTTCAGCTTTTGAAGGAGAAGATGACCACTACACCAGTGTTGGTTCTCCCAGAACAAGGGAAGGTTTACGTAGTATTTTGTGATGCCTTGAACGATGGTATGGGTTGTGTGCTAATGCAAGATAAGAATGTCACTTTTTTGCTTCATGAAAACTTAAGAAACATGAGGGAGTTACCCGACACATGATATGGATCTTTCTATAGTGGTCCATGTCTTGAATATATGGAGGAAAGTTTCAAATCCTCACCGATCACAAGAACCTTAAGTACATTGTCTCACATCGGGAGTTGAACATGTGGCATAGATTTTGGATGGAGTTAATTAAAGACTATGATTGCACCATAGATTACCAGCTAGGGAAGGCTAATGTAGTGGCAGATGATTTGAGTAGGAAGTCTTCTTTGTCATCACTTGTAGAAAGGGGACAATTGTGTTCTTTGGTGTGCTACAAGAGAGACATGTTGGTATGTATCCTTGCATCAGATGAATATAAAGTTGGAGGTGTCCATGTTAGCAAGACTATCAGCACAATTACAAGTGAAGCCTATGTTAAGGTAGTATACCAGAGATGCACAATGTGATGATACTATGATACAACATATCTGAGTAGAGTTTGGTAGTGAGAAGTGTGATGGCTTCCACGAGTCATAGGATGGGACATTATCTTGCCATGGTAGAGTAGTGGTACCTAATGTTGATGATCTAAGGAAGTTGATTCTGGAAGAGGCTCACTCTTCTATGTACGTTATGCCCCCAGGTAGCACCAAGATTATCAGAATTTGAAGGACCTATATTGGTGTCCTAGTTTGAAACGTGATGTAGTTGAGTTTGTGGCCAAGTGCACAATGTGTCAGTAGGTTAAGGCAGGGCATAAGAAACATGTAGGAACTTTGCAACCGTTTCCCATACCGTAATGGAAATGGGATCATATCATGATGGACTTTGTGGTTGGTCTTCCTAGGACGTCCAAAGGCCATGATTCCATATGGGTGATCGTTGATAGGTTGACTAACTTAGCGCACTTCCTTCTTGTGAAGATAACGTATATAATAGAGAAGCTCACATAGGTCTATGTTGATGAGATATTCGTCTGCATGGTATCCCGACTACCATCATGTTAGATAGAGGTCCTAAGTTAAGAAGTCACTTTTGGGATCATTTGCACATAATAATGGGTACACAATTGAAGTTCATCACAACATTTCACCTGCTGATCAATCAACAATCTAAGAGGACTATACATACTTTGGAAGATATGTTGTGAGCCTATGTTTTGTAGTTTTTGGGCAATTGGGATATACACCTCAGTCTGATAGAGTTTTCTTATAATAACAGTTATAAGAGGAGTATCGACATGACACTGCATGAGGATTTGTACGAGAGACATTGCATATCTCTGTTGTGTTGGTATGAGACTGGTGAATATCAGCTTTTAGGTCCTGAGCTTATGCAACAAATGATAGAGAAATTAAGATGATACAATAACAGTTAAAGGCATCCCATGATAGGCAGATGTCTTATGTTGATAACCATCATTGGCCATTAGAGTTCCAAGTGGGAGACAGAGTGTATCTCAAGGTCTCTCCTTGGAAAGGTGTGTTGAGGTTTTGGAAAAAGGGTAAGTCAGATCCTAGGTATATGGGACCTTACCCTATGGTGGCACATGTTGGGAAGGTTGCTTATAAGTTGGAGCCACCTAAGTTGCACAAGTTGCATCAAGTGTTCTAAGTTTTGATGTTGAGGAAATGTCATCCCAACACTAAGTTAGTTTTGTACCCTGTAGAAGTTGAGCTAGATGAGGATGTGTCTTATGTGGAAGGTCATGTGTTGATCCCGGATATAAGGATCAAGAATTTGAAGAAGAAGAAGGATATCATTTTGGTTAAGGTTTTTTGGCATCATCTTGACATTGAGGAAGCCACGTGGGAGCTTGAGGAAGAGATGCATAGGAAGTAACTATCTCTTTTTGCATAGGATTTCAGGGGTGATATCCTTATTAGGAGTTTATGGTTGTAAGGTCCCTAACCTAGCTTAATGCTTGATTGTGTTTGATTTGTCTAATATGATGCTTGAACCTTAATCTAATCTCCTGAGATGACTTAATAACATGTGACAAGTTTATGTTTTCAGTTTGGTCTTGCTTGGTTGATGTTTGGGCTACAAATGCTTGTTTTGGACCAAGTTGCAATTTACCCATTTTAAGGGTTTATCTTGCAATTTTTCACATTTAGGTTGTTCCCTTTTATCCTTAACATCATGAGAGAGAGAATGATGTTGGCGAGCACCTTGTTGGAGTTGGTTGATGATGTGGCATCTTGAGAGTTGACCTAAATTTTTCTTGGTTGCTTGCGTGGTTGTGTTGACCATGTGGTGTCCTTTGTGTGTTGTGACTGATAAGCCTTGTTCTTTGAGAGTTCTTTAATCGATACACCATGCTAGTTTTCTTCAACGTAGATGCTTTAGGTCACTAGGGTTTCTCTTGTGGAGGTGTGTTGCGGTTGATACGAGGGCTTTGGGTTGTGTTGCGACTACTACATGTGTTGTGCTTCGACCATGATGTATTTTGAGAGAAAGTGGTCGTTACAACACTTTGGTTTTAACATTTCTCTTGCATGTGTGCATGCATGTCTGATTCTTTATGAGACAAGTGTCCTATTGGTGCTCTAACATCTTGACACCTCATACCTTCACCTCCCTTCTACCCCTTGTGTATATAAGCTCTCTCTTTTACATGCAAGCAATCCTTGGATCTATCACCATGATCTCATTTCTTTTTGCACCCTTTCTTCTTCCTCTATTTGTTGTGATACTATGGTTCAACCATGGTGGCTATTCTTATAGGATCTTCTATTCACAAGGGTCAGAAACTATGGATTGATCGTGGTGGTATCTATGTGAGAAGAAGCTCTCCTCTTTCTTCTCTCTTGTTCGGCCTAGGGTTGAGTTTTCTTCACCTTGAGATATATTTTAACCTTGGTATGTTTCTTATTTTGAGTGACCTTGTGGTCGTGGAGTGGTTCCAAGTTGGAGATTCTTTCTTCTCTCTTTGGAGCTCATGGTTTTGGAGCTGGTCTTCTTCATAAGGTGGGTTATATAACTTTCCCCTTTTTTACTATTTCACCATAACCATGCTTGCATGTTACTATCCTAATGTCTAAAATGTGATGTTAAGATGCTATATGATGTTACCATGATCTAAGGTTTATTATTTTGAAGTAATCTGTTATTGATTACTATTTCTCCTACACCCTAATTTCATGTACCCAGTTTCTAAGTGATGAGGTTGTTTCTCTTGCATGCATCTTAGTTGAAGGTTAATCATCTTGAGTTATGGTTTGGCCATCATCAGATAGATGAGGTTTTGGATGGGTTTTTCATGTATTTGAGTTTTGGTTTTCCTTATTGAGCATGATGGTGATCATTCTAGGATTGATGTTCAAGTCTTCATGAGTTTTGATCTTGGAGACAACGGGAGTTCTTGGTGTCACACACCTATTTCGGTCGACTCATGGCTTCCTTGGCATCTTTGGTTGATGCACCTCGGTTGTACATGATTTTGGTCGCTACCTTGACCAAGTTGATGGTCGTTACATGTGGCTCTTATGTCGGCCAATGCTTGTGTTATTAATGTTGTGCCTACTATACCAAGTTTGGAAGTCGTTACACTTACTTCAGTTGGTTTTGGTCGCTACCCTGGTTTTCTCCTTCATTTGACATGGTTGTGTAAGGTATGGGTCACTACCCATTCTTTTTGCAGTCACAACACCATACCACATGTTGGTTTGACTACAACAAACCCTAATCCTAATGGACAATAGATGCATGTGTTCTGCTTGTGGTCGATACGCTTTTTGCCTTGTTTGGTCATTACCTATGTTGGTTCTTGTTGTAGTCAAAGTTCCATGCTTTTTTAGAGGACTGCTACACCTAGTAGATGTGTTGTATTGCAGTCACAACAAGGTGTTAGTCTAGTTGGCACAACAACGTGTTAACCCTGGATGGTCGCTACACATGTGTTGTGATGGTTGGTAGATACACTAGTTTTCTTGTATGGTTGAAACATGGTACTTCTCATGGTGATTGACTAATCATGTTGATGGTAATGCTAGACCCTAAAGTGCTCCAAGAAATTGGGAGATAGTATGCCCTGAGTTTAATGACTAAGTATTGAATTGGAAACCTTAATCGGCTATATGGGAAATCTTATCCCTGGTTCTCAAGTGTGTAATGTGCTTGTTGAGCTTACTTGATTAAATAATAGGTGATTATGCTTTCTCTCTCCTACTTGTGTAATCATAACCTTGCAGGTGAAATGAATAACATAGCTAGTGAATGTTATGGTGTGTTCAATATGACACATGGTGATGATTATGAGCCTTTATGAGGCATGATGAGATAAGTGATGATGTGATTCGGTCTTATGACTTGGTGGAGACTCAATGCCTATTGTGAGGTGATATCCTCTAGTGATGAGATGAGGGATCTCTATCCCCTAGTGATGAGATAATGTTGATGGCCTTGTATGGTGGTGATATCAAGTGATGATGTGATAAAGTGTATACCTCATATATTTTATATCTTCTAGAATTGTATCTCTACCCCTATTTTTGTAAAGTTTGATTAGGGTTTGTACATTGTAACTTGATTGATGCTAAAAGACACTCAATTATCTTGACTAATCAAGTGAAATCCTAATCATGTAGTTCCCTATGCCATAGAACCACTCCAGAGTCAAAACATTGCTAGATGGTGAAACGGGTATTCCCATGAGAAACTTAAAGTGCATATCGTTGAGTATGTGAGGTACAAGTGACTATGTGTCCTTGACATATTGATCCCAAGTGTTTCAAGAAGGACTGCGGTCAGGTCTATGCGGTGATAAGAATGCAATGTGATATGATAGAGGACAATTGTGGTTGTACCTCAGTGTTTGAGTTATATAACCTTATTTCTAGCACCATGACCTGTACCAAGGCGGGCTAGGTGTTTACATGACCATATCTTTGACTATGAGTTGTTGTCTACATGACTATAGATTTGACTATAAGTTGTTGTCTTTGTAGTTCAACTAATATGTTAGCACGATGCATACTCAAACTGATCAAGCAATATAGGATAAGATCATGGAGCCTGTCTCTTCCATTGATCTTGTATGGCACTGATTTTGACTTAGAAGTTGTAACACCCCAATTTTTAAAACATGCACAACACTAAGCACATGCATATATATCATTGGGATGTCACAAAAATGATTATCGTTGCATAAAATAAAGTTCATATATAAACCAACACAAGATGAAATGATAGTTCTCATGCTCGTGTCCTCAACATAACTCATACATGAACAAAACTAAACATGAGTACACTTAAACACCCTACACTATCTCATAAAACTCACACTAAAATTAAAACACGTCTCATAAACATAAAGGAAATCTACTCTATTGATAGTTGGCACCCACCTGGTAAAGTCTCATATGTCCTTGAGCTTCTTCTTCAACTGGTCCTTAGATGGCTTTATCCTTGATGTTGCTCCTTTCCTATGGGCATCGCGTCCCCATCCATGCATCAAAAAAATTGGTAAGTGGAATTGCACATATTATATCTTTAAAGAAAACATGTAAATTGAAAATAAACTTTAAACATTAAACATTGAAAAAGGGACACAATTGTAAATTGTGTCTTTTATCTTGACCTATATAAGGATCCTTGGGTTTTGCACCGAAGTGTCTCTTCTCTTATGCACTGAAGTGCCTCTTCTCTTATGCACCGAAGTGCCTCTTGGGTTGCACCGGAGTGCCTCCTCTCTAATGCACCGAAGTGCCTCTTAGTTTTGCTCTGAGGAGCCTCTTAGTGAGGATCTTATATAAATTATCTTTTGATCATTATCTTTCTCTTAAAACTATTAACTTTTTCTGAAAATCTTAATCTTGTCATTAATATTAATGTTCATGAAAGATGATATAATAAATATTGACACCAAAGCATGAATTTCAGTTTCTTATATAATCATTAACTTTTAACAATTGAAATAGTAAATAATCAGTCATAGCATTCATTGTACACATATAATTAAAATCATCCAATAATTATGTTCAAAGTGCATGGACCACTTACCTCTCTCTTAGATAAGATCCTAGTTGTTTCCTTAGGTTTATGAAAATCTTAATCTCATTCTTGAGGCTTAGAAACCCTAATTACCCTATTATAGCAATTATCATTCATTAATAATTAATATCCAACCTAATTTCTAGTGTTATTCAGGTTTTGAAACTTAGTCCATCTTGTAGATTGTGAAAAATTGAACAAAATCCATATATAACTTGACCCCATTGGATGTACCAATAAAAAGATATGAATTTCTATTTATCGACCAATCAAAAACTCGAGAAAATCCACGTATAAATAAACAGGTCAACTAGTCACAGGCTGAGGTGGTCCAATACCAGCCTGCCACATGGACCAGGCCCTTACTTGCAATCACGGGGTCAACCAGGAAGACCAAAGTGCGAAAATGTTGAACTACCCCATAGAGGCGTAGTAGGCATATCAAACAGTCCAGGGTAAGGTGGAAATACATATCCAGTTATCTTCCTCATGAAAACACGAACAAGCAGTTCAATTCATTGCAACATTCAAATCAAATTGAGTGGATCTCTTCACTGCACGTCTAGGAGATTACATCGACAGTTTCTCCATCATTGGCCAAACTTGGAAAGCTAAGGCTTGCAACATGTGGTGGCCAGAAGCCCAAGTTGAATCTTCCTCCATGGCGGATCATAGGAGGGACAAGGGGCGGTCCAAAATCTTAGAAACCAAACAATCAAGGCAAAACAAGGTTTTGGGCACTCTCGATGTCACAAGACAGGATAAATTAGTAAAATATGACTCCTAACATGACTGGAAGTGACAAACTCCTCTGTGGATTCATGAACAACATCAAAGAAGGAAAAGGGGGGGATAGTAGAGCAAGACACCTGCCGTTCTTGGTGAAATTGAAGATTGGAGGAGGTTCTAGGCAGTCAAGGGTGACGCTCCAAAGCACTAACCCAAGTCTTGGTGGTCTGAAGCACCGGGTCGACACCATGAGGTTGACCAGTGGTGACAGTGGTCTTGGGGAGATCTAAAACAATGGTCGCAGGTAGATCTGGGTAGATGTGAGTGTTCTAGGGGATGCCCTGGACGTTTTTAAGACCTAACATATATAGGTGTGGTCGTGAGATGGTTAGAAACCCAAATGAAGTGAGAAACAAGGGAGAGAGAAGGGATCCTTGTTGACTGGGAGCCCTAGGTCATGAAATCCCATCTTGTTTGAGATCTTTCAATTCGATAAGATTCGACGATGGTGAAGAGATCCTTGGACTCTCACGCCATCCAGCAGAGTCAGAGAGTGGAGGGGAACAAGCTTCAGGACACTACGACTATGTCCAAACCTGGAGTCGGGTGAAGGAGGAGTTCCTCCTATTCACGGATGCCTCTGGGTTATAGTCCAACCTGGACTTTGACTCAATGACTGTGTGACACATTATAACGCAACAACCATATGAAATCGATTGATTAAAATCAAATATTGGCAAAGTAGGATTAATAACCATGTTAATTCCTTTACTAAATCAATTGGTGTATCAAGGGTCATTCGAATCTTCTCAAATTTCATGTGTTACTTAATTGGGACACGAGGAACCCAAACATATAGTTATTTTCCCAATTTGACCATCTTAGCTTATTATATTTCTTTTTAGCATAAATGTTTAATCAATCACAAAAGGATTATTTTAAAGAATTTGGGGATAACATTTTGGGAAACTCCTCAAATTATCTAAACCAACTTATATTAAAATTATGAGGCCATAGAAAGAACATTGGCTGGGTAAATTTCATATTAAACCCTAAATGTCACTTATTTTATAGTTAGGGATAAATCGATGATATTGAATTTCAATTTAGTGCAAAAAGTTATCCAATTTACTTTATTTAACATATTTGGGAACCATCATCACATTAGTCTATGTATTAAACATTAATTTCAGAACTAAAAAAAATTAGGGTTTCAAATTAGGGTCATTTTATAAGTTTCAAAAAAAATTAGGGTATTACAATTCTACCCACCTTATAAAAATTTCGTCCTCAAAATTTCCAGGGTACCACCCACCTTAGGATTTTCCTTATCCTTAACATCAAAGGTTTAATTTATATTTCTTCACATGTTCATACATGAGATGAGACTAACTACAACTATAACCTCAAAGAGATTTAATAACTTAAACCATACCTTGTTCATTCTTATCATCTTCATCATCATCCACCATGGTGAAGATTCTAGCATGTCATTTCTCTCTAGGTGCTTCATTAACTTTGGGCTCTTTCTTTTGAAACTTGGGGTAGTTGGGTCTAATGTGGCCTATTTCACCACATGCATAGCACACTCTGGTTCCAAACATGCATTCTCCCAGATGGTACTTGGATCACTTGGCACATTGAGTCTTTGTAGGTTGATTAGCATCAACCTCACTAGGAGCCTTCCTCTTATTTTCATTATGGTGTTTTTTGTGGGAGTGGTTGTCCTTCTTCTATGCACTTCCTGGGTGGTCTTCTAGTTCAATTTCATCATCTAGGGCACCTTGCACGGTGCAGTGTCCTCGGCCAGACAAAGCAAAACTAAGATCTTCCTTGAGACCCCTAATGGATTTCTTCACCTTGTGTCATTCAACATAATCATATCCGTACTTTTGCAAGATTCTAAACTTCATGGCATATTGCATTATTGTCATATCACCATGTTGACTAAGGTTGGAAAACTCATCTTCTTTCTTCTCAACCATAGCCTCATATATGTAATGGTCTTTAAAGGCTTCTGTGAATTCGTCCCATGTGAGTAGAGGGTCATCAACTTCATAAGATCCTAGTAGGTTCTCCCACTAAGTCCTAGCAGCACCTTTGAGCGTATGAGTCCCAATACGAACCCTAGATGGGTTAGGGAAATCCATGTCATGGAAATGATGATCCATGTTCTACAACCAGCTTTTGCCTTTGCCCACCACATCCAGCCCTTCCTCTCCAACAAAAGAATCAGACTTGATCTTCAAAAAGTCAACAACTCCTAGTTCCTCGGTTGATGTGGCCTTCCTTGTTGACCAGTGATAACATCAGTGAGAGCCTTAATGAGCACTTTAGAGGTGCATTAGGGTTGCCATTAGGGTTAACCCCTCCAGAAGCACTATGATCACTTACCCCATTGGAAGAGCTTCCCTCTCCATCTACATGCTCCTTTCCCTTATCAGATTTCCTCTTGGGATCCATCTACAAAAGGGAACATAACTATATGAGATTTTGAGAAAATTTTGGTGGCCAACTATATTTTTCACTCTAATACCATATTGTAACACCTCAGTTTCTAAAACATGCACAACACTAAGCGCAAGCATAGATCTCATTAGGATGTCACAAAAATGATTATCATTGCATAAAAATAAAGTTCATATATAAACCAACACAGGATGAAATAATAGTTCTCATGCTCGTGTCCTCAACATAACTCATACATGAACAAAACTAAATGTGATTACACTTAAACACCCTACACTTTCTCATAAAACTCACACTAAAACTAAAACACATGTCTCGTAAACATAAAGGAAATCTACTCTATTGATAGTTGGCACCCCACTTGGTAAAGTCTCAGATGTCCTTGAGCTTCTTCTTCAACTGGTCCTTAGATGGATTTATCCTTGATGTTGCTCTTTTCATGTGGGCATCGCGCCCCCATCCATGCATCAAACAAATTGGTAAGTGGAATTAAACATATTATATCTTTAAAGAAAACATGTAAATTGAAAATAAACTTTAAACATTAAATATTGAAACAGGGACACAATTTTAAATTGTGTCCTTCATCTTGACATATATAAGAATCCTCGGGTTTTGCACCAAAGTGTCTCTTCTCTTATGCACTGAAGTGCCTCTTGGGTTGCACCGGAGTGCCTCTTCTCTTATGCACCGAAGTGCCTCTTAGTTTTGCTCCGAGGAGCCTCTTAGTGAGGATCTTATATAAATTGTCTTTTAATCATTATCTTTCTCTTAAAACTCTTAACTTTCTCTTAAAATCTTAATCTTGTCATTAATCTTAATGTTCATGAAAGATGATACAATAAATATTGACAACAAAGCACGACTTTCAGTTTCTTATATAATCATTGACTTTTAACAATTGAAACAGTAAATAATTATTCATAGCATTCATTGTGCACATATATTTAAAGTCATCCAATAATTATGTTCAAAGTGCATGGACCACTTACCTCTCTCTTAAAGAAGATCCTTGTTGCTTCCTTAGGTTGATGAAAACCCTAATCTCGTTCCTTAGGCTTAGAAACCCTAATTACCATGTTATAGCAATTATTATTAATTAATAATTAATATTCAACCTAATTCTAATGATTTAGGGTTCTTTTTAAAACATGTAAAATAGAGTAGGTTTTGAAACTTAGTTCTTCTTGTAGATATCAAAAATTTGAGCAAAATCCATATATAACTTGACCCCAAAAATTGAGCAAAATCCATATATAACTTGACCCCATTAGATGTAACAATAAAAAGATATGAATTTCCATTTATTGACCAATCAGAAACTCGAGAAAATCTATGTATAAATAAACATGCCACCTAGTGAGAGGTTGAGGTGGTTCAATACCAGTCGGCCAATGGACCGGGCCCTTGGTTGCAAGCACGAGGTCAACCAAGAAGACCAAAGTGCGAAAATACTAGACTACCCCGTGGAGGTGTGGTAGGCATATCAAACAGGGCAAGGGTAGAAATACATATCTGATTATCTTCCTCATGAAAACACGAACGAGTAGTTTGATTCATTACAACCTAGAAATAAAATTGAGTGAATCTCTTCACTTTGAGGTTAGTAGATTACATTGATAGTTTCTCCATCGTCGGTCAAACCTGGAAAGCTAAGGCTTGTAACCTATGGTGGCTAGAAGCCCAAGATGTATCTACTTCCACGGTAGATCAGAGGAGGGACAGGGGTGGTCCAAAATCTCAGAAACCAAACACTCGAGGCAAAACAAGGTTCTAGGCACTCTCGACATCACAAGATGGAGATAAAGTAGTAAAATCTAACTCCAAACATGATTGGAAGTGACGAACTCCTCTATGGATTCATGAATATCAGCAAAGAAGAAAAAGGGGGGGAAATAGGAGAGAAAGACACCTGTCGTTCTTGGTGAAATTGAAGATTAGAGGAGGTTCTAGGTGGTCAAGGGCGACGCTCCAAAGCAGTAACCCAAGTATTGGTGGTCTGAAGCACCGGGTTGACATCGTGAGGTTGATCACTAGCGACGGTGGTCTTGGAGAGATCTAAAACAATGATTGCAAGTAGATCTAGGTAGATGTGAGTGTTCTACGGGATGCCCCGACCATTTTCAAGACCTAACATATATAGGTGTGGCCCTGAGATGGCTAGGAACCCAGCTGAAGCAGGAAACATGGGAGAGAGAAGGGGTCCTTGTCGACTAGGAGCCCTAGGTCACAAAATCCCATCTTGTTTGGGATCTTATGATTCAATAAGATTTGACGATGGTGAAGAGAGCCTTGGACTCTCACGGCATCCAACAGAGTCAAACAGTGGAGGGGAACAAGCTTTGGGACACTACGACTATGCCTAGCCCTAGAGTCGGGTGAAGGAGGAGGTCCTCCCATTTTGGACGCCTCTAGGTCAAATCCAACCCAGACTCTGACTCAAGGTTTGCATGACACATTATAACGCAACAACCATATGAAATCGACTGATTAAAATCAAATATTGGTAAAGTAGGGTTAAGAACCATGTTAATTCCTTTCCTAAATCAATTGGGGTATCTAGGGTCCTTCAAATCGTCTCAAATTTCGTGTGTTACTTAATTGAGACACAAGGAACACAAAAATATAGTTATTTTCTCAATTTGACCATCTTAGCTTATTTTATTTCTCTTTTTAGCATAAATGATTAATTAATCAAAAAAGGATTATTTTAAAGAATTTGGGGATAACATTTTGTGAAACTCCTCAAATTATCTAAACTAACTTATATTAAAATTATGAGGACATAGAAAGAACATTGACTGGGTAATTTTATATCAAACCCTAAATGTCACTTATTTAATAGTTAGGGCTAAATCGATGATATTGAATTTCAATTTAGTGCACAAACTTATCCAATTTACTTTGTTTAACATATTTGGGAACCATCATCACATTAGTCTATGTATTAAACATTAATTTCATAACAAAAAAATTAGGGTTTCAAATTAGGGTCATTCATAAGGTTCGGATTTTTAGGGTGTTACAACATTGGTCAGTTGGATTTAGGTGGTATGACTCAAATCCTTAAGACAAATTAAAGACGTAATACAAATATGTAGTATATTTGCTTAAGGTTAAATACGATTCACATTGGATGACTCCTTTGCCTTAATTCTTGTATTGATTTCTTGAATTATAATGCGGTAAGAGAAATCGACGGTTATGCATGTTCTTCATATTCCTTCTAAAAGCATAAGATGTTCTACTGATCAATTGTAGATTCTTAAGTTATTTATACAATCTTAATTGTTGTACTCATATCATTTAGTTGAATCTACTCAGCCTGATAATAATGTACCTACTTGCTTTAGTTTCTTTGTGTAAACAATAGATGTTGGCGGAGAGTTATATCTCTCACTGGGACATTTGGTCTCACCTCGTGGGTCTCCACATCTTTTAGGTGGTCATGCATAACGAGGTAGATATCATGCGGTTGAGGCTGAGCATCAAGAGTAGTAGTAGTTGTTAAAGGTTGAATATGCTGCTAGTGCTTTGTAGTAGAGTCCTATGTGTCGTCCCTATACTCTTAGGTCCCTGGGAGGTATTTTTTTTAGATCTTATATATCAACACGAGTTTTTTGGCGGAAGGCCATGGTTGTACAAATATGGCTTGTATATGTGAACATGTGATCATATATGTAACATGTTGTGACAAGTTAGCCAATAAACAATGTTATGCAATATCTTTTGGTCTAATATGACATATAGGTGACAACATGCTTTGGACCTGGATGTAATATATTTCTACTTTTGTGGTTACGTAACATCAATTTTAATGTATTGTGTTTTCTAGTAATCTGGTTGATTGGTTTCAACTCCCCCTTTGTTTTAAGTAATCTCATTTTGTGTGACGATGGGCGTCACATAAAATTTGACAAGTATAGTGAGCCATATTCCAAAAGTGGGATGAGAAAGAGAGGGAGTAATAGAGAGTTGATAGTCTATTGGACTTGGAGTTAATTCGTTGGGGATATGTCAGGGGAGAAGAAGTGTGAAATGAAAGAATCAAAGACATGCAAAGATCTCTCACATTTCAATTGCCAATTTTTTTCTTATAAATTTAAAAGGCTTTGTTTAGGAAGTTTGAAGCCGAAGATTGAACTCTATTTATCTTTAATACAAGAGAAA
Source organism: Alisma plantago-aquatica (assembly GCA_963693085.1). Lineage (NCBI taxonomy): Eukaryota > Viridiplantae > Streptophyta > Magnoliopsida > Alismatales > Alismataceae > Alisma > Alisma plantago-aquatica. The sequence goes on along the minus strand of OY856411.1, from coordinate 718,991,154 downwards.
CTACATAACAAAAAAAGTCACAATCATCGTTTTTGAATTTAATATATTTTGTTTTTGTAATAATTACAATTGAAGTTTAATGTTAGGTTTCAAATTGAATACACATAGCAACTTTTAGATTTAAATATCATATATTTTTGTATATATGAAAGATCTTGGTATATGTAGCAGTTTGAAATATAAGACCAAACTCTATTTGTCTGTATCATACCAGACAAGCCGCATGGCTGAAAATGTATATCACTGATCATTCTTTTTCTGTGAAGGCATTTTTAAAATATTTGAATCGTTAATTAAATTTGTAGACGCTAATCTTTCAAATATGAATATGACACTCATGGTGCTCGTAAGCATATACAACACTGTTTAAAAAGATTTGTTTTGTACAACTTCTTTTTGTGATAAAATGAGGTTTAACTGACTCATCATTTTTCTAATTTAAATGTCATATTTGTACTTTCTTATGGTATATTTCGTTTTGATAGGAGTAGTAGTTGTACATCTATGAGTGGAAATAAACTTTGTGAATGCCTCTTTCAGTTGTTACACCCACGTCCCATGATTACCATTAATCATGAGATTAGGGCATAAGTTTGAGGATTATACTTAATACAAAGTTCACACCCAACTTTTTCTTTTCCTTTATTTCAAACTCTTTGTTTTCTCTCATTCAATCACATAAACAAACTTTACAAAGGAATTAAACCTTGATTACTCAAATATGATCTTAACATTAATGATACACATCCAAACATTCATTTTATTGCTCACACTTCCATGTGCATACAACATGATAGCCATATATATACACTATCATTAAGGAAACAAAGATACAAATCATCATTTAGAATTCTCTCTCAGCTCTATACAAGGACCTAGAGTGACAGGGACTGACTAAACTTAACTAATCTCATACTTAACTCATGTGGCAGATCTATGTTGATGCAATGACATCTTCTAATGAGTCACTATACAAATCATTTGTGTCACTATACTATTGTATTTCATATTTGAATGTTATTTTCAATAATGAATCATTTGTTTCTCTTCTAATCACAACATATTTTAAGCCAGACTTCTCAATGATAGTCAAAGAATTTTTTTTTTGTCGCAATCAGTTATAGGAAAGAGATAGATAATCACTTTTTTTGCCATATCCTTTTGAGATGTTACCTCAGTACTGGTAATCTGATCCCACTATCTTAATTCATACACATCAATCTGTACTTATTTTTCTACATCACATCAGAGTTATTAAAGATAGTTTGCCTTCCTATTTTGAATTTCACTATTTTGTCACTCTAATAGAAAATCACTCATGAACTGCAAGACTAGAAGTACACAAATTGTATAAAACTGAGTCAGACTACTAATATGAATGATTGAAATCATAAAACTCATTCTTGTTTAGTATATTGCTCGCACATGTACAATTGAAGTCATATGTAAAACAAATTTTCATCCATTGAAATGCCATCAATAACTATACTTCTTTCAAACAAATTCACATATTGTTGATAGCCATTTATTTTTTCTTATTTCTCTTCTTATGTATTACAACTTCTTCTTACTTATATTTCTCATTCTGATCATCTAGAATAAACATCCCTAACATTGAAACATTCAATGAAGAATAGATTATTCATTATTCTTGCTATTACTACTAGAATTATACTAGATTACACTTTTCTCATGTTACACTTCTCCTTTTATTCAAATCACACTTCTTATATTTCAAATATATTTCCTATCCTTCATTCATACTCATTTCCATATTATTTATCTATCATTCACATTTGTAACCTTTAAACCCATGGATACTATAATTGCTATTTACTCCTCATATTGATAATCTCTAGATTTTATTGTATACAGATGTTCATGCTCAAGGCCAAATCACTATTAACATCCCTTTAATTGTTACAACCCTAAACTATCTAGGGTTTGATCCTTATAAAAAAACATGATGTTACCATGACATGATTTTAGTCCCTTATTTTGATATGCAAACCTTATCTCTCTTGAGGTTTACCAAAGTATTCCTTGTCTTTACCACTTGAATTTTCTTTATCTCACTTGACCATTTTGATAGATTACTTTCTTGATCTACCCTGCTAGGGTTTCATCATCATATTATGTGTCATTAGTATATTTAGTAGATGTGTCTCTCATGACAGTTGTGTATCGTTTATCATTTATTTCCTTATCACTTCATCCCAATTTACACTCACTAAGGAGGATATAGAAGAGAAGCTAATTTTGAGACATATAATTATAATATTTGAATATTCACTTAACACAATTCTCATAATAGTCATCATCAAGGAAACTAGACTATTTCACATTTCCTCACATCACGCAAACTCTCTCTTCTATCATCTATATTAATCCCTCATGTTTCGGCCCCTTCTTTATTTTCTATCATCGGATACATGCTTTCTACTCTTCCTTATGCCATTATCTACTATTACTTATCTCTTGTGATCATGTTTCTCACTCTTGTGTATGATTCCATATTTCATGCCATATAAACTTTCTTATCATCCTTTTACTTTTGTCTAGTTGAAATTCTAATTCAACATCCTCGCTACTAGCTTCATCTTATGAATAATACATTACATGTCCTTCATTTTGAATCAAACGTCTCATCCAGGGGTCAACCATAGGTTCCTTTTCAATCAAGCTTTTTATCTTTTGAATACAATTTACCTTTAAATGATTTGTTCATTTATTTAGCCGCACCTTTGTTCTTCTTTTAAGATCTAGTTCCATTTCATCACTAGGAACCTATTGCACACACTTGATGTCAACTAGGTTGCTACTAAATAGAGACATTGAATCAAAAGCTAGTAAGGATGAATACTTTAAACTTTATGATAAAAGTACACATTCCATGCTCCTCGTTATATCATGAACCCTTCTTTCTAAATCAAACTCATCATTTCCATTACTTTCTTTCTTTCTTTTTTGTTTCATCTTAGTTTCTTATCCTAGCCTTATAATTTACATGTTTATCTAGTTCTCTTCACTTCCATTTTTTTTGAACTTCACTTCTATGTACTTATTGCATACTTAACTTTTTTTCTCTTATTTTCCTTTTGTTGTAGAGTACATAAGTACATTTTACTAGATTATATGATCCATTCATTCTAATTGATTCTTTCTATATTGTCTTTCCATGTAGTTTTCTCTTATCTTTCCTTGATTTCAGATTGGATAAAGTTCCACAATTAGTTATGTAGTTCAGTTCTCTTTATCCATCCTTTCTTCTTCATTTTGTATGTTACATACTAATGTATGTCTTGTATTTATATCCCTCTTCCTTCATTCCCAACTTAGGGTTTCTTACCTGAGGCCCCAAAGTTGGATCTCAAATTTCAATTCTAATTAATTCTTAATTAGTCTAATCTTTCCCTTATATTTCAACATCTTAGTGTATGTACATTCTCACTATGATGTCGTTTGATTTATCCAGAGTCTACTCTTATTATATATTTAATAAGAGTCGTCAGATCCCAGTAACGCATCCTTCCAGCCGGACCAGGCCGAACCTACAGTCTTGAAGCCAAGAGCTACTCAAGATTAACTGACTTCTATATACCTCAAACATATAGAAAAAATATCCACTCAGGGCAAATTCATTTAAAGATAACTTCTGGTCTAATTGATACAAAGAATGTAAACAATAATTGAATAACTTCATAATGTACAAGAATCTTAAAGGATCACATATATTTCTAAGAACTGAATATTCAAATTCAAATATATAAGAGCATTTCCATTGATATCCAATCAAAGAAACAATATAAAATAAGAGTTACCTTACATTCTATTCTTATGCTCAATTCATTCATTTCTTTCCGATCTTCTAACCCTAATATTTCTAGGGTTTCTTTCTAGCCCATCCTTCCTTTGCATACCTGGCCAGGGCATCCAGATAAGAATTGATAGAGTAGCTTGATACTAGTCAACCTAAGTAATCAGATATCAGGCCAGGGTATATAAATACTTAGAGACCTCTCACAGCAATAGACACATCACATCCTAACTGCCATACTAATAACTTTGCCTTTCTATCATAATGGTCCCTAACAACTCAGCCTAAGCTCTGATACCAAGTTGTTACACCCACATCCCATGATTACCACTGATCATGAGATTAGGGCATAAGTTTGAGGATTATACTTAGGGCTAGTTTGGTTGGGTGTAATAGGGTGCAATTGCGTGAGTTTACAATGTAAAAATGTACATCAAACACGCACTTTGTCGTCCGGATACACCCTACCAAACAGGCCCTTAATACAAAGTTCACTCCCAACTTTTTTTTCTTTATTTCAAACTTTTTGTTTTCTCGCATTCAATCACATAAACAAACTTCACAAAGGAATTAAACCTTGATTACTCAAATATGATCTCAACATTAATGATACACATCCAAACATTCATTTTGTTCCTCACACTTCCATGTACATACAACATGATAACCAGATATATACTCTATCATTAAGGAAACAAAGATACAAATCATAATTTAGAATTCTATCTCAACTCTATACAAAGACCTAGAGTGATAGGGACCTACTAAACTTAATTAATCTCATACTTCACTCATGTGGCAGATCTATGCTGATGCAATGACATCTTCTAATCTCATACTTCACTCATGTGGCAGATCCATACTGATGCAATGACATCTTTTGTCCATGAGTTATCCCTAAAAATTGTGAGTAGAGGGGTGAGCCTACTCGATCAGTGAATGAGTACTTCAAAGAAACAGTATAAAGCACTGATATAATTACAAATATACTGTTTTGCAACTGATATCAATGATAATAGCAGTAAGCTTTAAAAAGAAACTAATCATTTACAAACATAAATATGGCAGAATACTCTAGACAACTACAAGAGTGAATCAAATGAACATGCTTTATTGATCATAAAGAAAACTAATAATCTAGAAGCATACAAAGAATAATTGAATAACTGCACACACTTGGTTAACCTCTCATGCATCTAATTATGTATCAGTAGTAATATACAAATATCTAAATATTTTTCTCATTATTCTCTTTGTAATCTTTCATTAGCTTTCACTTGACCTGACTACTGAACTGACTACTACTATGTTGGTCAAATAAGCATAACAGACTGATCTAACTATTGTACTCTTCATTTGAACTCAATTAACTTTTCTTTTTACTTTGCCCCTAAACTCACTTGGATTGTACCATCCAAGAAAAATCCACTACTGCATGACTTACCGTACAAGTCTTAAGGTAAACCTGGGACCTTAAGACTACTACTAACTACCTCAATCTGCAATGAGGTTGCCACGTCTGGCCTAACGGTGGCTAAACAATGTCTGTAAAATGTGGCCCCTTGTCATGGGTACTCAGGGAGGGTGCCTCTAGGCTAAAAAGCCTCAACTCTACGTAATGCAGTTCCAGTAAGGCTGACACACAAAACAGAGTAACTGCCAGAAGAAGTAGGTCCACAAGGGTTGTACACTTCAACTGGTGGCTACCACTGGATCTCCAGTTATTATTAGATACCCCTACTACTAAAATAGTACCACCAAGATCTCTAGTTATTGTTGGGTACTATGCTACTCAACTGAAGTACCACTGATATCCAATCAGTTGATGTTGGATACTCAGTTCAGGGCTACTTGTTCCTATATCTGATAGTCCATAGTATGTTTCACCCATCCCGATACAGACCTCCAGGGAGGGTTCTACGGTGTTTAGGGCATCTACTATTACTATTGTAGTTTTACTATCTACTTGAGCTATTGGACTGAATTCACTAATAATACTTAGTTGAATGCATAACATATTGGTTACCCTTATCTTAAGGTTTCTTATTTCTCAGATGCTTAACATATTATTTACCCTTCTCTCAGGGTTTCTCATTTCTCATGCACATAGAAGAATTCTCATATGTTCAAACAAATATCATGTCTAATGATATAAACATTTACATTCAACATTTCTAGTATTCATGCATGGCATCAATGACATCCATATCTAGGGAAATGTATTTTATATTTTCTTAGATTACCATAACAACTTTTGCATTTCATGTCAATTAAATCATCTAGAGATTTTTGCATCACAAATCAAAATGTGTATCCATATAAAATGATATTCAGCTAGAAACTCAAATTATCACATAATTCACATCAATCAGTCATGCATATGAAACCCTGATATGAATTTAACTAGGGTTTCCAAGATATTCATTAAAATATCATGCATCAAGAATAACCTTAAGTAGATGAATTTATAACAATAAAATAATCACAATCAGTTGAATTCATGAATCTATTCGCAAACTTCCAACTTTTCATTCATTTAGGGTTTCACCCTCTTTACTGATATATCAAGCAAATATTGATATCATCGAATGAAATACAAGATCTTATTTGACATATATGTACTACTCATTTAGATAAAACAATCATGTATAACCAAGGAGATTCAACTAGACAAACCTCTTTATTCAATTATACAACAACTTTAGTCATAGCTGAAAACCCTAGATTTTGATATTTTCATATAAACTCTGCAATTACTTTAGGAATTATCATTTAGATAATTTGTATGCATTTCTAATGTGATTTATCAACTGGAATCCATCACAATAGAGAAATAATCTATTTCATATCATCTTGCAAAAGCTAGGTCAAAAGGGCAGTTTAGGGTTTGTAGTCGCATACAAAACAAGTAAAGATTATTGATCACTTAATTCATTTTTGTGAAATCTACTGTTTGAAGGAAGTACCCACTCACTTAAGGTGTGAAAACACCTTAAAAATGAAGTTCATCTTAGAAAATCTTAACAAATCACCGGATTCTTCTTCCTTTCAACCCGGAAACCCAAGAAATGGGGAATTATGAAGAAAGAGTGAGAAAAGGGGAATATTTGATACCATTTCCAATCAAATCAGAGGAGGGACGAAATCTGGACATGTGAGAGAAGATTCACCATGAAAGGCTATGAAAAGAAGCTAAACTTACTTGATTTCATCATATCTCGGATAGAGAAGCCCTAGATCAGTAATTCCACCACTTTCTTCTCTCAAACCCTAACTCTCCCTCTCTCTCTCTAGGATTTCATTTCTCTAGAATGTATCACAAAATATTAGAGCTAATTGGGTGCCAGCTTGCTCATATAGAGAAATTTAAGTGCTTGGGTAATTTACCCATTAACCCCTCACTATACTTTTTCTTATTTCAAAAGATTTTTCTATTATAAAAAAGTTACTATAATATGTTTATTTTAGAGGCCAAACATCTTCCAAAAATTATGAACATTTATCATGATGTATTAAATATAATTTAAATCTCTAGTATAAATTTTAGATTATTCAGAGTCACCAATAAATAATTAAAAATCAATCACTATACTGCTAAATAACACTCTGTCAGCATTTTGGTCAAAGTATAGTTCAACCAAGAATCACATTCAAAGAACACCCAAATATTCTAAAAAAATTTCTCCAATATGCATGATTGAGTTATCCATATGCAAAATTAAATTAAATAAAAATTTCATATAAAATATGAAAAATAATTTACCACACTGCTATCCTAATCAAATTACATATTCATGTACTAGCAAAACCCTAATTTTTACCGATTAGGGTTTACATTTCTCAAACCCTAATTCTCAGAACTAAAATCATAATTAGAGTTTATTATTAATCTTGAAACATCACAATTGAGCTACTATCATTAATCAAGTCTAAACAATGGTCAATCTAATCAAGTATGTAATCATTCAGGTAAACCCTTGTTTACCAATTAAGCACAAATGTGGTCATTACAATTAAGTTGTTACACCCACATCCCATGGTTACCACTAATCATGAGATTAGGGAATAAGTTTGAGGATTATATTTAATAAAAGTTCACTCCCAACTTTTTATTATTTTTCCTTTATCTCAAACTCTTTTTTTTTCTGTTCGCATTCAGTCACATAAACAAACTTTACAAGGGAATTAAACCTTGATTACTCAAATATGATCTCAACATTAATTATACATATCTAGACATTCATTTTGTTCCTCACACTTCCATGTATATACAACATGATAACCAGATATCTCCTATATCATTAAGGAAACAAAGATACAAATCATCATTTAGAAATCTCTCTCAACTCTATACAAGGACCTAGAGTGACAGGGATTGACTAAACTTAACAAATCTCATACGTAAGTCCTGTGGAAGATCTATGTTGATGCAATGACATCTTCAGTCCACACATTATCCCTAAAAATTGTGACTAGAGGGGTGAGCCTACTCGCTCAGTGAATGGGTATTTCAAAGAAATAGTCTAAAGTACTAATATAATTACAGATATATTGTTTTACAATTGATAGACTAATCATTCACAAACATAAATATGGTAGAATACTCTAGACATCTACAAGAGTGAATCCATATGGGAACATGCTTGATTAACCACAAAGAAAAATACTAATCCAGAAACATACAAAGAATAATTGAATAACTGCACACACTTGGTTAACCTCTCATTCATCTTATAATGCATCAGTAGTAATATATGAAATCTAAACATTTTTCTCATTATTTGCTTTGTAATCTTTCATTAACCTTGACTTGACCTGACTACTGAACTGACTATGACTATGTTGGCCAACTAAACATAACCGACTGATCTGACTATTGTACTCTTTATCTGAACTCAATTAACTTTTCTTTTACTTTGCCCCTGAACTCACTTGGATTGTACCATCTAAGCTAAAGTCACTACTACGTGACTTACCGTACAAATCTTAAGGTAAGCCTGAGACCTTAAGACTACTACTAACCACTGTTCAGAAAATTGGCCGCTTAGGCCGAATAATCGGCCGAATATTCCTTTTTGGGGGTCTACCGCTCCGATTATGAATAATCGACCTATAATCGGTCCAGGACCGATTAATCGGCCGATCGGGGGAATAATCGGTTGATTAATCGGCAATTTTCTAAATCAAATGCTAGTAATAATTTATTTTACATTAATTTTTTCTAATACTACTATTGGTCATTACAATTACATTCTCTTCTTCCAATTTACATATTTGGTCTTCTCCTCATGTTTTCTCTATAAGTTTTTAGTTAGTTTTTATTGAACTGATCCTTACTGTTGATGTTTTCTTCTTTGATTTCATCAATGTTTCTAAGTACTTCTTAATGCAATATTAGTCTATGACTTATCAATGTTTCTAATTACTTATCAATGTTTTTTCCCTAATTTCATCAATGTTTCAAGTTACTTATTAATGCAATATTAGTCTGATCACTTATCAATGTTTCTAATTACTTATTAATGCAATATTAGTCTATGACTTATCAATGTTTCTAATTACTTATTAATGCAATATTAGTCTATTACTTATCAACGTTTCTAATTACTTATTAATGTGATATTAGTCTATGACTTATCAATATTTGTAATTACTTATCAAAGTTTTCTTCTCTAATTTCATCAATGTTTCTAACTACTTATGAATGCAATATTAGTCTATTACTTATAAATGTTTCTAATTACTTATCATTGTCATTATTATATGGTCAATATATAATTTACATATCTTTATGGTTAATATTAAAAAAAATCAAAACCGATTAAAACTGAATATTCTCCCGCTTATACTCCCACATACCGTATATACTCTATTCGGTACCCTCTCCGAACGTACACTGATTACCGCTTTTCATAACAATGCTACTAACTACCTCATTATACAATGAGGTTTCCACGTCTGGCCTAACAATAGCTAAACTACGTCCGTAAACCATGGCCCCTTATCCTGGGTAGTCAAGAGGGGTGCCTCTAGGCTAAAAAGCCTCAACTCTACATAATGTGATTCCACCAGGGTTGACATGCAAAATAGAGTAACTTCAAGAAGAAGTAGGTCCACAAGGGTTGTATACTTCAACTGGTGGGTACCACTGGATCTCCAGTTATTATTGGATAACCATACTATTGAAATAGTACCACTAGGATCTCTAGTTATTGTTGGGTACTATGCTATTCAGATTAAGTGCCACTAATATCCAATCAGTTGATGCTAGATACTCAGTTTTTGGCTACTTCTTCCTATATTTGATAGCCCATAGTATGTTTCACCCATTCTAGTACAGACCTCCAGGGAGGGTTCTATGGTGTTCAGGGCATCTACTATTACTATTGTAGTTTTACTGACTACTTGAGCTAATAAACTAAATTCTCTAATGATACTTAGTTGAATGCATAACATATTGGTTACCCTTATCTTAGGGTTTCTCATTTCTTAGATGCTTAACATACTGAATACCCTTCTCTCAGGTTTTCTCATTTCTCATGCACATAGAAGAATTCTCATATGTTCAAATAGATATCATGTCTAATGATATAAACATTTACATTCAACATCTCTCGTATTCATGCATGGCATCAACGACATCCCTATCTAGGGAAATGTCTTTTCTACTTTTCTTAAATTACCATAACAACATATGCATTTCATGTCAATTAACTCAGCTAGAGATTTTTGCATCACAAATCAAAATGTGTATGCATATAAAATGATATTCAGCTAGAAACTCGAATTATCACATAACTCATTTCAATCAGTCATGCATATGAAACCCTCGAATGAATTTAACTAGGGTTTCCAAGATATTCATTAAAATATCATGCATCAAGAATAACCTTAAATAAATGAATGTATAACAATAAAGAATCATATCAGTTGAATTCATGAATCTATTCACAAACTTCCAACTTTTCATTCATTTAGGGTTTCACCCTCTTTACGGATATATCAAGCAAACATTGATATCATCAAATTAAATATAAGATCTTATATGACATATATGTACTACTCATTCAAATAATACAATCACTTGTAACCAAGGAGATTCAACTAGACAAACCTCTTTATTCAATTATACAACAATTTTCGTCATAGTTAAAAACCTTAGATTTTGCTATTTTTATATAAACTCTGCAATTACTTTAGGAATTATCATTTATACAATTTGTTTGCATTTCTAGTATGATTTATCAATTAGAATCCATCACAATAGAGAAATAATCTATTTCATATCATCTTGCAAATGCTAGGTCAAAAGGGGAGTTTAGGGTTTGTAGTCGCATACAAAACAAGTAAAGATTATTGATCATTTAACTCATTTTCATACAATCTACTATTTAAGGGAAGTACCCACTCACCCTAAGGTTTGAAAATGCCTTAAAAATACAACTCATCTCTGAAAATCTTGAATTCATATCAAAACCCTAGCAAATCACCGGATTCTTCTTCCTTTCAACTTGGAAACCTTAGAAATGGGGAATTATGAAGAAAGAGTGAGAAAAAGGGAAGATTTGATACCATTTTGAATCAAATCATAGGTGGGATAGAATCTTGACATGTGAGAGAAGATTCACCATGAAATTCTATGCAAAGAATCTAAACTTACTTGATTTTATCATATCTCGAATAGAGAAACCCTAGATCAGCCATTCCACCACTTTCTTCTCTCTAACCGTAACTCTCCCTCTATCTCTCGGATTTCGTTTCTATGGAATGGATCACCAAATATGAGATCTACTTGGGTGATATCTTGCTCATATAGAACAATTTAGGTGCTTGGGTAATTTACACATTAACCCCTCTCCATACTTTTTCTTCTTTCAGCAGATTTTTCTGTTATAAAAAAGTTACTATAATTCGTTTATTTTAGAGTTTAAAAATCCTCCAAAAATTATGAAAATTTATCATCATGTCCGAAATGTAATTTAATATCTCCACTATAAATTTTAGATTATTTGGAGTTACCAATAAATAATTAAAAATTAAACACTACACTATTGAACAACACTCTATTAGCATTTCGGTCGAAGTATAGTTCGATTGAGAATCACATTCAAAGAACACCTAAATATTATGAAATTTTTCTCCAATATTCATGATTGAGTAATACATATCATATCCAAAATTCAATTAATAAATATTTGTAGAAAATAATAAAAATCATTTACCACACTGCTATCCTGATCAAATTCCATATTCATGTACTATCAAAATCCTAATTTTTGACGTTTAGGGTTTACATTTCTCAAACCCTAATTATTCAAACTAAAATCATAATTAAAGTTTCTTTTTAGGTTTTAAAGATCACAATTGATCTACTATCATTAATCAAGTCTAAATGATGTTCAATCTAATCAAGCATGTAATCATTCAGGTACACCCTAGTTTACCAATTAAGCACAAATGTGATCATTACAATTCTCACCCATTTAAAAAGTTTCATCCCCGAAACATAAATACACAAACAAAGTATATTCAAAGTTTCTTTTAAAGTTATGAAATCTTATGTGTCACTATACTCTTGTATTTCATATTTGAATGTTATTTTCAACAGCGAATCATTTGTTTCTCTTCTAATCTCAACATATTTTAGGAAAGACTTCTCAATGATAACCGAAGAATTTTTTTATCACAATCAGTACTAGGAAATAGATAGATAAATAACTGTTTTTTATGCCATACCCTGTTGAGATGTTACCTCGGTACTGGTAATTTGATCCCACTATCTTAATTCATACACATCAATCTGTACTTATTTTTCTACATCACATCAGAGTTTAAAGACAATTCACCTTTCTATTTTGAATTTCACTATTTTGTCACTCTAATAGAAAATCACTCATGAACTGTAAGACTAGAAGTAACAACAATTGTATAAAACTGAGTCAGACTACTGATATGAATGATTGAAACCATAAAACTCATTACAATTTAGTATATTGCTCGCACATGTACAATCGAAGTCATATGTAAAACAGATTTTCATCCCTTGATATGCCTTCAATAAACTATACTTCTTTAAAACAATTTCACATATTGCTGAAAGCCATTTATTTTCTCTGATTTCTCTTCCTATGCATTACAACTTCTTCTTACTTATCCTGCTCATTTTGATCATCTAGAATAAACATTCCTAACATAACATTCAAGGTAAGAATAGATTATTCATCATTCTCGCTACCACTTTAAAAAATATATTTTAGGTTACACTTTGCTTGTGTTGCACTTCTCCATTTATTCAAATCACACTTCTTATATTTCAAATCTATTTCGTATCCTTCGTTCATACTTATTTCCGTATTATTTATATATCCTTCACATTTGCAACCTTTAAACTCATGAATACTATAATTGCTATTTTCTTCTCATATTGATGATCTCAGGATTTTATTTTATAGAGATGTTCATGCTCAAGGTCAAATCACTATTGACATCCCTGTAACTGTTACAACCCTAAACTATTTAGGGTTTTATCCTTATCAATAACATGATGTTATTGTGACATGATTTTACTCCCTTATTTTGATATGCAAACCTTAGCTCTCTTGAGGTTTACTAAAGTCTTCCTTGTCTTTACCACTTGAATTTTCTTTATCTTACTTGACCATTTTGATATATTACTTTCTTGATCTACCCTGCCAGGGTTTCATCATCATATTATGTGTCATTAGTATATTCAATAGATGTGTCTCTCATGACGTTTGTGTATCGTTCATGATTTATTTACTTATCACTTCATCCCATGTTACACTCACTAAGGAGGATACATAAGAGAAGCTGATTTTCAGACATAGAATTAGAATCTTTGAGTATTCACTTAACACGATTCTCATATTAGTCATCATCAAGGAGACTGGACTATTTCACATTTCCTCACATCTCACAATCTCTCTATGTTATCATCTATATTACTCCCTCATGTTTCATCCCCTTCTTTATTTTCTATCACCGGCTACCTATTTGCTACTCTTCCCTATGCCATTATTTACTTTTACTTATCTCTTATGATCATGTTTCTCACTCTTGTGTATGATTCCATATTTCATGCCATATAAACTTTCTTATCATCCTTTTACTTTTGTCTAGTTAAAATTTTCTAAATCAATATTCTCCCTACTAGTTTCATGTTATGCATAATACATTACATGTCCTTCATTTCAAATCAAATGACTCATGTAGGGGTTAACTATAGTTTCCTTTCAATCAAGCCTTTATATTCTGAATACAGTTTACCTTTATATGAGTTGTTCATTCATTTAGTTGCACCTTTTTTATTCTTTTAAGAAATAGTTCCATTTCATCACTGGGAACCTATTGAACACGCTTGAGGTCAACTAGGTTGCTAATAAATAGAGACATTGAATCAAAAGCTAGTAAGGATGAATACTTCAAACTTTATGATAAAACTAAATAGAGGCATTGAATCAAAAGCTAGTAAGGATGAATACTTCAAACTTTATGATAAAAGTACACATTCCATGCTCCTCGTTATATCATGTAACCCTTCTTTCTAAATCAAACTCATAATTTCCATCACTTTCTTTTTTTGTTTCATCTTAGTTTCTTATCCAAGTTTTATTATATACATGTTTATCTAGTTCTTTACACTTCCATTTTTCTGAACTTCACTTCTATGTACTTATTGCATACTTAACTTTTTTCTCCTATTTTCCTTTTGTTGTAGAGTACATAAGTACAATTTACTCTATTATATGATCCAATCATTCTAATTGATTCTTTCTATCTTGGCTTTCCATGTAGTTTTATCTTATCTTTCCTTGATTTTAGATTGGATAAAGTGCCACAATTAGTTATATAGTTCAGTTCTCTTTATCCATCCTTTCTTCTTTATTTTGTATGTTACATACTAATGTATGCCTTGTATCTATATCCATATTCCTTCATTCCCAACTTAGGGTTTCTTATCTGAGGCCCCAAAGTTGGATCTCGGATATCAATTCCAATTGATTCTTAACTATTCTAATCTTTCCATTATATTTCAACATCTTAGTGTATGTACATTCTCACTATGATGTGAGTCTAATTTTATCTAGAGTCTACTCTTATTATATTGTTAATAGGAGTCGTCAGATCCCAGCAACACATCCTGCCAGCCGACCAGGTTGAACCTGTAGTCTTGAAGCCAATAGCGTCTCAGGATTAACCGACTTCTATATATCTCAAACATATATAAAGAATATCCACTCATGGGAAATTCACTTAAAGATAACTTTTGGTCTAATTGATACAAAGAATGTAAACAATAATTGAACTAACTTCATAGGGTACAAAAATCTTAAAGGACCACATATATTTCTAAGAATTAAATATTCAAATTAAAATATATAAAAGCATTTCCATTGATATCCAATCAAAGAAACAATATAATGCAAGAGTTACCTCACATTCTATTCTTATGCTCAATTCATTCATTTCTTTCCGGTCTTCTAACCCTAATATTTCTAGGGTTTCCCTCTAGCCCATCCTTCCTCTGCATACCTGGACAGGGTATCCAGAGAAGAACAGACAGAGTAGGGTGATATCAGTCAACCTAAGTAATCAGATATCAGTCTAGGGTATCTAAATACTTACACCTCCCAGAGCTATAGGTGCATCACCTCCTAACTGCCACACTAATAACTCTAACTTTCTATCCTAATGGTCCCTGACAACTCAGCCTAAGCTATGATACCAAGTTGTTACACCCACATCCCACGATTACCACTATTCATGAGATTAGGGCATAAGTTTGAGGAATATACTTAATACAAAGTTCACTCCCAACTTTTTATTATTTTTCCTTTATCTCAAACTCTTTTTTTTCATTTCATATTCAATCACATAAACAAACTTTACAAGGGAATTAAACCTTGATTACTCAAATACGATCTCAACATTAATGATAAACATCTAGACATTCATTTTGTTCCTCACACTTCCATGTATATACATTATGATAACTAGATATATACTCTATCATTAAGGAAACAAATATACAAATCATCATTTAGAATTCTCTCTTGACTCTATACAAGGACCTAGAGTGACAAGGGCTGACTAAACTTAACTAATCTCATGCTTAAGTGTTGTGGAAGATCTATGTTGATGAAATGACATCTTCAGTCCACAAGTTATCCCTAAAAATTGTGAGTAGGAGGGGTGAGCCTACTCGCTCAGTGAATGAGTACTTCAAAGAAACAGTCTAAAGCACTAACATAATTACAGATATAATATTTTTGCAACTCATAGACTAATCATTCACAAACATAAATATGGCAGAATACTCTAGACATCTACAAGAGTGAATCAATATATGAACATGCTTGATTAACCACAAAGAAAACTAATAATCCATAAACATACAAAGAATAATTGAATAATTGTACACACTTGGTTAACCTCTCATTCATCTTATAAAGCATCAATAATAATATACAAATATCTAAACATTTTTCTCATTATTCTCTTTGGAATATTTCATTAACCTTGACTTGACCTGACTACTGAACCGACTACTACTATGTTGGCCAACAAAGAATAACTGACTAATCTGACTATTGTACTCTTTATCGGAACTCAATTCAACTCAATTAACTTTTCTTTTACTTTGCCCCTGAACTCACTTGGATTGTACCATCCAAGCAAAAGTCACTATTGCATGACTTACCCTACAAGTCTTAAGATGAACCCGGGATCTTAATACTACTACTAACTACCTCGATCTACAATGAGGTTGCCACGTATGGCCTAACGGCGGCTAAAAAACATCCATAAACTATGGGTCCTTGTCCTGGGTACTCAAGAGGGGTGCCTCTAGGCTAAAAAGTCTCAACTCTACATAATGTGGTTCCACTAGGGCTGACATGCAAAACGGAGTAACTGCTAGAAGAAGTAGGTCCACAAGGGTTGTATACTTCAACTGGTGGGTACCACTGGATCTCCAGTTATTATTGGATACCCCTACTAATTAAGTAATACCACCAAGATCTTTTGTTGTTGGTGGGTACTATGCTACTCAACTGAAGTGCCACTGATATCCAAACAGTTGATGTTAGATACTCAGTTTCAGGCTACTTCTTCCTATATTTCATAGTCCATATCCTATTTCACCCATTTCGGTACAGACCTCTAGGGAGGGTTCTACGGTGTTCAGGGCATCTACTATTACTATTGTAGTTTTACTGACTACTTGAGCTATTAGACTTAATTCTCTGGTGATACTTAGTTGAATGGATAACATATTGGTTACCCTTATCTTAGGGTTTCTCATTTCTTAGATACTTAACATACTGAATACCCTTATCTCAGGGTTTCTCATTTCTCATGCACATAGAAGAATTCTCATATGTTCAAACAGATATCATGTCTAAGGATATAAACATTTACATTCAACATTTCTCGTATTCATGCATGGCATCAACGACATCCCTATCTAGGGAAATGGCTTTTCTATTTTCTTAAATTACCATAATAACTTATGCATTTCATGTCAATTAACTCAGCTAGAGATTTTTGCATTACAAATCAAAATGTGTATGCATATAAAATGATATTCAACTAAAAACTTGAATTATCACATAACTCATTTCAATAAGTCATGCATATGAAACCCTGGAATGAATTTAACTAGGGTTTCCAAGATATTCATTAAAATACCATGCATCAAGAATATCCTTAAATAACTGAATTTATTACAATAAAGAATAACATCCGTTGAATTCATGAATCTATTCTCAAACTTACAACTTTTCATTCATTTAGGGTTCACCCTCTTTACTGATATATCAAGTAAACATTGATATCATCAAATGAAATACAAGATCTTATCTGACATATATGTACTAATTATTCATATAAAACAATCACTTGTAACCAAGGAGATTCAACTAGACAAACCTCTTTATTCAATTATACAACGATTTCAGTCATAGTTGAAAACCCTAGATTTTGCTATTTTCATATAAACTCTGCAATTACTTTAGGAATTATCATTTAGATAATTTGTATGCATTTCTAGTGTAAGGACCCTGACCTCCATTTAGGGTTTATCCTATTTGCTTTTCTTAACCCTGGTGCTTAGTTGCTTGCTAATCACCTTTAGTGGTGATTAGGGTTTGTTGGTGTTTTGTTGAGAGCTGGAGGTGCTACTTGCAATATACCCAAGTTTAGGGTTAGTGGGCAAGTTTGTCACCTTGTGAGGTGTTCCTCCCTCTCCTTGCTTCCTCTTGAGTTGAGAGGAAGGGGTTGGGCTCGTTGCTTGTGTTACCTTGGGCTTGGTTGAGCTTGTTGGGCCTTTTATGCCTTGCCTTTGCCTTGTTGGACCTTTGTGTCAGGTAAGTGAGCCTTGTGTCGGGCAGGAGTGCTTTGTGTCAGCATGTGGTGTGTCGACCTAGGGAGTGTGTCGGCCTAGGGAGCGTGTCGGCCATGGTGTGGGTGTGTGTCGCCCATGGACCCTTTGACCTCGTTTGTGTCACTACTAGTGGACACTTGGAGCTTGATGCTTGCATGTGGCAATGGCCTTGGACATGTGTTTAGGACATGTTAGAGTGGTGGCTTTGCACATGGACAAGTGTCCCTAGGTGGGCGACACATTGCCTTGTCTTTCCTTGGTTTCTCCTCCATTCTCTTCTATATATGTGTTCCCTTTCTCTTGCTAAGGATCCCTTTAGTTCCTTAGTTTTCCCTCTCCCTTGGTGCACAACACCCCCTTCCTTTGCAAGCTTGGTGGCTAATCCTTGCCTTGGAGTCTCCTTCTTCCTCTAGTGGTGGCCGAACGCTAGACTGCCTTGCTCTCTTCTTGTGGTGGAGCTTGGAGCTTGCTTAAGGCGGGTTACATAACTCCTAATCCTAACTACACTACCTTCGTTTATGCTTCTTATGATCATATCGGCTATGTATGTTGCTAGTTTCTTGCTTAGTTGCTTCTTTTTGGTCGAACCTTTAGAGTTCCAGGTAGGAGACAAAGTGTATCTTAAAGTCTCTCCATGGAAAGGTGTGTTGAGGTTTGGCCGGAAGGGTAATCTAGCACCCAGATATATGATGCCATACCCGGTCATAGCACGCATGGGCAAGGTAGCTTACGAGTTGGAGCTGCCGCTAGAGTTGCATAGGTTACACCCAGTGTTCCATGTCAGTATGCTGAAGAAAAGTCATCCGGATATAGGAACAGTGATACAACCAGTCGAAGTTGAGCTTGATGAAGATGTGACCTACGAGGAAGGTCCTGTAATGATCCTGGATAGAAGGGTTAAGAAGCTGAAGAGGAAGGACCTGGTTCTTGTGAAGGTTCTTTGGCATCATCTTGGCGTTGAGGAAGCCACGTGGGAGCTTGATGAAGAGACGAGGAGGAAGTATCCCTCGCTTTTTCCTTCGGATTTCGAGGACAAAATCCCTTTGTAGAGGGTTAGTTTGTAAGGACCCTGACCTCCATTTAGGGTTTATCTTGTTTGCTTTGCTTAACCCTGGTGCTTCGTTGCTTACTAATCACCTTTAGTGGTGATTAGGGTTTGTTGGTGTTTTGTTGAGAGCTGGAGGTGCTACTTGCAATATACCCAAGTTTAGGGTTTGTGGGCAAGTTTGTCACCTTGTGAGGTGTTCCTCCTTCTCCTTGCTTCCTCTTGAGTTGAGAGGAAGGGGTTGGGCTCGTTTCTTGTGTTGCCTTGGGCTTGGTTGAGCTTGTTGGGCCTTGTTATGCCTTGCCTTTGCCTTGTTGGACCTTTGTGTCAGGAAAGTGAGCCTTGTATCGGGCAGGAGTGCTTTGTGTCAGCATGTGGTGTGTCGGCCTAGGGAGTGTGTAGGCCTAGGGAGTGTGTTGGCCATGGGAGTGTGTCGGACATGGTGTGGGTGTGTGTCGCCCATGGACCCTTTGACCTTCTTTGACCTTGTTTGTGTCACCACTAGTGGACACTTGGAGCTTGATGCTTTCATGTGGCAATGGCCTTGGACATGTGTTTAGGATATGTTAGAGTGGTGGCTCTGGACAAGTGTCCCTAGGTGGGAAACACCATGCCTTGTCTTTCCTTAGTTTCTCCTCCATTCTCTTCTATATATGTGTTCCCTTTCTCTTGCTAAGGATCCCTTTAGTTCCTTAGTTTTCCCTCTCCCTTGGTGCACAACACCCCCTTCCTTTGCAATCTTGGTGGTCGATCCTTTCCTTGGAGTCTCCTTCTTCCTCTAGTGGTGGCCGAACCCTAGAGTGCCTTTCCCTCTTCTTATGGTGGAGCTTGGAGCTTGCTTAAGGCGGGTTACATAACTCCTAACCCTAACTACACTACCTTCTTTTATGCTTCTTATGATCATATCGGATATGTATGTTGCTAGTTTCTTGCTTAGTTGCTTCTTGTTGGCCGAACCTTGTTCTAGGGTTTCTTGTTGAGCAACACCCCTCTCCCTCCTTGGTCTTGAGAAGTGAGCTTAAACTCTAGTGATATGAGCAATACTCCTCTCTTGTTTGAGTTGAGAGGTGAGCTTGTATTCTAGTTGCTTGAGCAACACCCTTCTCTCACCATGGATTCAAGAGGTGAGCTTTGTAGTGGTTGTAGATCTTTTGTTAGGGTCGGTCCTTGTGTTGCCTGATTGGTGATAAGAAGCGAGGCAAGACCCCTCTCTCTTGTTGTTGAGAGGTGAGCCATCTTCTTGATCCATTAGGGTCTTGGTGCC
Organism: Alisma plantago-aquatica; assembly: GCA_963693085.1. NCBI lineage: Eukaryota > Viridiplantae > Streptophyta > Magnoliopsida > Alismatales > Alismataceae > Alisma > Alisma plantago-aquatica. The sequence continues at coordinate 718,970,624 of OY856411.1, read as the reverse complement.
CTTTGTGCTTGAGGTTGGTGGCGACCTTGTTGGGTTGCATCCTGCCCGATATGGAGTTGGTGGTAATGTTGCCCGATATCCCTCTTTGGCCTAGAGCCTTAGTCGTTATGTTGTGGTGTTGTGTCGGGCGTCACACACCTGGATCCTGCCTTGTTGTGTCGGGCGTCACACCATGATAAGTACCCTGACCGACACCCTTAACCTCATTATACCTTGATGTTGTGAAGTTGTGCTAGCTAGTTCTGTGGTGGGCGTCTCCCTTGGCCCTGGCCTTGTGCGTTGGCCGATAGATGAGGTTAGCTAGCTGGATGACATGTTTTCCTTGTTGTCGTTTGAGGTTGTGCCCTGGTCGTTATACCTAGATGAGTAGAATGTTGGTCATTACCCTTGTGTGTCAGGTGTCACACATGGTTGTGTCCTCTGCCCAACATGCCTGGTTCAGGTGGTAGCCTTGTGTCCGTACCTTGGATGTTATGGAGTCTGTGGCTAGCTGGTGTCGGGCGTCATGGCATTGTGGTGATGCCCGACAGAGTGTTACCTAGTATCCCTAGCCGTTACATATGGATGCCCGTTGCACCTGATGAGCGACACGCCCATAGGCTCAGTTACCCGATAGGCTTTGTGGCCGTTGTACCCTTGATACCCGACGCAGTGTTGCACGACTTGAGGTGCATGACACGCGTTGTACGATACACATGAGTGCACCAGATGGCTTGGTTCCTTGTTGCCCGATATATGTGGTAGCCCGATACCTTGTTGTGTGCTTGGCCATTATGTGGCTAACTTGTTTGGCCGATATGTGGGAGAAGTGTTTGGATGATATGAGGAAGTACCCTGTCGATATCTCTTCTAGTGAGGGTCTTGTCTCTTATGGAAAACCTTTATGCTAGATCTTGTCCTTGTTATCACGTTTTGTTTATAATGGTGACCCTTGATATGCTGATGGTAATTGAGATGGTAGATTACATCTATGAAGTCTTGATATTACCTTGTCTATGATCGTCTTGATTATCTGAATAAGGTTGAGTTAATGGTAAGCATGTAAGATGCCTTGCTTGATGATATGACCTATGTTTATGGTCACAGGTTGAGGCATGAATGATAAAGTGTATAAGCATCAATGTTTCCCTATGTTTGATAATATGATCTTTCTGTTAATCCATAATGATTATGCACACTAACCATGCAGGTGTCTCATACAGATGTATAGCCAGGTAAAAGGCTATGAGGTATATGTGTTTTAGTAACACTGCTTTGATGGTTACTCTTGAGGATGAGACAACATGCATGATGTGTTTCGGTCTGAGGACCTGAGTTGGCTAAAGTGCCTAGTTGAGGTGTTATCCTCTGATGATGATCTGGGATTGTTATCCTAAGTGATGAGAATGCCTTATGAGGAAGTGGTTTCCTGTGATGAGGGATGAAGATCACAGGACTTTATGATGGTGGAAACAATAAGATAGATTTAGGTTATTAATGTTTTACTACCTTGGATGCCTCAACAATCCACTTAAAATATATTAACTAATCATAGTGGAACATATCATGTAGTTTGCCCTAGCCATAGATCCATCATCATCAGGAGCTGGTGATGGTGAAACGGGTTCTCCTGCGGGTTCACCCGGAGCGCATATTGTTGAGTATGTGAGGTTGCTCCTAGCCTAAAGTGAGGAGGTAAGAGTGCAACTTTGGTTGTAGACTCTAGAGTGCGGATTCAAGCCCGTAGCTCAATATGTTAAGACCATGGTGAACAGACCCATGGCTCAGGATATGTGATATGGGAGCATGAATGCGTTCATGGCTCAGAGCACGGTGAACAGGCCTGTGGCTCAGTTTCACTAGCACCGATACCTGTACTGAGGTGGGCTAGGAAGAGGGTAGCCTGACCCTGTGGCTGAGGCCACTTAAGCATGAGACTGCGGTCCTGTTTGTGTTGTACTTGTGCACTAACCATGATGTGGGAGGTCATGGAGTCCAGCTCTTCCATTGACCTTGTATGGCACCGACTTGGGTTTCGCAACCGAAGGTTGGATTTGAGCGGTACAACTCACTTCCTCAGGGCATAATAATACGTAATCCAGCCGAATAGTATTTACTGCTTAAGGCAAAACATAGAACGTTGTTTGAGGTCTTTCTTGCGTAGTTAATTTTGTTATACTTGCAGTTACTTATACGTTCCTTATGTTATGTGGTGAGATCTTATAAATCTTATCTTGTTAATCATGTTCCATAAAGAAATACTTTGTTATCTGCCTTCCGTACAGCCTGGTAAGCTTGATGGTATGAATAGCTTTATAAACTGCTCTTGTTCTACACTTTATCGGTTATCTGTTGTTGTTGCTTTAATCCTTCTATGGTTTTATGGTTTCGACGGGGAGTTATGTTTCTCGTTGGGACTGTGTGTCTCACCCCGTTGGTTTATAACCTTTTTAGGTGTTCGAGCTAGATGTGGTGGTGGTCGCGGAGTAGCGGCCGAGCAGCATGAAGAGCAGTAGAAGGCAAGAGATGGATATGCTGCTATTTTGGTTGTTTTGTAGCAGAGTCTAGAGTCATCCTTGTACTCTCAGGTCCTTGGAGGCGTTTTGACGTTGTTTCATGATGTATAGCTGTTGATGTTTTTGTATATCCTGTTGTTGGCTAGATGTGGGCCGTTATGTATATATAACAAGTGATGAACTCATGTGATGGCTAGACAGCTGATCTCCTAAGTTGTGGACACGTATCCAACTTGTAAATATTTATATAAAATGTTTCCTTGTAGGATGAGGACCTAATTGTAATAGTCTCTTAGTTTACCTACTTTCTACAAATCGGTTTAAATTAACCCGTGTTTTTGGTAATTTGTGGTTATAGTGATTTCCGCACGTTTTCGCGTAACACCTCGCTGTCTATGTGATAGTGGGATGTGTTGCCACATCTAGTATGATTTATCAACTAGAATCCATCACAATAGATAAATAATCTATTTCATATCATCTTGCAAAATCTAGGTCAAAAGGGCAATTTAGGGTTTGTATTCACATACAAAACAAGTAAATATTATAGATCATTTAACTAATTTTTGTACAATCTACTATTTAAAGGAAGTACCCACTCAGCCTTGTTGTCTAAATTGGACATTATCAAATCCTTTGTTTTGATGATGACAAACATTTCATTCTTGTGGATCTAACTTGTTATTTGAGTGTTTCAGGGAAAAACAAATAAGGCAGTGCATAGCTAAAAATCTACACAAATTGGAAGATCAACAAGCTTACATTGCTTTTACTTTCATGATTGTACTTAATGTAAAAACTTGTACAATTATATAATGTACAAGTACTTAGACATCATGTAAATCCAGCGTTAGATCTTCCCTATCCACTCACAACACTTAGATAGATCCTCCCCTAAGATATAAGCACAATTACACATTGATACACACACTTAGTAGATCAACACATTGAATCAGGAATTTTCTCAGTCGACAAATTCCTCGACCGAAACACTCTCGGTCGACAATATTCTCGACTGAGAATAGTCCTTCTAGAAAATTATATAGATGTTAGATTGAGTTGAAAAGTGGTTGGTAGTTGAAAATGAACGTTGCAATACACTCATTCCAGAGCTTCCCTCAGTCAAAAAAATTCTCGACCGAGAGACTCTCAATCGACAAACTTCTCGACCGAGAAAGGTTATGGACTGCACTTTTCAGCATTAAACAACTAGCTGTTACAATGTAATTAGTGGACACCTAACGGCTAGTTGAGCACTAAGAACACCCTTTAAAGTGTCTAGAACGTCCCTAAGCACTAGTAGGCCATTCCTATAAATAGGACATGCCTTAGGACACCCAAAGCATCACTTGTGCATACAATTACACTTGATAATCATCCTTTGTGAGCAACAAGCTGAGCTACACTTGCAATCTATTCTACATTAGTGTCCTATAGCTTAGTATCTCCTAGCCACCACACTACCACGTTTATCCATAGTGGATAGGAGATCAATACACTTGATATATGATCAAAGTGTTGTACTCATTGGTAACATTGTTTCTTTCTTCCAATCTTGTTCCTTTTATTGTATATTGTTCTCCTTGACTACTCCTAGGTTGGAGGCTGTTGGAAGGAGGCTCGTGGAGATACTTCAGGAGGTGAAGGCCGCTTCTGGTGACTTGAAGTTACTTCATAAGACTGCCTTAAGGTGAAGCTACTTCATGTGAAGGCTACTTCAAGGGTGAGCTTGGAGTTACTTCAGAAGGCTGCTTATAGGGGGATTGAGGCTACTTCAAGTGAAGGCTACTTCAAGGGTGTGGGAAAGCAATTGTATTTTATGTAACATCCTTGCGAGGTAATAAAATAAGTTGCTTTTAAAATCCCAGTTGGAAACAATCGGGTAGTGGACTGACTACCTTATATTTCTAAGGTAGGAACCACTCTACATCCTTGTGTCTTCCTTATTTCCTCCTACTTCTTGTCCAAGTGTTTTAATTGTTTAATTAACTTTAAAACTCCAAAAAGCTCTATTCACACCCCCTCTACATCTTTCAATTGGTATCAGAGCAGGTCTTCAAGGAGCTTTAACAGGTCTTGAAGAGATGGGGGATGGTAATTCTAGCAACCTCAACATGGAAAAGATGCACAAGATCCAACCATCAACAGGTGATCAAGATTATAGATGATGCTTTGAATGTGAAGTAAAAGGCCACACGACATTCAATTGTCCAAAGAGGAAGAAAGGAGAAAAGTTCCACAAAGATAGAAGGGAACAATCAAGTGAGAATAAAGAAGAAAAGGTAAGTTGTTTCATTGCAATAATCGAAGAAGAAGAAAATGAGGTAAGCTTATTTGATTTATCTAAAGAAGAGTTAATTGCTAGCATTGAGGAATTACATGATAAATATATTGATTGTAAAAATAAACTAAAAAGAGTTACTAAAACTAATGAAGAGTTGTATGCTCAATTAAATGATCTTGCTTCTGAAAAAGAGAGTATTATTTCTAAAAATTCTACCTTGAAATCATCTCTTAATGAGTGCAATATGAAGCTTCTTACTCTAGAAACAAACTATGGTTTTCTCTCTCAAGAAAAGGTTGAACTACTTGCAAAATTGAATGATCTTCAAACTCAACCTATCTTGTATACTCATTTAGATTATGATGTTGTTATCAAATAAAGAGATAGTTTGTCATCTAATCTAGAGCAAGCAAAGTTAGATGTTAAACGGAGAATGGATGAAATTGCTAAGTTACAAAAGGAAATTAGCAGCTTGAAAAACAATGATATTCTTGATAAGATCCTAAAAGATTCTTCTGATCATATTGGAAGGAGAGGACTAGGTTATAGGCCCAAAGGTAAATCCTATCAAAAACCTAGAGTGAGAAGGACACAAGTGCCCAAGACTAAAGTTATGTATGTGTCTAAAGACAATCTAGCTAAGAAGAGAAATGAAATTGATTCAATATGTTGTCATTACTATTTACATCTTGGACATTATTCATTTTCTTGCCCATACATGAAAAAGGATGTTGATCTAGTTTGGGTTTCTAAAACTTAGAGATTTGAATATGATTGGTTGAGATTTGACCTAAAACATTACCTTGATATTCAAATTGTCTTATCTCAACTAAACTGAGCTTTAATTTGCATATTTCTATAATTATATTGGAAATACCTTATGTTTTACTTGCAAATAATTACTGAAAACACAATAGAAACAATCTTGATCGACAAAAAGTTTGACCAAGACATTCTTCGGTTGAGAAAATTATTGACCGAAGTAGTTTCTGTCTCAAACCTGTATTTTTCTGGAGATATAGTAACTTTATCAGTCGAAAAATTGTCGACCGATAACATTTTGGTCGAGAAAACATTCGACCGAGAGGGTTACTGTCTTAAGCCTGCAAAAACATAAAAAAACACCTAGTTGACAAATACTTCGACTGAGCTACTCTCGGTCGAGAACTTTATCGACCGAGCGAAACTCTGTCAGAATTGTTTAACAAGAATAAGATATTTCAAATTGCAATCAACTTTAGTGACTCAAATATGTAATGAACGATGCATAATATGTTACTTTAAATATTGAATGACTATGATCAAAAGAAAGAATATATGGGCATCAAAACTTTATACTTTGCATGATTAAATTGTCCCAAACAAGCATAATAGAGGAAAAAGATTGGTTTTTATTCAAGAAAAGTTCTAAATGACAAAGTTATTAAAAAAGGTTTTAGATTATTCAACTTTCATAGAGTTCAAATGAAGAATTGAATATTATCACAACAAGATCAAGTGGCCTATTGAATAATCTATAAAATGTATACAATGGAAATCTATAGGAATGCCTCTCGATTGAAAACGAGTTCCACTGAGGGGCGCCAAGGTCAAAGTCAAGGTCGACATAAAATAAGCCTAACAAAATGCTTATTTGTAAATCATTCAATTGCACTCAACCTTAGTATATTAGCTTAAGCATGAAAAAAAATTAATTCATTATTCAATTGAACTTCAAGGCTAGTTATGACCTTAGTATCCTTAAAGTAATTTGGTTATGAAAATAAATAAATTTACAATATTCTTGAATATGATGTATATCTTGCTCTTAAATGAATTTTCTAAACAAATTAGGGCTTAGCATCCCTTTTATTTGGTTAGAGATACATTTATTGATTCCACTATGAGCCTAAAGGAATCTCATATCATTTCAGGGCTTAACATCCCTTCTAAATGGTTGAGAAACTATTAAAATATATTCATGAAGCCTAAAGGATTCTCATATCATTTCAGGGCTTAACATTCCTTGTAAATTGTTGAGAAACAAATAAAATATATTCATGAGACTAAAGGATTCTCATTTCATTTCAGGGCTTAACATCTCATGCAAATGATTGAGAAATAAATCATGATTTTTGAATTGTGGCTAAATTTGACATTCTTGTTATAGTATACAATTAAGGGGGAGTATTGCATTTAGGGGGAGCAAATTGGTTATATGACTATCTTTTTGAAATGACAAAGAGGGAGAAATAATATATAAATCAAAATAAACGAGTTTCATAATCTCTTGGCTTCACACAAATTATTGATATATTCCTTAAAGAGTTGGATACTATGTTCCATACCTCTTTTGCATAAACAAGAGAATACTTACATAAGGTAAATACCAGGTATGAAACTCATGTTATTTAAATTTCCTTGATTTATATTTTTTGAAATGCTTGTCATCTTCAAAAAGGGGGAGATTGTTGATTAAATTGGACATTATTAAACCCTTCGTTTTGATGATGACAAACATTTCATTCTTGTGGATCTAACTTGTTATTTGAGTTTTTTAGGGAAAAACAAATAAGGCAGTGGAAAGCTAAATATCTACACAAATTGGAAGATCAACATTCTTAGATTGCTTTTACTTTCATGATTGTACTTAATGTAAAAACTTGTACAATTATATAATGTACAAGTACTTAGACATCATGTAAATCAAGCGTTAGATCTTCCCTATCCATTCACAACACTTAGATAGATCCTCCCCTAAGATATAAGCACAATTACACATTGATACACACACTTAGTAGATCAACACATTGAATCGGTGATTTTCTCGGTCGACAAATTCCTCGACCGAGACACTCTTGGTCGATAATATTCTCGACCGAGAATAGTCCTTCTTGCAAATTCTATAGACTTTAGATTGAGTTGAAAAGTGGTTGGTAATTGGAAATGAACATTGAAATACACTCATTCCAGACCTTCCCTCAGTCTCAATCGATAGACTCTCGATCGACAAACTTCTCGACCGAGAAAGGTTCTAGATTGCACTTTTTAGCATTAAACAACTAGTCGTTGCAATGTAATTAGTAGACACCTAACGGCTAGTTGAGCACTAAGAATACCCTAGAAAGTATCTAGAATGTCCCTAAGCACTAGTAGGCCATTCCTATAAATAGGACATGCCTTAGGACACCCAAAACATCACTTGTGCATACAATTACACTTGAGAATCATCCTTTGTGAGCAACAAACTGAGCTACACTTACAATCTGTTCTACATTAGTGTCCTATAGCTTAGTATCTCCTAGCCACCACACTACCATGTTCATCCACAGTGGAGAGGAGATCAATACGCTTGATATAGGATCAAAGCACTGTACTCATTGGTAACATTGTTTCTTTCTTCCAATCTTGTTCCTTTTATTGTATATTGTTCTCCTTGACTACTCCTAGGTTGGAGGCTATTGAAAGGAGGCTTGTGGAGATACTTCAGGAGGTGAAGGCTGCTCCCGGTGACTTGAAGTTACTTTAGAAGGCTGCCTCAAGGTGAATCTACTTCAGGTGAAGGCTACTTCAAGGGTGAGCTTGGAGTTACTTCAGAAAGCTGCTTCTAGGGGGATTGAGGCTACTTCAAGGGTGTGGGAAACAATTGTATTTTATGTAACATCCTTGTGAGGTAATAAAATAAGTTGCTTTCAAAATCCTGGTTGGAAATAATCGTGTAGTGGACTGACTACCTTAGATTTCTAAGGTAGGGACCACTCTACATCCTTGTGTCTTCCTTGTTTCCTCCTACTTCTTGTCCAAGTGTTTTAATTGTTTAATTAACTTTAAAACTCCAAAAATATCTATTCAACCCTGATAACACTAAATTTTGTGATATTTTAGACTATTTTTCTGTTATCAAAACTGCCCTTTTTAACTGTTTTCCTCTCTTTTATATGTATTTTTGCAATAATTGGCCAAACGACGCTCTTAATCCAATATTTCCTTATTTTGCAGAGTTTTTTCTCATTTTAGTACATTTTGTCATCAATGAGGTCGTCCCGGCCCACAAATAAGCTCCACCTGCATCGGCCTTCCAGATGCCCGATACGATCGCTACCCGACAGGGTAGCGCGACATAACGACGTGTGATAGGGGGATGCCGCGCAAGAAGAAACTGATGGGCGACACGTCTTTTACCCAACAGGGAGCCGAGCTCACCACGACAACTCAAGCTTGTCACGCGACACAGGCTAGCCACCGGCAGGCGCCACCCGTCACGTGACCGACAGCCGACACCCTGTGCCGGGCGATACCAGTATCACCCACCCACCGACCCCGCGAATAAGGAGGACACGTGGCGCTTCAAGCATCATAGCTTCCCCCAACCACTGCCTATAAATAGCAGCTACAGGAAGCCGAAAAGATAGGTCAGAACAGGTCGGAATAGGTCGGCACAAGTCGGAACCCTGAGCAAATCTTCGGAGGAAGCTGCGAGAGCAGAAGTATCGCGCCTGAGTGTTCGTGCCGGACAACTCTAGGTGAGCTCCTCCCCATCCCGAGAGTGAGGGGATGGTTCACTTAGGACCGTCCCGGGCGACACTGCAGACCGATATCGGCCAACATGGATGAGCGACACAAGTGCCCGACATAGATGTGCCACTACTAGCCCGACACGATATCGAACCTGATACGCTTCTCCCGTCATGGCGTGCCGCCCGAGAGGGTGCCACCCGACTTGAGCGTATCGGCCAGGGTCCTTGAACAATACAATCGACCGTCACGGTGTGCCGCCTGAGAGGGTGTGCCACCCGAAACTGTTGTATCGGGATAGGCTCCTGACCGGTATCAGGCTGGAGAGCCGTTGTAGTCAGTCGTCCTTCTACATCAAGAAGGCGACATCTATCTTTATTTCTGTTATTCAATTCTTTACTTATGCATTGTAATTAAGACCCTTTTTATTTATGGAAATGGAAGAGTTTACTTATCTTCTACTGTATGCTTGGCACCCTTGTTGGATGGATGCTACGTTTAATATCCGAACTCTAGCTTGCACATTGGATCGTGTTCCGATTAGCTACCGAATCACGTTTTCCCATCAGAACAGCCTTGAGAGAGGTGTTGCGGCTCTAGTGTTTGGTCCGATCCTGGAGTACGAGAGTGCCCAGAACCGGAGTTGCTTCAGTAACATTTCACTCTAACTTAAAGTCCAGCAACCTCGAGAGTGGTGTTGATGCTTGGTTAGAGGTACCCGCTCTGAGAGGAGGGGTACAGGATGTTCCTACTGCCACTTGTTTTACTGGAGTTTTATCCTTCGTACCTTGCAATAGCTCTAGTATTATCTCTATGTTTCTGTTGCATGAAAACCCCTAAAAACTGCTAAATGCTTAAAAATCTAAGTTTTCCTTGTAACTCCAGTTGGAGATAGGGTTTTCTCTTATTTTATCGTTCTTGTTCTGTTGTTCCCTTTTGGGAACTTTGTCATACCTCTACCCTTGCCAGAGTGTAGCATGTCGATCCTGAGTTCTCAACACTACCACCCTCATCCTTGTGTTCGACCTCGTATATCTACTTCGACCCCGTAAACAAATTTGCGGGGGCCTAGAAGGATTCAGGTTATAAATGTAAAAGCTCGACTACCTCATATCCGCCTCCAATTTTAGGACGCTCGATTTAGGCCAGTCAACTTTTTGGCGCCGTTGCCGGGGACGAGGCAAAACGGCACTGTTGACGAATCTGAATCCACTAACTACACTCCCGTGCCTCAAGCTTAGAAATGAGCTTGACAGTACTCTTTTTCTTTCTTTTGTTATTTTATTATCATTACTCTTTGCACAAAATAATAATTCTATTCTCTGACTTGATTTTTCGTGCCATTTCAGGAACTCTGAAGAACGGTGATCTGTTCCATCAAGCTCTGACACCATGTCTCGCTGTGAGCAATCTTTGTCTGAGGGTGAACGTCAAGGCCGAGATGGGATTTTGCACCAACCCAGTTTGGTTGGTCAGTTGTTTGCTTACATAAAGAGACAAGACATTATCATCAATCAGCTGGCATAGGGAACGCTCGCCAGTCCTGGAGCTCTGAATTCCATGCAACACCAGATGGCGAGTCTATGGATGTGCCAGCACGAGGTCGATCAACGATTGGCCCAGATGGCCGCTCTGAGAAAGGACCCTGTAGGAAAGACACTCACCTGCCCTGAAACTGCCAGAATGGCAGTACTAAGGTCTGGGAAGATGGTGGAACACACTGATGAAGCCAGACCAGAGCCTGAGCCAAGGCCTGAGAGTGTGATTCCGGCAGAGGACGAAGGTAGACAAGCAGAATCTCGAGAGCCTGCACAGAAGCCTTCCGATTAGCTATCTGGTGGGAGGAATCCTTATGCTCCCAGGTTGTCGTTTCCTTATAAACTGATCAAGGCAAATCTGAAAAAGCGTCACGAAAGGTTCATGGACTCGATCAGGAAACTGCATCTTGAAGTCCCCTTCCTGGACGCCTTGGAGGAGATGCCGACCTATGCCAAGTTCCTCAAGGATCTTATCACGAAGAAAAGAAGAGGAAGGAGGGTTGAGACAGTGCACCTAGCATATGCTTCCTCAGCCTTCGTAAAGCCTGACCTACCAAACAAAAGAAGGGACCCTGGAGCTTTTACGATCCTTTTTGCTATCGGGGACAACGTTGAGTGAAAAGGTCTTGCCGATTTAGGGGCAAGCATCAGCCTCATGCCCCTGAGCTTCGCGCAAAGGTTGGGTCTAACCGACATGGTTCATACCAATATGAGGATCGAACTGGTAGACCTTACCTTCAAGAGACCAGTCGGCGTTGTTGAAGATGTGTCGATCAGGGTCGGCAATTTCTTCATCCCTTGCGACATAGTAGTCGTTGACACATCATAAGACCCCCACTGCCCGATTATCTTTGGACGTCCTTTTCTGGCGACAGGAAGGGCGTTGATTGATGTCTTTGAGGGGATTATCACGTTGAGGGTCGGAAACGACCACCTGGACTTCAAGGTGAAGGAGGCAATGAAAGGTCCTTCCCTGTCTGAATATGCATGCTTCACGGATAGCTACGATAATTTCTGCGAGGAGATAGAGGAGGACATCCGGATAGTGGACCCCTTGCGAGGGCTATAAGTTGTCAGGATTCCGACTTCGAAGATCCTGAAATTGCGAAGTATCTTGACCTTTTTGACCTGTCTGACAAAGATTTGCACGAAGAGGATGAGGTGGTGGAGTCTGTGAAGTATGCCTCTCTCGAGGAGGAGCCTCAAGAGAAGGCATCCAGAGCAAAACTTGAGTTGAAACCATTGCCCGAAGGTCTGAAATATGAATTCTTAGATGAAGAATATAGAAACCCTGTCATAGTAAACGCCAATCTTTTGAGAAACATGCTGGACCGACTCCTTGAGGAGTTAAGACTCCACATGGGGGCTATAGGATATTCTGTAGAGGACATCAAAGGCCTTAGCCCCGCCTTATGCATGCATCACATCAATTTGGAAGAATCCGCCAAGCCTCTGGCTCAACCCCAGAGGAAGCTGAATCAGATGCTCAAGGAAGTCGTCAAGAAAGAGGTAATCAAGCTAAGGGATGCGGGGATCATTTACCCAATCAGCGATAGCAACTCGGTGAGTTTGATTCACGTAGTACCCAAAAAGGGCGGGATGACAATGGTAAAGGGTGAAAAAGGCGACGAGGTGGCAGTTAGGACCATCACCGGATGGAGGATGTGCATCGATTACCGAAAGCTAAATCAGGCTACAAAAAAAGATCATTTTCCGCTACCTTTTATTGACCAAGTTCTTGAAAGATTAGCGCATCACGGTTTCTTTTGTTTCCTTGATTGCTTTTCAGAATTTTATCAGGTATCCATCTTGCCTGACGATCAGGAGAAAACAACATTCACCTGCCTCTACGACACTTATGCTTTCAAAAGGATGCCCTTTGGTCTCTGCAACGCTCTCGCCACCTTTCAAAGATGCATGATATCAATGTTTTCAGATTTTCTGGAAGATATTATAAAAGTTTTCATGGACGATTTTTCAGTCTATGGAAAGGACTTCGATACCTGCTTGAAAAATCTTTCGTTGGTTCTGCAAAGGTGTGAGGAGAATATCCTGGTTCTAAACTGGGAAAAGTGCCATTTCATGGTACGAGAGGGCATTATTCTGGGGCATAAGATCTCAAGGCGTGAAATCGAGGTGGACACCAGTAAGGTTGAAGCCATATCCAAGCTTCCTCCCCCGAAGTCCATGACGGGAGTGAGGAGCTTCCTCGGTCACACCGGCTATTACCGCAGATTCATAAAGGACTTCTCAAAGATTTCAAAGTCTTTGTCCAATCTGCTGGTAAGGGATGTTGAATTTGTTTTCTCTGATGATTGTCTCAATGCTTTTCAGGCTTTGAAAAATGCTTTGGTATCCCCACCCATCCTCCAAGCGCCAGATTGGGATTTACCCTTTGAGCTTATGTGCGACGCTAGCGACTATGCGGTATGAGCAGTCCTGGGGCAGAAGAAAGATAAAAAGCACCATGTGATCTGCTACGCTAGTCGCACGTTGGACGAAGCTCAGGTAAATTACACAACCACGGAAAAAGAGATGCTGGAAATTGTCTTCGCCTTCGATAAGTTCAGGTCGTATCTAGTTGGATCAAAGGTCAAGGTATATACAGATCATGGGGCTATAAAATATCTAATGCAAAATAAAGACACAAAGCCCAGGCTGTTGAGGTGGGCCTTATTGCTGCAAGAGTTCGACCATTAAATTATCGACAAGAAGGGCACAGAAAATGTGGTCGCCGACCACCTATCGAGGATTGTAGCTGAAAGGCAAGGGGGACCACCGATCAACGACGACTATGTCGATGGGGCCCTTATGTTGGCAGAAGCTAAAGTAGAAGACTTGCCCTGGTTTGCAGATATCTGCAAATATCTTACTTGTGGGGAACTGCCTCCTGACATTACCTACAATCAGAAAAAGAAACTGTTAGCGGATGCTAAAAATTACTATTGGGATGATCCTATCCTCTTCAGAAGATGCGCTGACAGTCTATACAGGAGATGCATCCCCGAGGAAGAAACCGCAAACATCCTGAAAGAATGTCACGCCTCCCCCCTACGGTGGACACCTGGGTAGCAAAAGAACGGCTGCAAAAGTGCTACAGTCAGGTTTCTACTAGCCCAAGCTATTCAAATATGCTGCACAATTTGTAAAAGTTTGCAAGGAGTGCCAGTCTACAGGGAATATAGGGCGGAGGAATGAAATGTCGATGGCGAGCTGGATCGAAGTAGAGATCTTCGACGTGTGGGGGATTGATTACATGGGGTCGTTTCCCCCATCCCGGGGGTATCAATACATACTAGTGGCAGTAGACTATGTATCGAAGTGGGTGGAAGCAGTAGCAACCCAAACATGCAACGCCAAGTCGGTAATCAAGATCTTCGAGAAGACGATCTTTCCTCGGTTCGGTGTACTGCGCACTGTAATAAGCGACGGCGGGTCGCACTTTGGAGAGAGACAGTTTGAAACACTCCTACGAAAGTAAGGAGTGAAGCACAAGATTGCTACACCCTACCACCCACATACGTCACGTCAGGTAGAAGTTTCCAACAGGCAAATCAAGCAGATCCTTGAGAAAACTGTCAGTCGAATGAGGAAAGATTTGTCTATGAAGCTTGACGGCGCACTATGGGCCTACAGGACTGTCTACAAAATGCCCATCGGAACCACCCCCTACAAACTTATCTACGGAAAATCCTGCCATCTGCCTCTAGAACTGGAACATAAGGCCCTTTGGGCGATTAAATTCTTAAACATGGAACTTGAAAAAGCAGGAGAAAAGAGATTTTTGTAGCTTCAAGAGCTCAAAGAGCTGAGGATGAGCGCCTATGAAAATGCAAGAATCTACAAACAAAGAACGAAGGTGTGGCATGATGCTCACTTGAGAAGGAAGGATGTGAGCGAAGGGGATAAAGTTCTATTATTTAAATCCTCTATTCGCCTCTTTCCTGAAAAGTTACAGACAAGATGGTCGGGACCGTTTACTATGTCAAAGATATACCCATCAGGAATGATGGAGCTCTAGGTGATCCGACAAAGGTCTTCAAGGTGAATGGGCACAGAGTAAAGAGGTTTTATGAAGATGAAGCTTTTGTCAGGAGAGCAGAAATCGACTTGCAGGATAGGGGTAATGTCGAAAGCTGAATGCGAAGAGCTTGCACCGGTCGAGTTGGCGACGCTAACTTCAGCGCTCCTCGAGAGGTAGCCCGAGTTTTTCTTTCTTTTATAGAGTAGGATGCATTTTTCTCTTCCTTGTAAAATGAACATTACGGACAGTAATAAGGCCCGAGTCAGTGCACGCGCTGAGCGTACCGACTCTTCGGTTTTATGGGCCACCGCTATATTTTACGAGCTTTGAGGAGTAATACTTTCTGAGGTCGGGGACCTAACCCTGAGCCGAAGATGTTTTACCCTTTGATTGCTTTTCCTTCGCTTTTCGGCCGCTTGTTTTTAACTGTATTGGGCAGCAGCTCAGTTGGCATGCAGGACCGCTTGTATCGGGTTGTAGTCTCTCGGGCATCGCAACGGCCATGACGGTTGGCATTCCTGGACGGCGTGCACCCTATCAGGCATGCGAGTAATCGCCCTTAATGAGGCTGATGGGACTGTCATCTCGGGAATGGGATGTCTCAGCGGCCGACGCGCGCCCCAGAACTGCCCGTTTTACCCCCCAGCTGAGTTTGCTATATATAGTAAGGAGGGCTCAACATGTCGGGGTAATACACTTACTCTTTTAGCCACTTGTACCACATGCAGTAGCCCACCTTTTTGCTTGCATGTCGGGCAGGTCGCTTTCTCCCTTATGTCGGGCGAGGGCTTCAAAGAGAAAAGGTATAGCCCGACAGTCTATTTGCCCGACACGGGTTTCATATCGCGCTCTACGTATCAGGTTGACGAGTTTAGTCGATTTTTCATCTTATCGCCTGACACCGTGAAAGCACGACATGGCGACTGATAGTGTTTGCCTGATACGCCATATCGGGCGACATGTTTTTGTGACGTCCTACCGGGCAGTTGCTTCGTATCGCCCGACATACCCGTATCAGGCAGTGTGATGTGTCGTGCAGTTCTCCCCGTATCGTCCAGACTCGTATTGCCTCTGATTTTCTTTTGATGAACGATACCCGGGCTTTTTATTACGAAACAAGTTTTATCGGGTTTTTAGCTTTTCCTAGCTGACATTCAAATTATCATTGAACTTGATAACATGTATGGATAATACACAGCAAACCTCCGGAAGAGTTGGCAAACACCGCAGAAGAATCGACACTGTAGCCGAAGCTGAAGCAACAATAGTCGGACAGAAACGTCAAAATCCCAAGGTAGCTGGGTCGTCAAAAGAAGTCCATTTCCTTATCATAGTCTGTCTTCTGCGGTGGTTTAGGGCCATCTCCAAAAGAGGAAGATAATAAAAATAGAGAGGCCCTCTGACTGCACACTCTTGGGAAAGAAAATGGAATCAAGTGGACTGAAACTGGGATTGACGATCAGTCCTTTTGTTCATGTTCACAACGGAAGTACCAGGAGTAAGGGGAGGCCAAATAATTTTGAGGGCTTTGCGCTTGTTCCGGCTACATCCAGCTGGGGAAATAAAATGGAGGCAGCAAAGAAGCATATTGCAGCTTCTCAAAGGCACAAGTGCAACCACCATCTAACCTTCACTGGACTAGCATGACCTCACCCTATCTTCTTCACTACTATGGGACAGAGTGTGGAGTAAGTTTGGGGGGGTACCCATGTACTAGTGAAGGAGGTATAAAAATCTTCTTCTTCACCTCCACCCTTTGTTTCATTTCGTTCTTCTCTTATAACATGTGTATGTACCCTTGCTAGTACGAAATGCCATGCTCATATAAAAATTTTGAAAATTTTTGCTTATTTTGTTCCCATACATATGTACAAAGTCGCTATATTAGTAAAAACCTGATGTGACTTCTTGCCAAGTTTGTTTTCTATGTGCTCAACGAAATGCAAGTTTTGTTATATCTTTCTGATAATGCTGCTTCAAACGAACAAAAGATTACATTCTTCCGTGCCAAAAGTTTTGAAAAATATAATATATAATAATCTCGCAAACAGCTAAGAGACGAGTATGGAGAAGGAAAAAGCTGCCCAAACAGCAAAAATCCTCTTGTTTTCCCTTATCCTACAAAAATCCCAAAAAGAGAAAGTAGTCTTATGAGAATGAATAAAAGCATGAGAGTTGTGCCCAATAAAAGAAAAAGAAAAATATATATATATATACACACTTGTTTTCTAAAAGTTCCCATCTTTAGGCATGGTAGATCCAGGGCAGTGGTACGTAGGATGTGAAATCACTGCTCTAAAGCCAACTGGCTTGGACTGTAGGGACCACTTGCCCATTAACGGACCCTTACCTGGATGGACTGATGGAGACAGGAAAAAAAACCCAAAAAAGCCTTAGCCTACCCTATACACAACTTTCTGACCCAAAAATAAAGTTGTTTGGTGTGTAAGCTAACTTCAGAATCATGCACCAAAGTCACGCTGAAGCTGTAGAGAAAAATTTTACTGAAATAATAAGGCAGGAAACGCAAGGTCTTTTATTTGTAGTGGGGCAGCATTATCTCTAAAGGCATTACGATACTTGTTTTTACCTCTTGGCCCGAAAGCTACGCCAAGCAAGAAGAAGAATCACTAAATAAAGTTTAAATATTGATTGAGGACAATCAAAACGCTAAGTTTGGGGGAGTTGATAACACCAAATTTTGTGATATTTTAAACTATTTTCTGTTATCAAAACTGCCCTTTTTAACTATTTTCCTCTCTTTTATATGTATTTTTGCAATAATTGGCCAAACGACGCTCTTAATCCAATATTTCCTTATTTTGCAGAGTTTTTCCTCATTTTAGTACATATTGTCATCAATGAGGTCGTCCCGGCCCACAAATAAGCTCCACCTGCATCGGCCTTCCAGATGCCCGATACGATCGCTGCCCGATAGGGTAGCGCGACACAACGACGCGTGACAGGGGGATGCCGCGCAAGAAGAAACTGACGGGCGACACGTCTTTTACCCAACAGGGAGCTGAGCTCGCCACGACAACTCAAAATTGTCGCGCGACACAGGCCACCCACCGGCAGGCGCCGTCCGTCACGTGACCGAAAGCCGACACCCTGTGCCGGGCAATACCAGTATCAGCCGTCCACCGACCCCGCGAATAAGGGGACATGTGGCGCTTCAAGCACCATAACTTCCCCCAACCGCTACCTATAAATAGCAGCTACAGGAAGTCGAAAAGATAGGTCGGAACAGGTCGGAACAGGTCGGCACAGGTCGGAACCCTGAGCAAATCTTCAGAGGAAGCTGCAAGAGCAGAAGTATCGCGCCTGAGTGTTCGTACCGGGAAACTCTAGGTGAGCTCCTCCCAGTCCCGAGAAGGAGGGGATAGTTCATTTAGGACCGTCCCAGGCGACACTACAGGCCGATATCGGCCAACGTGGATGAGCGACACAAGTGCCCGACATAGATGTGTCACTACTAGCCCGACACGATATCGAACCTGATACGCTTCACCCGTCATGGCGTGCCACCCGAGAGGGTGCCGCCCGACTTGAGCGTATCGGCAATGGTCCTTGAACGATACAATCGGCCGTCACAGTGTGCCACCTGATAGGGTGTGCCGCCCGACACTGTTGTATCGGGATAGGCTCCTGACCGGTATCGGGCTGGAGAGCTGCTGTAGTCAGTCGTCCTTCTACATCAAGAAGGCGACCTCTGTCTTTATTTCTGTTATTCAATTCTTTACTTATGCATTGTAATTAAGACCCTTTTTGTTTATGGAAATGGAAGAGTTTAATTATCTGTTACTGTATGATTGGCACCCTTGTTGGATGGATGCTATGTTTAATATTCGAACTCTAGCTTGCACGTTGGATCGCGTTCTGATTAGCTACCGAATCGCGTTTTCCCGTCACAACAGCCTTGAGAGAGGTGTTGCGGCTCTAGTGTTTGGTCCGATTCTGGAGTACGAGAGTGCCTGGAACCGGAGTTGCTTCAATAACATTTCACTCTAACTTAAAGTCCAGCAACCTCGAGAGTGGTGTAGATGCTTGGTTAGAGGTACCCGCTCTGAGAGGAGGGGTACAGGATGTTCCTGCTGCCGCTTGTTTTACCGGAGTTTTCTCCTTCGTACCTTGCGATAGCTCTAGTATTATCTCTCTGATTCTGTTGCATGAAAACCCCTAAAAACTGCTAAATGCTTAAAAATCTAAGTTTTCCTTGTAACTCCAGTTGGAGATAGGGTTTTCTCTTGTTTTATCGTTCTTGTTCTGTTGTTCCCTTTTGGGAACTTTGTCATGCCTCTACCCTTTCCGGAGTGTAGCGTGTCGATTCTGAGTTCTCAACACTACCACCCTCATCGTTGTGTTCGACCCCGTAAACAAAGTTGCGGGGGCCTAGAAGGATTCAGGTTATAAATGTAAAATCTCGACTACCTCATATCCGCCTCCAATTTTAGGACGCACGATTTAGGCCAGTCAAACCCCCATCTAGATCTTTCAATTGGTATCAGAGTAGGTCTTCAAGGAGCTTTAACATGTCTGGAAGAGATGGGGTTGGTGTTTCTAGTAACCTCAACATGGAAAGGATGCATAAGATCCAACCATCAACAAGTGATCAAGATTATAGATGGTTCTTTGAATATGAAGTAAAAGTTCACACGACGTTCAATTGTCCAAAGAGGAAGAAAGGAGAAAAGTTCCACAAAGATAGAAGGGAACAATCAAGTGAGAATAAAGAAGAAAATGTAAGATCTTTCATTTCAACAATCAAAGAAGAAGAAAATGAGGTAAGCTTATTTGATTTATCTAAAGAAGAGTTAATTGCTAGCATTGAGGAATTACATGATAAATATATTGATTGTAAAAAGAAACTAAAAAGAGTTACTAAAACTAATGAGGAGTTGTATGCTCAATTAAATGATCTTACTTTTGAAAAAGAGAGTATTATTTCTGAAAAATCTACCTTGAAATCATCTCTTAATGACTACAATATGAAGTTGCTTACTCTAGAAACAAACTATGGTTTTCTCTCTCAAGAAAAGGTTGAACTACTTGCAAAATTGAATGATCTTCAAACTCACCTATCTTGTGTACTCATTTAGATTATGATGTTGTTATCAAAGAAATAGATAGTTTTTCATATAATCTAGATCAAGCAAAGTTAGATGTTAAACGAAGAATGGATCAAATTACTAAGTTACAAAAGGAAATTAGCAGCTTGAAAAACAATGATATTCTTGATAAGATCCTAAAAGATTCTTCTGTTCAGATTGGAAGGAGAGGACTAGGTTATAGGCCCAAAGGTAAATCCTATCAAAAACCTAGAGTGAGAAGGACACAAGTGCCCAAGACTAAAGTTATGTATGTGCCTAAAGACAATCTAGCTAAGAAGAGAAATGAAATTGATTATATATGTTGTCATTACTGTTTACGTCTTGGACATTATTCATTTTCTGACCCATACAAGAAAAAGGATGCTGATCTAGTTTGGGTTTCTAAAACTTAGAGATTTGAATATGATTGGTTGAGATTTGACCTAAAACGCTACCTTGATATTCAAATTGTCTTATCTCAACTAAACTGAGCTTGAATTTGCATATTTCTATATTTATATTGGAAATACCTTATGTTTTACTTGCAAATAATTACTAAAAACACAATAGAAACAATATCGGTCGATAACAAGTTCGGCCGAGATATTCTTCGGTCGAGAAAATTGTCGACCGAAGTACTTTTTGTCTCAAGCCTGCATTTTTCTGGAGAAACAATAACTTTATCGGTCGAAAAATTGTCGATCGATAACATTTTGATCGAGAAAACATTCGAACGAGAGGGTTACTATCGAGATATCATTTCAGGGCTTAACATCCCTTGTAAATGGTTGAGAAACTATTAAAATATATTCATGAAGCCTAAAGGATTCTCATGTCATTTTAGGGCTTAACATCCCTTATAAATGGTTGAGAAACAAATAAAATATGTTCATGAGCCTAAAGGATTCTCATGTCATTTCAGGGCTTAACATCCCTTGCAAATGATTGAGAAATAAATCATGATTTTTGAATTGTGGCTAAATTTGACATTCTTGTTATAGTATACAATTAAGGGGGAGTATTGCATTCAGGGGGAGAAAATTGGCTATATGGCTATATTTTTGAAATGATAAAGGGGGAGAAATAATATATAAATCAAAATAAATGAGTTTCATAATCTCTTAGCTTCACACAAATTATTTCTATATTCCTTAAAGAGTTGGATACTATGTTCCATACATTTTTTGAATAAACAAGAGAATAATTACATAAGGTAAATATCAGGTATGAAACTCATGCTATTTAAATTTCCTTGATTTATATTTTTGGAAATGTTTGTCATCTTCAAAAAGGGGGAGATTGTTGGCTAAATTGGACACTATCAAACCCTTTGTTTTGATAATGACAAACATTTCATTCTTGTGGATCTAACTTGTTATTTGAGTGTTTCATGGAAAAACAAATAAGGCAGTGGATAGCTGAAAATCCACACAAATTGGAAGATCAACATGATTAGATTGCTTTTACTTTCATGATTGTACTTAATATAAAAACGTGTACAATTATATAATGTATAAGTACTTAGACATCATGTAAATCAATCGTTAGATCTTCCCTATCCACTCACAACACTTAGATAGATCCTCCCCTAAGATATAAGCACAATTACACATTGATACACACACTTAGTAGATCAACACATTGAAACGGGGATTTTCTCGATCGACAAATTCCTCGACCGAGACACTCTCGGTCGACAATATTCTTGACCGAGAATAATCCTTCTAGAAAATTCTATAGATGTTAGACTGAGTTGAAAAGTGGTTGGTAGTTGGAAATGAACGTTGCAATACACTCATTCTAGACCTTTCCTCGGTCGAAGAAATTCTCGACCGAGAGACTCTCGATCGACAAACTTCTCGACCGAGAAAGGTTCTGGACTACACTTTTTAGCATTAAACAACTAGTCATTGCAATGTAATTAGTGGACACCTAACAGCTAGTTGAGTACTAAGAACACCCTAGAAAGTGTCTAGAATGTCCCTAAGCACTAGTAGGCCATTCCTATAAATAGGACATGCCTTAGGACACCCAAAGCATCACTTGTGCATACAATTACACTTGAGAATCATCCTTTGTGAGCAACAAGCTGAGCTACACTTGCAATATGTTCTACATTAGTGTCCTATAACTTTGTATCTCCTAGCCACCACACTACCACATTCATCCACAATGGATAGGAGATCAATACGCTTGATATAGGATCAACGCGTTGTACTCATTGGTTACATTATTTCTTTCTTCCAATCTTGTTCCTTTTATTGTATATTGTTCTCCTTGACTACTCCTAGGTTGGAGGCTGTTGAAAGGAGGCTTGTGGAGATACTTCAGGAGGTGAAGGCTGCTCCCGGTGACTTGAAGTTACTTTAGAAGGCTGTCTCAAGGTGAAGCTACTTCAGGTGAAGGCTACTTTAAGGGTGAGCTTGGAGTTACTTCAGAAGGATGCTTCTAGGGGGATTGAGCCTACTTCAGTGGTGTGGGAAAGCAATTGTATTTTATGTAACTTCCTTGAGAGGTAATAAAATAAGTTTCTTTCAAAATCCCAATTGGAAAAAATTGGGTAGTGGACTGACTACCTTAGATTTCTAAGGTAGGAACCACTCTACATCCTTGTGTCTTCCTTGTTTCCTCCTACTTCTTATCCAAGTGTTTTAATTGTTTAATTAACTTTAAAACTCCAAAAAGCTCTATTCACCCCCCTCTAGATCTTTCAATCCTAAGGTGTGAAAACACCTTAAAAATGTAGCTCATCTATGAAAATATCAAATTAATATCAAAACCCTAGCAAATCACTTGATTCTTCTTCCTTTCAACCCGAAAACCCTAGAAATGGGGGATTATGAAGAAAGAGTCAGAAAAGGGGAAAGTTTGATACCATTTTGAATTAAATCAGAGGAGGGAAGTAATATTTACATGTGAGAGAAGATTCACCATGAAAGGCTATGCAAAGAATCTAAACTTACTTGATTTCATCATATCTCCTAGATTAGCAATTCCACCACTTTCTCCTCTCAAACCCTAACTCTCCCTCTCTCTCTCTAGGATTTCATTTCTCTAGAATGGATCACGAAATGTGAGAGCTAATTGGGTGATATATTGCTCATATAGAGCAATTTAGGTACTTGGGTAATTTACACATTAACCCCTCACTATACTTTTTCTTGTTTTAGTAGATTTTTCTGTTATAAAAAAGTTATTGTAATTCGTTTATTTCAGAGTTCAAACATCCTCCAAAAATTATAACAATTTATAAAAATGTTTGAAATGTAATTTCATATCTCCAGTATAAATTTTAGATCATTTAGAGTTACCAATAAATAACTAAAAATCAAACAGTATACTACTGAACAACACTCTATTAGCATTTTGGTCGAAGTATAGTTTGATCGAGAACCACATTCAAAGAACACCCAAAAATTATGAAATTATTCTCCAATATGCATGATTGAGTAATCCATATCATATAAAAAATTAAATAAAATAAAAATCCGTAAAAAATAAGAAAAATCATTTACCACACTGCTATCCTAATCAAATTCCATATTCATGTACTATCAAAACCCTAATTTTTGCCGATTAGGGTTTACATTTCTCAAACCCTAATTATTCAAACTCAAATCATAATTAGAGTTTCTTCTTAGGTTTGAAACATCACAATTGAGCTACTATCATTAATAAAGTCTAAACTATGTTCAATCTAATCAAGCATGTAACCATTCAGGTAAACCCTAGTTTACCAATTGAGCACAAATGTGGTCATTACATAGGAAGATTCTTCCGATGTGTCTGGTGTTAGCTAAAATCTATAATGTTACTGTTACAAATGATAAAAATACTTGATGATTATTTAAAATTTAATCTAAAATTTATTTTTCTTTTTAAGTTCATAATTAGCAATATCAAAAATTATATTCAACTTGCTAAAAGAGAATAACTCGATTAATATCTAGTTGACTCAGTCTAGTATGTACAATAAAAAAATAAAAATTGAAGTACAAAATGTGAATTTAAAAAAGTCTACCCATTATGAGAGT
This sequence comes from Alisma plantago-aquatica, assembly GCA_963693085.1. Lineage (NCBI taxonomy): Eukaryota > Viridiplantae > Streptophyta > Magnoliopsida > Alismatales > Alismataceae > Alisma > Alisma plantago-aquatica. Next base: position 718,946,665 of record OY856411.1, on the reverse strand, counting down.
GAGAGAGTACATGTGAGAACTCATTACACTAAATGAGATTACTCGAAACATAAAGCACAATCAATCACTAATCAATCACATACCCAAAAATATGGGTAAATTAAAACCAATTTCAACATCAACACCTACTCAGAAACATTTGCACAAGAGCCCAACATCTTTATTATATTCAAACTATACCAAGAATTTTATACAAATTGTTCTATTGCCTTAGCCACAACATATATAAACAGGAGAACAATATTCGTTTATGCCGCACAAACAAACATTAACATGCTAACAAAAGACCGATTTTTTTTAAACACCATATACAAAGTATTCCTACCCAGAGATGAGAGTACAGGGATGACTCTAGGATACACTAGACATCTAATCAACTTTCTCAAAGATTCATTACCGTAGTTCCTCTTTACATCCACAGATCAATTGTCGTCACTGCCGATTACCTAAAAAGATGTGACAAACCACAAGGGTGAGAACCATGTCCCAGTAAGAGATATAACCTCCAAAAATATTTATTAATTCCAACATTTTTAGGTAATGAGACAGTTTAAGCAGTTTAATCATATATAAGAAATAAGCTCAACAACACTGATTATTAACAAAATACATAAAGGAGTAGATAATAACTATCTTCATTAGCCAGACTATTCTCATATCCCTATTAACAGTATAAGGAGTCTAGAAGCATGAGCATATCTAACATCATGAATAAGTCTAGTATCATATGCATAGCTAACAACATCAACATGTCTAACATGTTGAACATATCAACATCATAAGAGAGCTACAACATAAGTACAACTATTTGGATAAGCATGATTAGCAGTATATGCATCTCTAGTTACAAAGGCAAAGCTAGCAATATAAGCATATCTAAAAACATGTGATAATGAATGTCATAATCATCGCCAATAGTAATAATATCTCTATCAACTTAAACATGACTATTGTATGTACACATTTATAACATGTGCATATCCACAATATAAGAATATCTACTATCTTTTAATGCATTAAACATCATCTTTATGTAAAGATAACAAATAGGGGTTATCATCCAATGTGAAATGTCGTGTACAAAAATAAAAAAATATGCTACACGACTATATTACATCTATGATTACGCCCTGGGGAGTTTGAGTAGTACCGCCCAAAGTCCAACTGACCCTAGGGAAGGGATATTCAGTTCCATACAAGATCTAGGAGTGTCGGTATCCTTAGATCTCTTCCCCTTAGTCAGTACGAGTAAAAAGGCAGTGACATATCAGTCAAAGATACCACTATAACGACATATAGTCAAGCTGATAACCACTAGTCCGCCCTTAGTATTGGTCACGACACTAGAAACCAGGGTATACAAAACCCTCTAATATGAGGTACAACCGCAGTTGTCCTCAATCACATCAAATGTCAGAGGCATGACCATAGCCATCCTCCATAACATGCATTGTGGATGACAAGGATATATCCTCAACTTGCCACCCCCACATACTCAATAGTATGCGCTCTGAGTTTCCCTTAGGAATACTCATTTCACCATCCAGCAAGTTCTAACATTGAAGATGGCTCTACGGCACAGGGCACTACATGATTAGAGTTCCACTTGATTAGTTATGTCAATTGGGTGAATTAAGGTTGCATCAATCAAGTGGACATATAAACCCTAATTCACTTCTACTAAGCATATACGTATCACAAATTCAAAGGATATAGAATGTGTGAACATAATTTCTCATTTCATCACCACACGGTACTATTCACTTGCCATTCATGGGACCACACTAGTCATCATACTATCACAAGATATAAATCATTTTCACAATATCATAGGGTATTAACCCTTATCAACACAAGAGGATTACACCTCATTAAGGGCTTAACCATGCCCAAAGGTCATTAAGACCATCTTACTATTCCCTACAAGATCATCATTATCTTTCCATGCCTTACAACAATGCTCAACAACATCACTTACATATAATACACCAAATCAGAACAATATTGCATTAATGAGCTAGGAGATATTAATAAATAATCATCGCAGGGTTATATTAACATTAACAATATTCCTTTATTACGTCAACATGCAAGGAATCTAGATATGATTAACCCTCATCATATTCATAATGCACATTTTTAGCATAAGAAAGTATCAACCATGGGGCTATGATAAACACCAATTAACACATTAAAGTTACGATCATATTAAGGAGGTTATTTCACCATCATGCCATCATATAAGAAGGTTATACATGAATACTCATCTTCATCTATTTGCATTAGATTTAGGTTCAACAAGATAGATTATATTAATGTTACAAAACAACACTCATACCCAAACCCTAACTCACGGTATCCCCATTGGATCATGGATGTATAAGATGAAGAATCACCATCACATTTCATACTATTCTCAAGTATGAACCCACACATAAATCAAGGTGCAACCATCAGATTATAGCATACTAGGGTTTCAACAACAATAAGAGAGTACTCCATGATTGTATTAGTCATTCAAGGACTATTCATACCCAATTATCATCATTTAGTTATATTAAAGCTAGGTATAACAAGCTATACCTCATTATGGTTACCCATTAATTCATTATGGTGATTATAAATCATAATGATACAAGGGAAAGGGTAATACTAGAAGTTTAAGGCATTGAACCATCAAATTCTCATCATCGTAATCATAACATTACACTACACACTTCACCTAAAAAATGGGAATATTGAGGCATCAACTTCTAACCATTAAATGTTGAATAGGTAAAGCCATTGGTCGTTTACATAAGTAAACATCTTGAAAAAATCACCTATTAATTCATTGAGTTGTGCTCTAGAAAGAGTCACCATATAACCCTATACATCCCTTGATTAGCAACATAAAAAGTTCCATTGAGAGTAGGGTAATACCCACAAGTAATTGTTTATTTAAAACAAATTGTCAGTAAAGGAGCTTCTTAAGTTGATATCATAAAAGAAACCATTTCAATCACTTTATTAGTACTAACATATTACATTTAGGCATCATTCCAATTTATTGGATGAAAAAACATTAGATCTCAACCATTACGTCAAGTTCATATATTAAAACCATCAATTCGAGTATAGGTCTGACCATTGCATCAAATGTCCCAAGAGACCATTGGTTTAAGGTGTAATTGACACTACAACTACAAGCTTAAATCACCATAGGTTTTGGAGACTTGATTCACCATCAGTAGTGACCATTAAGTCACCATAGGTTGTTATATCAACACTATATTCATTAATCACCATCGAATGTCAAGCTAATGCCACCATTGATTGATAGCATCAGTAGGGTACTTAGTTGTTGATCATTAAGCTTATAATTGAGACAACACCTGACCTAATGGGTGAACTTCATTTGACACCCTTGTTCACCACCATCAATTGTCATGAAGACAATACTATCGGCTGTTGCAATGGTACCACCATTGAGTCATGTGTTTATAAAAGAAATCAACTTTAAACCCTAAAATTGACCATTGGTTAATAGGTGCTTAGCACCATAGGTTATCAAACCAACCTAATCCAAGTCATATTATACCTTAGGAAGAATGTACACATCAATATAGGTTCATCTAGAACTAAAATCAGAATAGGGAGCATTATAAAAATTGAAATCCAAGTCAAGTATATCTTTTTAGTGCATGGATCATCATTTTCAAGCAAGAACATGAGCTAGCAAGCTTATGGTAAGCAATAAACATGGAGAAAATTATAAAAATTGCCTATAATTAGAAGATAAACTCCAAAAAAATAAGAAAACATGAGCAGGTAGGGTGGAAAACCCAAGCATAAGTTGTGAACTCATCTGTCTAGCACATTTCTTCATCAAATGAGCAAAACCCTAAGCATAAGGAGTAAGAAAGGCAGGGTTTCAGAGATTTAGAGAAATTTATACCAAGGAACATCAAGGTTTTGACCTAGAGAAAGGTATGAGGAAGGATAAAAATGAAACAAAAGAAGGAAGGAAGGAGATTTTTACTCTTTTAGGTCAAGATCACTAGAAGGAAGCTTTTTAAACCCTAAAAGAGAGCAAAACAAAACCCTAGGAGCTTACACCAAGAAATTCGCCTTCTTCTTCTACCTTGGACAGGATATCCACAGATAAACAGATAGGGAACGAGGTTATGAGTAGGAGAGAAGTGGTGGAAAGAAAAACTTTCTTTTGGGAGCTCAAAAATAGATATGTAAAGCTCTAGGATAAGGGAGAGAAGAAGCATGAGGTGTCTAAGAAGCTCTCCATGCATCCATGGCCTTAAACTATTAAGGATATACAAACACACACACAATAAGATCCCCCACCATCCATATATACCTTCTTAGATTTCCTTTTTCGAATTTCCAAGCCAATCAAATAATTCATTAGTTGATAGCTACTAAAGGTAGCTCATCCATGAAGGGGTAAACCCTAAAATACCCTTGAGGAAAACACCTTCAAACCAAGGTTTAAATAGGCGCCCCATGGATAAAAGAGCTCTATAATTATGAGAAAATATCCAAGGAACATAATGCAAGTGATAAATTACAAAGAAAACCTCTCAATTGGGTAAATTGCATAAAAGTCCAAAATGTACATAGAATTGCATAACTTGCTCAAATAGTGTCCAAATTGAAAATTTTGAAACTTAAGCTTGTATTATAATTTCAAAGCATATAACAGGATTATATTAGGGTTATAAGAATTTAATTATGATAATTAAGCTTGTTCAACACTTTAAACAAGGTTAGGGGTCTCACAATCATAAACCCCTAATAGGGATTTCACCCCCGAAATCCAAGGTACACACAGATGGACACTTATCATGCACATCATCCTCAATATTACACATGGTTACTTCCATATTATAGTAATGTCACATCGCTCTTATAGAGGTCATGTTCTTCTCTTTCAATTCATAATATCTTATCTTGGGTCAGCACAAAAACCCCCCACATAAGAAGACATTTGCAAATATGGAACATAGAAACTTGTTGTGCCACATGTACAAATCTAATAGTAAATGTAAAATTTAAATTCTATCTATCATCCTAAAATTAAATCTATTGTATCAACACATTACTCAAAAGTCATACTCACTGACTCTTATCAAACATAGAACATTTTGGACCAAATTTGAAACTTAAGCTTGTATTATGACTTAATAGCATATCAATAGGTTATATTAAGGTTATAAGAATTTAATTATGATAATTAAGCTTGTTCAGCACTTTAAGAAAGGTTAGGGGTCTCACAATACCTCAATTAAATTTAGTCGACTCCTTGTAATCTATAAGCATACAGACATGATGTATTGATTAACATACACACACACAGAAATATTAACACATATACATGTTGCTAGAATACATACAATGAATACATTAATGAACACATAGCCAAGCTACTGGAGCACATGCAAATGATTCTGTGAGTTGACCAGTTCACTCCCTTTGACTTGTAGTGTGACAATACCAAAATTTAAATCAAAACTATTACTTCCTTTGGAATCAAGATGACCACTACATTAATATGCGCTAATTGATATAAAACCTACTAAGAGAAAGTATCTTATTAAAAGCCAACTGACCCCCTGAAACTATCAACACAGTTGATTTGACAAATTAATACTTAGACAAAATATTTGAACACGCAGACGAACTGAGCTAGTTAGCAGTGAGATAGACTGATTGAACTCACAAATAAAATAGATTAGTGACATGGATTATTCATTGGTTCTTCCTTTGAAAAATTAATAATGTCAAACATATAATTAGTCTAGAATAATTAGTATGCAAACACACTATTGGAACACACAAATTGATTGGAACAATGAGCATATACCCAAATAGTTAAAACATACGCGGGTTGGTATAATAAAAATACATACCTAAAATCTAATATTTGTATAACATTCTATATTTTTATTAAGCTCTAATTTTTAGAAAAGAAAAGGCCGCAAGCAGGTCACCCAAAAAAATGACAAACAGATCTATTAGCATGCACACATACGCTGAATTAAATATTACACATGTTATCCTTTTCTAATTTGAGCCTATTGGATATAAAAAATCAAGTGAATGTGGAGAAATATTGACAACAAAATCAAATACAAAAAATAGAATGCACTAAGATAAAAAACAAAGTGACAAAGCGGGTGATAAGCTGAAAGTCAAATGAAATTGATAATTTTTTTATACACATCGATTCAAATTGTTCAAACATATGTGGGTTGGTCTAATGAATATATATACCTAAAATCTAATATTTGTATAACATTTTTATCTTTTTGTTTAGCTCGAATTTTTAGAAAAAAAAGTTGCAAGGAGGTTGCCCAAAAAATTTAAAAAAGAAATGACAAATAGGTTGATTAGCAAGCACACATACATCGAATTAAATATTACACATGCTATCCTTTTCTGATTTGAGTCTATTGGCTATAAAAATCAAATAAACATAGAGCAAGACTGGCATAAAAATCAAATAAGAAAAATAGAATGAACTAAGATAAAAAAAACAAAGATACAAAGCTAGTGATAAGCTGAAAGTCAAACCAAATTGACAAAAAAATTTACGCACATCGGTTCAAATTGTTAAAACATACATGATTTGATCTAATGAAAATAAGTACCTAAAACCTAATATTTGTATAACAATTTTATCTCTTTATTTAGATTGATTTTTTAGAGAAAAAAATGGCAAGCGTGTCGCCCAAAAAAAATGACAAACATATCGATTAACAAGCACACGTACACCAAATTAAATATTACACATGCTATCCTTTTTTGATTTGAGCCTATTGGCTATAGAAAATCAAGTAAACACGGAGCGAGACTGGCAAAAAAATCAAATTAGAACAATAGAATGCACTTAGGTAAAAAATAAAGTGACAAAGCGGGTGATAAGCTGAAAGTCAAACCACACAGACAAAATTTTTATGCACATTGATTCAAATTATTAAAACATATGTGGGTTGGTCTACCTAAAACCTAATATTTGTATAACATTTTTATCTTTTTATTTAGCTCGAATTTTTAGAAAAAAAGGCAACCAAGTCGCCCAGAAAAATAAAAAAAGGAAAAAAGTGACAAACAAGTCGATTAGCAAGCACAAAATCAGGTACACCGAATTAAATATTACATATGCTATCCTTTTCTGATTTGAGCCTATTGGCTACAAAAAATTAAGTAAACACAGAGTAAGACTGGCAAAAAAATCAAATAAGAAAAATAGAATGTACTAAGATAAAAAATAAAGTGACAAAGCGGGTGATAAGTTGAAAGTCAAACCAAACTCAAAAATTTTACGCACATCGATATTTCCTTCAGATCCATAATTTATGCTCTGTTTGTAAAAGATTATCATGATTAACTTAAAAAAAAAATCAAACCACAGTTGGGAGGACCATGATAGATTCTATTGTTAAAAATTAGAAGAAAAATTTGACCGATAATTAATATTGAAACAAATAGTACATACATTCCTAAACCTGGAAGTTTAAGCTTTCAACAACAATTATGTCAAATTCTATATAGGTATGGACCGAACGCTAAGAGAACAATTTTGTTCACAACACCATGTGATCAAAAAAACGGAAGTGTTTACGTGGATATACATGGACAATGGATGATAATCGATAGGGCATATGCCCATGTTGTGGTGTTGTGTTAACATTATGGCTAAGTGACACGACATATATCTAAGGAACACAAGCACACATTGACCAAAAATAGCAAGCGCCGAAGGTGATAGGTAGGTCGGATTAGATTTAGCACGTAACGAGAGAGTTATATTGTAAATTTATAAAATGAGATAATCAATAGTGGGAGGGATAATATCTGGAAGGAATAATATTTAATAACCACCGACTCCTGAGAAAGGGTAAATGAATGAGATCAGCTTAAAAAATTAAGCAACCACTCAAGCAAGAAGGAATAGCAAGCAGACAGGCTTGACACCTTCGCTTATTCATAGGACTAGCAAGGTGCACGTGTGCTATGGAAGAATAATCGTTTCATATATACATATATATTAGTAAAAATACACCATATGCATGCATGTAGCATAAAAAGAATTGTTGGGCATGTATCGATTAGTAGTGCTAGAAACATAAAAAATACATTTTATTGTATATTGTATAAGGAGAAATTGAAATTTTTGCATAATTTTTTTCGTAGTGGATTCTTTATAACACAACTGAGAAAATTAAATGTTTGATCAATGGTTATTTTGTTATGACACCTATTTCAAGAGATATCAAGAATTAATTTTGTTGGATTTAGAAAGTAAATTTCTTTTATAAGAATATAATAAGAGAGACTAATTAACATGAGAAAAAAAGTTTACAACATTGTATCTATATGCTTATGACTACAACTATTATTTGATCATTCTGTTGATGTGGACATATGATGAACTTCATCCTCTGTCGATGGTATCTATAGTGCATAACTTGATTCTGTCGGTCAAATATTGTATATTTAATATGTAGCATTTGTCGACTTCTTATTCAACATATTTGAAGTATTGTTTCTTTTTTGGGAGAAGTTGGGAGGTTTTTATTCATCTCACCCTCCTCGTGAAAGCAAAATGAAATTAAAATTACAGTCACTAATTGAACGCAAAACATTAAACATGGTAGGACTCCTACCATTACATAGCTAAAAACAATGAGGTGTTGGGTTTTAGGAGGTGGACCTAAGTACTCAAAGGTGTAAGTCTTGTTTTTTAGATGGTATTTTACCAGTTTATCAGCCACCTTGTTCTTCTCTCTACAAAATCAGATTATCCATGTTAAATATAACATCAAGAAATACCAACGGTAGAATCATAAATTGTATTTTAAAAACAGGCTACGAACCACTTCTGATAAAATAGAAGCATTCCACTGAATACTTGGTGCTCGCAGCATCAAAGAGGACTGAGAAGAAAGGAAGAAGGAAACCCCCCCCATCCCAACCCCCATCTAGCTCTGGTATTTTCAACCTTGAGTGTGTTATTCTTCCAAAAGGTGACAAAGATGTTGCCACTCTAGAGGATGCGGTGGCAAGTGCTATTTGACCATTGGACCTGACTCTAGTAAGTAATGCACGATATAAGAATGTTTTACTCGTTCCTCCCGGACCATCAATGAAAAAGACTCCTTCTTTTCCAGTATTCACTCGATCCATAATGGTTTTATAAGCACAAATTTGACCATGATTTAGTTGTGAAATTGCTAGGATGGCAATGGTTTTATCATTATATGAAATAATGATTTTCAATTCTTCTTCTAGTTCTTTGTATAACTTTTCATGTTCATCCTGAATAATAGATGGCAAGTGTTGCAACCCCAATTTTGGGTTCATTTGCTGAGAAATGTAATTTCTCATAATAAGGATAAATGAACAAATAATGATGTAATCTGTTTTGAATAAATAGATTTCGTATGAAATGGCCTTGATTGATTGATGGTGGGCTTTGTTGGCCATTGAGCCCAATTAAAAAGGAAAGATCAATTAAGAATTTCTTTATTAAGAAAGAAAATGAAAACAATGATAAAATGTGGAAAATAAGTGTAATTGAGTTGCCCTTGGTGGATTTTCGTATCCAAAAGATTCATAAGGATAAAAGGAATGCCAATAAGGAAAACAAAAAGAAAGATAAAGGTAAATCCTTGAAAAGAGAATTAAAAAGGAAAAGAAATTGATTAATAAAAGGGAAATATAAGTATTTGACAATTAAAAGAAGATAAAGGCAAATAGCTATTCCCCAATACGGGAATCCGTGCCTTTGAGATTTTTTGAGGTCCAAGGGACCCAAAATAACAAGATAATCACAAAGGAAAAAGGAATAGCAATTAATTTGAATTAATTAATGGGATAATTTGGGAGAGAAAGAATACTTCTCATTCATTGCAATTTGTTTCCCAAATTTCATACAAAGCTATAAAATGATAAGACAAACCTTCCCTTAAAATTTGAGTTAAAAAGGAGTAAGGGTTTGGGAGATACGAATTTCCTAAGAAATTGCTAAAAATTGGATTTATTCAGAATTGGGAAAAAGGATTTCCTTTTTCATCAAACGCGGATAACTTGAACCGTTGGATCTTAATCCAACGACGATCGGTCGTCGTCTAACTCCCCTGGGACTAGGACTCTATGAGATTTCATAGGATTTTCCCCTCTGATTTTCTCGGGATCCAGGGAGACTCATCACTTAATAATGGTCCCATTAGATTCAGGAGATGGAACAGCGAAGGATCGGCCCTACTTTTAATAAGATTCATCGTCGTTTTGGGAAACCCCCAATTTGCCCAAACCTGACCGCGACCCTATAAGTAGGGGAAGGTATGGAGGGAACCAGCGTCCCTTTTTGCTAGCTTGACCTCTGTGGAAGAGAGTGAGGAACTTTTTCGTGCACCCAATTGGTCTCTTCGGCCTGACCTGCACCCCCGACATCTCTGTGACCCTCGCCGGAGTCTGGCAAGTAGGGGACAGTCTCGGCGGAGCTTGGGTAAGCAATTGAGGACCTCAACGTGTTAAACGGAGCAAGGCAAATCTCCCTGAACCATCGCTTTGCTCGCGGGAGGAGAACAGCCCAGAGTCAACTCCCACGTTGACCATCGGGTCTCCTGTGTGTGGCGCAAGGAGGAAGACGAATACCCCTTGGTGTTTTACCAAGTTGCCCCTCCGCGCCTCCTTTGCTGGTAAGGACATTCCTGTCCTTTGATTCTTTTGATCGCAGTGTTAAGGCATGCGTAACCAAGGCCGTTGGATCCTCAGTGGATCCGCGGACCATGGATCAGGCGGCCCTGGTTTTTCTAGAAAATAACAAATAGACAATAAAAGAGTTTTCTTGTTAAAAATTGTATCTTGAGCTAGGAACCTCAGATGGGGGAAGTTAATACATGAAAACTGATCAGAAAAATATGAGGAATATGTTAAAAATGGTTCGGACATCTAAATCTATATACTTTTACAAAAGTACATATTTTTATGGAAAAAAGTTAATTTGTAAAGAGAAAACCCTAATTGTTAATCAAAGATGGTTTTGATCTTGAGAAGGAGTTAATTCGAACTTGAATTAATTGATTAATGAGTAAGATGGTTTTTAGCCTATTTTGATGATAGAACTGCGTGGTTTAGGGTTTCAACTCAATATTTTGATTAACAAGTTTAGAAACCCTAAATTAGAGGAAAAGAAGGGAAAATATAAAGTAATCTGAAAACTAGGGCTTTCGTGGTCCAAACCTAATCTTAAGGACCTTAATGGAAATAAGACAAGATAATTAGGGTTTGATGGATATTTGATAAAAGTAAGGTAAAAGTAATAAAAAGAAAGTGAAACCCTAATTATGCCTGAAACCCTAAAAAGGACAAATAACCCTAGGAAACAACTAGGATTAATGGATCATAATGACATGTTTAATGATAGAGATATTGGATGTCTTTTCAGGTTCAACCTGTTCATACTTGCTTGAATTCTTGATTGGTTATTTCTGCATCCAATCTGCTTAACAAGGTATGTGGTTACGCCTATGAATATCCCGAATTAGATTCTCAAGGATTTTTGAAGTTTTATCGATGACTTGAATTAAACTGTTGGACGCATTTAATTCTTGAAAATTATAATGTGAATATGACTATCATCTAAGATATGTGCCTACTAGCTCAGATCCTAGTCCCCTCTGTAGCTTTATAGATTGACCTAGTAAATGGCTACCAATGAGGGTAGGTCCATCAGGTCATTAAATGACTTAGTAAATGGCTACCAATGGGGTAGGACCATCAAGTCATCATGAGTCAGGGATTGGGCTACCTTTGGGTAGGGCCATGCGACTCCATAACCCTTGGTATTGGCTACCTGTGTGGTAGGGCCATGGGGGTAAGGATCTACCATATGAGAGAGGTGGTATCCATGTCCACTGCAGGGACGTTACAGAGAAAGGGGATAGGCAAGGATTGAGTAGTATTGCTTAAAAAGTAATCTTGGATGTTAAATGATATTTGGTTGATTACATTGTTAACATAGTTGCACAATTATTGTTTCCCCCACATACCAGCTTCTTGCTGACCGACGTTTTGTTTGTCGGCGTTTTAGGTACAATGAAAAGAACAAATAGTAAAGTGGAAAATGTGGAATTAAATGAGAAGTAATGTGCACAGGAGGATTAGTTAGATTAGTATCTTCATGGATAGAAGTTTAGAAATCCCAGATTTTAAAAGGTAAACAAAGTTTTATTTTATACCAATTTTCAGTTTAGTTGGTAAAGTTTATTAATTGTTATTGATTATTTGTCAAACCTTTGATCCTGTTAGTTGAATAACGACTCTGACCTTCGGGTCTCCCTTAATTGGGGGTTACCGAGAGACGGGGTCGTTACAATTGGTATCAGAGCATAGGTTCCTCAATTAATCTTTAATAATTATTAAATTTACAAATTCTGTAGAACCCAAGGGAGTTATTAGAGGATTATCTGAAAGACAGAGGTGTCTAGAAAAGGATCACGACCGGGGGCTGGCAATATTTTCCTCTGCACCGCTAGTCGGAATATGAGGACTCACGGATCCGTGTGACTGTCTGGCCAAAGTCTTAGGGTATGAATCGAAATAAGATACCTTTAGGACTCTCTCATCTTGTTCATCCCTTCTCAACTCAAATTCTATTAAGGACCTTAGGGATTAGGGTTTCCTCTCTTCTCCTCACCCTCTTGAGGTATGGGTAAGGTTGATAAGGATTAAGGAATCCTCCACCAAATTAATAAAAAGCATGTAAATAAGATGTCATGGACATAAGCTTAATAGAGTAAGCATAAAAGGAATAGATACATGCTTAGGTCGTATGACACGAGTTGTCATTGCCCTCAGGAGAGACCTGAGGATAGACCTCCTTGGTAGGAGGATGAGTAGAGAGAGTTAGTCTTGGAGGTAGAGATCCCATCTGTACAAAGCCCAAGTCTTAGATTCCTATCTTCTTCACCAAATTTGGGGTACAATAGATCAATCTTCTTCCACTGTGGGGAATCAGACGCATGTCGTAGGATCCCATCATTATTTTTCTTAACATCTGCATGCCACCTCAAATTCTTCGCATCTTTCGGATTTGCAAACAAGCGTTGAAACCGTGATATTATAGGTAGATACCACAACACCTTGGCAGGAGAACCAGTTTTGGACTCCCCCGAAGTCGTCAATTTATACCTTGACGCACCACATTTTGGACAATCTTTCAAATATACATAGTCCTTTTGAAATAATACACAATCATTCGGGCATGCGTGTATCTTCTTGGCCTCCATTCCCATTGGGCACAACATTTTCTTTACCTGGTATGTTGAGATTGGCAGCTCGTTTCCTTTAGGAAGCATTTCTTTCAACAAAGTCAACAATGAAGTGAAGCTTTTGTCGCTCCATCTATTGTTAGCTTTCAACTTATACAATCTCAACACAGCGCTAAGCTTCGTAAACTTAGCACATCCTGTGTATAACGGTATCTCAGCATCATGCACAATGTTTCTAAAGATAGGAGGTGGATCGGTGTGCTCTACCCTACAACTATCCAGCATCGCATCAACGATGTCTGCTGGAACTGGTTCGTTCACATTTACGTCATCGGAGGCAATTTCTTCTTCCACCCAAGCACTGCTATCGACATCTACTGGTTTCGATTTTGAAATCTCTCCATACCAGTGCCATTCTGTATAGCCTTGTACAATCCCGTTGCACATGACATGACTTTTGATTTCCTCACCAGTGTTGACTTTCAAGTTGTTACCGCAATGCCTACATGGACAGTAGAACCTATCTGTAGGTTTTTTCCTATGTTCCTCGGCAAATCTAATAAACTGATCAAGACCAAATATAAACTCTGGGGTGCAACGATTACGAATGGACATCCATGATCTATCCATTCTATGATCAGAGAAAACAAGTATATATTAGGAAACAAGTATATATTAGGAAAAGATTAGGGTATACACTTACATCCTAAGTGTATAATGTGAAGTCATTCTTATATATAATAAATGTGTACCACATATCCCATCCTTGAACACCTAATCTCACTAGTAAGTGTATAATGTGTATTGGGTTTTCGAGAAAATTTCGGAAGCATTTCCCTGCTGTTCTCTAAGTACATATGTACTTAGAGAACAAACGGGGAAATGCTGCCGAAATTTTCTCGAAAACCCAATACACATTATACACTTACATCCTAAGTGAGATTAGGTGTTCAAGAATAGTCCCAAACCGGGGACTATCCAAGATTTACTCCTAATGAGTCAATCTTGGATGGGTTTCTAGGCCAACAAACACATTTGATGTCATTCTTATATATAATAAATGTGTACCACCTATCCCATCCTTGAACACCTAATCTCACTAGTAAGTGTATAATGTGTATTGGGTTTTCAAGAAAATTTCGGCAGCATTTCCCCGCTGTTCTCTACGTACATATGTACTTAGAGAACAAACGGGGAAATGCTGCCGAAATTTTCTCGAAAACCCAATACACATTATACACTTACATCCTAAGTGAGATTAGCTGTTCAAGAATAGTCCCAAACCGGGGACTATCCAAGATTTACTCCTAATGAGTCAATCTTGGACGGGTTTCTAGGCCAACAAACACATTTGATGTCATTCTTATATATAATAAATGTGTACCACCTATCCCATCCTTGAACACCTAATCTCACTAGTGAGTGTATACTGTGTATTGGGTTTTCGAGAAAATTTCAGTAGCATTTCCCCGCTGTTCTCTAAGTACATATGTACTTAGAGAACAACCGGGGAAATGCTGCCGAAATTTTCTCAAAAACCCAATACACATTATACACTTACATCCTAAGTGAGATTAGGTGTTCAAGAACAGTCCCAAACCGGGGACTATCCAAGATTTACTCCTAATGAGTCAATCTTGGACGGGTTTCTAGGCCAACAAACACAATAATAGATATGTACATGTTAGGGTTTCATCACAATTGATGTTAGGGTTTCATCAATGTTAGGGTTTAATCAAATCAAATTAGGATGCTAGAATGGATTTAAATCAAATTAGGGTTTAAATCAAATCAAACACGGTCGTGGCTGTGTTGGCCTACCACGGCCGTGCTGCCCAACACGGCCGTGGTAGGCCATTCTTCTCAGTTCTCAGTGAAAGAAGTGGTGAAACCAAGATTTAGATGCAATATTAGGCGAGCAACAACAACTGACCTCCCAGCAGTGGTGGCGGTGACCGGCGAGCTCCAGGCGGTAGGGCAGGCAGGTGCAGCGGTGGCCGGAGAGCTCCATGCGGTAGGGCAGACAGACCAAGGAGCAGCGGCGTCGGCGGGCGGCGGCAAGGAGGAAGGCGGCGCGGCGGCGAGCTCCAGGCGGCAGGGAAGGCAGACCAAGGAGCAGCAGTGGCTGCGGACAAGGGGGCGCGGAGAAGGGGAAGAAGGCAGCAACAGTGGCGGCGGAGAAGGGGGTGCGCCGGCGGCGCGGCGGTGCTGTCGTGGAGGAAGAAGGAGCTTTTGTGGAGGAGAAATCGGCGGCGTGGTCGGGCGAAAGCAGAGAAGAAAAGGGAAATCGGCTCGCAATGAAACAGAAGAAAGGGGAAGAGTCGGGCGATCGCGGGATATTAAGTTCCAAAATAGTGTCGGTTGTTTCAAACAACCGACGCCTAAACCTCTTTAGCGTCAGTTGTTTGAACCAACCGACGTCCAATTGGACGATATTTTTCACGAAATTGTTTGGCGGGAACCACTTTCAGCGTCGGTTATAAAAGGTTAACCGACGCTGAAAGTGACACTTTTCGTGCAAATTTTCATCGCGCATAGGCGTCGGTTTCTATCTACATAACCGACGCTGAAAGTGACACTATTTTTTTTGCTAAAAAATTGGATTTCGCGGGCGACTATAGGTGTCGGTTTGTTATTAACAACCGACGTTGTATTCAAAGTGGTACCCGTGTCTGGCTGGTCTTCGAATATAGACGTCGGTTTGCCTAAATAACCGACGTCTAATAGTGTAGGCGTCGGTTTTCCTAAAGAACCGACGCCCAGAAAAGCGACACTGAATGTTGTTTCTGTAGTAGTGAGACCTCCATTAAAGGTAGAGAGATAGCACATCCTTTGAGGATAATGGTAACCCTAACCCTAGGTGAAGGTTGAAGGTTAGAGAGAGAGATGACATGATGAGTTAGATGTCATGATTGATTGAGTGTTTGGTTAGTCATGCCTTTGGGATGCCATAAGAGGGTAGATGACCTAGTACCTTTGGCGACCCAACCCTGGAGAGGGTCGTGCAGGCCATAGCAAAGGATAGTTCCTTCGTGGATGAGGTTAGAGAACCTATAGTTACCCTATGGGCTTAGGCAAGTAGGGTATAGCTTGATGAAATCCTGGTTAAGAGATCATGATGGATGGCTTATGAAAGGGGTATGGATGCTCTTGAGCCAAACATGAGTTGAGCATAGGCTTCAACCACATAGGGGTATGCTTGTGAGCATGAGACTTCATGGAGAAGGGACCTCTAGTAGGTATGGTTGGAGCTGGAATTAGCTCTAGAGAGAGAAAGCAGAACCCCAACAGGGAGGTTGGAAACCTAAAACCCCAAAACTTGAGGAATAGTGGGGAGTCGAGAATGACGCGACCTAAGTGGATGATAGTGGTTGCCTTATGCTTGATCCCTAGAGGCTGATGATATCTTGGTTGCCTTTAGAGGAACCAAACCCTAGAGAGAGGACGATGCTTCTAGTACCCAGGGTATAAGTGATTACCTGCTGGATGAGATAAAGAGTGCCTTAGACCATGAGGAGGTTTAAGTACCCTGTTGTGAGGTTTTATACCTAGTTGAATGTCCTTGAGGAGGACTCAACTCTGAGGTATTTCTCATATAAAAGGATCATGGGAGTACATGGCATACCTTGGACATGATTGATTGATGGTTAAGAGATTGAGCATGCAGTTGGATATCCAGAGGAGAACCTAGGGTTCCTAGTCCTAAGAGGGGAAGCAGTATACCCGATGCTCATGATGAGATTTGAGTCTCTATAGTTTCGAGCATGGTACTCCTCATGTGTAGAGGTAAAGGAAATCCCTTAAGTTAAGGGTATGTTTGATGAACCCCTCACAGTTAAGTTGATCTAATGTTGAGGATGAGAATAAGTATGACCTAACATGGTTTAATAGGTGGTCTACTTGTGCCTTAGTAGTTGTCAAGTTAGGCATGCTCATGTGAATGTAAACCCTAAGGACAGTTGTGACCTTGTTGTCAAAAGTTGTAGTTTCCTCCCATCCTGGGAGAGGGACCCTTTGGTAGGGTGTATATCAGTTTTCACTACTACAGAAATAGCATTCAGTGTCGCTTTTCTGGGCGTCGGTTTTTAAGGAACACGGACGCCTTATATTAAAGGCGTCGGTTATTTCGAAGAACCGACGTCTATATTCAAAGACCAGCCAAACACGGGTACCGCTTTGTATACAGCGTCGGTTGTTTATGCAAAACCGACGCATTATTTCATCCAATTTTCGAGCGAAAAAATAATGTCACTTTAGGCGTCGGTTATTTAGTTAAAACACCGACGCTTATGTGCGATGGAAATTTGCGCGAAAAGTGTCCTTTTCCGCGTCGGTCGTCCTTTACTAACCGACGCTGAATGGGGTTCCCGCCAAACATTTTCACGAAAATATCGTCCAAATGGACGTCGGATGTTGCCAACGACCGACGGTAAATATGTTTAGGTGTCGGTTGTTGTCAACAACCGACGCTATTGGGGAACTTCATAACCTTCGATCGCCCGACTCATCCCCTCATTGCTACCCTATTTCCCTATTGCGGCGATTTCTCCGGCGATTTTTCTCCGGCGCTTCTCTCCGGTGCCCCATCTCCGGCGTCCCCTCTCCGGCGCCCCTCTCCGACGCGTTTCTTCTCTGGCACCCCTGCGCCGCCGCCACGCCTGACAACCGGCGCCCCTGCTCCAACCGCCTGCGCCGCCGCCACGCCTGACAACCGGCGCCGCCGCAACGCCTGGTGCCCACCTGCCTGCCACGCCTGAGAACCGGCGCCGCCGTACCCCCTTCTCCTTCTCCTCCGCCTGGCCGCTGCCTGCCTGCCGCCGCCTGGCCGCCTGCCTGCTGCGGCTGACGCTCCTTCTCGTCGGAGTCACTGCCGCTGGTTCTGGAGCTCGTCGGCCGCCACCCACGTACTCAACCAGCTCGACCTCACCCTACTCTTCTTGCCCAGGTACCTGCAGACCTACCCAGGCGCGAAATTGGTTCTTTATGTGCTGACCTAATATGTTGCCTAATCTGTTTGCACGAAATTGGCTCCCTACTCTGCTTGCTTAATGTGCCTAATCTGCTTTAAGTGGTCCTAATATCATAACATGATAGTTTTATTATATGATTTGTGGCACTTTAGGGTGTATATACATGCAAATTATATAAGTGATAGATGTTGGATGTTTGTCAAGGTTTTTTGAAGATTGAATAAGTGATAGATGCTGGATGTTTATTTATTTCATCTATCCATGTTGCCTATAGTTTATAACATTGCATTGTGAATTATTGCATGTTTGAAACTATGAAATTCTTGATTTATTAGATGATATTCAAGAAAACCCTAGTTTGATGAGCATGTTGTTAATCATGTTAATTATGATTCTTCTATATATTCTGATGTCATTATATAATTATGTGATCCCAACATATTAAATTGAATTAGAATGATTTCATGAATTATAGGGTTTATATAAGAATGACAACACATGTATTTGTTGGCCTAGAAACCCGTCCAAGATTTACTCAGTAGGAGTAAATCTTGGATAGTCCCCAGTTTGGGACTGTTCTTGAACATCTAATCTCACTTAGGATGTAAGTGTATAATGTGTATTGGGTTTTCGAGAAAATTTCGGCAGCATTTTCCCGTTTGTTCTCTAAGTACATATGTACTTAGAGAACAACGGGGAAATGCTGCCGAAATTTTCTTGAAAACCAAATACACATTATACACTTACATCGTAAGTGAGATTAGGTGTTCAAGGATGGGATAGGTGGTACACATTTATTATATATAAGATTGACATCAAATGTGTTTGTTGGCCTAGAAACCCGTCCAAGATTGACTAATATATACTTGTTTCCTAATATATACTTGTTTAAAAGGTTAACTGATGTTATACAACTTTTTCTGAAAATATATAACATCGTTATATGTACTTACACTTTGTTAATACTAATATTGTGCAGTCTCTGTCTTCCCATAACAATGACTATGAATTGGGCCTCTATGTCAATGTTAATGTTCCCTATTGAAGAACAATTGGACATCATCCTAGATGATCGTTCCTTAAACCAATTGGTCATACCCAAACATTGGCGTTTTCTAAAAGGAAGACACTACATGCCTGGTAAAGTGACCCTAACTTTTGGAAATTATTCACATGTAATCGAGGTTGAGTATGATTTGGCGGGAAATCTTGTATCAAAATCCGGTTGGCATGATTGGATTGGAGAGCTGTATCTGGTCCGTTGGAATAGGCTTTTTCTCCGTCCAGTTGGCGATAATTCCATCAAAGTTTGGATAACCAACAACAACTGCGACACCCTCGATCATCTTCTGCGGTATGAGCGCACGGCGTCGCATATCAGCTCAGACAAATCAGAATCTGAGGCCCCTATCAGTTCAGATTCGTCTAAATACAGTGAGGAGCTTCGTGACACAGCTTCATCATCAAAAAGAAGTTACTGATGCATGCGGGACCATGTTGGTGTAGTATTTAGTTGTCTATCTATCTAGACTTGTCTGTAGTAATAGTTTTTTTAATTATGCGCATGTTTAGGGGTACACCAACCCCTTTGTTTAGTTATTGTTATAACTAAAGTGTTTGTTCCCATGAATGGAAATGTAAGTTGCTACATGAATGCTTATAACTGAAGTGTGTGTTCCCATGAATGTTCCCATTTACATGATTACACTACTATTTTCTCATATTGTCTTGCCTCAAAAAAAAATTCTTTTATTGTTTAGTCTATTTTAATACGACATACTTGCTTATATCTTTCTTAATGATGAACTGTAATACGACATACTTGCTTATATACTTGTTTCCTAATATATACTTGCTTTCCTAATATATACTTGCTTTCTCTGATCATAGAATGGATAGATCATGGATGTCCATTCGTAATCGTTGCACCCCAGAGTTTATATCTGGTCTTGATCAGTTTATTAGATTTGCCGAGGAACATAGGAAAAAACCTACAGATAGGTTCTACTGTCCATGTAGGCATTGCGGTAACAACTTGAAACTCAACACTGGTGAGGAAATCAAAAGTCATGTCATGTGCAACGGGATTGTACAAGGCTATACAGAATGGCACTGGCATGGAGAGATTTCAAAATCGAATCCAGTAGATGTCAATAGCAGTGCTTGGGTGGAAGAAGAAATTGCCTCCGATGACGTAAATGTGAACGAACCAGTTCCAGCAGACATTGTTGATGCGATGCTGGATAGTTGTAGGGTAGAGCACACCGATCCACCTCCTATCTTTACAAACATTGTGCATGATGCTGAGATACCGTTATACACAGGCTGTGCTAAGTTTACGAAGCTTAGCGCTGTGCTGAGATTGTATAAGTTGAAAGCTAACAATAGATGGAGCGACAAAAGCTTCACTGAATTGTTGACTTTGTTGAAAGAAATTCTTCCTGAAGGAAACGAGCTGCCAATCTCAACATACCAGGTAAAGAAAATGTTGTGCCCAATGGGAATGGAGGCTAAAAAGATACACGCATGCCCGAATGATTGTGTATTATTTCAAAAGGACTATGTAGATTTGAAAGATTGTCCAAAATGTGGTGCGTCACGATATAAATTGACGACTTCGGGGGAGTCCAGAACTGGTTCTCCTGCCAAGGTGTTGTGGTATCTACCTATAACATCACGGTTTCAACGCTTGTTTGCAAATCCGAAAGATGCGAAGAATTTGAGGTGGCATGCAGATGTTAAGAAAAATAATGATGGGATCCTACGACATGCGTCTGATTCCCCACAGTGGAAGAAGATTGATGTATTGTTCCCTGAATTTGGTGAAGAAGTCAGGAATCTAAGACTTGGGCTTTGTACAGACGGGATGAATCCGTACGGGACATTGAGCAGCCAACATAGCACTTGGCCAGTCATGCTTGTTATATACAATCTTCCTCCCTGGCTGTGTATGAAAAATAAGTACGTTATGTTGTCATTGTTGATATCGGGCCCTAAACAACCCGGAAATGATATCGATGTTTATCTTGAACCTTTGATTGATGACTTAAAGAAACTTTGGGCTGAAGGTGTGATGACCTATGATGCTTCTGCAAGAGAGACATTTCGTTTGCATGCTATGTTGTTTTGCACTATTAATGACTTTCCGGCATATGGGAATTTGTCTGGATATAGTGTCAAAGGTGCTAAAGCGTGTCCTATATGTGAAGAAAACACTGATTCAATAAGACTAAAATATGGCGGCAAGACTGTATATCTTGGTCATCGAAGGTTTCTTTCAAAATTCCATCCGTATCGTAGGAAGCGCAAAGCATTCAATGGATTGAATGATGAACGGAGTGCACCTAAACCTATACCAGGGGATGTTGTTTATGAAAGAGTAAAAGACATTGTCAATGAATTTGGTAAGAAATCACAATGTAGTATGGCCACACGGAGTGACAATTCTTCATTCAAAAAGAAGTCAATATTTTGGGATCTTCCTTATTGGAGTTCTTTGTCAGTCAGGCATTGTATCGATGTAATGCACGTTGAGAAAAATGTCTGTGATAGCATCATTGGTACTCTATTAAATATACCAGGTAAGACTAAAGATGGGATAAAATCCAGACTGGACCTACGTGAAATGGGAATAAGGTCAGAATTAACAGAATTACGTGAAATGGGTAATAAAAGAACATACTTACCTCCCGCTTGTTACACGTTGTCTAGAAAGGAGAAGAAAACTTTTTGTGAATGCTTGGTAAATGTTAAGGTGCCACATGGTTACTCATCCAACATCCGTAGATTGGTATCAATGAAAGATCTGAAGTTGATAGGTCTTAAATCTCATGATTTTCACACTCTAATGCAACAAATATTGCCCGTGGCAATTCGATCTATATTGCCGAAGCATGTAAGGTTTGCAATTACCAGACTTTGTTTCTTTTTCAACAGTCTATGCAGCAAAGTTATTGACCCTGATACTCTCGATATTTTGCAAAGAGAAGTGGTTGTTACCCTATGTCAGCTTGAGATGTATTTCCCTCCTTCGTTCTTTGATATCATGGTACATCTTGTTGTCCACTTGACTAGGGAAGTGAAAATCTTGGGACCGGTTTTCTTGCATTGGATGTATCCCTTTGAACGATACATGAGCGTTTTTAAAGGTGATGTTCGAAACCGTTATCGACCTGAAGGGAGTATTATTGAAGGTTATGTGGCGAGAGAGGTTATGGATTTCTGCAATGACTTTCTCAGTGGTAATGACACTCCTGATAATGACACGGATATTGAGGAGGGCAAAGGAATTTTGGGATCACGGGTGAAAGTAATCAGCCGTGAGCAGTTGGAACAAGCTCACTTGTATATTTTACATAATATGGACGAAGTGAGTGTTTATATCGAGGAACATACCAATTTCATAAAGAGACAACATCCTCGAGCAAGTTCAATGTGGCTTGCTAGAGAGCATAATAAGACTTTTACTAAGTGGTTTGAAGATAAAGTCTTACATCAACTATCTCAAACACCAAATGATATTACAGAAACTATCAAATGTCTCGCCTTTAAACCAAAACCGAATGTTATGTCTTATGAAGGGTTTGACATTAATGGATTCACATATTACACAAAGCGCCAAGATGATAAGAGTGTCGTCCAAAATAGTGGGGTCACTCTTCAAGCGTCAACTATGTACTTTGCAAGTGCAAAGGATAAGAGTCCACGTGAAGCTAAAATGTCATATTACGGTGTCATTGAAGACATTTGGGAGTTTGACTACATAGATTTCAATATTCCGCTCTTTAAATGTAATTGGGTTGATAACACCAAAGGAGTTATAGTGGATGAATTGGGTTTCACTTTGGTGAACTTTGAAATGATTGGCGAGAAGGCTGAACCATTCATATTGGCATCACAGGCAAAACAAATATTCTATATCGATGATCCTGCAAATGATAAATGGTCGGTTGTTCTTCATGGTAAAAGACAGTTCATTGAAGATCCTATAGATGAAGAAGAGTACTATGATAAGTATGATGACTCCAGTCCATTCTCAGTTGGGTTGCCAACTCCACAAAATATTGAAGCTAATGATGACTTATATGTGCGCGGAGATCACAATGAAGGATTGTTAATTGATAAAAGATCACAATTTTAGAGACATGTATGTTTATACAAATGGTAAATGTTTTCCTTTTTCTAGTTTATACAAATGCTAAATGTTTTCCTTTTTCTAGTTAATACAAATGCTAAATGTTTGCCTTTTTAATGACATTTTCAGATGCGCGGAGCAACTTGATGTGCGGAGAGGGACATTCCAACTCAAGATATCGTTTCCTCCTCCTCCGCAGTAATATCCTCATCTCTAAACGTTTCTCGTAGGATTCTGAACCCCTTCCTTCCCTCTACTGCATCGAAGCCATGCTGCAGTTGAACCCTTTCGCCGAGCCCTACCCGGCCAAGTAGGCGTCGCCTGAAGCACCACTGTCGTCGTCGTCTCCACCTCCATCGCAACTTGCTGTGCTAGTCCTGGCAGTTTATCACCCCACATGCCTTCCTCCCCAGTTCCTGCCGCTAGACGACCACACAATGGATCCAAGAGGATATGCAGGAGTTCGCCAAAGCCTATAAGCTGAGTATACTCATCCTATAGTCTGTGGCGAACGCCTGCATATCCTCTTGGATTCCATTGTGTGGTCGTCTAGTGGCAGGAACTGGTGAGGAAAGCATGTGGGGTGATAAACTGCCAGGACTAGCACAGCAAGTTGCGATGGAGGTGGAGACGACGACGACGGTGGTACTTCAGGCGACGTCTGTTTGGCCGGGTAGGGCTCGGTGAAAGGGTTCAACTGTGGCATGGCTTCGATGTAGTAGAGGGAAGGAGGGGTTCAGAATCCTACGAGAAATGTTCAGAGATAAGGATATTGCTGCGGAGGAGGCAACGGAAGATGATATCTCGAGTTGGAATGTCCCTCTCCGCACAGGAGTCTGTGAGGGAGATACTGGAGGAGAGTTCTATACCATACACAGGCGAAGAAAGACATCGATACCATACATGAGGTATTATATATAGTCTCATTAGTTAGTATGAAATATATCAATCTTATTTTTATATTATTACTTATATATACATCATTCTCTTTGCAGGTGTTTAAAATTGACCACACTATAGGCAAACACTTAAAAAATGTACATGCTCCATATACGAGGGAAGCATTAGATGAAGTAAGAGAAGAATGGGCAATAGTTGTACAAACAGTGGCAACTGTAAGATATACTTGGGATGTTGATAGTGATGATGAATGATACTTTGTAAATGAATATTTCTGAATGTTAAAACATGTATTTGAATGATTCTATATGTGTGAACGTGACAATTGAATTGATGTCTGAATGTATCTACTTGTGTGAATCTTTTTATGTTAATTTTGCAGGTTTGTGGCCTGTTTGTAGGCTGATATCAATGGATGTCGTAAACCTGCAGTTCAGAAAACTGAACTGCAGGTTCTCATCCTGCTGACCAGCCACAGCAGGCCTGCAAACAGATTTATAAAAAAAAATAGATATAGGCGTCGGTTATTTACCGATAACCGTCAGTACAGACTTACAGCGTCGGTTTTTTATAAAACACCGACGCCAAAAGTGTTCGCGCTACAGGAAATGGGAGTCATCTAGGACACTTTTCTGCGTCGGTTTTGTAGTATATAACCGACGCAGAAAGCGTCCTAGATGACGCCGTTTTCTGTGGCGGGAACCCTTTTGGCGTCGGTGTTTTATAAAAAACCGACGCCTTTATATTAAATAGGCGTCGGTTTTTTAACCGACGCTGAAGTGTCCACCCTTTTAGCGGCGCCCACATAGGCGTCGTTCCGAAACCGACGCCAAAGGGGGTTAAACAACCGACACTAAAAGGCACTTCTGTAGTAGTGTTTGTTGGTTTTGAGATAACCTAAAGAGGTTCATAGGATCTTGAGAAGCTAAGTGAAAAGTACATGGCATGAGAATGAACCTGTAGACCCATATATAGCCATCTCTAAAGTGCATGTGGATGTGTTACCATGGAGGTAACCGGTATGGGGCCTGACCAAGGTAGGCAGGTTGCCATGACCCCTATGAAGGGATGAAATTCAGTCATGAATGCAGAGAGAGATGATGAAGGCTTGGGTAAGGTTCTAAGTTGTATATGTACTATAATGGAATCCTAAGTCTATCCTAGGGTCAGGTAGGGATAAGACCGATGGAAGAAGGAGTTGCCTAAGTCCCTAGTTGCACATGACCATAGGGTCGGGAGGAAATAGCTATAATTGTCTGAGGGCCATGGGTTAGGAGATTGATCACCTTCATAAACTCATGGGACCCAAAGGGCAGATGAGTAGGGCACTCTCTGATGCATGAGGGAAGAGGGATGACCCCAAAAGTGTTGGCACCCTATAGACCTAGAGGAGATGACCAAGGATTGTGTAGTAATCCAAGTAGGTTCGAGACCAGTTTCCCATTGAAGTAACTTTGATATCATGATGTTTGTGATGAAGAGACAGGTGAGGCACATTTCAAACTCAGCTTTAAAGGTGTACTGGCAAGGTGGGATGTACCATCTCTACTCTTGGAACAGGAAGAACTCTGTATTTGGATTGCAGCCAAATGCTTATTTCCTCTTGTTATGGGAGTGAGAGATAGGACAGTATGCATGCCATACACTGAGGATAAAAGATAATATGGTTTGGAACGTTGCCACGAGATACGGGGACAGAGAAGATAACATACCCTGGTAAAGTGAATGATACATGGATGGTTTACAAATGCTAAAGAGAAATAAGATAGTCATCTTATAAGGATGTTTTTAGCATGAGCTATGAGTTACACCAGGTTGAGGTTGAAAACCAAAGGTATAAGCTCAAAATGTTCTTGATGAAGATGGACTTAAGGCTAAGATGAGATGATAAGTATAATACATGGAGGGGTATGTTACCTAATACCTAAGGATAAGAAGTGGTGATGAATGCTCTGTTTGAAATATAGTGCCTAGTTTAGCTGGAAGCTAGAAGAAGTTGAGGTGGACAGGCAAACCTTAAGTTTGGAAAAAGAGATAAGTTGAACAAGAATGGTGGTTGTTTAGAAAGCCATAATGGTTGTGAAACCCTAGATGAACTCCTCTGAAAAGAAAGGTGATAAAACCCTGATTAGAGTGGTGTAGGGTTTCTGAGGAATCAGCTTGAGGAATCATGACACGCTGGAGATCATGATCATCATATACCATGATATTACTGAGATAGTAAGAGATAGTAGCACTTTGGATGCTTAAGATGAAGATGCATGTGGCTTGTGGCCATGCATGATAGGAGTGAAGGACGAACACCAGTAACCCAGTGTATCGATATAGAGGATAAAAGAGTCCCAGAGAGAGAATGGGAGTTCATTACTATGGTTGTTGTGGTAAGACTCCCCTAGACCAAGGAGGGTCGAGGTGTAATATGGTTTATGGTAGATCGCCTTACCTAGATGACATGAGAAAGGAATAGTGTTGTCATGAGATAGATTCAGTTGAACTACTTAAGGGAGAAGATGGTTCAACCACACAAAGATGTGAGTTCAAACGTTCTTGGATATGACCAAGGTTCACTTCCATGAAGTGGAAGTAGATACATGACAAGCTTGATGATAGTATAGTTTATTACCCCTAACTAATGGTTAGTATGATCCAGACTAGAGGGTCTGTTGAAAGCAAGTGTGCTTGTTTAGGGTGATACCAAGAGATAATTCTAACGATGTGATGTTAACCACCATAACCTTTATCATGATGTAAGAAGTTTTATAGAGAGGATGTGTCGGTCACCACTTCATTAAGATGATGTTGGTGAAGGAGGCCTCGCGAAGGTCAGAAAAGAACCACAGGGTGTGCAAATGAAGTCGCTTTGATCGTGCAATGGCTGAGAGAGAGCCCAGAGGTGACATGAGTCATGAGCTGATGCAAAGCAGACTGACATGCAGTTCACTGTGGGAGAATATGTGACGTGAAAATCCGACCCCTCTGAACTACAGCTGAGAAAGCTGAATCCCCGATATATGGGCCCTTTTGAGATGGGTTGGTGGAGAAGGTTGTATTTAGCCTTACCCCTCAGGATAACTTGATAAATAAATGTGTTCCATGAGTCCGATCTAGAGCACTATGTGAGGTACCCAAGCCATGTGTTGATCCCTGAACCTATTCAGCTTTCGAAAGGCTGAAATGTCCTGAGTCACCTATGAGGGTACGATATACCAAGGTAAGAAAGAACTCATATGGAAGAATATGATATGATGAAGGTTCTTGGGAAGCACCATGGAAAGGGTGAAGCCACATGGGAGCCATGATGGACATAAGAAAGGATTATCCTGTTTGTTTGCTTGCTTGATGGAATTTTGAGGGCAAAATTCTTATAAGAGGGGAAGGATGTTGCAACCCCAATTTTGGGTTCATTTGCTGAGAAATGTAATTTCTCATAATAAGGATAAATGAACAAATAATGATGTAATCTGTTTTGAATAAATGGATTTCGTATGAAATGGCCTTGATTGATTGATGGTGGGCTTTGTTGGCCATTGAGCCCAATTAAAAAGGAAAGATCAATTAAGAATTTCTTTATTAAGAAAGAAAATGAAAATAATGATAAAATGTGGAAAATAAGTGTAATTGAGTTGCCCTTGGTGGATTTTCATATCCAAAAGATTCATAAGGATAAAAGGAATGCCAATAAGGAAAACAAAAAGAAAGATAAAGGGAAATCCTTGAAAAGAGAATTAAAAAGGAAAAGAAATTGATTAATAAAAGGGAAATATGAGTATTTGACAATTAAAAGAATATAAAGGCAAATAGCTATTCCCCAATATGGGAATCCGTGCCTTTGAGATTTCTTGAGGTCCAAGGGACCCAAAATAACAAGATAATCACAAAGGAAAAAGGAATAGCAATTAATTTGAATTAATTAATGGGATAATTTGGGAGAGAAGGAATACTTCTCATTAATTGCAATTTGTTTCCCAAATTTCATAAAAAGCTATAAAATGACAAGACAAACCTTCCCTTAAAATTTGAGTTAAAAAGGAGTAAGGGTTTGGGAGATACGAATTTCCTAAGAAATTGCTAAAAATTGGATTTATTCAGAATTGGGAAAAAGGATTTCCTTTTTCATCAAACGTGGATAACTTGAACCGTTGGATCTTGATCCAACGACGATCGGTCATCGTCTAACTCCCCTGGGACTAGGACTCTGCGAGATTTCATAGGATTTTCCCCTCTGATTTTCTCGGGATCCAGGGAGACTCATCGCTAATAATGGTCCCATTAGATTCAGGAGATGGAACCGCGAAGGATCGACCCTACTTTTAATAAGATTCATCGTCGTTTTGGGAAACCCCCAATTCGCCTGTAAAGAGGCGAGATCACCTCCTTACTAAAATGTAAAGGAAGTACAAAACATCCATCTTTTTAGAAAGATAAAAGATATTGAGGGATGCATGTATAATATAATATTCCAAGTAAATAAGCATGCACCAGATACATTACAAAATGTCAATAACAGCGGAAATAAAAGAACTAAGCCTATTACATGGCTTTCATTGTTCATTACATGATTGTTCTCAAATGATAAAGATAAGAGAAAAGGGTCTAGCTATAGCAACCTAGACATCCTTTCAGATAGATTGAGATCTACTCCTGAGATGAATTCCTTCAAACTTGTTCTTCTCCTTGCTCAGCACCAGCACCTGGGTGGTTGGGAAAGCACCCAGCAAAAGGGGAAAGAAACAAGGTATGTGTCACAAAACTAATCTAGGATATCAAGATAAGTACAACAACAAAAGCAGACTATGGTTCATCATATAATGAACATAACAAGAGTATGAGGCTATATTCAAAAGAAACTTGCCATTAACAATTATACCAAAAAGGATTTGCATGTAAGATAGTTATGTCTACCTAACTAAGTAGGGTTGAGGCACCTACCAGACCTCTAACCTTAGGTGAGGGGAGAATAAGACATTCCCAGTCACCTACAATATTATGGGGATAATAAGACATTCCCCAGGGCGATTATTTGCATGCCCTCTGTGGGTGGTTGTACATAAGTACCGCTACTTTAAATTAAATAGAACATAAATCCACATGCTAGAATAGTAGTCATGGCAAGAGTAGTCACAATATTCAATAATCATGGCAGTGGGGTATAAGACCCAAACAAGAAGAAATTATAATCTAATTTGAGGCATGAACAACATTAGGATTCAAGAATAGGATATTTAGGGTTTATTTAAGCCTCATTAGGGAAATATAGGGTTTGGCTGCAATTATCCCAACATAGGGTGTAAGGAATGCACATACCTCTCTTACGAATATCAATTACTAACTTCAACCACTTTAATTGAGTCCAAGTTCCACTTTGCCTATTTTCAACGTATTAACATGTATTAGAGTACATAGTGCACATTAATATATAGAAACCCTATTTTTAGAACTTTTTAGAAAAATTAAGATTTAGACTCTTAAAACATCACCAATAAACTTATTAGGTTTTCCTAATCAAGAAAACATATATTTATGTTAATTTTGGAGTTATGATGATCAAGATGTAATTTTTATGGATTTTATGCATTAAATTTGTTTTACAAAAATCACCCTTCGTCAAACCATAAAATCAGACCTTGAAAATATTTTTATTGGATAGATCTCTTTATCCTGATTCCAAAACATATTTTATTTTCAAATTTGGATAAGCGGTTTAGAAGATATGAAATTTTCAATATTGACCAATCAGAAATTGCCACATCATCAAACCGATTGAGATAATTGAAGAGAGAGGGAGAGGGAGAAAACACCATTCGACTAAGATCAGGTTTTAAGTTACATAGGTAACCAAACTAGAGCTTCTAGAGAAGGTAAAACAGCAAGAAAACAAAACTTTAGAAGAGCATGGTGAAAAGAGATGGAAATCGTCGATTTTCAACATAAAAGCATGAGTTTTAAGCATGTACTAAGCAATATATGAGAAGGGTGTTAACCAAACTTGCCTCTAGGAAGGTAAACAGAAAGGATTCTGAGATTAGAAGGCTTGGTTGCTCCGAGACAAGCTTCTTTCTTGAGCAAAGATCACCTTCTTCACTTTAGAGGTGCAAACCCTAACAAAAGAGCATAGAGATGAGGTGTTTTAGGGTTCTAGGTGGGGTTTTACCATGTATGGTCATGGTTCCGACCTAGAAGAAGGTGTAAGTAAGACTATCAGTATGAAAATAGGGAAGGAATGGAGAAAACTTACTAGTTTTGGTCGAATTTACCAAGGAGGAGCTTTAGAAACCCTAATAGAGCAATTTGGAAGCCCTATGAGCCTTCTTCACCAAGGTAGGCTCCCTCTATTGCCTTGGGGCAGCAACTTCATGGCCAAATACAGAAGAAACTATTATCTAAGCTATAGGAAAGAAAAGGAGAGCAAGAATTTTCGAATTATGAGTTGGGAAGGGGTATACATGGCTATATATAGAAAGAGGTGAAGCATGAGGAGTCTTAAGGGACTTTCCATGTGTCTTTAGCCTAGGGATTGATGGGCATGCAAGAGGATAGCTCATAGAGGCTTCATCCATATCCAAAGTCGGTTCTAAGGGCCCATAGATTATTTTAGGCCATCCCCACCGTTTTGCAAGAAAGAAATAACCTCATTGGTTGATAGCTTTTAAGGATAAGCATCTTTATAAAGAGGGTAATCCCTACAATGCCCTTGGAAAGAAATACCATCAAACCAAGGTGAAACTAGGTTATCCAATGGTTTCAAATCTCTTTAATGGTAAGGTAATATCTAAGGATTAAAATTCAGGTGATAATTTGCAAAGAAAACCTCCCAATCGGGTAAATTGCATAAAAGTCCAGAATGTGCATATAATTGCATAACTTGCACAAACAACATCCAAATCAAACCAAATTTGAAACTTAGCCTAATATTATGTTTTCAAATCATATCAAAAAGTTATATTAAGGTTTATAGAACTTAATTATGGTAATTAAGCTTTTACTGAGGTATTTGTGCATAAACCCTTATATTGGTACAATTAGTGAATAAATGTTCACTAAACCACTATAAATTCCACTAATTAAACATAAATGACATAAAGGATAGAAATGAGAGGGAAACTTGGGAAAAAGGTTTACATGGATATTACATCTAAGATTCATTATGTTACAGCACTCCACCCCTTTAAAAGGATTTCGTCCTCGAAATCTCAAGCAAAAAGAGAAGGGTGAGTACGTAACATTTCATCTCTCAACTCCCAAGTGGTTTCTTCTAGACCATGATATTTACACAAAACTTTTACCATCTCAATCTCTTTGTTCTTCATCTGCTTTACTCGGGAGTCAAGAATCTTCACAGGTAGCTCTTCATAGGTCATATTCTCATGTATCTCCAAAGGCTCAAAGGTAAGCACATGAGATGAGTCCTTGACATACTTCTTCAGTACAGAGACATGGAACACATTATGAATCTTATCATAGGAAGGAGGTAAGGCTAAGCGGTATGCACAGTCTCCAACCTTATCTAAGATTTCAAATGGTCCAACATAGCGGGGACTCAACTTGCCTTTAACTTTAGATCTAGTAATAGAACGGATAGGCTTGATCTTCAGAAATGCATAGTCACCCACTAGGAAGTTAACATCGGACCTCTTCTTGTAAACATACATCTTCTGTCGGTCTTGAGAAGCTTTCATACGTTTCTTTATCAACTGCACCTTTTCTATCATCATTTGCATGTCATCGGTCTTCACTAGAGAACGTTCACCGACATCATCCCAATGCAAAGGTGAACGACATGGTCTACCATAGAGAGCTTCAAAAGGTGGCATACCAATACTAGCTTGGTGGCTATTATTGTAAGCAAACTCAGCTAATGGCAGATATTGATCCCATGCACCACCCCAATCCATCACACAAGCATGAAGCAAGTCCTCCAAAATCTGAACTGTTCTCTCAGATTGACCATCAGTCTGTGGGTGGTAAGCAGTACTGAAACACAAGTCAGTACCCATCTCCTCCTTAATTTGACCCCATAAATGAGAAGTAAACTGTGGGTCACGATCAGAAACTATTACCTCAGGTACTCCATGCAGGCGTACGATCCACTCAACGTACAACTGAGCCATATCTTCAACTTTGTAATTGGTTTTAAAAGGCAAGAAATGAGTAGATTTTGTAAGCCGGTCAATAACTACCCAAACAGCATCATAACCTTTCTTGGACTTGGGGAAACCAGTAACGAAGTCCATTGTGATTTTCTCCCACTTCCATTTTGGAATTTCAAGAGGGTGAAGAAGACCACTAGGTCGTTGATGTTCGATCTTGACTTGCTGACATGTCAAGCACTTCGTGACGAATAGAGCTATATCATTCTTCATGTTCTTCCACCAGAAGCTTCGTTGTAAGTCCTTATACATCTTTGTTGTGCCAGGATGAATAGTGTACTTGGACCCATGAGCTTCACTCGGAACTTTCTGTCTCAACTCACCAACATTAGGAATCCACAACCTTTGTTTGAAGCGGACAACACCATCCACTCCGACAGAGAAGTCAGATTGCGGTTTCTCAGTTAAAGCTTTCATCTCCTCAAGCTCAGAACTCTCCAATTGTGCAGCCATGACTTCTGAGATCCAGGTTGGTGTAATGGTCAAGCTGGCCATATGAACACACAACTTGTCTTCATCCACTGATTTAACAGGCTGAGGTCTCCATCTAGCCACATGTTCAAGGTTTTCCCATACTGAACATCTCAAAGCAGCACAAACAACATCCTTCTTGCGACTTAAAGCATCAGCTACGACATTCGCTTTACCAGGATGATAGGTAATGGTGAAGTCGTAATCTTTAAGATATTCCATCCACCTACGTTGTCGCAAGTTCATATCCTTCTGAGTCAACAGATATCTCAGACTCTTGTGATCAGAAAAGACTTCAAACTTTTCACCATAGAGATAGTGTCGCCATATCTTCAAAGCATGAACTATGGCAGCAAGCTCCAAATCATGTGTAGGCCAATTAGCTTCATTAGGTTTCAACTGTCGAGAAGCATAGGCGATCACCTTTCCATCTTGCATCAAAACACACCCTAAGCCTTGTCTGGATGCATCGGTGTAGATGACATAGGGTATGCCCTCAACAGGCAAGGCAAGCACGGGAGCAGAAGTCAGGCTCTTCTTTAGCTTCTGAAAACTGTTCTCACATTCTGGTGTCCAAGAGAACTTGACCTCCTTTCGCGTCAGCTTGGTTAAAGGCAAGGCCAACTCAGAGAAGTTCTTTATAAACTTTCGATAGTAACCTGCTAAGCCAAGGAAACTACGGATCTCTGAGGGATTCTTTGGAGCTTTCCACTTGGTCACAACTTCTACCTTTGCAGGATCAACAACTATATGTCCGGCAGAAATCACATGACCCAGAAACATCACCTCCTTTATCCAGAACTCACCTTCCAGCAGATGGTGGATAAGGCCCTGGCCATTGAGTCCTACCCAGGATTCCAATCCTATGGACACAGTAATGGATATAGCAACAATAAGAGGAAGAACCCTACCCAAAATGAGAATCGCGGACGTGATCGGTGCAATAGGTGCTCTCATCACCATCCTCCAGGGAGATGTCCTGCCAACAATGCACCTGCTCGTAGAGACAACCGGCCTCCTCTGACCTGCCATGAGTGTGGCCAAGTTGGGCATATCCGACCACACTGCCCCCGTTTCCAGTAAGGACAGAATAATGCCCAGCAACCGCAATAGCCAAGGCAGAATCCACCTTTGCGGAATAACAACAACAACAACAACCAGAACCCGAGGCGACCACCAGCGGAGAGGAGGAATGGGAGAGTGTTTGCTCTCAATGCTGAGGAAGCAGGCGAAGATAATGAAGTTATTGAAGGTACCTTGCATCTTAATATGCATCCTATAAAGGCACTATTTGATTCTGGCTCATCCAATACCTTCATATCATGTCAGCTTGCTTCTATGTTAGAAATAGAGTCTGAGTATATGGATCATATATTAGATGTAAAAACCCCTATCCATAAAAATTTGTTTTACAAAAATCACCCTTCGTCAAACCATAAAATCAGACCTTGAAAATATTTTGATTGGATTGATCTCGTTCTCCTGATTCCAAAACATATTTTATTTTCAAATTTGGATAAGCGGTTTAGAAGATATGAAATTTTCAATATTGACCAATCAGAAATTGCCACATCATCAAACCGATTGAGATAATTGAAGAGAGAGGGAGAGGGAGAAAACACCATTCGACTAAGATCAGGTTTTAAGTTGCATAGGTAACCAAACTAGAGCTTCTAGAGAAGGTAAAATAGTAAGAAATCAAAACTTTAGAAGAGCATGGTGAAAAGAGATGGAAATCGTCGATTTTCAACATAAAAGCATGAGTTTTAAGCATGTACTAAGCAATATATGAGAAGGGTGTTAACCAAACTTGCCTCTAGGAAGGTAAACAGAAAGTATTCCGAGATTAGAAGGCTTGGTTGCTCCAAGACAAGCTTCTTTCTTGAGCAAAGATCACCTTCTTCACTTTAGAGGTGCAAACCCTAGCAAAAGAGCATAGAGATGAGGTGTTTTAGGGTTCTAGGTGGGGTTTTACCATGTATGGTCATGGATCCGACCTAGAAGAAGATGTAAGGAAGACTATCAGTATGAAAACAGGGAAGGAATGGAGAAAACTTACTAGTTTTGGTCGAATTTACCAAGGAGGAGCTTTAGAAACCCTAATAGAGCAATTTGGAAGCCCTATGAACCTTCTTCACCAAGGTAGGCTCCCTCTATTGCCTTGGGGCAGCAACTTCGTGGCCAAATATAGAAGAAACTATTATCGAAGCTATAGAAAAGAAAAGGAGAGCAAGAATTTTCGAATTATGAGTTGGGAAGGGGTATACATGGCTATATATAGAAAGAGGTGAAGCATGAGGAGTCTTAAGGGACTTTCCATGTGTCTTTAGCCTAGGGATTGATGGGCATGCAAGAGGATAGCTCATAGAGGCTTCATCCATATCCAAAGTCGGTTCTAAGGGCCCATAGATTATTTTAGGCCATCCCCACCGTTTTGCAAGAAAGAAATAACCTCATTGGTTGATAGCTTTTAAGGATAAGCATCTTTATAAAGAGGGTAATCCCTATAATGCCCTTGGAAAGAAATACCATCAAACCAAGGTGAAACTAGGTTCTCCAATGGTTTCAAATCTCGTTAATGGTAAGGTAATATCTAAGGATTAAAATTCAGGTGATAATTTGCAAAGAAAACCTCCCAATTGGGTAAATTGCATAAAAGTCCAGAATGTGCATATAATTGCATAACTTGCACAAACAACATCCAAATCAAACCAAATTTGAAACTTAGCCTAATATTATGTTTTCAAATCATATCAAAAAGTTATATTAAGGTTTATAGAACTTAATTATGGTAATTAAGCTTTTACTGAGGTATTTGTGCATAAACCCTTATATTGGTACAATTAGTGAATAAATGTTCACTAAACCACTATAAATTCCACTAATTAAACATAAATGACATAAAGGATAGAAATGAGAGGGAAACTTGGGAAAAAGGTTTACATGGATATTACATCTAAGATTCATTATGTTACATCGCCCAAACCTGACTGCGACCCTATAAGTAGGGGAAGGTATGGAGGGAACCAGCGTCCCTTTTTGCTAGCTTGACCTCTGCGGAAGAGAGCGAGGAACTTTTTCGTGTGCCCAATTGGTCTCTTCGGCCTGACCTGCACCCCCGACATCTCTGTGACCCTCGCCGGAGTCTGGCAAGTAGGGGACAGTCTCGGCGGAGCTTGGGTAAGCAATTGAGGACCTCGACGCGTTCGACGGAGCAAGGCAAAGCTCCCTGAACCATCGCTTTGCTCGCAGGAGGACGACAACCCAGAGTCAACTCCCACATTGACCATCGGGTCTCATGTGCGTGGCGCAAGGAGGAAGACGAAGACCCCTTGGTCTTTTACCAAGTTGCCCCTCCACACCTCCTTTGTTGGTAAGGACATTCCTGTCCTTTGATTCTTTTGATCGCAGTGTTAAGGCGCGCATAACCAAGGCCGTTGGATCCTCAATGGATTCGCGGACCATGGATCAGGCGACCCTGGTTTTTCTAGAAAATAACAAATAGACAATAAAAGATTTTTCTTGTTAAAAATTGTATCTTGAGCTAGGAACTTCAGATTGGGGAAGTTAATGCATGAAAACTGGTCAGAAAAATATGAGGAATATGTTAAAAATGGTTTGGACATCTAAATCTGTATACTTTTACAAAAGTACATATTTTGATGGAAAAAGAGTTAATTTGTAAAGAGAAAACCCTAATTGTTAATCAAAGATGGTTTTGATCTTGAGAAGGAGTTAATTCGAACTTGAATTAATAGATTAATGAGTAAGATGGTTTTTAACCTGTTTTGATGATAGAATTGTGTGGTTTAGGGTTTTTAACTCAATATGTTGATTAACAAGTTTAGAAACCCTAAATTAGAGGAAAAGAAGGGAAAAGATAAAGTAATCTGAAAACTGGGGTTTTCGTGGTCCAAACCTAATCTTAAGGACCTTAATGGAAATAAGACAAGATAATTAGGGTTTGATGGATATTTGATAAAAGTAAGGTAAAAGTAATAAAAAGAAAGTGAAACCCTAATTATGCCCGAAACCCTAAAAGGACAAATAACCCTAGGAAACAACTAGGATTAATGGATCATAATGACAAGTTTAATGATAGAGATATTGGATGTCTTTTTAGGTTCAACCTGTTCATACTTGCTTGAATTCTTGATTGTTTATTTCTGCATCCAATCTACTTAACAAGGTATGTGGTTACGCCTATGAATATCCCGAATTAGATTCTCGAGGATTTTCGAAGTTTTATCGATGACTTGAATTAAACTATTGGACGCATTTAATTCTTGCAAATTATAATGTGAATATGACTATCATCTAAGATATGTGCCTACTAGCTCAGATCCTAGTCCCCTCTGTAGCTTTATAGATTGACCTAGTAAATGGCTACCAATGAGGGTAGGTCCATCAGGTCATTAAATGACTTAGTAAATGGCTATCAATGGGGTAGGACCATGAAGTCATCATGAGTCAGGAATTGGGCTACCTTTGGGTAGGGACATGCGACTCCATAACCCTAGGTATTGGCTACCTGTGTGGTAGGGCCATGGGGGTAAGGATCTACCATATGAGAGAGGTGGTATCCATGTCCACTGCAGGGACATTACAGAGAAAGGGGATAGGCAAGGATTGAGTAGTATTGCTTAAAAAGTAATCTTGGATGTTAAATGATATTTGGTTGATTACATTGTTAACATAGTTGCACAATTATTGTTTCCCCCACATACCAGCTTCTTACTGACCGACGTTTTGTTTGTCGGCGTTTTAGGTACAATGAAAAGAACAAACATTAAAGTGGAAAATGTGGAATTAAATGAGAAGTAATGTGCACAGGAGGATTAGTTAGATTAGTATCTTCATGGATAGAAGTTTAGAAATCCCAGATTTTAAAAGGTAAACAAAGTTTTATTTTATACCAATTTTCAGTTTAGTTGGTAAAGTTTATTAATTGTTATTGATTATTTGTCGAACCTTTGATCTTGTTAGTTGAATAATGGCTCTGACCTTCGGGTCTCCCTTAATTGGGGGTTACCGGGAGACGGGGTCGTTACAGCAAGTCAAAGTCTAACAAACGTTTTCCCATAGACTCTAAGCACATATTGATATATTTGAGAGAATGGTTATAAGTAGTGTTCCAATCCCCTTTATGCATATTGTAGAAGTCCTCACTCATTTCATTTTTATATTTTCCCCAGAGAGTTATAGGGCTTATTGATACACAATATACAACTATAGTGGAAAACAACTACCGAAGACCCGAAGGCATTTGAAATAATATTGCTTCATCAAGACATCCTTCAATACTACTTTTGGTTTCCAATAAACCAAACTTTTCAACATCCTTGTGAAATGTATTGAATTGATTTCCATCTATAGTCCTCAAATGACTGTAATATTTAGCACCTTTGACATTATTCAATAAACATCATAGGTAGTAGCGCTCACCTTCAATAGGTTTTATAAAAACAATCCTTCCTATGGAATGTCCTTGTTTTCTTCTATTCCAACATTTTGATTTCCTATCCCATACATAATGCTCAGGAAACTCTTTACATAAGTACTTTCGATCTTCTTCATCAACCTCATTTGATCTAAAATATCATGTTAGCATTGTTCTTGAGAAGTGCTCATTTTCCACTATAGTAGATAAATCTTGATTTGCGTGAAATGTAACTATATGTTTGTCTTCAAGATGAAGTTGTATACATGTTACAGGTGGATGCATTTCATTCAAAGGAAATTGATATATTCTCCATGAAGCTTCTTGAGGTGATACCCATCATCCAGGTACAAACTGTGTAATTTCATCATTCATGTTTTTCACAAGTTTGTTATCTACTTGAAATAGTACACATTCATGTCCTTTGTATATATACTTGTATAAGTACTTCACTGCTTTAATTGAAGAACATATTTCAACATTCATATGACAATTATATTTTGCTAATAAGTAAGGATTGTATGGAATAATCCAATGATTGTCAATTGTGGAAGAACTGACACTTTCTATATGATTAGTGTCTCTTCATCGGTATAGAGGGTAGGAATCTTTTATTTGAGTTGTAATTGAGAAAAAAAATCTTTTGGATAGTGTTTCTTGCACTTTCCATTCTCCATACAAACATTGTTTGTGTTTGAGGTTCCTCAAGGACCATAGACCATATGTTTCAAAACCATGCTATGTAGATGTGAGTCATGTACTTTTTCAGGTATTTCAACAGACACATACTAGTCATATATATCAGGTGTGGTTATCTTATGACTCTTATCTAATATGATAAGAAAATGTGCATGTGGTAGTCCTCTTTTCTAATATTCTATCACATAAACATAACCAATCACATGTCCAAATATGTCTCTTTTGAGGAGATCAACCTTCAACTCTTCTAATTTTGCTTTGAATATTCTCAAAAGAAGATCTGGGCGATTTGTGCCTTTTCAAATGCCAGTAATTCTCTTTTCACTTCAGCCCATTATGGATTGCATGTGAATGTTAGAAAGATATCAGGCTTTCCATATCTTTGAACTAATGTCATTGCATCAAAATACCATTGCCTCATATCTCTAGGACCACCAATAGATGAAGTAGGAAGTATAACTTTTTTCCAATGGAAATGCCACTACTTTTTCCTTGATTAAATCTATCCACAACTCCTTGATATAGATTGGCTCGAATCTTTTGTTGATCTCTTCTAATATAGTCCAACTGACTACTTTCAAGTTTTATGTACCTATCAACAATGTATTGTTGTAGAAGTCTGCCAGAGTGTAAGGTAATTGATTCTTCATTGGCTCTAATTTGTAGTTTATAACAGTAATATTCACGGCAAGAGACTGTTTTTTTTGTTCCCTGGAGCTAAAAGACAATAGTGATAGAAAGAAGAATAAGAGATCTTTGATCAAGCATAACATAAATGAAAATTAGTACTATATACATTACCTCTTTCCTCTTGCTAAAAAAGACGGTTTATGCCATTGAAGGAAGATAGATTTCTGATGACCTGTCTTTCTATCCTTTCTGGGAATTCCCTCATGCTAGCCAACCTCACCATGTGGAAATAATAATGGATATTGCAGAGGATCATAACACCCATAGTAATAGTTAACGCAATGACTAGTTTCAACATGAGTGTAAACTCGAATATCCCGTTGGAAATTTATCTCATTACTATCACCATCATCATTTTCAATCCAAAATGACGCCACTTGTGAAGAGGTTGGTGCATTTTGAGTTTTCTAGATTAGACTTGATAAATATTTGAATATTCTCAAAACTATCTAAATCCTTTAAATTTTGAAAGAATTTGGAATATGGATTTTCCTGTAATGCAGTAACCAATATAGTGGACTACATCCTCTTTTAGTCTTGATGACTAATACAATCTATTTTGTATCTCATGATCCATGTCATAAAAGTATAACTGTAAATGTGATGGATGTCCATCTTTTTGTATAATTCTATTTATGAAATGATATATTTGTCCTTGTACCTTGAAAGTGTATATTCCTTTATTTCTCTTTGAAAGATTCTTATCCTCACTGACACCCATAGATGTAAAGGCAAAAGTATTGTTGTATGTCCTTATGCACTGCCTGAAATGAATAGCTTCTTTGTCCAATGACATATGTAGATGACATAATTCTAAAGGGATATCATTTGTTTCCAGAACAACTTCTTCATCATAACAACAGAATGTTTTCACTTCGTATGGAAATCTTTTTGCATTACAATGGACATAATTTTCACATCTTCGAAGTACATATGGTTGTATTGGTGTTGTCAAATCTATTATGAAGCTTTTTTCCATGTGTTCCCCTCTTCTTTTCATCTCTGAAGAAGAGGCCAAAGGAATATTAATTTCACTAAAGCCTGATGAACTTCCAACCTCCCATGTACCAGAAGATGCACATTGTGATTGTCTTTTTGTTTCTTTCAATGTTTCATTTAACTTCTCATATTTCTCTTTGCTTAATTTTATCTACTTTTCTCACATTTTGCTTCCTTTTTCTCTTCAAGAAGGTTGACATAATGTTGTCTTTGTTTTTTTTCTTATAGATTCCTTCTCTTCCTCAGGTAGATCAGAATTATTCATCCTTTTTTTTTAAACAGAATATTTCATCCTATGTAGATTATCGATGTTACCTATTAATAAAATATTGATTATGGTAATAAATGTTCGTAAACCTAAAGAGACTCTACATAAAAATGTTAAGAAACAATTCAGGACTTCATTGTATCAAGAATCATCATAAATATTTTAATAAAATCAAAACTTGAGAAGGTATAATTTCGGAAGAAGGCACACAATGTGATTTTTATTTCTCAAATTAATCATGTGAAAATTTGTATTAGTGTGTGTTGAATGAGAATCATATATTTGTTTAAGGATGTCACTTTCAAGGTTTTAGTTAACTTATCATATTCTATCTTTGCATAGTTTTATCAATTTTTCTCATGTTTTGTTTCTTTTTCTATTCAAAATGGTAGGCGTCGTACTCACTTGACCTTTTCTAGTCAATGACTGATTTTCCTCAACCCAAAAGAATATTCATCCTATCTATATTGTTAACAACTTATTTTATTAATAATTTTATTTATAAACCATTAATCATAGTTATAAATGTTGCTACAACTTAAAGAACTTAAACGTAACATGAAAACAATTGTAAACAATTCGACGATTACTATATCAAAAATGATCAAATGAATATCTGAATTTTTTAAATAAGAAATAGAACATATGAAGAAATAAATGTAATAAAATTTGATGCCATAGAAAAATTATTTTCTCAAAATATATATAACAACTTAGATAATGATAATTAAGTAAATTTTAGATTTATTTATAAATTTCAAACACTAAAAAAATGAATGTTGTACTTGAAGTGTGAAATATTTATATATTTTGATGTGAATGATGCAGTTTTCAAATGACTAATTGATCCAATTCTCAAGGAGAAGCCACCTTAATGACTTCACTTGGGCATTGTGAACCTCATTTATATGTTGGTCAATGATATATAAAACAAGATATAATTTTTTTATATGTTAACTTTGACCTGTATTATTATAATAAAAATCAAGATCCGGTCAAATTCAGACTAAAATGGGACTATATTATGTATATTTTAGTTTGCCAACACTCTATATAGGAGTCTAGTTTCCCACAGGCAATTAATTGATTCACAAACATCCTATTTAACAGATGACCTTTGTGTCCTTAATAAGACAATTTCGATGGAAACAACTACATACACAGATCATAATAGTCTCCCTGTCGCGCACATAGTTCATTTTACTATATGTAATAGTAGACTGTTTGTCGTAATACAACAAACAAACATTTTGTATACAAAAAAAATCATATAGAATCAACACTAGTGTATACATTACATGCATGTATGAAGAAAATTTGTGGGGTCAGCAATTAAGCAGATAGAGAGCTAATAACTCAGCGACTGTTGATTAGTGTATCCGCCATGGCTATTTACAGTTGGAAACCCCTGCAGGCGCCAATCCGAGGTTGGCACTGGAGCAGATAGTCGTTGTTCTTATGACAATCCGGACAGAAAGGTCAACGCTCCCAGTCCTCCTGCCGCAGGAGGTAGGTGAGTAAGTTTAAATAATAGGCTGGTACCATACCCCCATTGAGATCTATGACCAGGATGGGCATCTTTCCGATCATTCTAGCGTTACCTTCTCCGCTGTTGGCACTGCTGCACACCGGCATCGCCACTCATTGACTTTGTTGTATCCAGTCTAAATTAACCTTCTAACCAAATCTAAAACCAACAGTCGGTCATTTATGTACGGATTTAGCATGAGGTGGGACAGGAGCAACAAACATAATGTCACGTAACGAGATGACAGAAGTCGAAAAGGGATAGAACACGGAAGCAATGAGAGAAAGTAATGATAACAGAAGCATTGAAAAAGAGCAATGAAAACCTCGTATAGCTTTGCAATTGCGTGCATCAGAAGTGATTAAGCCCCCCAGATGTTAGAAAGCTTATCGTCCAGCAGAAATTATAAATCAAGCAGCTCAGAAGTGATTAAGCCCCGCAGACCGAGAATCTATATCCATATAAATAAATGCGAATGAGGTGTCTGCTTTCGACATCCCTACCTGCCTGTTTATTTGCTACTTTTTTAGTTTTTTTTATCTGAAGCTCACGTACAAGTGTCGGATCTACAATTTAATTCACGTATTTGTTTAACACAGCTGCTGGTTCTACAATTCATTTCTGACACGAAGATATGTGTTTGCTTTCTTGCTTTCCTTTTTACTTTTTGCTTCCTCGCCTAGTTTCTTTTTATTTTTTTTCACAATTACTTGTAGCTTTTCTGATAACACGCTACTAGTTGGAAGTAGTTACCCAATACTTAATTGGGTTGTTATTTTAGTAGATTGTATGTAAATTATTTTCAGCATAATTGTATTTAGTTCTTCAATGAGCACATGTTAAGAAGAAAGCACACATAATTTGGATAACTACACATTATGAGAGAATCATTTCGCAATTAATCTACTTATTTTTTAACGTGTTATATTAAAATTATTGTGATTATTAATTATATATAGTTGTTGACATACACATTTCTAAGATGGAGGCACGTGCAATTTTGGTAGCCGGAGATAGTCAGCTAACAATTTTGGAAGAAATTATTTGGCAATGTATACCTATTTTTGTAGTGGGTTATGTATAGTTGTTAAGACACATGTCTAAAAAGGGGAGCACACACAATTTTAGTAGTCGGTGTTACATGTCAGAGATAGTTAGCTAACAATTAATCAAAATTTCCCCTTCTAATGATCATATGTAAATTGTCGCGAGTACGAATTATATATTGACCATCAATGTCAGTAAGGGACCACATATAATTTTGATAGCCGCATGTTACATGTTGGAAACAATGAACTAACATTTAATTGAATTTTTCTCTTTTTAAAAATTGTATGAAAATTATTGTGAGTACTAATTATACATTAACCATCAATATAAATAAGTAATTCAACCGCATTCACGTGCTTAGCACGTGCTTTTTAGCTAGTTCTATAAAGCAGAGAGATGTACGTGAAGTTGGTTGTTGTGGTCTCAGCAATAGTTATTTTTTCGGCTGCAGAAGTGGTGATTTTTGTTTTCTATATCTCTTTACCTATGAATAAAAACGGGTGACCTGGCTGATTGCCTGCTTTTCGAGGTGCCTGCTTGAAGTCATGATTTACCCAACATTCAATTCTCTCCATGTTACTATTAATTCCTGCCACATACTCAATGGTTAACGTAAATTTGACAACCGGCGCGGTTAGGCATGCATGAACAAGATAAATTGCCGTTTTTTACAACAGAGAACATAAATGCTGCAGATCACCACCACTGCTCTCACTCTGGAACTCTGCGTCTGGTGTGCGGATCCTGTGGGGACAGAAACTCTTCAACTTTGCACTTCTGCAGGTGAGACACAGTAATAAATTCATGCAAAATATGTGGTCACCCTTTCTCTTTACTTACTCAATTTTCCTTAATTACCCGCTCTTGAACAA
This sequence comes from Alisma plantago-aquatica, assembly GCA_963693085.1. NCBI lineage: Eukaryota > Viridiplantae > Streptophyta > Magnoliopsida > Alismatales > Alismataceae > Alisma > Alisma plantago-aquatica. Next base: position 718,902,220 of record OY856411.1, on the reverse strand, counting down.
ACAAAGACAATAAAATTATTATTTTTTCCTATGTAGGCCTTAATTGCGCAGTTGACTGCCTTCAGTCTCTGGGGACGCAAACTCACGCTTTTAAGTTCAACCTTGCACTTCTACAGGTGAGAGACATTAATAAATTTATGCAATCTTTGTGGGTCACGTTGTTCTTTTCTTCTTGGTAAATGCCTTTACATATTGCTTTGATCTAAGGGAATATAAACGCACAAGTCTTTATTCTGTTGTATAGCATACATGCTTTAAATGCCTTCTATTTACATATCTTGAATGTCTTCCGCCTTTTCTCCAGATTTCCGTCTACCTTAAATCTAATGGTTGACTGCCTCCAGTCTGTGGGGACGCAAACTCACAACTTTGCACTTCTAAAGGTGAGACACGGTAATAAATTCATACAATCTCTATGGGACCGTTCTTTTGTTCTTGGTGATTTTTTTTACATATTGCTTTGATCTAAGGGAATATAAACGGACAAGTCTTTCTTCTGTTGTGTAGCATACATGCTTTAAATGTCTTCTATTTACATACCTTAAATGTCTTCCATTTTATACGTTATGTGCCTGTTGCATGCATGCTTTTCCCTGCGGCATGCATACATATCTTGGATTAACAATTTATTTCTAACATAGGTTGGAGTATTAAATAATCCTATATTATTAAATTATACAATTCTACAGTGCTACATTGCTACGTCCTCATTTAAAAAAAATCAATTTCTCAATTGTCATTTCAATAACTCTATTTTTATCGTGTTCTCTCTCCTCATTTGATCAATGCTTGCATTACTTACTCATCTTTCCTTAATTACCATAGTCCACTCATAAACAAACAAAGGCAATGAAATTATTTCTTTTTCCTCTGTATGTCTTAATTGCGCCGTATTGCATGCCCATTTTCTCGAGAACGTGACTATTACGGTTATCGAAAAATCAATTAATTTTTATATGTGTGGGTGAATTCTCAGTTGTAAATGCTCATTAATCCAGTTATTTGTGTGTTCAATTAGTCTATATCAGTGTTAGTTAGCACATTCTATTCTTACATTCAAACATTATGTTGACGACCAATTAGTCAAATCATGCTCCCATTCTCCAAAATACTCTAATTAGAAATCTATTGACGGCCTTAAATCCGTCTGTCTTAAATGTTATTACTACCTTCGGTTCTTAATTCCACGAGTTCATACGATTTAATTGCATACATACTTTAAATGTGTTTTATTTGTTGATGTATGCCCCATTCTCAAAATTGTTGTAATTAAAAACTTTCTAATTTTTGTCGATTCTACTTACAAGAGACGTTAGAAAATAAGTTGGCAGTATGATTTTTTATATATCAGTGTTGACTATTGACAGTATGGTTTTTTATATATTATTGTTGCCGTTGTGCACATGAGATGTTAGAAAATAAGTTCAAAACAACAAAATTAAGCCAATCCACTCCACTTTTAGAAAATCTACTCCCAAATTAAAAATGAATTTATACGTGAAAATCTATGTTTGCTAAATGGGTAGGTTTAATACATGGGTACCACTGAGTGACGTGGATGTAGGCAGTATGGTTATTTAATGCATAAATATTGCTCTCCACAAATGAGACCTTATGTAATGATGCTAATTTTTTTTCTCACTTATATTATATATTTTTTGGTTATTTTTTATACTTCAATAAAATAAAGAAAAATAGATAATCATAATTTATAAGAATTCTAATTGAGATGAAAATTTTAATTATATGATTTCTTCAATGTAGGTCGATGGCAAGGACATATTATAGCAAGGAGATTATGATGAATACTCTAAAAGGAAAAGGAAAAGTGACTATAGGGGAATATCAAAGGGCAAAACGACTAGAAAAAATTAAAAAAATTGAGGAATTAAAGAAAATACTTGAGGAATTAAAGACGACGCAAGACTTATATTATCAACTTAAGTACAAAGAGGAGGTGGCTGATGACTTCTCTATGGTTTCAACAATGATGATGACCACATCAGATACTGAAAATGATGAAAGCTTGGCCAAATATGAATGAACAATGTATAAAGTTATGTGTAAAGAAAGTATAGTAGCATGTGTGAACCATGTATAAGGTTATGCATATATTTTTGGATATATAATGTTTTGATATATAATATAGGTTAAGTATGTTGTCTTAGTGTTCTTTATGAAAGACCGTACTTATATGGTGGATCAAATGTATAAGGTTATGTGTATCTTTTTTGTGTATAAAGTCCTTATGTATAATAAATGTGGTACGTTAGTGAGATCACAATGAGTGGTTCATTTGAATATCAAATAAAATTCCATATTTATCATAGCATAGAGTGATTCTAAGAAATTAAAAAAATTGTCATCATTGGAATCAAATATTTTTAGTACGATATTTTGGTTATGCATCATATAGATCATAAGAATTGTCCACTACGTGGGAAGGGATTTTACATCAACTCTTTGAGAAAGAAGTTTTGCTTTATAAACAAAGTCTTTTATATGTGTAAATGTTATTTAGAGGGTGAAATATGATAATTTAATTATCCAAATCATATTAATTTTCCATTTATCACATAAGTTGTTTTAAAAAAATTCTTAGTTAGGGTTCTTATAATATGAGTCAGGTTTTTATTACGCATTTGATACATTGGTTGGACCGTGTTAGGATGTTCATTCAAATATCACATAGGTCATTATATTTATTTGTATAGTACAAAGATCTCAAGAAACTAAAATATATTTTCCAACATTTTATGTCACACGATCATAGTCGATAAGTTATCCATCAACCCATCTAATCAATGCATATAAAAAATGATCCCTAAATGACGTTTAAATATTCTACCAAAAGTTTTCTATATCTGTGAATGTTATTTAGAGGGTGAAATGAGATATTTAAAATATCTAAAACATAACAATTTTCCATTTGTCACATAAACTATTTTTAGTGTTGTCTTAGTTAGGATTTAGTCAAAAAAATTAGTACCACATGTTGCTTATGTTCTTATGTCTAATTTATCTGTCTAATCTCTAATTAATGCAAATGCAAATCGATCACTAAAATGATGCTTAAATATTCTACTCATAGTCTTTTGTATGTGTGAATGTTATTTAGAGGGTGAAACAAGATTTTAAAATATCCAAATGATAATATTTTCATTTGTCACTTAAACTTTTTTGAATATTTTTTTAGTTAGGATTCTTATGATATGAATCATGTTTGAATTATGCATTTGATATATTAGTCAGATCGTGTTAGGATGGTCTTTCCATATCAAATATGTTATTATACTTATTTTGCAGTATGATGATCTCAATAAATAAAATAATACTTTTCTAACATTGTAATCAATATTTTAGTACCACATTTTGCTTATGTTATCTATGTCACACAATTTTGGTCGTAAGTTATCTATCAAACCATCTAAATAATGCTATGAAAACTGATCACTAAAATGATACTTAAATATTCTATCCAGTTTGTGCATAAGTTTATAATTTATTTCAAATTATTCTTATGAGTTTTATAAATTATTTTGATATATGAGTTTTATTTAGGTTATTTTGTCTCAAAATTTATATGCAATAGACATTGATCATATCATCTTGAGTTGGTCGTTTGAATATCAAATATTATATTAAATATATTGTAGTATACAACGAGCTCAAGAAACAAATTTTTTTGTCAAAGTTCTAGCCAAATTATATGGGATCCTGGGTTTTTCTATTTTCTTGAAAATATTTTTTTGTCAACATTGCAGTAAAATAATATCAACACTATATTTTTCTTATACTATTAAGGTCATGATCTTGGTCAATATATTATATGTGATTACATATAATAAATGCACGTTAAAATGTATCACTAAAATAATATTTTTAATGCTATAAATCTTCTCTAAATAATAATATCAATACTATATTTTTCTTATATTATTAAGGTCACGATCTTTGTCAATATATTATATGTGATTATATATAATAAATGCACGTTAAAATTTGTCACTAAAATAATATTTTTCATGATACAAATCTTCTCTAAATACAACATATGTTTTTATAATAAAAGACAAAGGTACACACAGACCAGTTTGTAATTCTAAAAATTAATAGAAAAAAATTCATTCAGCCCTTTGCGACCTTTCTTATATTATAGTATTTTATAAGTTTTCAAAAATTACTTTGAGAAATGAACTTAACTCAAGTTATATGGTCTCAATTTTTGTATACAATATTCACAAGATATACTTAATATTGATCAAGAGGCCAACTTTTTCTAAGCACAACCCACTGATGTAGTTTTTATGAATAAGATCTAATTTAGATTATTATCCATTTGTGACATTATTCGGATCACGTTGTGTGAGTTTCTTGAATATCAAACATAATATTATATATATTGGAATATACAGTGATCTCAAGAAATAAACAAATATTTCAAACAACATTGTAGTCAATATTTTTAGTACTCCAATTTGGTTATGTTGTTTATGTTACATGATTTTTGGTTGATAAGTTATACGTCAATCCATTTAATAAATGCACATGAAAATTGATCATTAGAATAATGCTATAGTGGTACAAATGTTCTATCCAATTTGTGTATAAGTTTGTAATTTCATTCAAACTATTTTTATAAATTTTGAGAAATTATTTTGATGTATGAGCTTAACTTAGTTATCTGTCATATCAATTTTTCTATACAATATTTAGAAGATATGCATAATACTGATCAAGAAAGCAAACCTTTTTAGGTATGGTTCATCTGTGCTGAGAGATGAGTTACTCTATCAACTATGCGGAAGGTCAGAATTTATATCAATATATGTTTTTGCAGTTGTACTGAAATATTTTGGTATGTATGATTATATAAATTATATATTATCTATATTTCATACGGAATAATGATAGAATATATTTTTGTACAACATAGAACAACATGAGATGGGAAAGTGTTTTTTTATCTCCCTGCTTCTACGAACTTGAGTGTTAATTTGATAAAAGCATGTCTATATAAGATTTAGAGTGTTTTATATTCCTGCATTTATGTTTGTTATTATGATGTTATTTTCCATTAAGAAACATAGTTATTAACATAGTTTATCATATTTGCACGGGATGAGGTACTCAAATGTATCAGATGAAAAGAATGTACTAATATCAAAATTTTAAGAGTTTAGTATGCTGACAAAGAAGAAGAAACCATCCCTATTAAATTGATGATCATCTTACCTCATCATTTAGATGTTTATAAACATAATAGTTCTAATTATTATCTTCTACTACCTCAGAATTTGGGTCTACATTAATGGTTTGAGAAATAAATTCTACTTTACAACCAGAGTCTTCTAATATGTGTGAATGTATGTTAGAGGGTTATATATTGTAATCAAATATCTAAATTGTAATAATTTTCTATTGATTGCTCAAACTATTTCTAAGAGTTTTCTCAGTCAAGCTATACATGATGAGTTTGGTTTAGGTTATTTATATGATATGGGTCTGATGTAGGTCATGTATTTGATACATTGGCCAGATCATGTCAGGACAATCATTCAAATATCATGTAAGACATTACATATATTTTTTATATATTTTTTGTATTATATGGTTATAAAAATATTAAAAATCTTAATAAGAATCTTATACTATGTGGGAAGTTGTCTCTACATCAATGGTTTGAGAAATAAATTTTGCTTTGCAAATGGAGTCTTCTACTATGCGTGAATGTTCTTTAGAGGGTTATATATGATAATAAAAATATTCAAATTGTAAATTGTCAGTTAAACTATTTATTTACTTATACAATATGAGTCTAATTTAGGTTATGCATTCGATACATTGGTCAAATCATGGCAAATAAAAATTAGAGAAATAATTTCAGCACAACCTGCCAATTTAGTTTGTATGAAGAAGGTTCCATCTAGATAAGTAACTTAAATATATATTGTCCCAATTTGTTTATGCAACATTGACAACATATATTTAATATTGAACATGAGACCAAACCTTTTCAGGTTCTATTTGTCTGTCCTGTCTGAGAAATTACTCTACCAACTTTGTATAGAAGGTCAGAATTTATTTCAATATATTTCTTTGTACTTCTATTGAATTAATTTGTTACATATGTTATATTAACTATATAATATATATTTTTTGTACACAATATTGACATAATATGCTTAACATGTCAATCATGCAAGATATAAGGTTTACAATGTTTTAAATTCATTTATTTATATTTGTGACGATATTGTTTTTTATAAATAGTTTTAATACAAATAAAGTTAATAGAATAATTAATCATTGATATATATAGGATGAAAAACTCAAATCTACCAGAAGAAAAGAAGGAACTAATATGAAAAAAGAAAAGAGATTATTATGTGAACCTATCAGAGGAGAAAAAGATAGCAAGGCGCAAAAAAAGTAGACAAAATTATGCCAAGAGAAAATTAGAAAAGATTGATGAGACCTTAGAAGAAACAAATTCAAGAAGGAACAATCTTGATTTAGTTGACAGTCATGTTACTTCACCATTTACATGTTTATAAACACAACAATTTCAAGAAGAATCTTCTACTACAAGGGAAGTTGGATCTACATCAACTATTTGTGAAATGAGTTCTTTACAACCAGAGCCTTCTCTTATGTGTGAAGATGTGTAACACCCTCCCTAAGCACACACATGCACATAGAGGAAGTAACACTGAGTTATCCATAACTCATGCACTCAAGGGGGGCATTACATAAAACTGGCATTCATAACAACAATATAATCAATCACACAAAGTGAAAATATGAAACATTCTCATAATCATTCTTACAAAAGGAACATAATGGATATCACATGGAAAACTAACTCAACATCTCGAGACATAGTCTCTACTCTAAAGTTCTAAACATTAAAACATATTGCTAAGTCAATAAACCTGAGGATCATCTTATAGTTGGCACCCCACCAGATCTTATCTTGCTCTGTCCTTGTGCTCTAAATCTCTGAGATCTACTCTGTTCCTACTCTCATCTGCAGACATCTCGTCCCCAGCCATGCATTGGAAAAACAATTGTTAGCGTAAGTGGCATGAGTATTCTAAAATATATATTGTTGAAGGACTAAAATGGGATATTATAAACATGAAACTAACATTAAGCTCTGAATAAAATCTGAAACATAAAGTCTCTTATTTCTTAATCTGAATTCTTATCTTATTCTGGAGTCATGTACTCTAGTACATGAATCTCATGACCTACACCAAAGTGCCTAGGTCATACTTATCTTATCTAGTTCCCTCTCATCATACTCATGGATGAGGTTATGGGCATCTCAAATTCAAGGTATCTTTTACTTATGATTTTATCTAACTTGAATTGGTGTATCTACGCCCTGAATTGGTACCAAAGTACCCTGAATGGCACTACATGCCTCTGAATGACACCGAGGTCTCTCTGAATTGGCGTGGCTACGCCCTGAATTGGTGTCGCAACACCTCTGAATTGGAGTAACACTCCTCTGAATTGGCAACATATGCCTCTGAATCGTCCCAAGACTACTGAATGAGGACTTATCATATAATGTCTTATGTGAAGGTTTCAATTTAATTATCTTAAGTCTAAACTTACTTAATTCCTAATCTGAATTGAAGCTAAATACTGATATCTTTGCTGAATACTGAATCTGAATTTATCTTATATTAAAACTGATAACTAAACTTATCTGAGATTGATTGCTGAGTATTGAGCATGTACTGAATATGAATATGAATCTGAATCTCTGCTCTTCAATTATGAATTGAATCTATTACTGACTGTGAATATGTATCACAAATTACTACATAGTTGAGATTGGGTCTACAACCCTTATCATGTATCTTTATTCAATATCTAGCTACTAACACAATGAGTAACCTAACGCTGAATCTAAATCTAATATTCTTATTATTTGGGTAAACTTTATTCTAAAACTCTAATTTGATAGACTGACTTCATTGATAAATAACACAACTAAGCCTAAAGGCATAGGGAAAAGGATCTGAACTATATATATAAATATCAACTATACAAAAGTGACTTAAGTAATGTGTATAGCTAAAGTATGATATATGATTCTTGGCAAGGTAACTCGTTCTCTGTTAAAACCTCATCAAAATCTGATCTTAATGGACTTAAGTCTTAAATCATAAACCATAGAATAGAAACCTTAGAAAATCTTAACTTGCATCTTAATCATACTCAATTTATATAAGATCTCATTAAGTCTGATCTCAATACATTTGTATGAACTTAAATATTAAACCTTAAAGTAGAAATCATATAGATTCTCCTCGTTCAACTCAATCATGACTTAATGTCTAATAATTTGATAGTATCATCACAAACTCATGTTGCAAAATCTTTAATCCCACTAGTACATTTACCCTAGAAATTAGGTCATGGTCTACCATGTGCACCACCCATATCTCTTACTAAGGAATCTAGTTCACTTCTTAATTCTTAGATCACTACATATATAAGAAACCTTGATGACATGTTCCTACTTGAATTCTTGGCATGAAATTATATCCATACACGAGGAAAAATCTTAACAACATTTTCTACTTGAAAAATTGATACATGATTAATGACCCTAATAACATATTTGTACTTAAAATTCTAATACATTGTTATATCACATAATCATGAAAGGGTGGCAGTCTTATTTTTATCTCATATCTTGTAGTCCTAAATATCCATATAAAATATCTTTAAGGGATATGATAGAAATATATTTTCTTATCCTTTTTATGAACTTAAGTCATGATCTAGAATCCTTCCATGACACATCACTACTTAAGGTGTTGAACATATGAATTTCTACAATCATAAGCACGCAAAATCTTTCTTTCATATCAACATAGAATTTAGTACATGAAGGTCTTAACTAAGAAGCATGTAAATGTACTTGGTTTGATAAACATAAATACTCATGGGCATGAACCACTTAACTCTTATGAAGAAAATCTAGTTGCTGAGAAATCCCTAATCACGTTTGCAAGTTGAAGAAACCTAATTACCCTGTTCAGTCAATGATCATTCATTAATAATTATAGCCACCTTGGGTTCTAGGGTTTCAGGGTTCTTATCTAAAACAAGAAGCTTAGGAGTCAAACCAGACTCTAAAACTTAGAACATGAGCTAGGTATCAAAAAATAGATCAAAATACATATATAACTTGACCCTATTGGATATACCACCTAATTGCTATGATTTATGCAATATAGAGGCAATCATGATTGCCTGATGTAGAGCTAAATGGATCACAGGCAGGATCCACCTGGGGAGGAATCTGCTGGACCAGCGCACCCCTTCTCCCTCAGTGGCTCGCAGACAGGGGGTTTCCTCCTCTGTTTCCTCTATTTTACAGAGTACCAAGTTGGGGCTTCTCAACAGCGCTCCAGGCAAAGTTAGCTCTAGATCTTGCTCGACGATGAGGCCATTGAGATCCCTGGTCTTCCTCCCAAGCTCATCGACCAAGCTCCATCACCATGTGGTCCTGTATACACTTGTGGAAGACAAAAGCGGCTCCCCTATTTCACACTAGAAATAGGGCGACGTCGCCTGAACCTCCTCTGACATAGCTGGATTGACGACCAGGCCACTGCACTATGAATTAAGACCTCCAATCACAACGGACTGGTCTCCATGGCAAGGGTGGCTCATCTTCATTCATCAAGGGTCTAGGGTTACAAAACCTAGAGTCATAGTCTCTTCCTGTATCACTACCGATGAACAAGATGAGTAGCAAAATTGTTGACCACAACTATGGTGAGGAGAGTCCGCTTAGGAAAAGACGACGAGGGTTTTCCCAGATTGTGGATGATCCTCAGTCATCGGTGAGGGAGTTCATATATATAGGAAGGGATCTAGGGATGAGCCATAGTCCAGAGTAGTAGGGTTTTGTTGGGCTCAGAGGAGTCCCACGAATACTGGGAATCTAACTTTGGTTTAGACCAAAGTCCGTGTGACACACTAAATACCTCTAAACTATAGGTTTTTTAATAACTTGATAAAATTTTATTAATAATTACTGATGAAACTTTCCAAAATGTTTTGAGAGGGCATATGAGATCATTTTAGCCCCAAATTTCAATAATAGGAACATCGTAGGATCTAGAATATCCCTAAGCAGGTACTTTGTAGTTTTGATGACTAAAACTTAAATTATTATCATAATGTAATTTACATCACTTATGTAAATTCGATGCATTATGGTTGCTCCCAACCAAAATGATTTTCCCATTTAAGGGTCAATTAGTGTTTATCTTAGTTCATTTGAGTCTATTGGATGAAATTATCCCAATCACCGTTCATATACTTGTTGGCGATCTAATGCATTAAGGAGAGAGAAAGTTCATTATATATAATTACCATTGAATTAACTATCATCATGAAGAATGAAACTATGCCACTCATCTTTAAATTATTAAAGAGAAAAGATATTCTATTTATTTGGGTTATTTACATTGAGGCTCAAATTTGATTTCAACTAGTGAGAAATTTTATGAAAACCCCAAAGCTTATTTAAATCCAAAATTGGGATATTACAATTCTACCCACCTTAAATGAATTTTGTCCTCAAAATTCTTCCAGTCTACCCAACTTAGGGCTTTGCATAGTATACATACAATTATATTTAATATTTTCTAACTAGCTCATAAACATGTGCATGGTGAAAATCTCTCATGGTTATCATTATTAAGCATACATGTGCATGTACTACTAATGAATTTTGAGATCTAAACTATACATTTACCATCTATCATGGCAAGGACTCTATATATTTCCTCTTTGCTATGGGTAGACTAGGGTTCTGGTTCCCTTAAAACTAACTCACTTATCTATGCCAAAATATCTACCCTTCATTTACATGCTCAGTCTTACTATGTGTATGATTAGGTTTAGATGACTATATGTCTCAAACTTTTAATGCCAATACTTGTTTTCTTTGTCGCCTTTAGATACATGCCGACCGGTCATATATTCATAGGTGACATGTCTTATCACACTTATCTTAGCACTTCCCCGTACACGTCCCATACCACATGCACTTGAAAGGACAAGACAAGCATGATTATGCACATAACATTCTCTCTGCAAAACCCCATAAGCATGCGTCCCATACCACAAACTTGTGAGAAAAAGAGAGAGAATGCTATATATAACTATAGTGTTAACATAAAAAGTGTAAAACATCTAGACACATAACCCTAATCCTTATTCAAACTTTTGCCTCCTATCTAGACATCTACTTCAGTTCCTAATATCCATCACTTACTCCTTCTATACATAGGGCTACTACTTATCTTTTTGAATATGTACTCTACCCTACTTAGCTTCTTATAAGGTGATCTTAAGTAAGAACATGAGAATTCATCTGGTGGCCAACTATAATGTTGCTCTGATACCATATTCTAACACCCTCCCTAAGCACACACATGCACATAGCGGAAGCAACACTGAGTTATCCATAACTCATGCACTCAAGGGGGGCATTACATAAAACTGGCATTCATAACAACAATATAATCAATCACACAAAGTGAAAATATGAAACATTCTCATAATCATTCTTATAAAAGGAACATAATGGATATCACATGGAAAACTAACTCAACATCTCGAGACATAGTCTCTACTCTAAAGTTCTAAACATTAAAACATATTGCTAAGTCTATAAACCTGAGGATCATCTTATAGTTGGCACCCCACCAGATCTTATCTTACTCTGTCCTTGTGCTCTAAATCTATGAGATCTACTCTGCTCCTACTCTCATCTGCGGACATCTCGTCCCCAGCCATGCATTGGAAAAATAATTGTTAGCGTAAGTGGCATGAGTATTCTAAAATATATATTGTTGAAGGACTAAAATGGGATATTATAAACATGAAACTAGCATTAAGCTTTGAATAAAATCTGAAACATAAAGTCTCTTATTTCTTAATCTGAATTCTTATCTTATTATGGAGTCATGTACTCTAGTACATGAATCTCATGACCTACACCAAAGTGCCTAGGTCATACTTATCTTATCTAGTTCCCTCTCAACATACTCATTGATGAGGTTATGGGCATCTCAAATCTAAGGTATCTTTTACTTATGATTTTTATCTGACTGTGGCCACCATTATACAATAAGTCCTCCTGAATTGGCGTATCTACGCCCTGAAATGGTACCAAAGTACCCTAAATGGCACTACATGCCTCCGAATGACACTGAGGTGTCTCTGAATTGGCGTGGCTACGCCCTGAATTGGTGCCGCAACACCTCTGAATTGGAGTAACACTCCTCTGAATTGGCAATAGATGACTCTGAATCATCCTGGGACTACTGAATGAGGACTTATCATATAATGTCTTATGTGAAGGTTTCAATTTAATTATCTTAAGTCTAAACTTAATTCCTAATCTGAACTGAAGCTAAATATTGATATCTTTGCTGAATACTGAATCTGAATATATCTTATATTAAAACTGATAACTGAACTTATCTAAGATTGATTGCTGAGTATTGAGCATGTACGGAATATGAATCTGAATCTGAATCTCTGCTCTTAAATTCTGAACTGAATCTATTACTGACTGTGAATATGTATCACAAATTACTACATAGTTGAGATTGGGTCTACAACCCTTATCAAGTATCTTTACTCAATATCTGGCTACTAACACAATGAGTAACCTAACTCTGAATCTAAATCTAATATTCTTATTATTTGGGTAAACTTTATTCTAAAACTCTAATTTGATAGACTGAATTCATTGATAAATAACACAACTAAGCCTAAAGGCTTAGGGAAAAGGATCTGAACTAAATATATAAATATCAACTATAAAAAAGTGACTTAAGTAATGTGTATAGCTAAAGTATGATATATGATTCTTGGAAAGGTAACTCATTCTCTGTTAAAACCTCATCAAAATCTGATCTTAATGGACTTAAGTCTTAAATCATAAACCATAGAATAGAAACCTTAGAAAATCTTAACTTGCATTTTAATCATACTCAATTTATATAAAATCTCATTAAGTCTGATCTCAATACATTTGTATGAACTTAAATCTTAAACCTTAAAGTAGAAATCATATAGATTCTCCTCGTTCAACTCAATCATGACTTAATGTCTAATAATTTGATAGTATCATCACAAACTCATGCTGCAATATCTTTAATCCCACTAGTACATTTACCCTAGAAATTAGGTCATGGTCTACCATGTACACCACCTATATCTCTTACTAAGGAATATAGTTCACTTCTTAATTCTTAGATCACTACATATATAAGAAACCTTGATGACATGTTCCTACTTGAATTCTTGGCATGCAATTATATCCATACACGAGGAAAAATCTTAACAACATTTTCTACTTGAAATCTTGATACATGATTAATGACCCTAATAACATATTTGTACTTAAAATTCTAATACATTGTTATATCACATAATCATGAAAGGGTGACAGTCTTATTTTTATCTCATATCTTGTAGTCCTAAATATCCATATAAAATATCTTTAAGGGATATGATAGAAATATATTTTCTTATCCTTTTTATGAACTTAAGTCATGATCTAGAATCCTTCCATGACACATCACTACTTAAGGTGTTGAGCATATGAGTTTCTAAAATCATAAGCACGCAAAAGCTTTCTTTCATATCAACTTAGAATTTAGTACATGAAGGTCTTAACTAAGAAGCATGTAAATGTACTTGGTTTGATAAACATAAATACTCATGGGCATGAACCACTTACCTATTATGAAGAAAATCTAGTTGCTGAGAAATCCCTAATCATGTTCGCAAGTTGAAGAACCTAATTACCCTGTTCAGTCAATGATCATTCATTAATAATTATAGCCACCTTGGCTTCTAGGGTTTTAGGGTTCTTATCTAAAACAAGAAGCTTAGGAGTCAAACCAGACTCTAAAACTTAGTCCATGAGCTAGGTCTCAAAAAATAGATCAAAATACATATATAACTTGACCATATTGGATATACCACCTAATTGCTATGATTTATGCAATATAGAGGCAATCATGATTACCTGATGTGGAGCTAAATGGATCACAGACAGGATCCACCTTGGGAGGAATCCGCTGGACCAGCATGCCCCCTTCTCCCTCAGTGGCTCGCGGATAGGGGGTTTCCTCCTCTGTTTCCTCTGTTTTACAGAGTACCAAGTCGGGGCTTCTCAGCAGCGCTCCAGGCAAAGTTAGCTCTAGATCTTGCTCGATGATGAGGCCATTGAGATCCCTGGTCTTCCTCCCAAGCCCATCGACCAAGCTCCGTCACCATGTGGTCCTGCACACGCTTGTGGAAGACAAAAGAGGCTCACCTATTTCATGCTAGAAATAGGGCGACATCGCCTGAACCTCCTCTGACATAGCTGGATTGACGACCAGGCCACTGCACTATGCATTGAGACCTCCAATCACAGTGGACTGGTCTCCATGGCAAGGGAGGCTCATCTTCATTCATCAAGGGTCTAGGGTTACAAAACCTAGAGTCATAGTCTCTTCTCGTATCACTATCGATGAACAGGATGAGTAGCAAAATTGTTGACCGCAACTGTGGTGAGGAGAGTCCGCTTAGGAAAAGACGACGAGGGTTTTCCCAGATTGTGGATGATCCTCGGTCATCGGTGAGGGAGTTCATATATATAGGCAGGGATCTAGGGATGAGCCATAGTCCAGAGCAGTAGGGCTTTTTTTGGGCTCAGAGGAGTCCCACGAATACTGGGAATCTAACTTTGGTTTAGACCAAAGTCCGTGTGACCCACTAAATACCTCTAAACTATAGGTTTGTTAATAACTTGATAAATTTTTATTAATAATTACTGATGAAACTTTCCAAAATGTTTTGAGAGGGCATATGAGATCATTTTAGCCCCAAATTTCAACAATAGGAACATCGTAGGATCTAGAATATCCCTAAGCAGGTACTTTCTAGTTTTGATGAGTAAAACTTAAATTATTATCATAATGTAATTTACATCACTTATGTAAATTTGATGCATTATGGTTGCTCCCAACCAAAATGATTTTCCCATTTAAGGGTCAATTAGTGTTTATCTTAGTTCATTTGAGTCTATTGGATGAAATTATCCCAATCACCGTTCATATACTTGTTGGTGATCTAATGCATTAAGGAGAGAGAAAGTTCATTATATATAATTACCATTGAATTAACTATCATCATGAAGAATGAAACTATGCCACTCATCTTTAAATTATTAAAGAGAAAAGATATTCTATTTATTTGGGTTATTTACATTGAGGCTCAAATTTGATTTCAACTAGTGAGAAATTTTATGAAAACCCCAAAGTTTATTTAAATCCAAAATTGGGATGTTACAAGATGGATGTACATCAACTAGACAAGAAATAAGTTCCTCTTCAACATGCTCATCACATATGAAGAAAAGGAGTGGTCGTGTGATGAAAAGGTTCATAACTGAGTTATTGATACCTAAAGAGTCGTATGTACTTCCTAGTTTTAGACATTGTGTCCATTGTCTTGCAAAAAGATTTCTATATGAGGTCAGAACATTCTGTTGCTATGATGGAGAAGTCGCTTTAGTAGTAAATGACATCCCTCTGGAATTGCATCATCTATACACCTCATCTGATAAAGAATCTATTCACTTCAGACAGTGTGTTAGAACATACAACAATACTTTTGCTTTTACATCTATGGGGGTCAATGAAGATAGAACACTTTTAAAAAGAAACAAAGGAATATATACTTTCAAGGTTCAAGGACATATATATCATTTTATAAATAGGATAATACCTAAAGATGGACATCCATAACATCAACAATTATACTTTTATGACACTGATCATGAGATAGAACAAAGACTGCACCAGTCATCAAGATTAAGAGAAGATGTCATGAAAAGATTGGTTACTATACTACAGAAGAATCCATACTCAAACTTTTTTCGAAGCTTAAGGGATTTAGACAGTTTTGATAATGTTGAGATATATATCAAGTCAAACCCTAATGTGCATCAAGGAGTTCAGAATGCCCCAACTTAGTCACAAGTAGCCGCAATATGGATAAAAAATGACGAGGAAAACACTACTAGTGTAAACCTTCAAAGGGACATTCGTGTTTACACTCACACATGTAGTAGCCATTATGTTAATTATTATTATGGATGTTGTGATCCTTTACAATACCTGTTATTATTTCCCCATGGCGATACTGGTTGGCATGAAGGAATTTCACGAAAAGATAAAAAGACTGGTTGATGGATGATCAGTGGTTCATCACTTGACCTATCTTGCTACAATGATGTAGCTAAACTTTTTCAAATAGAAGAAAGAGGTAAGATACATATTAGTTTGAGTATCTAATTACTTAATTTTTAATATATTTTACTAAATGTCATTTTTTATGTTTTAGCTCTAGAAAGTAAACCAAAACGAAGGAAAGCAGTGTCCTGTCGTGAATACTACTATTACAAGTTACAAATTAGAGTTGATGATAAATCTGTTTTATTGCACTCTGGTAGACTTCTTCAATAATACATAGTTGATATGTACATCAAGCTTGAAAGTAGTCATTTACACTACATTAGACGAGACCAAGAAAAAATTTGAGCAGACCTATATCAAGAAATTGTTGATGGTTTTATCAAGGGAAAAATAGTGGTGTTTCAATTGGAAAAAGAGTTATTCTTCCAGCTTCTTTTATTGGTGGTCCGAGAGATATGAGACAACGTTATCTTGATGCAATGTCATTAGTTCAAAAATATGGAAAACCTGATATATTTGTAACTTTTACATGCACTCTATCATGGTCTGAAGTAAAGGAAGAATTATTGCCATTTGAAGAGGCTCAAAACAGACCAGATCTACTTGCTAGGATATTCAAAGCAAAATTAGAAGAGTTAAAAGTAGATCTTTTTAAAAAAGATATATTTGGACATGTTATCTCTTATGTTTACGTTGTAGAGTATCAAAAAAGAGGACTACCACATGCACATTTTCTTATTATACTAGAAAAAAGTCAAAAGATAACTACACCTGATGTGTATGATCAATACATATCTGCTGAAATACCTAAAAAACACTACAACCCACATATGCATGCCATGGTTTTGAAACATATGGTCCATGGTCCATGTGAAATTTTGAACCCAACCAATGTTTGCATGCAGAATGGAAAATGTAAGAAACATTATCCGAAGGATTTCTGTTCCTTAACAACTCAGACAAAGAATTCTTACCCTCTATATAGAAAAAGGAAGACTTCTCAACTAGAAAGAGTTGGATCCACAATGGTTGATAATCGTTGGATTATTCCTTACAATCCCTACTTACTTACCAAATAGAATTGCCATATGAATGTCGAAATATGTTCTTCAATTAAAGCGGAGAAGTACTTATACAAGTACATATACAAAGGACATGATCGTGTATTGTTCCAAGTGGATGACAAACATTCTAATGATATGCATGATGAGATTGCACAATTTGTGTCTGGACGATGGGTATCTCCACAAGAAGCAGCTTGGAGAATTTATCAGTTTCCATTGAATGAAATGCATCCATCTGTTACAAGTCTACAATTGCATCTTGAGGACAAACTGTAACAACCCCACCTTCCGATAACCCCCAGTTAAGGGAGACCAGAAGGTCAGAGCCGTTATCCCAATTTTCCGGATCAAAGGTTCGACAAGTAATCAATAATAATTATCAAATTCTACTAGGCTATATTGAAAAGTTGTGATAAAATAAAATTCTACATACCTTTTTAAAACTTGGATTTCTAAACTTCTATCCACGTATGAATTCTATTCTAACTAATCCTCCTTGCACATTAATTCATGTATTCACAATATGCCAATTTACTATTTGTCCTTTTGGGTTTGTACCTAAAACGCCGACAAACAAAACGTCAGTCAACATAAAGCGGGTATGTGGGGGAAACAATAATCGTGCAATTAATAATAACATATTATAGTCAATTACAGTTTAACAAACAACTTTACATTTTAAATATAACTGCTCGATCCATACACACCCTATCCTCTATGTTGTCCCTGTAGTGGACCTGGATGCTACCCTCCTTATGGTAGATCCCCATTAAACCCCACATGATCCAACCTAACAGGTGAATCAATTTCTAGGGTTGAGTCACATGGCACTACCCATAGGTAGCACACTCCTTAACTCATGGTGTGCTAAAGAGTCTCATGGCACTACACGTGAGTAGCCCAATTTCTAACTCATGATAGCCTAGAACTTGCTCTAGGTTACCCTTTTTAGCATTAATAAAGCCATAGAGGAGGACCCAGATCTAAGTCGGTTATATATACATATTTATAGTGATAATCATAGTCACTTTATAGTTGCATGAAATAAAAGTCATCCAAATAGTTATTTTCAGGCAACCGATAAAAATGTTCGGGAATCGCCATGAAACTAAAGCGATTATTCTTAAGCGTAACCACATACCTGTAACTGCAAATTTGGAGACAGAATCAACTATGTAGAGAAAACCCAATCAAGCAAGCAAAATGCACAGAAATCCTGAAATAAACATACCAACTTCCTTTTATCAATATTTATCCAATTTCATCTTATTCCTTAGGATTTCTATTCCAATTTTAGGGTTTTCTCTGAAATTAGGGTTTTGGCTCCACTTTTGGTATTATGAACCCTAATTCAACAAAACTACATAAAACCTTTAAATTTCTCATTTTAATACTCCTAACAGACTTAGGATCAATATTTAGTAACTTATTTCCTTAATCCGAAATAAACATGGTTTTTCTCCTTTTTCACCCTAAATTAGGGTTTCTATATGTATTATCCTTTACTTATAAATTAAAACCCTAAGTTAGTCAACTTTGCATGCAAAACAGATTGAAACTCTATTTTAATATTCATCAAGTTAATACTTCTCAAATTAACCTATTAAATCACAAAGATTCATCCTTTACACTTAATTAGGGTTCCTAATTACCTTTTAATAACCTTTTTCTACCAAATTAAAAAACTTTTGAAAAATTATAAAGAACTAGGTTACCAAATAATTTTTATATTGTTCCTCATATTTTTCTAAGAAACTTTCATATATAAAGTTTTCTCATCAAAGACTCCAAGCTATTTCTATGAATTTTGCAAAGAAAAACCTTTTTCTGGATTATTTGAGCAGAGATAGCTAATTACCGAATTTTGCTGGCCGATCGATCGATGTGCCGCTGGTCTGCCTTTAGATCCGACGCTCTGCATCGATCGCCTCCACTACGTGAGTTAACTAAGCATGCCGACCCTGAGATCGTTGTATCCCTCGCGAGACCACGATGGTCCCAGATCAAACGACGCCTACTCGTCATCCTCTTCTTTTCTAGCTGCTCAAACCGCGGCGGTGCCGAGGCAGAGCCCTCGTGTGACGTCCCCGGATTTTGGTTTCTCCAAACCCTATTGGGAATGAGATGTCAGAATCCGAAAACATCATCCAATCATATCAGAAAGCGATGCGGAAGCATAATACGCATACATGAACATACAACCATAACATTTCTCAACATTCACCATGTATATTTATACAACATGAATTATTACACAATGATTTACATTTACATATTGAATAGAAAATTTTACACAAGTATGAACATGTATGCTAGGATCTTAACACAATAGGTACCACCTGTACAACTTGCTCACATCCTATTCTTTTATCCCATGCTAGCTCTGAACCTAGAAAATACGAGAAACAAAATCATCAACAAAAGTTGGTACGTGGAATTAAAGAGCTATACTATGCTGGCATATTGATAATAGTTGAAAAAGAAGAAAGAGAGAAAGAAACATTATTTAATGGTGGAAAATCAGGTAAACCCAAGTTATTAACCATATTTCAATGGACATGTATTACTATGGTGGACTTAGTACAAACATAAATTATTGGGCCCTATCCCCGCGTACCTTGTACCATTAGGGATCTCCCCGCGTACCTTGTACCATGAGGGAGGTGCTAGTCAACATTAATACTTTCCCTCTCTAATAGGGAGATTAATGAACCATCAGTAACTACATTCCATTTTCTTTCTTTAGTGTTCTTATTGTTCAAGGCGGAAATGACAATACATATAGATCTACATCCAACAATGTATTTCAAGTACAAACAAGCAAGTACATATATTTAACATCCAGCAAATCTAGACATATAATTATATCCACGTACCTGAGTTCAGAGATTTCTAACTTATCCTTGATCATCTAGAAGTCTGGTCAGCACCTGATTAAAACAATTAATCATCATTAATATATGTACATCATATTCTTGGTAATTTTAGGTCCAAGTTAGGGTTTGGCCAAATCTAGGTGTTATTGATCTAAAATGTGTCTCTGGTATTTTTATAGTGATCCAGATGTCATTCTAAGGGTCTGGTTCAGATTTCATAATTTTCCAATGATAGGTCTATTTTCTAGAACTAAAAAGAGTTTAAAAGCATTAATTTGCTCATTAATAAGGAAAGACATAACATTTTGGCATTAATATCATATTAGAGTCCACTTATGGTTTATAAGTGGTATTAGGGTTCTACTAAATTTTTTTGAGAATTAATATCAACTGCATATTATTTATTTAATTTAATGAACCCTAAAAAGGGAGCATCATACTCTAAATTTAATATTATCATCCATAATGGTTAAAGGGTCTTATATCGGGGTCCAAGAATAAAGTATACATTTTTCTGAGTCTAGGGGTATTTTTGGGGCATTTACTGGCTAAGGGAGCTATTTTTAATCATTTCTACAAGTTCTGCATATGATTTGAGATATTTACCTGTCTTGACTTTTGTGGGCCATCAGATCTCTTTTTAAGGGCTTGGATCACTGCCACGCCCTATAGGGGTGTGGGGGACCTGCAGATCCTTGCTGGGCTAGGCGAGATGGATCTAGCTGGTGATCCGATTAGGGTGGAGTCCAGCCAACCCAGTTGACCCTCACCAGTCGCCACCCCCTTTGCGCATCACGATACTCATAGGAACAGCGAGGACCATCTCCTTCCGAAAGCTCCTCCACAGAACCATAGGCGACAATCGATCGAGAAGAGGAAGGGCATCCCTAGTCGTCTCTGAGTCTCAACCTGGTCTGCGATCTCTGGTCCACTTCCGATCTCCTTCTCGTAGAAGCTTGACTCCCTGTTCTTGCCATAGGAGTCGCCGCCGTGAGGGAAACAGCCGCCGTGAGGGAAGCACAGACGCCGCCGTAGGAGATGGAGCTGCGGCAAGTTCTGGAGCTTGTCCACCCAAAACGCTTGGAAGTTCTGAAGCTAACCCCCGAATGTGCTTGCGGTCTTCACAGGTGGTAGAGGGAAGACTTTCGGCTACCTCCAGAGGTTTTGCAAGCTTGATTGCTTCGACCCCTAAGGGTCACCGGCGTACAACTGCAGCAAGGGGAAATCGATTGGGGCTTTGCTTTCCTCTGTCCGTCCTCTATGTATAACGTTGTCAAGGGATTCTAGGCATCACTGCAAGATAGAACAACCCCTGGATTGCGGTATCCAGGCTCTGACATCCGCTCCGAGAGCTATACATCCTGCTCAACCAAAACCAATTTCCAGAACTACTATGTTGCTTATTATAAGGCTGATTGGTGTTGCAGGTAGAATCATATAGGTTGGGCGTTGGTTTTCTCAGTGAGGAATCAATCGGTTGGCCGCCCTACTCACCCCCTTCTCCCTGGGTAACTAGCTGCAAGGAGCCATGGAGAGAATTGTGAAGACAAGAGGTGTATCTCCCTCATCCCTGCACTCCACGCCCCCATCTGAGGGTTCGTTGGAAAGATCCTACCATCACGGTGTACTTGGCACGTGCATATGGGGCTGATCGTCCCTGAAATCATGGAGAGCAGGATGCCCAACCATGACCAGTCCCTTCTCCCGCAAGTTTCGGAGGTAGGTGACTAGGTCTGAGTCGTTGGATCATAGTGACGCCCCAGATCGGGCCACGCCACACAAAAGCAGTGCCACCAGTCCTGACAATTGCGTGACCTACTGAATGTCATGGCTATCTCAACATTCATAGTCCTCCATGCATATAATTAGACATATATTTTCAATATTCAAACCATAATATCTTCACATAGGAACATGCTTTGACTTTGGAATTTTAACCAAAGATTCCTCTCAGTGTATAACACATTATGTAAGCATTTGGTACTAAAACTCTATAATTTCATCCATCAATTAAGATGATGTAGAGGGATTCATACATTAGGATATTGAACTCATACTATACATCTAATATCATCAAATTACTTAGTATGTCAAAATGTATCCCATGTTTCATTATTCATTGGGACTTATTTCCATATGTCCTCAATTTGACTAAAACTTGTTGTTGATCACCTCCATGTACAAAAATGGCATAGAATTTAAAATATGACGTTATAGTCATACTTGTTGGTAAAAGAATCCATTTTTAAATAGAAGTCACATGGCCTTGAAAAAAAAAACAACTAGGAATATAATTGGACCTCATATACTATATTGGTTATAGAAACCCTAAAAATCGGGTCATCACATTCACCCCACCTTATATGGGATTTCATCCTCGAAATTCAACTAATGCCATACTTAAGGTGATATAGCTAGCTTCAACTTCATATAGATCACCATTTCTAGATTCTAAGGTTCTCATACTCTTAGATGTGCCCTAATCTCTTATCTTAGGGTTTAAGGCATCTAGGGTGTACCCACCCCACCTTATATAGGTTGAAGCATCATTTTTAAAAGGAATTGTAGCATCACTTAGCGTCTTAGTCATCACATGACACTATTATATTTTAGGATTTACATCCTCATAGTCACTTAAGGATAAGATTTTATTCATACATATGAATTTAAGATGGTATTTTTCAAGGTTCAATCTTTCACACTACTAACACATGTAAGGCAATATCAAGCATCATTTACTAGAATGTTGTCACTTAACATCACTAGTGTATCTTTATGATCAACATCATATCATAATTTCATCATGTGAGAGAGTCTTAGTTGACATGCTTGAATATTAGGGTTTCACCTCATGGTGTAGTTAATTCTCAAACTATAAGCTTGGATTTAGAAGGATTAAGGTTAAGCACTATATTGTCATGCAATGTATGATCCAAAGGGACCTTTGTGTCAAGATCATGCTTTCATAACTTATATCTTTCATGTATGACAAAAGGGGAATGAGAATATATTAGGCCGATCTTATCATGATTTTAGACTTGGATATTACATATATGATATAGGAAGGGAACATTGAATTGGTCAAGCTTATACGAGTGACTCCTCATATATAAATCATCTATATAGCTCAAGTGAGGTTTCTATCATCGTATATTAAGAAGGAGAAGAAGAAGGGAGAACATGTATGTTGAGTATCTTTTGCACAGAGCATCATACTCTCATAACTAGAGTTCATATATTACCTCACTTGCAACTAATGATGAGATTCACAAAATATGTCACTCAAGCTAGGAACTAACTCAGCCAAAGGATTGACTTTATCATATGGGTCATCTACCCACCCAATTCTCACATATTGATTTGAATCATGCATAAGGTCTCAACTCAACACTCAAGAGTAATCTAGTGTAGGACACATTTTTTTGTTAACACGTATCTCATATATTGGAGGCTAGGTCCTATGACCTTCTCCCTGTGGGTCTTACTCTCTCTGGAGTTCACCACATATCTCATCCTACCACTAGATATCCCCCTTGTATAATACCTTGAGGCTCATGCACACTCATCTCTATCTTAACTTAGCTTATCTTAAGTAGGGAAAAGGGGATGTACTTTCATCATGAAGATTTTGCATAAATTCTACAAAATTGGATTCAACAAGTATACAACTTAAACCTTTATAAGGAAATTTATACCTTCAGAGATCAAACTTAGATAAGATTTCACATGCTTATTTCAACTATCATTCTATCATCTACTCTATGTATCACATATCTTGATAAGGCTCTAGACATCTAATCTATACTACTCTCTCTTCTAGACTGATGTCACTCCCTTTCACTTAGGTTGCATGAACACTAACTACTCTCCAGTGTGAGGGACACATTTTTATATTTACATATATATAATAAAATATTATATAGTTCTTCTCCGAGAAAGAAGACGTCAGAGAAAACTGTCGAGGCTCGAGCCGATTGGAAAACAAAACCAAATCAGCAAAATTGAGTGTCCCACACACAGTAGATAGTCTAGTGCCATGTCACCTAGTGAAATGGTGAGAACGAGATGTAGACTAGTGTATCTACCCAATACATATGAGCTCTATATGGAAAGGGTTTCTCACACTTATCTAAACCTAGTTCTCAAACATCTGGGTTCTAACCTAGAGGCTAAGTCAGAACTTATTTCCATAGAACAACTTACTAAGTTTCTAGGGTTTAAAGTGAAAGGTGAAATTATGTTTTATGTTTCATGGTGAGCAATTGTTAGGTGTAGCTACTGTTCATGCTCTGATACCAACTGTGACGTCCCCGGATTTTGGTTTCTCCAAACCCTATTGGGAATGAGATGTCAGAATCCAAAAACATCATCCAATCATATCAGAAAGCGATGCGGAAGCATAATACGCATACATGAACATACAACAATAACATTTCTCAACATTCACCATGTATATTTATACAACATGAATTATTACACAATGATTTACATTTACATATTGAATATAAAATTTTACACAAGTATGAACATGTATGCTAGGATCTTAACACAATAGGTACAACATGTACAACTTGCTCACATCATATTCTTTTATCCCATGCTAGCTCTGAACCTAGAAAATACGAGAAACAAAATCATCAACAAAAGTTGGTACGTGGAATTAAAGAGCTATACTATGCTGGCATATTGATAATAGTTGAAAAAGAAGAAAGAGAGAAAGAAACATTATTTAATGGCAGAAAATAAGGTAAACCCAAGTTATTAACCATATTTTAATGGACATGTATTACTATGGTGGACTTAGCACAAACATAAATTATTGGGCCCTATCCCCGCGTACCTTGTACCATTAGGGATCTCCCCGCGTACCTTGTACCATTAGGGAGGTGCTAGTCAACATTAATACTTTCCCTCTCTAATAGGGAGATTAATGAACCATCAGTAACTACATTCCATTTTCTTTCTTTAGTGTTCTTATTGTTCAAGGCGGAAATGACAATACATATAGATCTACATCCAACAATGTATTTCAAGTACAAACAAGCAAGTACATATATTTAACATCCAGCAAATCTAGACATATAATTATATCCACATACCTGAGTTCAGAGATTTCTAACTTATCCTTGATCATCTAGAAGTCTGGTCAGCACCTGATTAAAACAATTAATCATCATTAATATATGTACATCATATTCTTGGTAATTTTAGGTCCAAGTTAGGGTTTGGCCAAATCTAGGTGTTACTGATCTAAAATGTGTCTCTGGTATTTTTATAGTGATCCAGATGTCATTCTAAGGGTCTGGTTTAGATTTCATAATTTTCCGATGATAGGTCTATTTTCTAGAACTAAAAAGAGTTTAAAAGCATTAATTTGCTCATTAATAAGGAAAGACATAACATTTTGGCATTAATATCAGATTAAAGTCCACTTATGGTTTATAAGTGGTATTAGGGTTCTACTAAAATTTTCTGAGAATTAATATCAACTGCATATTATTTATTTAATTTAATGAACCCTAAAAAGGGAGCATCATACTCTAAATTAAATATTATCATCCATAATGGTTAAAGGGTATTATATCAGGGTCCAAGAATAAAGTATACATTTTTCTGAGTCTAGGGGTATTTTTCGGACATTTACTGGCTAAGGGAGCTATTTTTAATCATTTCTACAAGTTCTGCATATGATTTGAGATATTTACCTGTCTTGACTTTTGTGGGCCGTCAGATCTCTTTTTAAGGGCTTGGATAACTGCCACGCCCTACAGGGGTGTGGGGGGCCTGCAGATCCTTGCTGGGCTAGGCGAGATGGATCTAGCTGGTGATCCGATTAGGGTGGAGTCCAGCCAACCCGGTCGACCCTCACCAGTCGCCACCCCCTTTGCGCATCACGATACTCACAGGAACAGCGAGGACCATCTCCTTCCGAAAGCTCCTCCAGAGAACCATAGGCGGCAATCGATGGAGAAGAGGAAGGGCATCCCTAGTCATCTCTGAGTCTCAACCTGGTCTGCGATCTCTGGTCCACTTCCGATCTCCTTCTCGTAGAAGCTTGACTCCCTGTTCTTGCCATAGGAGCCGCCGTCGTGAGGGAAACAGCCGCCGTGAGGGAAGCCCAGACGCCGCCGTAGGAGATGGAACTGTGGCAAGTTCTGGAGCTTGTCCACCCAAAACGCTTGGAAGTTCTGAAGCTAACCCCCGAATGTGCTTGCGGTCTTCACAGGCGGTAGAGGGAAGACTTTCGGCTACCTCCAGAGGTTTTGCAAGCTTGATTGCTTTGACCCCTAAGGGTCACTGGCGTACAACTGCAGCAAGGGGAAATCGATTGGGGCTTTACTTTCCTCTGTCCCTCCTCTACGTATAACGTTGTCAAGGGATTCTAGGCGTCACTGCAAGATAGAACAACCCCTGGATTGCGGTATCCAGGCTCTGACGGCCGCTCCGAGAGCTATACTTCCTGCTCAACCAAAACCAATTTCCAGAACTACTCTGTTGCTTATTCTAAGGCTGATTGGTGTTGCAGGTAGAATCATATAGGTTGGGCGTTGGTTTTCTCAGTGAGGAATCAATCGGTTGGCCGCCCTACTCACCCCCTTCTCCCTGGGTAACTAGCTGCAAGGAGCCATGGAGAGAATTGAGAAGACAAGAGGTGTATCTCCCTCGTCCCTGCACTCCACGCCCCATCTGAGGGTTCATTGGAAAGATCCTACCATCATGGTGTACTTGGCGCGTGCATATGGGGCTGATCGTCCCTGAAATCATGGAGAGCAGGATGCCCAACCATGACCAGTCCCTTCTCCTGCAGGTTTCAGAGGTAGGTGACTAGGTCTGAACCGTTGGATCATAGTGACGCCCCAGATCGGGCCACGCCACACAAAAGCAGTGCCACCAGTCCTGAAAATTGCGTGACCTACTGAATGTCACGACTATCTCAACATTCATAGTCCTCCATGCATATAATTAGACATATATTTTCAATATTCAAACCATAATATCTTCACATAGGAACATGCTTTGACTTTGGAATTTTAACCAAAGATTCCTCTCAGTGTATAACACATTATGTAAGCATTTGGTACTAAAACTCTATAATTTCATCCATCAATTAAGATGATGTAGAGGGATTCATACATTAGGATATTGAACTCATACTATACATCTAATATCAACAATGCAACTTCAAATTACTTAGTATGTCAAAATGTATCCCATGTTTCATTATTCATTGGGACTTATTTCCATATGTCCTCAATTTGACTAAAACTTGTTGTTGATCACCTCCATGTACAAAAATGGCATAGAATTTAAAATATGACGTTATAGTCATACTTGTTGGTAAAAGAATCCATTTTTAAATAGAAGTCACGTGGCCTTGAAAAAAAAAACTAGGAATATAATTGGACCTCATATACTATATTGGTTATAGAAACCCTAAAAATCGGGTCATCACACCTCGCCATAGAGAGAGCAACCGAGAGAGAGAGAGGGTGCTGGGACTTGGGAAGTGGCCGTCGGGGTTCGTGAGGGTGAGAGGAAGTGAGTGACGGTCTTTATATAGGACTAGGGGGGATCTATCTAGGGTTTCTTATCCCCGTCGCCAACTGTTCCTCAGCCCAATTGGGCGTCTCACATAGATGCTTCCAGAGACCAACAAACTGGGATTGAGAGGGTTCGTGATCATCTCCCAGACTCAAAGAAGTTGTTTCCATGATCGCACATTCATTGGATTGTGAGAAAATCGAAGGGGAAAGTCCCCATGTATCCAGCCAGAGACCGAGCTCCACTGGAACTCAACGAGGCGTGGCGCATGTTGGATCAAGATCCAACGGCCCACATCTCATGCGTTCAAGCACAAAGGAAAGGATTTTCCTATTTATAAATATAAATCCTAATTTTTGAGGATAAATTGAAACAACCATAACTCCCAATCCATTACTCCTTTTTATCTCAAATTTTAAGGGAACCTCATTTATGATTTAATTTCTCATCATACCAAAATTGGGATCATTATCTAAAGAAAACGGGTCCTTTTCTTTAGTTGTAAGTTAACACTTAAATGTTTATATTTTCCACATAATTTCTCTTTCCCTAGCCATTATATTATTATCCTGAGTTCCTTGAACCTCAAGGAATCTTAATATTTTGAAATTCCATTTTTGTGAAATATTCCTTAGCCCTTTGTTCTTCTTTTATCTATTTTCTTATGTATTCCCGTATCCAATTGAATTCCTTTCTCTTTTCTTTTTCTTTTTCTCTCAATTGGGCTCAATAGCCAATAAAGCCCATTAAGAAAACAAACAAAGCTATTATGCATGAAAACCATTCAAATCAAATCATTAAATCAACCATTGATTCCATTTATCTTTTAAAAGGATATTTACAAATTTCATTACATGGTTTAGAAAAATGGGGTTATAACACAAACCCACTGTTATATTCCATGAAAACCAAGATTTATCGACCATTATACATAATGAGAATTTTTCCAGAACAATGCTTACATATTATTTTAGAATAAATAACATGGATGATGAAGCTCATAACTATCTATACAAGGAATTTCCTGAGCATTATGTATGTGATAAAAGCTCTAAATGTTGGAATAGAAGGAGACAATGTTATTCAATTGGTCGGATTGTTTTTGCCAAACCAATCAAAGGTGAACGCTACTACTTGCATTTTTTATTGAATCACGTCAAAGGTGTTAAATCTTTTGATCGTTTAAGAACTATAAATGGAGTTTGATACAACACATTCCAAGAAGCAGTTGAAAAAATGGGTTGGTTGGAGACCAACAATAACATTGAAGAATGCCTTGATGAGGCTGAGTTATTTCATATGCCTTCAAGTCTATGACAATTATTTTCTACTATAATTGTCTTTTGTGCATCAATAAGTCCAATAACTCTTTGGGAAAAATACAAGAACCAAATGAGTGAAGACTTTTTGAGAATGCATGAAGTGAAATGTGAAACAACATATAATGATGCTCTAAAGCACATCAACATGTGTTTAGAGTCAATGGGGAAAAGTTTATCAGACTTCCAATTGCCATCTATCATTCAAGATGAACAAGAGAGATTATATAAAGAAGTTGAAGAAGAACTAAAAATAGTTGTATCTGATGATGATTTTTTGGCAATTTCACAACTAAATTATGATAAGAGTTATGCTTATCACATCATTATCAATCCAGTAAACAATAATAATTCAGGAGCCTTCTTTATCGATGGTCCAGGAGGATATGGGAAAACATTCTTATATCATGCTTTACTTGCTATGATAAGATCACGTGGACAGATAGCACTTGCAACTGCATCATCAGGAGTAGCTGCATCTTTGTTACCTTTTGGTAGAATTGCTCACTCAAGGTTCAAAATACCATTGAATAGTGATGAAGAAAAAGTATGTAATATTTCAAAACAAAGTAGTTTGGGTGAGATGCTTTGACGAACTAAACTTATAGTTTGGGATGAGATATCCATGAAAAAAAACAATCAATTGAATCATTGGATCTCTTATTACAAGATATGACAAGCAACACATTACTTTTTAGAGGAAAAATCGTTGTCTTTGGTGGTGATTTTAGACAAATTTTACCTGTTGTTCCACAAGGAGGAAAAGAGTAGACAATTGAAGCAAGTTTTACAAAATCAAAGCTATGGAAACATGTTGAAAAACTACAACTGAAGACAAACATGAGAACCATGTCAGATACCTCTTTTGGCAAATATTTACTTTTTGTTGGAAATGGCACATCAAAGACAATACATGGGGATCAAATTGAAATTCCTGAGTACATGGTGATTCCATTTAAAGATGAAGTATCTTAAAAAAATGAATTAATACAGACAGTCTTTCTACAACTTACTATACACGAGGACATAATGTATTCCCTTACAAATCTTGCAATTTTGACTACAAAAAATGAATTTGTTGATGAAATAAATAATTTATTGATTGAAGCATTTCCAAGAGAAAGGAAAGAATTCTTCAGCTTTGATTCAGCTATTGATGGTAACAATCAATTCCAAGAAGAAGAATTTCTAAATTCATTGACTCCTTCTGGGCTTCCTCCTCACAAATTGGTGCTTAAAAGAAATTGCCTAATAATGCTGCTTAGAAATATCGATCCCTTTTCTGGTCTTTGCAACGACACAAGACTTATTTGCAAGAGCTTCAACAAAAATATCATCCACGCTGAAATATTAGTGAGACATAGGAAAGGACAAAGAGTATTCATACCAAGGATTCCATTGATGTCGAAAGATCATGAGAAATTACCATTTTCCTTCAAAAGATTGTAGTTTCCAGTTCGATTATATTTTGCTATGACAATTAACAAAGCACAGGGACAAACTTTAGACAAAGTTGGAATATATTTACCTCAACCTGTATTCTCTCATGGTCAACTCTATGTGGCTTTATCTAGAGTAAAATCACAAATGGATCTTAAACTTCTAATCAAACCATCTTGCATGCAGAATAAATGTACACTGGCAAGAAATATAGTGTATACTGAAATATTATCTGTTGTCGGTATAGCTCAGGTATAAAAATACACCCTCTATAAGTTAAACATTTATGATATCATGTACTGCAACCTATTGCCATTGACATGTTTACAATTTTTAAAAGGATGGGAAAAGCTTACAAACTACTACATGAGATAAGTCAAAGTCTTCCATTTTGGATTGTGAAAGTAAAGGTTACTGACATGACAAATCCTGCATCATCAAAAGATAGTAGACATTCATACTGGAGACTATTCTTCGTGGATGAAAATGTATGAGTTATGATATGTTAAATTATCCATTTTATTTAGACTTGAAATAATCAAATATGTCTCCCTACATTTTAGGGAATGAAGATACAAGCAGTGATATTCAATGATGATATTGAAAGATTCAAAGACAAATTTGTGATCAATGAAACTTACTACATTTCAAGAGCTACATTGTCTTTACTTAAACATAGTACTATTCTGGCAAGCCAACAAATCACAAATGTCAGATGATACTAAAAAATTTTACAACGTTGGAAGGAGCAGAAGAAAATATATCATATGAAGAGCCAATAAAGTTTGAGAACTTATCTCTAGTAGATTTCTTGAAGTTGGAAACAATTCCACCAGAACTTGGTATTTCAGTTCATTTAAATATTCCACTATACTGACACAAACATATGTATTTGTTTTACTAATAACATGCTAATAGGGGAAAATTACATAGATATAATTGGCATATTCATGAAAGTTCTTCCAAAGCAAGAAACTAAGAGAAAACGAGATCAATAGGATGTCACCTTTCGGGATATTCTCCTAATAGATACTTTGTAAGTTTAAATCTAGGTATTTTTTGAATATTAATCAAGTAAATTTTTATCATATCTTAGACATTTATACAGCTTGTAGGTCGTGCACTTATCAATGTGGGGGCATTTCATGTCAAACCAATGTGAAACATTAGTACAACTTGCAGACAATAAGCCTATCATTGCTGCAAAAAAATTGATTTCAAAGGATTTTTATGGTAAAACTTATCAATCTCAACAATTTTATAATTCACTTATAATTTTTCACTCACTTATAATATATGTACAGGAAAAAGAACTTTATCGACTAGCAGAGAGACAAAGATACTGATAAATCCTGATATTCCAGAAGTCAAAGAACTACAAGAATGGTATTTTAGTTACTTTGTACATTGTTATTTTATAAGATATATTGACACCAAAACTTTTATACAGGAAAGTAGCTCATTCTGGTATACTTGAAGATGCTATAACTGAGTATAATAAGAAAATACTTACGACTACATCAATTGCAGAGGTTCTAGCTTCCACAAATTAGGTAATGAATAATTTCTTACCACATACATTCAATTCTTTTTATATTCCATGTGATATTAACTTGCCGAATTTATATATGAAAGTATATATCTAATAAAGCCAACCAAAATTACTATCTTAACCCAACAAGACCTTTGGTACATGGCTTGCAACAAGTGCCACAAGAAAACCAACACAACATATGCTACAAAGTACTTTTGTCAATACTGTTACCAAGAATCAACTGCAAGACCATGATAAAAATATGATATTTAGCTAGATTTGACTTCTATATACATGCCATCATATATTTTTATGTTGTTTCAGGTGTATTCTCAAGCTTCAACTAGAAGATTGTACTGGCATAACACAATCTACTTTATTCAGAAAATAAGTAGAAAACATTCTTGCATGTGATCCTAACATTCTAATGACACTTGATCCTATGGTACATATTAGTAATGTGTCTTCTTACCATGATCACACTCTTACTTTATTTTTATAACATGCAGGAACAATATAACCTTGTTGAAAAATGGCAAAATAAACTCTCTGACATGCATCCACTGTTCGAAGTACAAGTTGATAAGAAGTACAAAAGTGTCATCCAATTGAGAATCTTGAAGATCCAACATGAAGCTAATGCTTAGCCTTTTACTATGAAACTAAGTTTTTCTATCTTTTTTGTAATGTTGTATGTAAATATGAAGGATAAAGTATTTTATCCAACATGAAGTCAATGCTTAGCCTTTTTAATATGATACTGAGTTTTTCTATCTCTTTCGTAATGTTCTATGTATAAATAAAGAGCAAAGTATTTTAGAATGATATCAATGTTTGATTTAGTATTTGTAGTATGCTATGTGAATATAAAGCACAAACTTTACATTAAATTTCATATTCTAATTTTAATTTCGTGATTGCACAATTATAAGTTATGCATGTGCTTAGCATGTGCACTCTACTAGTACCTATAATAAAAGAGAGTCAGGAGGCTGTGTGTCTGTTAACCGAGCTGCTGTTCGGAGGTAGTGCAACACATGTACAGCGACGGTAGTGCAACACGTGATTGTATGCCCGACTAATCCTGAGTGGTAATTGTTCCCGATGGACATTCATTTGTTTATTAATTTTAACAAATCAGAACAACACTGGATGTCCTACGGGTTTGCCACGTTTCAAAAATGTTAACGTGTGCAATTAACATTTACTACAGTGTTATGGCTGACACCGCATGTTTGCATGCTTTGTATATAATCATCTGCCAAATACCGTCAGGGTAATTACTCCGTCCACTTCTGTGTTCGTCGACACAGTAAAAGACATGTGAGGGTTCATTTGCTTTAGTGTGTTGCAGCTGTCTTCCTTGCTGGTTAATTCTTATGTCATCGCTACAAATAAAGGAAGCTATTTCTATATTTCCCCATCTGTGTTCTGCTACGTGCAGTTTCTACACTGAAGCGTTGCATATTAACATGTACAGTTTTTTTATTACAGAATGAATCGTCATCGAAATATCTACTAAAATTACTGTCCTCCTGGAAGCTCATAAGGTGAGAAAAAAACAGAGATTCCACTGTGTCTTCCCTTCCGCGTTATTCGTGACAAACATCTTTTCTGCTTCATGCACTTATGTTCCGCTTTATTCGTGACAAACATCTTTTCTGCTTCATGCACTTATGTTCCGCTTTATTCGTGACAAACATCTTTTCTGCTTCATGCACTTATGTATTCATTTGTTGTTGGCTATATTACGTGCTATAGGTTAGCAAATGAAGTCTGCCTTTTATGCAACTGCTTGCTCTTCACAACTTAATGTTGTACGTTGTCAAAGTTGCATGATAGTTCTGAGCTACGGAGAGACTTTGCTTATCCTATCATACACCACGTGTGTATTTTTATGAGCATTTATGTGCACCCACAAACAAAATTATAGTGTTAGAGGTCTCCAGGTGTGTTAATATTAGGGGTGTAAACGGTGCGGGTCGCACGGTACGGGTCTGGTCATACCCATACCCATATCCATCTAATTTAGCGGGTCCGGTTCCGGTTCTAGACCCGCATAATACAAAATCTGGACCCCCACCATACCTATACCCGTAATAATAGCGGGTATGCGGATAAGCGGTTCTATAAAACGTCATATTTTTATGTAAGAGAAATGACTATGATATATATATTTAACACAACAAGATATTGTTATCATATAGTATATTAATATGTAATAGTTATATTAGACAATGATGTATTCTACACAATAACATTAATTGAGTAATTGTTTACATATTTGTAGTCATGGTCATAACATTTAATTTATGTATAAAGTAATGTAAATTAGTAGACATTTTGATTTTAAGTTTACATATGATGTTCATTATTGTAACTAGAATAGTTAATTCTTAATTATATGACTAGTCTCAACCTTATTGTGGTTAGAGTAGGATATAATCTCAATAATTATATTAGTTAGACTAGTAAAGTATGATATATATAACACATTATTTTAGTAGTTAGTTATGTATAGCGGGTACACGGGTCTAGCGGGTCTGGGTCCAAGCATACCCATTATTGGACCTGATTATATGCGGGTCCAAGGGTATATGGGTCCAAGGGTATGCGGGTATAAAAAATTAGACCTATGACGGGTTTTTTAAGGATCCGGATTTGCGGGTCCGCAGGTCTACCCGTACCCATTTACAGTTCTAGTTAATATACCGTCATTGGGATCTGATGTCTGTTTCATTGTCACACTATGTACAAGTACCTAACAGCTACGCCGAAAGACCATCCACAGTCTTAATCCCATATCAGAAAGTAATATAATATAAATCAGTCAGAAAATGGAATACACGGTTTTGTGTGTAACCTAGAAGCACCGTCACGTTGCAAAAATTATAATATATGGTTTCACAAAGGTCAAGAGTGTGATTATTGTGATGCATCACTTCTTTGTTTAAGTGCAACTATCGAAACCAACAACAATATTAAATGGCACGGTTCGAGAAAGTAACTATACATCTATCATTTATATAACATTTTTTTCATCAAGCGACTCTAATTTTATTGGATCACATTTATAACATACGCTTTTGATATCGTTTATGTTTATATATATGCAGAATAGTATTATATGGTTTTTTCAAGCTGTGCTAAGCACATGAATATATTCTTACATACAAAAACAATGTTAAGTCGTGTGCAAGTAATTAGATATTTATAATAATCATAGAAATTGGTTATTAAATTAATCTAAGGTATTTGTTCTTAATTTAGTTTGCATGTGAATATATATACTAATATATGACTATATTTTATATTTTGTATACCTATTACATGTTTATACAATATCATATGTATAAAACATGGATACCGTACATATTAATTGGTTTATATTTATAAATATTAAGTAATATGATTGTCGAAACTTTTTTCGACATAATTCTCCGTTTACATTATCTAAATGATTCTACATATAATAGTATACATTAACGTCTCAATATATTTAGTTAGATTTGCATAAGAGAAATATATTTTCACTAATATTTATACATTAAGATTTCATCAAATCACGCATGCGTGCTAATTAAATATATCTCATACCCATGAAAATTGATAATCTAATGTAAGTGACATAACTATTCTTAACTTTAGTTTACATGTGAATATACATACTAATATATAAATGCATGTTTCATTTTTATATACTTATCAATTTGCTAAAACAATCATTTGAGTAGGCTCAACATAGGGAATACCCTAACCCCGTTGAATCGGGATTTGGCCATCCCGATTGTCGGGCGGCATGCGATCTACCTGTTGAATCTGATTGGGAGCTTGTGGACATAGGGTGAACGCAATCTCCCTGCCGTCGCCGTCTGATCAAATTCTCACTCCCCGTGTTACGACTGACTACGGGCGCCTCTCCTCTTGGCTCTAACAACCATTGGCTTCCTGGATGGATTGGTTTATCAATTGGCAAAACAATTATCTGCCTGTCACTCCGATGTAGTGAGATGGATCACCATATAATTTTGTTTTGGTGAAAAATGACACCTTGCAAATATTATCTATCATTGTACAAAATGTCATAATAATATAAATTGACAAGGTGGCGAACTTGGTGTTTGGTAATAGCATTTAGCAACTGACTGCTCCCGAGATATCTGATCTGTATTAGATTAAGTCGATAGCATAACACGTGCTTAGCACGTGCCTTCTGACTAGTACTAAAAGGAGACCGTGTTTCTTTATACGGAAGATTGGTATGAACTAAGGTGTCAAGCTGTTGGGCGTTCTAATATGCATTTACTAATATGCGTGGAGTAAACAGCAAAGCCCGGAAAGCAAGCATCGAAAAGTTGAAAAAGTATGTGAAATATGCGTCAAATAAAACTGCAGCCTGGAAAGCAAACAAGTGAGAGACGGGAAAAGCAGACATGTATATATAGGAAAAAAGCAGTCACCTGTCTTTATTTATAGGGTTAATTATAGTAGATAGTAGACCACCAACTCCCGAGAAAGGGTAGAAGAATGAGATCAACGTACAAAAAAATATATATTAAGCAACCACTCAAGCAGGAATGAATAGCAAGCAGACAGGCTCGCTTATTCATAGGGTTACTATTAGTAAGTAGAAACAGCAAGCATCGCCCGCGCTGGGGTTTTGCTCGGCCGTATCCGCTCGCGAACATCCGCCCGCTCCCTGTGTCTTGCTTTTGTGTGCTGCGACGTGGCTTTCTTCTGGCGGCTCTTCCTTCGTCGTTCAAATCTTTACCTGGTGGCGCCGGCAACAAAAGCCACTTCTTTTCACAACGGCGGCCGCCAGGTTAAGAGGCTGGATTACCTAGTGGCGCCGCCGGCAACAGCTGCTACTCCTCTTCGCCAACAGCCGAATCCAGGTAACCTGTTTCTCTTGCTGTTGTTCCTGCTTCCACCCCCTCCTCTTCTTCATCGTCCCTCTCCTCCTTCCCGTTTGGCGGGTACCAGGGGCGAGGTGAGGATAGTGAGATAAGAAAGCCCTGACGTGTCTTTGGCAATCACAGGAATTAGACTGGGCAAGCAATCCGCAATGCCATGGACCGTAGAGGCTTGGCGGGTCTTTGGTATTCGGGAAATAACGAGCAAATTAGACGGGGCAAGCAATTCACAACGCCCTGGGCCGTAGAGGCGAAGGGAAAAGGCGCCGGCTATGTCCGTCATGTCCTTTTTGGGGGAAAGCAGATGACTAGTGGAATATATGAAGCAGCAGCGGGAGTAGCAGGCCAGCTTGGCAGATGATTACGTGTGGCTGGCTGCTGCTCTTCATGGGAGCTGGGCGAAGGTGCCTTCAGAGCCAAGGGACCTCTGGATACCGAGGCCGTTGGAGCTACTAGCTACCACAGTTGTGGCCATGTCAACTCATCTCTTCAGTACTGACCACGTCCTCGGGGTCAGACTATGTTTCAAAGTGTCGGCGTCCATTATACTTCATTCATTGGCTGGGCTGCCGACCCAAGAAACCAAGTCATCTGACGCAACGTGGTTCTTAGAGGATCATGCAAAATTGGTCAAGGGTTCGATCTGGGAATTTGGAGGTGGGGAGTGTCGGTTTCTCTTGCGCCTGTAGATCCACTAGAATTGGGGTCGGTGGTGTCCCGTGGTGCTTCTTTGGTTGGGAGATGTGATAAACCTGCTGAATCTTCCAGGTGGGTGCGAGTTGCAGACAAGAAGCCACTGTACCCATGCGGCCATGCCTTTGCAAGATAAGAAAGGGTCGCCCCCAGCTTATGGTTGGGATGTTTAACAACTCATCTTTGGTGGTGAGCTTGTGTTAATCTGACCAACCTCGTAAACTACCATGTTTATTGGCTTGCTGCCACATCCTTTTCTATATTACAAGTGTTCGAGTTGAGCTGCCGCTCATATGGGACCTAAAGCAATTCAACACTACATATATAGCTTTGATGGAAGGGGTAGTATGACCACAATCTGGAAAGGGCTTGTATTTGGTTGCATAGTGGAGAGATGTATGGAGTAATCTATTCGTCACCTTTGTCTCACCATTCATTTGGGGGATGGCAAGCAGAGCTGAAGAAGAGCTTGGTTACTAGTGTTGAAAATTTAACACTACAGTTGCTTTGAAAACTTTCTGTCACTCGCTATTGTCATTGGAAAGGGTGTTTTTGTGGGTTCAAGTGGGCATATTGTCTCGGTCTATTCGCTGGTAAGTCTTTCTTACAAGTTGACGCTAAAGTTCTCACAAATGTTATCAAAGATTGAGGGTGGCTGTAGGAGCCGGTGAAGCTAAAAATAATTTTGAAAGGCCTCACAATCTGTCAATAATTGCTTGACATCTTTGTTGAGTTGAGACCCAGTCCGTTGAAGACTTGAAGTTACATCTTTTTTGCAGCAGGAGTGTCCTAGTTTTGACACATTGTGGTTGTCGAGAGCTATGACATCCTGGAGAGTTGAGTCCCTTGTTGAAGGTATACTTACAGGTATAGTGATCCCTTGTGATATTTTGGGTGGTACTTGAGGATGTTTTCCAAGGTGCTAGCCTCTCGTTTGTCCACCTGTAGCAATTATGGTTTAAGGACAGTCATATAGAAGGGGATTTTAGTTGTGATATATTGGGGGAGTGAATTAGCAACACAGACTGTAACGCCCCTCCAAGCACATACATGGCAACGGAAGCAAACCCAATGTTGTCAATAACATGGGTCACTTGGCTCGGAGGAACATTACAAAACATGATACTCAAAAGCAATAAGATAGGTGAAACACCATGCATTCAACTCAAAATATAGATTCATACACTGTTCATAAAAAGGAAAAGACATAACTATCTCATCCGATATCAAAACCTATTACATGTAGGCTAAGCAAAACTAAAGCATAAACTATCTCATCTTGATTTCAAGTCTAACACATGTAAGATCAAAAAATCTAAAACATGGAAAGATAAACTAGACTAGAGGATCTACTGACTGGTAGATGGCACCCCACCAAGTCTAGCTTCTTAGTCTTTCCTCGAGATGTATGTTCCTCGCTTAAGCTCCTTCCTTATTCTTTCCTCCTGCGGACATCACGTCCCCAGCCATGCATTCAAAACGGAAAACACGTTAGAGTAAGCGGCATTGAGTATTATTATACTAACATAATAATTGGCAACAAGAAAAATTATAAAAGTAACTGGACAATAAATTCTTGATTCACGTAATATGCTCTTAATGGTTAATTATAATGTCCTCTACTCTTATGCACCAACTGTGCTCATAAGGCCCGTAGGCTTAACTGATGTTCCACTTGAACTCATGATTTGCACAAATGTGCCATAACTATGCTCCACTTGAGCTCATGATTTGCACCTGAGTGCCATAATTATGCTCCACTTGAGATCATGATTTGCACCTGAGTGCCATAATGTTCCATTTGAACTCATAAGGCCCGTGGGCTCAACATTAACATAATGAGGACAAAATAATGTAATCAATTATATGATTAATCAATAACTTGGCAGTTCTTCACTTTAATTGAATTTCGTTTGATCATGACAGAAGTTCTTGAACATAAAACTTTAAAGTATAGGCATCATATAATAACTTTTGGGGAACATTAATTCAAGGTCTTTCTGAAAATTGAATACATAGCTATCACATGGTTTAACTTGATCATCATGATACAATAATCTTAAAGCAATTGAAAACCATTACTTAAATACTCAAGGTGCATGGACCTACTTACCTTTATTGGAGCAAACCCTAATTTCGTCTCCCTGATTCTGAGTCGAGTCCTAGGTTCCTGAAATTAATCATGGTTTGCATTCATTATTAATTTAATTACACCTTAAACCCTAATTGTCTCAAACCTGACACTTTGTGAAAACCAAACCAAAACATGTCCCAAAACTCTGACTGTTGGATAGATCTCGAAAAATTGAGCAAAATTCATGTATAACTTGTCCCCATACGATCTACCAATCAAAAGATACAAATTTATTAAGATTATGCCTATTCTGACCAATCAAGAAGCTCGAAATTTCCACATGTGTAATTGTAAACCAAAATCTCTGATGAGTTGGGCCAATCGGATCGCTCCTTGCTTCCGCGTGGGTCCGGGACCCACGCCTGGCTGGACCAATCAGAGTCAGCCACATAAGTGAGGAGCCTCCTTTTGCTCATCCTTGCAGAAACGAGAAATTGAAGGAGGAGAACCTGATTCAGGGGGAATCAGGGAGATCTTGACTGGGAGCCAATTGCTCAAAACTGCGAAAACCCAAGAAATAAACTGCGGAATCATCAACCGCATTTCACTCCGGACTCGGCGAGGCAAAAAACAAGCGTTGCGATGCCTAGAACATTGAGATGCAACCTCCAGTTCGCGAAGAACAAAGCGAGGTCTGGTTTCGTGAAATCAAGGGAAAGCCTGTGAAGACGAGAATGACAAAACGACCAAGCGTGAGGGATCCAAAGACAAGCTTTAGGCGTCGAAGAGCTCACCGGAACATACCCAAACCATCAAGGATAGCTGTGTCCTCGTGGCCCGCCGGAGAACAGAGAGCAACTTGGAAAAACTGTAACATGTGGGAAACCAATCGGAAACCACAAAGAAACACAACTATAACGATCGAAGCACGATCCCAGGTGTGAGGCGACAATGGGGTACACAATTCCCTGGAGACACACAGATATGCTGAGATGAAGAGCGGCGACGCTGTGCAATCGGCGGCTACAAGCCCCGATGATAGGAGAGAAAGCGGGGTGAAACAACCTTGCGGAATTGAAGAACAAGGGGTCAGGATGCTAACCTGCCAGCCAATTCGTCGAGGGCGGCTGGAGGAGGTCGGGGCGAGGTGCAGGTCGCCGGAGGTGTAAACTGAGTAGTTGGCAACGGCAAGGGGCGCGAGCGGCGAAATTGGGCAAAGAGGACAGGTATTCTAGGGCTAGCGGACATTTTGGACTAACTTTAAATAGATTTCACTGTTCGCAGATCGTTCAAAGAAAAAGGAGCGGCGGAGGAATCCTTGCCCTTTTGGGCATTTCCTATTAGGGCACAAAATCCCTTTGAACAAGGGATCAATGGATTCGTGGCTCGCTCCCGGTCGCAACGGTGAGGAAATCATCGAAAACCACAGTCTGTGGTGGGAGAACCGAGCCGGACAAGTTGCACCTGAGACCTGCCTGTGCCTAGTCTCCTACCCGAGGTAGGAGACGGGTCCAGTGCCCTCGAATCGTCATCCGACGGTCCGGACAAATGGCATATTCAAGTGAAGCGCGTGATAACGAACTATAGGCGAAATAAACAAAATATTCGCGCGACATTCAAAATAACGAGAAACCATATGAAATCGACATTGATTAAATCAATTAATGTCACATTTAGGGCCTAAACCATATAGAAACTCCCTAAATTCATTAGAGGGGTCAAATGAAGCCCAAATGACTTCAAATTTTGACCACATGCTAATTAGAGGGTCTAGAATCTCTCTATCCAATTGTATTTGCATTTTGTTGCTCTTTTGTTCATCAATTTTATGTAGGTTTCTAATTTAATACATGCATTATAAAAATGCGACATTGATAGAATTATCATTTACTAAATGAGCTATTTAAGCCAAAGCTAGGTTTATGAGATTATTTGGTCATATATTGGACTAAGAGGTTCCATTGAATTCCATTTTGTTAGCTAAAAGCTTAAACTTGCAAGCTAGGGTTTCACATTAAGGTACATTAATAGATCTAGGATTTTGAGGATGTTACACAGACACTCTTGGTTTTACTCAACTAGGAAGTCAAATTCTAAAAGCTTTTTGAAAGAGGGCTTTGTGTCAGAGAGTGGATACTATGCTCCAGTAAGTATCCAATGTTCTTGTGTCTCTTGTAGAGTATGAGTCTAGATTTCAAAAGGCATTATTTCCATATTTGTCAAGGCAGCTAGGCGATTCTTCTAATCCAAGGGTGCCTAGGGTGTTTAGGTGTTTGTAGGCGTTTATTTTTGTATTTATAAGTTTTTGACATATAATCATCTAGTTTACACATACATATTATAGTTATATTCATTTATATGTATCATAAAGTCCTTATATATTGATTTTCTCAAAGCTTAATCCATCCTAAGTTGACCCTAATTTGAACCTAACATGGTCTAAACTAGACACAACTAACCCGAATTTGGCCTAACTTGACCTAGTTAGAATTAACATGAACAATTAGGTCTAACTTCTCATAATTTACCCTAAAGTGACTGTAGTCAGACCAAATTTTGTAACTCAAGACATAATTTTGACAAACCAGATCTAATTTTGCAAATTCAGACCTAATTTTGACAAATTAGACTTTACTTTTCCTAAATCAAACCTTATAGGCCCTATATGATGCATGCTTATTTGCTTTGATTTGACCTAATTCATGCTAATACACCCGTAAAGTGCTTAAATTGGCCTAAAAAGGCCTTAGACGCCCATGAGATCACCTAGGGATATGGGCAACTAGTTTAGGCAGGGAAGAGGGTGCCCTGTGCCTTGGCACGCCGAGAAGACACATAAACGGGCGACTATTATAGCTGGACTATTGTAAATATGACTGTTTCCCTTTGTGGATTGTATGCACAATTGCTAAGTACTCTTTTTATAGTTGGAAAGCCCATGCTGATGAGTGTAGAGTTGATTATACGTAAGCAATAAGTTGGTTACATTGCACTAGGACCACATCAACGCAGGTTACGAGGGCCTAAGTGTCACAATCAAGTACAAATGGATCAACACAAATTTAGGTAGGGGCATAATTGGTGGTTGAATGGAGCTGCCTTGAGGTTGGTGATGACACTGTTTGCTGTTAGTGATTGTTTAAAGTTTTTTTGCATAGGAGATGTTTCAACATCACTAGCTGCACATAGTTGTAGATGGACTTTCGATAGTAACTTACTAGCCCGAGGATGCCTCATAACTTCTCAATGGTTGATGTTGTAGTCAATCTATAAGGATTGTCAACTTGGGCACATCTGCCCAAACACTTTGCCATGTGTGAGGGTAGGTTACCGTGGGCACCAAGAAGGCACTGTTCTGCGTGATGTGTAAATGAGCCTCCAACAACGTTGTGTACAACTTGAAAGTGATAGAGATGGTCATGCTCTGTCTTTGTGTAAATTAAGAATCACATAAAAGACTAAAATGAACTTGCACGGAGGTACAATTAATTTTTTTGTTTATCATCCTTTCAAAGATGCATGGTGTGTTGTAGATGCTAAATGACGTTAATCAAAATTCAGAACATCTCTTGTGCATCTAGAAGCTGCCTTGTTGGTTTCGGCTTCTTGCATTTGAATATGATGCTAGCCAACATTGATGTCCATCTTGAAGAGGAGCTCTGTACCTTCGAGCTCATCTGATACTAACTCGTCGATGAGAGGACGGGGAAGCGGTCACCTGCCATTTGTTTGTTGAGGGCTTTGTAGTTAATACAAAATTTTCAAATCTTTATTAGTCTTGTATGAGAAGTGTCTGAGTTAACTAAAGTTTGGGGTGGATGTGTCCGAACAAGGTTGTGCCACTTCTTCTAACAGTGCCTAGGGCTAGGGGTCGTTGCAGACATGCTATTGACTCTATGGCAGCTATTGCTAGGTGAGTGTTCTGAAATGCGTTCTATGTGAGTGCATATGTGTGACAAATTCAAAAGCAGCCATGATCAGAGTACGTGGGCTGTGTCCACATATGAAGCCGCTTAGGCTCCACATTCTCGGGACTCATGATCCCACATATAGCCTTAACAAAACCCCTCACACTCTCGCGCACAGGAACCCAACACTGAGGTGATCACAACTTAAGGCTCTACCGCAACTCCTACGACA
Source organism: Alisma plantago-aquatica (assembly GCA_963693085.1). NCBI lineage: Eukaryota > Viridiplantae > Streptophyta > Magnoliopsida > Alismatales > Alismataceae > Alisma > Alisma plantago-aquatica. The sequence continues at coordinate 718,858,318 of OY856411.1, read as the reverse complement.
GGGCCAACCTCTTCCTCCTCTGATGGCGGCAAGGACCCTTCTTCTGCGTGATACAACCACCTCCTCCCATCTTCTTGAGGCCGCCTACGAAGGGAACCAGGAAATTCTCTCTTCCACCCACTCTACTACTTGTCTTCTTCCTTTCTACTAGGTAATGATCATCCCCCCCCCCCCCCCAAGGAAATGCATGTGTTATTGGAGCCCTACCCCTCATCCCATACCATAGAGAAAATGAGTCTGTCCCCTACATCCTTTGGAGCTGTACACCTTTCATCCCGACCAGAAAGAGGAGACAGACAGGTTACGCATGGGTTGGATCCATTCATGAGCATAAAGCACCTAATTACTCCTTTTTTGGGGGATATCTGGTGGGCCCTTTGGCGATGGGGTCTTTTGATGACGCAGCTTGGCTTGATTTGTGCCTTCGGTTTGCTTAAGCAAGTTCTTGTTATCCAGCGAATAGGCAGTCTAACCTTCCTATGCCTGAGCCTGTTTGGCCCCTGTGAACATACTATAAAACCACTAAATTACCAATGGTGTCCCTTTCTGGTTCTACGCATTGATGGGCAGATGTGGTTCAAGCTGCCACATATCGAAACAATGATTTTGAACCATAAATTTGATTGAAAAAATGTTTTATCGCTTTCCTTATGTCTATAAATCTATTGAAAAGAATAACAAGTTTGGCTAATATTTGTTTGCTCTTTCTTTAGTTTATAGTTCTGCCAGTCTTTTATAACAATAATAATATTTTTTGGTATTCAACAAGTATGTTGGACCGCATGTACTCATTTATTACCATCTCTTTGGAATGCAGGACATAATATGGGGAGCCAAAATAGAGAAGCCAGAAATTTTGATGAATATATGAATACTAGCTTCTTTGGATCAGTGTGGGCTGTTCTCCGTAAATTACTTTTCTCTGTGTTGTCAGTTGGGCCCTTGCCTAAGCATATAGCCTTCATTTTGGATGGAAATCGGAGATTTGCCAAGTCCCACAATTTAGAACAGGGCCATGGACACAGGGTTGGGTACTCGGCACTGAAATCTGTCCTCCTGCATTGCTATGAGCTGGGCATAAAGTATGTTACCATTTACGCCTTCAGTATTGACAATTTCAATCGGAAACCTGATGAGGTGGAAGACTTGATGACACTCTTGTTGGAGAAGATCGACGAGCTGCTCAGCGAAGAGGGCCTTGTGAGGAAGCATCAGCTAAGGGTCAACTTTTGGGGTAATTTGGGACTGCTGAAAGAGTCTGTCAACTTAGCTGCTAAGAAGGCCATGGCTGCCACAGCTCGGAATGAGGGTCCTGTTTTGTCAATATGTGTGGCCTATACCTCTACAGATGAAATAACACATGCCATTGGAGAATCGATTAAGGAGAGGATTAAAAAAGAAGGCCTGAATGGGCCTTCCCTTGACTATGGGGAGAGGAAAATTTCTCTGGAGGACATAGAGAAGAACTTGGATACTGCTGATTGCCCCGATCCAGATATCGTAATTAGAACATCAGGTGAAGCTCGTCTAAGCAACTTTCTGCTTTGGCAGACTACTTACTGCCATTTGCAAAATCCTAGTGTGCTGTGGCCACAATTCTCTTTGAAACATTTGGTATGGGCGATCTTGCAATATCAGAGAGTCCATCCTTGTTTGGAGAAACTCAAAAAGATTTCATAGAGGTGATTCAGATCAACCAGAATAATGAAACCGCTGTTTTCCACCGCTAAAGCAACATGAAGTGAATTCAAGGTCAGTAGAGACATTTTTGTTGTTCTATACTTGGGCTGAAATTTGTACCACCCAGTATCTAAGTACTCATGCACCTCGAGTTACCTCATAATTATTCCCTTGAGATGGAATATCCATTATAGGCAGCATTATTTATGCGACTTCAATATATGCTGTACCAAGATGAACTAGCGGAGGTAGATCTATTGGTCTTGATAAAAATATAATTGCATTGGATCTACAATGGCTGGTACATATATTTGACAAGGCATACATTTTTGATGCAAATTGTTCAATTTTCTTAGTAGAGATTCAGCTAGCAGCGAATTTCTATCTTTGAAGTCATATAATGTTGTATTTACAACCATTTTGGCTCTTGAAGCTCAATGTCGATAATTCAACTTAGGGTGATCTAAAATCCTTCCATGATGTAGAAGATGTGATGCACATGTTCTTTTTATGTAAAAAGATTTACATGTAAAATAAAAATCAAAATTTGTTTTCTCTTAAGCTATTAGAGTCTAGATTAAGTAGTCAATTTAGATTCAACCTGTAGTATGACAAAATCCTTATTGTATAGTATCTTTTATGTTTTTTACATTTTGCAATTAGGCTATCAATTTATTTGATTTTCACAACTTACAACACATTAATTTAGTGCCTCTCTGTACGTTGATACTGGTACATAGAATTTACTTTTGACTTCTACCGCTTATTACATAGACTGGCTCAAGGAATGAAATATCGCCGATATACCGGTCGAAATATCGATACCGACACCATCGGGTATCGGTTTGAGCAAGTCTACTGCTGGTACCGCAAATATCGATATACCGGTGGACTTACCGCCACTTACCGCCGAAAACCGAGGGTTACCGCTGCAAAAAGCCCAACTTACGGGCGATATAGGCGGTATGCCGCCCGGCATGCCGATATTTGCGAACCTGGTGCTTGCTGCTGCTGTTTGAGTGGAGTTTCTTGGAGATTTGAGGTGATTTCTTTCCTTGGAGCTCGAATCAGCCCCGATCAAGGTATGTTTTCTTAATTTATTTCATTTCTCATCTTCTCTAACCCCTCCCCTCTCTATTTTCTTCTATTTTCACCATAGAACTTCTCCAAATTCTCTAAATACACCCAGAATCTAGATCTACTCCTAAAAACTTAGGATTAATGCTATTTAACAATAGATCTATGATTAATTTATGTAGATATACTAATGTATCACTAGATCTACTACTATTAATTAATATTATCACATAATTTCACTAATTAATATAAAATTCGTAATAATACAATAAGTACTATTAATAATAGGTATCTAACTTAGGTTTAGTAGAAAAAGTTGTACCAAATACTAATATGAACAAATACAAACAAAAATATACTACAAATAAATATATTTTTCGTTTTTTCATTTATTAAAAATGCTGAAAATTAAAAAAAATGCATTTTTTTTGTTTTTTTTGTTTTTTCTACAAATTTATGTGTGTTAGTGTAATATAAGATGGAATGAGTAATTTGTAACACATCACTTGCCTTAATACTAGATAAATGACAGATTTTTTATTTTTTATCCTGGATATCATGCCCCAACATGGGTATCCTGGATATCATGCTGAACCACCACCAAGATTACAATTAGAACTTGGACCTGGTATGGGATATCACGAAGCATACTCTGTCCGTAGCCCTTATGGATGCTTTCGGGTGAACACCGAAGCATACTCTGGTGATGGAGGTCAAACATGGAGTGGTGGGCATACTACAATTTATCCTATTGCCGGTTATCCATTACAACCTGAAGCTCCTCAAACATGGGCTCCTCCTGCTTCTACAACTACTCAACCTCAAGCTCCTCAAGCAAGGGCACCTCCACCTGCTTCTACTCAACCTCCCTCTATTTCAGCAACAAAGGAAAAATATCTAAAAGATTTGGAAGAACATTTTCCGAAGTTTGGGATGATGCAGTTTGCCAATCCTGAAGTGTATGGGGAACATGTTGTTTCATACAACAAGTCTTACAGAAGTTACATGACATGGGAGCAATATGTGGAGCATATGAACAACATATTGTATCGAGAACCAGCGCGCCACTCAACATACAACTGATGTGAGTTAGTAATTTACTACGTTGTTATATGTTTGTTGTAAATTGGATATTATTGCATAAGTGTGTTAACATGAGTTTATAGATTGTGCTAGTAAAATTTTAGATCTTAATTCTTGCATTTTGTCATCGATATCTTTCATCGAAATCTCCAAAAAACAGGACATATTCCTTAACTCACATGATTGACCCCCCCCCCACACACACATACCCAATATAGAATTTTATTGCATAAAACGTTGCATCTAGGTGTTGAGACCACGCCTGTAAAATTTCATGATTTAATTCGTTCATTTTGGCGTCGGTATGGCTAGGATTGCATCTGTCGATATTTCCGTCGGTATACCTGTAAATATCTATACCCAAGCTGTCGAAACGGCGTCGGTATCGGTCATTTAATTCCTTGGACTGGCTGATATACACACTCAATCACAATGTAGATCAAGTTAGTAGAAAGAGTGAAGTCATAACAGTCGTGATCAAAACACCATATCTACGCAGAATGAGTGAAATAATAACATGTAGCAGAATTGAAATCCATGATACCTATCATTACAGTACCTATCTGTGTCAAATTATTATAGGAGTTGGTGCAAGTCCATGTGATACTGAGAGTCCTTGTCTATCTCAAACTTTAACTGATGAAATTTGCTATATTAATCAAATACAAGAGCTTACATTTAATTGTGATTGGTGTTAAGATCGTATCAACGCTGCCATCTTGAATTTAAAATGGTGTTAAAATCATATTACGCTGGTACGGATGACATCGAAAAGTTTTTCGCCAAGTTTGATTAAGCCATAAAAGGTCTAACCAGGAATAAAAGCTGAGCGATGCTCTTTTTTAAAATGGACCTAATTTTGTAGAACAACTTTTAGCAGACTTTTGCCACACTTGATTACAGATATTACTAGTTATATCCAAGGGAAAGTGCTTTATCATGTAAACACCATATTCTTGGTGTGGTTTTCTTTGCTTAATTGAGTGGTACACCATGATGCTTGTAGCTTTGACAACTAAAAGCTTTCACAAAGTATGACAAAAATTGAACTAGGAATCACAGATGAGGGATGCTCTTTTTTAATTAGGACCTAAGATTGTATAAAGACTTTTCCAACAGATTTTTCTTGCACCTTATTACAAACATCCCTAATACAATCCAAGGGAATGTGTTCTATCATGTAAACATTACATTCTTGGCTTGGTTTGCTTAAATGAGTGGTACAACATGATGCTTATAGCTCTGGTAATTATCTGTTCTAGTAAGTGAAGGCTATCAAGAATGTCCAATAGCTGTGCCTAAATTATACCGCTGACAATTGGATATTTAGTTTGAGGTTTGACTTGTCTGACAGTGAGTTCAACATTTGACAATACCACGATGGCTATCATGAACTAGAAGAGGAAAAAAAATAATCCAGTATTCTGTTTACTTCTTGCTTGCTGGCTTTGTAACAAAAGTGTCCACTTTTATGAAAAATCGGCAATTTTTCACTATGTAATCGGCTTCTGAATGTTCAGTATGATTAATACGTTGGTCGGCGATTTTTCACAACTTTTCACGATTTTCTCCTTTTTTTGCAGTTTATACAATTTTTCACGATCTTCCATGACTTTTCACAGTTTTTCTCTTTGAACCCACTTCCTCTTTTTTTACAAAACCACATACAGAAAAACTCTAGATATACACTAAACCCCCAACACCCACTCTCCTGACAGTCCATTATATTGCATCGTCCTTTTCCCCCCTCCATCCCCTTCTTCTCCGATGTAGTGTATCCTCGGCTTAATATTCTTCTCTTCAATCAGCAAACATGCAATCCTCTTATTTTTATAATGTCTTCTCATTTGCCTCCTATATGTCATTACCAATACCATGTATGCCTAATGTTTCATTAACAATTACTATTGTTTCACATGTTTCTTGTAAATGTTCTATACATTTTTGTTGTTCAACTTTTCATTTATTCTTTTCCTAATTTGCCCCCTCTAAAATATTGTATGTCTAGTGACCTTAATAGTTGCATGCATGTGTACATACATATATTGTATGTATGTTATATGTGCATATATACCGATTACCGATTTGTTCCCAATTATCTCTGAATGGTTGACTGCACTCTGATCGACTGTTGGTGATCTTTTCCCAAATTTTCTCGATTTTTCCCGGCCAGCCGAAAAGTTGCAGAATCCCGAATTTGTTACTATGCTTGTTGGAACCGCTACTGGTTCATCTCATGCCCATTGCCTTTGCAAAAATCGACACAAGATTGTCTTCTGGTGATCAACATTTAAATGTTAGATCCTTGACCAACTTCACCAGTCCACCTGTAGCATCATATGATATGGTATTCATATAGCCATCTCTAATGCAAGACTAGACTGGACCAACCTGTTTGGTATTCATATTTGGTGCCCCTATTCTATTCCCAGTATTTCTGGATTTTGGTACTTTATGAGCTTTATTGACACTTTTCTAGAACTACATGGTTGTTTTTATTAAAGGATAAACCTTGCATACTAGATACTATCACATCATTTTATAGTGAGATCCGTACCCATTTTGACAAACCTATAAAAATCTTTTGCACTGATAATGCCCTTTAAATTTATGCAATCATCTTGCAGTCAATTTTGTCGTACAATGGGTACTATTCATCAAACCACGTGTGTTCATACACACCTTAACAGAACGGGGTTGCGGAGCATAAGAATCGACACCTCCTTGAAGTCCCCAGACCCTCCGTTTTCACTATAATGTGTCCAAATTTTTTGGCCAGAATCTGTGTCTACTTTATTAATTGCGTGCCCTCTTTTGTTCTTTCCTTCTTGGCAATCAAGTACCTTATCAAATTTTATATCCTTATGCCCATCTTTTTACTGTGCCTCATGTTTTTGGAAGCACCTGCTTTGTCAAAAACTTGTGCCCTGGTTTGACTAAACTCGATCCATGATCAACCAAATGTATTTTCTTGGGGTACTCTCGGACCCAGAAAGGGTACCAGTGTTATGATCCTTCTACAAAGAAGTGGTTTGTCAGGGCCGATGTGGTCTTCTTTGAGCATATGCCGTTCTACTTTGCAGCAGGTTCTACTCTGACATCTGATCTACTAGTTGATACACCTTTGCCTGTGTTTGATGACACTGACATGTCTGATACGGTTGTTACAACGACTCTACCGCTAAAAGTATATCAAAGAAGATTGAAAGCTACAACTCCCTCCATGGTCCCTCCGATTCCTCAATCCTTGTCAGTAGACCCACCTATGCCTCAGGTATTTTTCTATTTTGATATCCTACCAGTTTACGAAAATGGATTAGGTCTTGTACTTACATCCCATTGGGAATTTATGTTCTACTGCTAATGTGGGCAAAATTTTTGCCAACTTCACTTCGTCTCTATCTGCTGTCTCTATTCCAAAAAATGTTGCTCAGGCTCTACAACATCCTGCATGGTGCCAGGCTATAGAAACTATAATGCATGCTCTTACTGATCGACATACGTGGGACTTGGTTGATGCACCTGCTTATTGCCCACCTGTCGATTGTTGTTGGATCTTTATGGTCACATATCAACCATATGACACTATTGAACGGTTGAAAGCTCGCCTTGTCACCAAAGGCTATACTCAGACATATGGAGTTGATTATTTTGAGACTTTCTCCTGTTGTTCATCTGAACTTTGTTTGTGTTCTTATTTCTGTGGCAGGAAATTGTGATTAGCCTCTGTTCCAATTAAATGTTAAAAATGCCTTTTTCTATGGTAATCTGCATGAGGAGGTTTACATGGAGCAACCACCCATATTTGTTACCCAGGGGGAGTCTTCCAAAGTATGCAAACTGCACAAAGCTATTTATGGCTTGAAACAGAGTCCACGTGCCTGGATTGGCAAACTGAGTAATATTCTTTAGAAATTCAACTTTGCGGCTCTCATTATGATCACTCCGTTTTTATTTAGAAAACTCCCTTTGGTCTTGTTATTCTGATTGTCTATGTTGATGATATAATATTATTTGGGAGTGATCAACCAAACAGCCAAGCTACTAAAAATACTTTAATAAACACTTTGTCACCAAAGATCTGGGCAAACTGAGATACTTTCTGGGTATTGAAGTTTCTCGTTCTTCTTTTGGTAAATACTTATCACAGAGAAAATGTGTTCTGGACCTCTTATCTGAAACAAGCATGCTTGGGGCAAAACGTGCTGCTACTCCCTTAGATCTCAATACTAATTGGGATGATGATAGTTCTCCTTCATACCCTGATCAACAATATCGTATACTGGTTGGGAAACTTATATATCTAACTGTTACCAGGGCGGATATATCTTTTGAAGTGGGCTTAGTCAGCAAATAACTTGATAAACCCAAACAGTGTCACTGGGGAGCTGTATGTCATATTCTGAAATATCTGAAGAATTCACCACGGAAAGGCTTGTTTTATTAAAAACATGCATTGTAAAATGTAGGTTATTCTGATTCTGGTTATGCAGTCACCAAGATAGATCGTAAATCTACATCTGGCCACTGTACCTTTTGTTAATATATATTCCTATTTTATGTATTATGTTATTTATTTTGTTATTTCCACATTATATGTGGATCTCTCTGTAAATGTTTCAGTTTTATATATATGAGGGTGCACACATTGTGCAACCCTATGCTTCCCAAAATTACTGACACTGTCACATGGTATCAGAGCAGTAAGATCCAGCCACCGCCCTCTCTCCCTTTCCTCTCTCCGGCGCCGCCCCCCGCGTCCCTCTCCGGCCGCCGCGGGCAGTGCGGCGCCGCGGCAGCTTGCCGCCGGGCCGGCCGGGCAGCCGTGCTGCTGCGTCGGGGCACGTAGCCGCCAGGGTCCTCTCTCCTGCCTGGTTCTGGACTTCGTTTGCCCGCGGGTTTGATTTCTGTCTGAGGCCGTTTCCGGATCTGTTTTTTGCCTGCCTGCCCGTGTGACTGGTTGAGTCACCAGGTCCCTTGCTGCGCTCCAGTGTAGCCGTTATGTGAAGTGGTCATCTCGATTGGTTGATCTGTGCCTGCTTTTCAGCCTGCCTGACGGCGTAGTCCGTCTTCTGCCTGTTCGTGCCTACCTATGCTTATCCGTTTGCGCTTCGGACCCCATTGTCTGCTTGTGTTTGTTGCTCTCATGGCGTCCTCGGGAGATGATTTTCGTCGTCAAGTTACGATTGTGAAACTTGACGGGCGAAATTATCATCATTGGGTATGCTCCATGGTGATTTATGCAAAATCCCAGGGAAAGTACTCGCACCTGATCTGTGCCGGCCCGACACAACCTGCAGAGGACGCCGATTCCAAAGATGTGAAGGCGTATGATGACTGGGTCCGGGATGACTCGACGGTGATGACATGGATTCTCAACAGCGGCATTGAGAAGATCAGTGTCACCCTGCTTCACCTGCCTACGGCGAAACAGATGTGAGATCAGCTCGCCGGCAGATACTTGCATAGCTAGAACCCCAAGAAGGTCTTTGACATCACCAAGCAGCTGGGACATCTACACTTCACAGGTCTGATATTGCGGACTATTTCTCTACCTTTACTGGACTGTGGGGGGAGCTGGAGTCCCACCACCCACTGTCCACTGATTTGGCTACTATGTAGCGTCAGAGAGCAGAGCTGCAGTTGGTTCAGTTTTTTTGTGGACTGCCAGAGTCCTATGCTGGTGTCGTTGACCAGATATTAGTGAGTGATCCGCTCCCTACTCTGCAGAGTGCCTACCAGCGTCTTCAGCGTCTGCCCTCGTCGACTCCGACACTACCTTCGGAGACTGGAGACTCCACTGCTCTTGCAGCTTGGTCTGGCCGTGGCCGTTCTGCTGACAGCCGTCCTCTACTGGGTTCAGGACGAGGACGTGCCTCTTCTACCACTGCACAGGAGGGAGCCATTTAGCCTACTGAGTCTGACTCTTCAGGTGCGACTGCGTATTACATCCGTGCTGAGGTGGAGCGCCTGCTACTTGAGCGGCTGACTTGTTGTCTACTACTTCGACTAGTGGAGCTCATGTTGCCACTTATTCTGGTTATGACACTGCCTTCCTAAGTACCTCTTCTTCTACTCCTGGTAATACTAAATGGATCATAGACTCCGGTGCTTCTTCGCATATTTCTGAAAATCGATATTTATTTAAAAAGTTATCTAAACCTGCTCGTCCTTCATATGTTATGCTTGCTGATGGTTCCAAGTTTGCGGTATCTGGAGTAGGGGATATTATTTCTGAGTTTCTGTTGAAATATGCCTTATATGTACCTCGATTCCCTCTGAATCTATTATCTGTCAGCAAGATATTGAGAAGTCTATAGTGTAGCCTAACATTTATTCCTAGTTCATGTGTTTTTCAGGACCTTTGAACGAGGATGAAGATTGGTGGGGGGTATGAAGGTGCTGATGGACTATACTACCTTGATCATTTGCCGAAAGCAGAGAAAGTGGCTGTGGCCTCTGCACTATCTACATATGTTTCTGCATTACAGTGGCACTACCGGCTGGGACATCCATCATCTGAACAGCTTCGTCATTTAGTTTCTGATATTGGCACTTGCAGCCTTCAGTGCGAGTCATGTCAGCTAGGAAAGCAGACTAGAGCTGTTTATCCTAGACGCAGTCATATTAGTAGTAAAAATATTTTTGATTTAGTGCATTCTGATGTATGGGGTCCTTGTCATTGTCGAGTTTATCTGGTCACAAGTACTTTATTCTGTTTATTGATGATTTTTCTAGGACTACTTGGTTGTTTATGATGAAAAGTAGGTCCGAAGTTATCTCTACTATCAAATTCTTTTTTGCTGAGATGAAAACACAATATGGTGTGCCTGTAAATTTTTTTCGTACTGACAATGCGCTTGAGTTTGTTAAAAAAGATGTGGATGTTTTTTGCAAATCTGTTGGTACGTTACATCAGACTTCATGTGCTTATACACCTCAACAAAATGGTGTGGCTGAGCGTAAAAATAGACACGTGTTAGAAGTTGCCAGGACTATTATGATGCATACTCATGTTCCTCGTTCGTTTTGGCCTGAGGCTATCTTGACTGCTTGTTTTCTGATAAATAGAATGCCATCATCTGCGATTGGAAACAAAATACCTATTCAGGTTCTTCAACCAGATATTCAATTATTTACTGTGCCTCAGATTTTTGAATGTACTTGCTTTGTAAGGTTGCTTGGACCAGCTTCTGATAAACTTTCTCCTTGTGCTGAGAAGTGCATTTTTCTGGGGTATTCTCGCACCCAAAAGGGATACAAATGTTATAGCCCCACTGCAAGAAAATGGTTTACTAGCAGTGATGTTGTATTTTTTGAGGATACACCTTACTATTCTACTCGAGGAGAAAGTTTACAACCTGACCTTATTGCCTCTCCTCTGCCAGTTACTACTGATTGTGTGCCTGATACTGATACTGTGACTACTGAGCATACCACTCCTATTATTTTTTATCAACGCAGGAATAGAGCACCTCCTACACAAGAACCCCCCCAGGAAAACCAATCTTCACCTCTAGAAGGTTCTGCTACACTTGAGGTAACTTCTGACCTTGACATACCCATCGCTGTTAGAAAGGGTACTCGTTCGTGCACATCTCATAGTATTGCTCAATTTTTCCATTGATCATCTAAATGTCCATTCTAGCATTTTTGTATATGCCTTATCTGCTGTCGCTGTTCCAAAGAATGTTCAGGATGCCTTAAAGAGTACTGCTTGGACGTCTGTTATGAAAGAGGAAATGTTAGCTCTAGCTGAAAGAGATACTTGGGAGTTGGTGGATCCACCCCCTCAGTGTAAGCATGTAGGATGCAGATGGGTATATGCTGTGAAATACCAACCTGATGGCACTGTTGAAAGGCTGAAGGCACGATTAGTTGCTAAAGGCTACACACAAACCTATGATATTGACTACTTCGAGACCTTCTCTCCTGTTGCTCGTCTTAACTCTGTCAGAATTCTTCTTTCTGTTGCTATTAATCTTGACTGGCCACTGCTGCAGCTAGATGTGAAAAATGCCTTCTTGTATGGTGATTTACAGGAAGAGGTCTATATGGAGCAACCTCCTGGGTTTGTTACTCAGGGGGAGTATCACAAAGTTTGTAGGTTAAAAAAGTCTATTTATGGACTCAAGTAGAGTCCCCGTGCTTGGTTTGACAAATTGAGCAAAATTATGATTGAATTTGGGTTTCTGAGGTCTCAGGTGGATCATTCTGTTTTCACCAAGCAGACTTCAGCTGGTATTATTATTCTAATTGTCTATGTTGATGACATTATTATATCTGGCAGCATACTTGTTGAGTCGGCCGACTAGTCGGCAAGTCGTTTTTCTTGACTCCGCCTAGCTGATCGACAGGAATTTGGAACCAAATAGTCGGGCGACTCGGACGACTAGTCGGTCAGTCGGCCGACTGGGCCGCCTGGGCGGGCCAAGTTAGGGAAAGTCGGCCGCCAAGTCAGGCCAAGTCAGGCCCGACATAACTGAAGAGGACACTGCTCTTGGAGATGAAGATGAAGAAGAAGATGATGAGCCAGAGGATAGAGAAGAAGAGCAACAACCATTTGACTTTTAGTTTATTTTCATTAGCAATTTAGCATTTTGAAGTTTATTTGAATTTTGAATTTAAACATTATGCATTTGTGTTTGAATGAAACTTAAGTTAGACATGTTTTTATGTCTTTTGGATATTTGTGTTAAGACGATATATTATTATTAAGTTACAGGACATCCTTGTGTTAATTATTTAGCATGATATCACATTTAAATGCATCTTGTAGCAATTCAAAATTTATACAAGTCTGAATCAACACATGGTATGTCATTCTACACTCTTATTATGCATGTTATATTTGTTTAATCATTCATTTCTGTTATTTATAGTGTCATATATCAATTTAAAACTATAATATATATATTTATATATATACATATAATTATATATTATATACATATATATATTATTATTAACCAGAAAAAACATGCGACTAGTCGGCCTAGGCGGCCTGGTCGCCCAAGCCAACCGGCCCATCGACTGGCCGACTTGACAAGTATGTCTGGCAGTGATTCTCTTGGTATTCAGGCTACTAAAGCTCATCTAGGCAAGCACTTTGCTACCAAAGATTTGGGCAAGCTTCGGTATTTTCTGGGCATAGAGGTCTCTAGAAACTCTAATGCTCTTGTATTGTCTCAGAGAAAATATGTCTTAGATATATTGCAGGAGACTGGTATGCTTGGAGCGAGACCTGCTGATACTCCTCTAGATCCCAATGTGAATTGGGATGATGATTCTTCTCCATTTTTTGCTGATAATAAAAAGTACAGGACGCTGATTGGTAAGCTCATTTACTTGACTGTTACTAGAGCTGATATTTCTACAGTAGTGGGCCTTCTTAGCAGGTACCTTGATAAACCCAGACAGTGTCACTGGGATGCGCTATGTCATATTCTGAGATATTTGAAGAAGTCTCCTGGCAAGAGACTTCACTACAGAAAGAATGGACACTGTTCTCCTGAGGGGTACTCTGATTCTGATTATGCAGGAAGCAAAGCTGACATAAAATCTACTTCTGGGTATTGTACTTATGTTGGAGGCAATCTTGTTACCTGGAGGAGTAAAAAACAAAATGTTGTGGCCAGGTCCAGTACTGAAGCTGAATACAGGGCCATGGCCCATACTGCCGGTGAATTATTGTGGGTGCGCTCTCTGTTAAAAGAGTTTGGGATTGACTCTTCTTCTGCTATACCCATGCATTGTGACAATAAAGCTGCTATCTTCATTGCTAATAATTTTGTCTATCATGAGTGCACCAAACACATTGAAGTCGACTGCCATTTTATTCGGGAATCCATTCTTACTGGCAAGATCTGCACCCATTTTACGCGTTCTGAAGACCAAGTTGCTGATATCTTCACCAAGCTGCTGGCGAAGAAGCAATTCTGCACACTGATGGACAAGTTGGGCATGATTGATATCTATGCTCTAACTTGAGGGGGAGTGTTAATATATATTCATGTTTTATGTATTCTGTTATTTATTTTGTTATTTCCATATTATATGTGGACCTCTCTGTAAATGTTTCAGTTATATATATATGAGGGTGCACACATTGTGCAACCCTACGCTTCCCAAAATTACTGACACTGTCACACCTTTGTGGGAGGTAATCTTGTTACCTGGCGTAGCAAGAAACAAACTGTCGTTCCCCGGCTGCCCGCTCTAGTGCTGAAGCTGAGTATAGAGCAATGACTCATACTACTTGTGAACTAGTCCAGGTCTTCTGAGAGAGTTTGATATTTCTGATTTTCATCCTATCCCCATGTATTGTGACAACAAAGCTGCTATATTCATTGCTAAAAATCCTACATTTCATGAGCGCACCTAACATATTAAAGTGGATTGTCATTTTGTTAGAGAAGTTGTCTTATCTGGCCATATATCTACTCCATATACACATCTGATCAAGTAGCAGACATCTTCACCAAGCTTCTTCCCAAAGGCCAAATTTACTACCATGGTGGACAAGCTGGGCATGATTGATAATCTATGCTCCAGTTTGAGGGGGGGTATTAGTATATATGCTTTATTGATTTTGTTATGTTGTGTTATTTTTTTTGTTATATATATATATATATATATATATATATATATATATGCAGGGTAGCGATCTAGTGAGAAACATTCCGCGGTGAGAGCATGAGAGGTATTTGAATAACTATAAAGTTGTAGCTTATTTTCAATATCCAACCTTATGGATGGGAAGAACATTATTACATTTACCTTCACACAAAAAATCATCACAATTGGATATCTTTTACATGTTCATATATGCAATATACACATCCAACGGTTAGCCTAAAATTCAATATTGAGCGTTGAAAACTATTTGCTTGTTGTGAATGCAATACAAGTCCTATGATGATGAAATTTTGTGGGAAGGCAAGTAATAGGGTATATTTTTAATCCATACGGTTAGACTATGAAAATTTGATCATTGTGCAAAGTTATTCAAATGCCTCTCATGCTCTCACCAAGATATGTTTCTGACTGGATCATTGTCCTATATATATATATATATATATATATATATATATATATATATATATATATCAGATACAAATGTAACTACTAAGGTCACTAGACATACAATCTTATTGAGTGAAAAAAGTAGTAAAAGAATTAAAGAATAGTTGAATAATAACAATGGACTGTCGGGAGAGTTGGGGTTGGAGGTTTAGTGTATATTAGTAGTTCTCTGTACATGGTTCGGTAAAAAAAGAGCAAACACATAAAAAGAGAAAAATTGTGAAAAGTCACGAAGAATCGTGAAAAAATATATTAATCGCGAAAAAGTGGAAAAATTTGTGAAAAGTTTAAAAATCGGCAATTGACGTATTAATCATGGTGAAAATTCGGGAGTCTATAAAATCGTGAAAAATCGATGATTTTTCGTAAAATTCCGAGACTTGTGTTACTATGCCTTGGACCATACACTCTCATACCGATCAGAAAGAGAGGCAGACAGGTTAAGTATCAACCGGATGTTTTCCATGAGCACTAAGCAGCTAATCACTCCATTTTTGGGGATATCTGGTGGACCCTTTGGCGGGTGGAGTCTTTCGATGACACGGCTTGGTCTGGCTTGATTTGTGCAGTAGATTTGTGGAAGGTAGTTCTCATTTTCCAGCACATAGGCAGTTTAACCTTCCAGTGCCCCAGTCTTTTTGGTCCCTGCGAACAGAGCGTACACTAATTGTCATTTGTATCCATTTCTGGGGTTACACATTGATGGGCATACGAGGCCCATGCTGCCACACATCCAAACAACTATTATGAACCACAGAATTGATTGAAAAATGTGTATTACTTCCTTTAGCCAATAAATCTGTTAAAAAAGAATAACAACTATGGCTAATATTTGTTTGCTCTTCTTTAGTTTAACAACTATGGCAAATATTTGTTTGCTCTTCTTTAGTTTATAGCTCTGCCACTCGTTTTATATACAATGATAATATTTCCTGGTATTCCCTGCTACTTAACAAGTGTTTTGGACTGCACATGTTCCTTAATTATCACCATCACTTTGGAATGCAGGACATCAAATGGGGATAATACAGAGAAGCTAGAAATTTTGATGAACATGTAAATACTGGCTTCTTTGGATCAGTGTGGGCTGTTCTCCGTCAGTTACTTTTTGGTGTTTTCTGTTGGGCCCTTGCCTAAGCATATAGCGTTCATTATGGATGGAAATTGGAGATTTGCCAACTCCAACGATTTAGAACGGGGCCATGGACAAAGAGTTAGGTACTTGGCACTGAAATCTGTCCCTGTGCATTGCTGTGAGTTGGTCATAAAGTATTTTGCCGTTTATGCCTTCAGTATTGACAATTTCAACCGGAAACCTGATGAGGTGGAAGACTTGACGACCCTCGTGCTGGAGAAGATTGACGAGCTGCTCAGCAAAAAATCCTTGTGAAGAAGCATCAGCTTAGGGTCAATTTTTGGGGTAATTTGGAACTGCTGAAACAGTGTTCACTTAGCTGTTAAGGGGGCCATGATACCACAATTCGGATTGAGGGTCCTGTTTTGTCAATCTGTGTGACCTATACCTCTATAGAAGAGTTAATACATGAAGAATCTATAAGGAGAGGATTCAAAGAAGACTTGAATGGACCCTCCCTTGACTATGGGGAGGAAAATTTCTGTAGCGGATACAGAAGAACATGTATACTGCTGATTGCCCTGATCTAGATATTGTAACTAGAACATCAGGTGGATCCCATTTAAGCAGCTTTCTTCTTTGGCAGACTACTTACTGCCATTTACAAAATCCTAGAGTGGTTTTAGCCACAATTCTTTTTGAAACATTTGGTACGGGCGATCTTGCAATGTCAGAGTCCATCCTTATCTGGTGAAAATGTAAATTTTTTTGATAGGTGATTCATATCAACCAGAATATTCCACTTTTTCCCACTGCCAAAGCAGCACGAAATAAATTCAAGGTCAGTAAGGACAGTTTGGTTGTGCTATGCTTAGGTGAAAGTTGTACCACGCAGTATTCAAAGTACTCATGTGATTTGCATTCCGAAAATGCAATTGCTAACTACCCTTGCAATGGAATATCCAGTATGGGTAGTGAAATTTATGTGACTGTATGTTGTATTGAATTGTACCAGCTCGGGTGGATATATTGGTCTTTATGAAATAATTGCATTTTATCTGCAATGTCTGGTACACATTTCTGACGAGCATATTTTTTTTGTTCCATACGCATATTGTTCAATTATCTTAGTGGATTCAGACAGAAGTAAAATTTCTATCTTTGAAGTCCTATAGTGTAATATGTGCACCCATTTCCGCTCTTGGGACAGCATGCTAATCGGACTTAGACTGGGATCTGAAACCTCCATTATGTACAAGTTGTGATGCACATATACTTTATATGTAAACAGATTTACATGTAGAAATAAAAAATTAAATTTTGTTTTATTCTTGACTGTTGAATTTTATGTTAAGTAGTCATCTTTTAACTGCAGTTTGATTAAATTAGTATTGTATAAGTTGGTGGAAGCCCACATTCTCATGAGAGTTCTTGTCTATCTTGAAATTTAATTAGTGACATGTTATATTAATCAAATACAAAGGCTTTTCTAATTCTATCCTCATGAAAGTCATTGCCCATCCTTAATCATAAATGGTGTAAAATCATATCCAGCACCACCCATCTTGAATTTGGAGTGGTGTTAAAATCATATTAAACTTATACGAATGGCATCTAAAAGTTTTTCACTAATACAATTGGTTAAGACTTGGTTGGAAACACCTACTCTATAGAAGACAGAAAAATCGTCCAATATTCTCAAAATTAAGATATATAGATATAAATCTAGAAGGCTTCCTAGGTACATTTATGAAGCGTTTAAGAGGCTCATCATGCAGAACTCTTAAGAGAACATACACATGTTTCATGTAATAACTCACTCTAGGGATCAATGTCTTAATTCTTTGGAAGAGAGGATACACATGAATAAGATTACACATGCCTCAATAATTGAATATATTATGTATACAATGTTATCTACACGCCTCAATGTCTTGTATGATTTAAACATGAGAAGCATGTACCAGTAAAATCCAGTTGAAGGTCACAAGATTGCCTTAAAGAACATATTCAAGTACTAGTGAAGAACTAAGGAATTTACAAAGGTGATAAAGAGGTATTTCTAAAAGTTAATCTGATGCAATCTCCCGTATGAAAAAGGATGACCACAGATCACAATCACGATAAGTGTTTTGCTTCAAGGATATAGTTGTAAGTCAGAATAATTTCTAGCAAGAGACAATATATGATTCTACAATAGAGAGTAAGTATATTTCTACTTCCAACATAGAAAAGGAAGCCCTATAGATCAAGAAGTTCATTAGTTAGCTTGGGTGCTTCCGACCATTAATGATGGAGTAGAACTTTAGTGTTACGAGTATAGAGTTATTTTACAAGCTAAGCAACTCAGATCACATCAACATTATAATAACATACGACGATGTTAACATCTCATCTGAGAGATCGTACAATGAGGAAATGTTAAGATTTCTAGATTATCAACTGAAAGAAATTTGTTGATCCCTTGTGAAAGTACTTTCAGAATAGAATCATGATGGTTATCTTAAATCACATAGAATTAGATTCATGAGTGATTGGATCTAGTGTGATCGGGAGACTATATATTGTAAGCCGTGAGATATTATTGTAATGGGATACTTAACATTGATTTGCTAATGAATAAAAGATTATTTTCACTTATTATGTTTGTTTTGATATGAGATAATGACTGAATATAATAGTATCCTAGGAATGCTTGACTTGATGACATGTCTTGAGGTTAAGAATCTAATGTGAGATATTATGCCTACGTAGAGTATACATTCTTCAACAATCTCTAGTCTAATACCAACTTCGAAGTTATACACGACAACAATAATACACACGACTAGTGTATTTGCTAACTGGCGACTACATCTCATTAGACATGATATTAGATATCAAGTTAGACACACATGTTGTGTTAGAGAACAAGTGTATTGGACATGACAACTTTGAAATTGACACATAGAAGCTATCCACTGACAATTAGAATCACATCTCAAAGTGAAAGTGGTGATTGTGATACTTATACCTGAAGTCACTACTGTGGGGACATCCCTTTTGATCATAAATGCCAATTATTAGAACGAAACTATGAATCTAATCTTAGATTAAGAATAAAAAAACATGCTCGTCAAACACGATCAAAACAATATATAAGAAATATAGGTAAATCTTTCTTTTTCAGTAAAACCTCATAAACAAATTCTACTTCAAAGGGTCCATGAATTCAGTTATCACAAATCCCATTCGCCTCCATTAATAATGAAATTACTTTTATCACTCATATGCAATTCAATTTATATTGATTATAATGTACATGAAAAAACTCAATATACAACCCATCTGGAAAAGTGAAACTACATGGACATTCTACACTAAACTATTATATTTACATCTTCTTTTATATGACCTCTCCATCAGATGTCATTATACCTAAAAACATGTGAAACAACATCATTAGGCTCACATAGAGCTGAGTGAGTGCAAATTTTGCACCTAGCCCTAGTATATGCATTAGCCTCAGATTAAGTATAATGATCTTAAAAGAAAGTTGCAGACATTGATACATCTAGATGATAATCCTAGCATTTAAAACAAGCAATTTATGGAAATCTTTTAACTAATTAGAGAGGGATCTATTTGTTCCAGCTCTAATTTCTTAACCAACTTTGAGAACATATATATTAAAAGAACATCAAATGCTATTTATTCGATAACTACATTCCTATTATAGGAGTAATAAAGTTAAAATATATAGATTTATAATCTTACAATAATAACATATCTATGTGGCACTGTACCAGTCAAATCGATAACATATCCTGTAGTACTGAAGATGAAGTCCACATAAGACATGACCATTCAAATGACAACTAAAGCCAAATCATAATAAGAGTAGATATCAAATCTTATCATGAACTAGATGTCAATGTTTAAGATCAAATTCCTTAGTAGATAAATAAGGATAAGGTAACTGATTATCTTTATAGAAGAATAGTTAATTTTCATGATTAGAAACATATTCAATGCTGATAGATTTATCAACTAGAAGTAAAAGGTACATGCAAACATTCATCTCATATTCTACACGGATTGTAATCTTTCATTCATTTGCCCTAAACTTACTTGGCTCATACCTCACAGAATAGAAGTCTCCATATTTGATTCTTGTCTCAATGACTCACCATCACTATATTAGGATTTAGATGGCCACTCTAGGATAGATACAACAAATGTTGATCCACCATACGGTTGTCTAAGGAGGCTTATGTAACATCCCCGACCTGGGTTATACTCTAACCCTAGGTGTTTTGATTAAGAAAGATGATTATATGCTTAATACTATCTTGTGAAAAGTAATTAGGGCTCATGATGAGCTTATGTTTCAATTTTGGTCCTGTTTGGACAATGTTGAAGCAATATTTGCTTATTTTGGACTAATGTGCAAATTACCCAAGTTGAGGGGTTTAAGTGCAAATTGTGCATGATAATATGTTCCTCATGAGTTGAAGCATCATGAGAGTGAAAATGATGCTGAGGTATGGCTTATGGAAGCCTGAATACCAAGAAAGAGTTGATAAAGCAATGTTTGTGCATAAAAACCTAGTTTTGGAGTAATGTGCAATTTACCCAAAACCAAGGGTTCAATATGCAATTTACCACTTCAATAAAGTCCCTAATGTTTCTTGGCATCATGTAGAGCAAAGAAAATGAGAGGGACTTCTCATTTGAATTAAGATGGAGGAGAGAGAATCTTGATATTAAAATAATCAAGATTTAATCCTAAGTGAAACCCTAATTCAATTTAGGGCAAAAAAATGAATGTATTAATTAAAGGGCCTTCAACCAAAATGTTATTGGTTGAGTTTGAATAAGGATAGACGTCCTTTTGCATAGATAACGCACGGAAATATCTAAAGGAGGTGAAACTCCACTCACCTTATTATAAAGGAAAGTAATATCCACTCACATTATGGATATTACTATTATATGATTAAGGTGCTTAATTTGCTTTTCTTTTAATTTAAGGATAATGAAGGAGAATTAAAGGCAAAGGAAGGTGCCTTCGTACACAAGGGAGTGAGGGGGTTTATGTCGCACCAATTTGAGAGTTGAGGGAAATTAAAAATGCTTTCTCTCTCCTCAATTTCCTTTATAAAAACTTCATTTCCAAATCAATTGAAAGGATTTTTCGGCCCTTTATTCTTCCCTTGCTTTGGATGAGCTCAAGGGGACTTAGGAGCAATAGGAGGACGAGCCCCAACCTGTTGGTAAGCTTATTGACCCTCATTCATCTTGTTTCCATGGTGGAAATCGAAAATAAATTATGGATTTCTTCCTATTTCGATCTCCTCTTTAATTCTAACCATTCCTTTTCACTCAAACCTTGAG
The DNA here is from genome assembly GCA_963693085.1 of Alisma plantago-aquatica. Classification (NCBI taxonomy): domain Eukaryota; kingdom Viridiplantae; phylum Streptophyta; class Magnoliopsida; order Alismatales; family Alismataceae; genus Alisma; species Alisma plantago-aquatica. The sequence goes on along the minus strand of OY856411.1, from coordinate 718,836,942 downwards.
GACGAGCCATGGAATGGTGAAAGGAGTTGCATCCACCATTGTTGCCGTGGACATGGAGCTTTGGAGCTCAATTGGAGGCGGGTTTTATAACTTGAACCCTTTTACATTGTTATTCAAACATTAATCTTGTAATTTCATTGATTCCTTCAATATCTTGATTAATTGCTGGTTGAAATTGATTAATTCATGAAATCAAAAGTTGTTAGAACTTCAGGGACGAAGATTGATGATGATGACATCATCATAAGCACACACCTCCCCAAATATCTTGGGCAAACGGTTTGGAAGTTGGAACCAAACGGTTTCACCAAACCGTTTGGTGATCAAACAGTTTGCAAACCGTTTAGGAGAAAACGGTTTCAAAACCATTTGAGGGAGTTGAACGTTTTAGAATCCTGTTCCTAATAATGTCGGTTAATAACTCACCAAATTTGAGGGGTTAATTCCAAAGGAATCGTGAGTTGAAGGCTAATCAATTAGGTAATCCCTAATTGGAATAAGTGCTGATCTTCAACCTGATTAATTGAAATTTTTGGGCAAACAGTTTCAAAACCGTTTGAGATGGTTGACCAAGCGTTGACCGTTTGAGATTACTGTTCCTAATAATGTTGGTTAATAACTCACCAAATTTGAGGGGTTAATTCCAAGAGAATCATGAGTTGAAGGCTAATCAATTAGGTAATCCCTAATTGGATTAAGTGCTGATCTTCAACCTGATTAATTGGAATTTTTGGGCAAACAGTTTCAAAATCGTTTGAGATGGTTGACCAAGCATTGAACGTTTGATATTACTGTTCCTAATAATGTTGGTTAATAACTCACCAAATTTGAGGGGTTAATTCCAAGGGAATCATGAGTTGAAGGCTAATCAATTAGGTAATCCCTAATTGGATTAAGTGCTGATCTTCAACCTGATTAATTGGAATTTTTGGGCAAACGGTTTCAAAACCGTTTGAGATGGTTGACCAAGCGTTGACCGTTTGAGATTACTGTTCCTAATAATGTTGGTTAATAACTCACCAAATTTGAGGGGTTAATTCCAAGGGAATCATGAGTTGAAGGCTAATCAATTGGGCAAACCCTAATTGAAATCAGTGCTGAATTTCCAATGAGTTAATTTGAGATTTTGGGTTGGATAGCCCAAACGGTTTCAAAACCGTTTGGGGATCACCCAAACGGTCTCAAGACCATTTGGGAATCACCCAAGACCGTTTGGAGGTCTGGGGTTAAGTATAGTTGATCAATTGAAGGTCCAAAGGTACCAAATCATATTACAACCAAGTGCTGATGTGTTGATCAACTCAATAGACCAAACCTTGATGAAATTTCACTAGAATCCAAGGGTTGGATGGGAAAACGGTCTTCACCTGCTTGGCCAAACGGTCTTCACCTGCTTGGCCAAACGGTCTTCACCTACTTGGCCAAACGGTCTTCACCTACTTGGCCAAACGATCTTCACCTACTTGGGCAAACGATCTCAAACCGTTTGGAGACCTAGGTGGTTTCAAGGTCAAGTTATGTTATGCAATAGAAAGTTCAATTGGTTAGTCCAATGGAGAACCTAATGCAACTTAAGGTCCAATTGATTAACCTAATTGAGTACCTATTGCAATTGACGATTCAATTGGCCAATTCAATTGGATACCCTATGTAATGGAGGTCCAATGTGATTGAATCTCTTGAGAATCAAGATGATGAATGATCCATTGATCCAATGTTGATTAGTGATGATAATCAATGAAGGTACAAAGGTTGAAACCCTAATGGTACCTAAGTGATTAGAGCCAATTAAGGGATGAACCCTAATTGTTTGTAGAATCAATGACTTAGTACACTATGTTAATCATAGTTGTTAGTACACTATGTTAATCATAGTTGTATGTACTTGATTGAAGGGTTGATGTGACCTAATCGGATTGAGATAATGTTAACATGAATTCATACATGAATAAGATTCATGAGGTGATCTCCTGTAGCACGACCGTGTAAGGTAGAACGACCGTGGTGGCTTCACTTTGCACGACCGTGCAAGGTAGCACGGCCGTGGTAGCTTCCCCTCGCACAGCCGTTCTTGGTTGCACGGCCGTGGTGCTCTATGCTTGATTTAGAGGTGATTTGAAAGTGACCTCATATGATCGTATACCTTGATATGATTATAAGTCCAATATAATTGGATGAAGGATACATAAGATATGTGATGAGAAACCCTAGTTGAGGGTGTATCATTGTGATTGTTTATAAGCAACTTTATAATAAAGTCATGCCTTAAACTAAGATAAGTCCATATCATGTGAGATAGCTTTACAATTCTAATGTGTGGCCTTTGCATTATATGCTAAAGGTAAGAGATTAGTGATGGAATGTATTAAGAGGGAAATACCTTAATACAAGATAAGATGGATAACTCAACAGAGTTTGAAATGATGAGAAAGTGATACATCAAGATATGATAGTTATCACATTCAACATTTCAGGGTTTATATGCCTTGATGTACTTCAATCCAATATAATTGGGTAAGAAACATATGAAGTGTGTTATGCAACTATTACAATGAAATGTAATGAGTTGTTGCACCTTGATGAGTGTTAATTAATGTACCTTGAGAATGGGGTTAAGCCCAAATGATGTGTATGATGTAATCATACCATGATGAGGATGAGAAATGAACTCATACCTTGAATTGATGATTCATTTAATGAAACAAATGATGAGAATAAATAAGTATGATTGAATACTTATGATATCAATCTTTGCTCCTAGATGTATGGAGCAATGAATTAGGGTTTGATCATTGATAATATGACCTTGAAAACCTAAATGGTAAATAATGGAAAACCTTAACCCTAATGATGGGAAGGTTGTATTTCTTTTATTGCATAAGCCTTGTAAGACATGTTAAATACTTATATAACAAGTATAATGATCAATGGCCTTGTAAGCCATGTGAATAATTTGTTGCCTAGTGAGAGGTGACAAGATGATCAATGGCCTTGTAAGCCATGTGAATAAGTTGTTGCCTAGTGAGAGGTGACAAGATATGTAATGGCCTTGTGAGCCATGTGAATAAGTTGTTGCCTAGTGAGAGGTGACAAGATGTGTAATGGCCTGGTGAGCCATGTGAATACTTGCACACAAGTAAAATGAATACCTTGGTCTGAGGACCTAGAGGTGATGGTTATCTATTACAGAGATAACAATGTTATGATCTAAGGGTTTAACTACCCAGATCCAGTAATCATGATGATGATAATGTGAAGGGATGAGAATTCCCATTAATGTGATAAAGGACCGAGATCCCAAGTATCATGTGTTTTAAAGATTTGAAAAGTATGTGATAGATGTATTGTATCTTTCTTTGTAGCATCTGTTATAATAATTCTTGTTTGAAACATGGATGATGCTAAAAGATATGGTAATGCACTTAATTAATCAAGTGGAATTTCATCATGTAGTGCCCTGGCCATAGATCCATCATCGTCAGTAGCTGGTGATGGTGAAACGGGTTTTCCTGTGGGTTAATCCAGAGCGTATATTGTTGAATATGTGTGGTTTCTCCTAGCCGAAAATAGGAGGATTTGAGTGCAACTTCGGTTGTAGACTCAAGATGTGTATAAGAGCATGGTGAATAGGCCCATGGCTCAGTGTGAAAGAGCATGAATGTGTTCATGGCTCAGGGAGCACGGTGAATTGGCTCGTGGCTCATATATACTAGCGCCGAGACATGTACCAAGGCGGGTTAGAGAAAGGGTAGCCTACGAGAGCTAACCCTGTGACTGAGGTCACTTAAGCAAGAGACTGCGGTCCTGCTTGTGGTCTCGCACTGACCGAGACGTGGGAGGTCATGGATTCCGACTCCTCCATGGACCTTGTATGACACCGGCTTTGGGTTTCGCAACCGAAGGTTGGATTTGAGCGGTACGGCTCACCTCCTCAGGGCATAAGTGTGATTGTAAAATGTAATCAGCCGTATAACATGTTTGCTTAAGGATTGAATACGAAGATTCATTGGCTGATGTTGCATTTCTTTGTGCATTCCTTAGTAGTTAAATGTTAATTATGTTTCTTTATATTCTCTGCAAAGTAGACAGATGAATTACTTATCTACCATGGGTAGATGCAATGACCTCCTTGAGAATGGAGATTATCTTATTCTGTTCTATGAGGAATAATTCTGCCTGATAATGTAAAAGTAATCCCCTGCTCAGTTTTAATTTAATAAACTGCAATAACAATGTTTTTGGCGGAGAGTTATATCTCTCGCTGGGGCAATTTTCAATTGTCTCACCCCCGTGGGAAACATTTTTAGGTATGCATGGAAGGCAGAGCAGAAACCCTAGAACAGGGAAAGAGCAACAACAACAACAGGGACATCAATAAGATCTCAGGTGGAAATATTGTCTATCTAGTCATATAGATAGTAGTCCTATGTGTCGTCTCTGTACTCTCAGGTCCTCAGAGTTTTAAATGTATCAATTTGAGTTTTGGCTTAGTGCCTCAAAGTTTTTATACTGCCTGTGTATATTTGTTAACAGAGCAGTCAATGTTGTAATCCTTGAAAAGGAATGGTACATGTTGTGTACTTGTGAACCAGGATGAATTTGGAATACTTTGGTTCATGGTTAAAGAGTCTTCCTGTGAATGGATATCTTTTCAAAAAGTTTTAAATTTTCAGTGATTTTCAGTAATCCGCTGCAAATAATTTGCTTCCACATTAGTTAATCCTGTTTTCGCGAGACGGTCATTTCAGCGTAGGTCCTCATCTTGAGTCTAAGAGATAAGAGCAAATAGAACAAGCTATCACATATTAGAGATTTTTTTTTCATGTTTCATAGTTTGCATTACATCAGAGTCTATTCCTTTTTGACATAGACTTTACATAGAGGATTTAGGGTCATAATCACGACATGTAACTCACTTCTAAATCCTAGTGATCTAATGTTTAAGGTCTTGATCCACAATATGGAAATCCTTCTCATAATCCTATGATTACAATAAGGAGATATGTTTCATTTCTTCAATATGGACCTCGAGGGAAAATCATGGTATTTAGGGCACCTAACTAGATGTATTCATCATTTTACTTATTACTTAATCTGCTTAATCATCTTAAAGAGAATTCAGTTAGTCATTTATCATGTGTGCGTATCATGTGCAACTAGAATGACATAAATCAGACAAGAGTTAACAAGAAAGACAAATTTTATTCATTATAACAAAGAACACAAAATCTACAATTTACAACATATATGTTTATGACCATTCTCACATCATTTCAAATGAATAATCATCAATGGGATATCAACCTCAGATGTGATCTCATTCAAAAATGTTTACCCTAATCAGGGTTTCTAAGATATATGTCATTATAAGACATTTTAATCTATCATATTTTCCATCATTTCATTTCATATCACACTTTACGGAACATATATCACAGTCATAGTAGAATCTGTAGCAAGACCAACGTATAAGCTTCTTTTATTATCCTTCATGCTCAAAATATATTTATTACAACATATACTTATTCCATTTGATTTTAATTGATATAAGAAATCTCGATGTATAATTGTGCATTGCACAATTATTCCTCATGTCTTACTATATACATTTCTTTAGGTAAGGTTACCATTCCAACACATATCTTATCTCATTTAAAATTAATTGGAATTGACCATTCTTAGAATATAAGAATTCTAGCACACCGTTAAAATCCTAGAAGGCATTATTTTTAATCAATTCACATCCTTGAGCTTCATATTTGAACGAAATTAAACTATATGTATCTACATTATTTAATTCCTCATTCAATAATGTTATTTATTACTATCACTTATCTCATCATATTTGGGTTAGACTTTGGTTCTTAGCTCTAGCGAGTCAATTATTTGGTTTTCCTTTCAACTTAGATTTGTCACTTTTAACTTCTTTCATTTCTTACTCACTACTATGCTTAAAACCCCATCATTCTCTATTCACTTAATATACAATGTTCTTTATCATCCAAATTATTTAAAATTCAATTTACGTCCATTTCCTTCGATTCAGTTTACTCCAAATACATTTAATATAAAAAATCAAACATTTCTTCAACTCATTTCATTAGTATTATCACATTACATATCGTCCCAATTCATTTCATCCATTTTCATTTCCTTTTTTTGCATTTGGATAGTTATACAATGCCATTAATTCCCAGTGGCAATTTGGTAACTAATAACAATCCTTCCTTTCTTTATAAGACTACTCATTGTAGGAAGTACATCAGATTAGAGTTACTCCTTACTCCTGAATATGTAGTCATCTTCTTAAATTATCATTACTTGAACTTTAGAGAAGACTTAGACTCGAGTGATATTTACTCATTATTCCTTAATTATATTCTATAACAGATGTGTTCGACTTAGGTCATCTTAATAAGGGTTCTAAACTTCAATTGAAGTAATAATACCTAAAATTTACCATTTCTTTACATTTAAAAAGTTACATACAAGTTCAAGCTTTATCTCTCATACACAAACAACAAACCAATACCAAATCTTAGGTCTTTAAAGAAGTGCGTCTAGTTAAATACATCTTAATTCATCACCATAATGACCTTAGTATTCAATAAATAGATGAGAGTGTACAAGGGTTCATTAAGGCTATTCATGACACATGGAACCCTATTTTCCATTCCTATACAATCCATTAATTTTTATTCATTATCTTATTTGAATCAATCCCTCAACATCAAATCTAAATAGGGAATATCTTGATTTCAAACCCTCATATTGTTACTCATGTAATTATATATTCAAGTTCACCAAATATTTGGCAATACAATTGATGAACTCTTGATTATTAAACTCAAACATGATTCTATACATGTTCACTCAATTACCAAGCATATCAATAATTAGGTTGAATTTAAGCAATATTATTATTTTTCTCATAGGTTTTTTCATAAAACTTGAATTTATAGATCGAGAAATAAACAAATGAAAGTCAGTATTAGTGGATTTAAGTTAGTTTCATTCAATTCCCAAAGAATATTCCCAATCAATTACGCAACTGCCTAAATATGTAAGTAATGGTCTCATGGAACTTTGTTCAGATATAATTAAGCTTTTAACATCTTTAAATATCTAAATAAGGAATCTAACCAGTCATCTCAAGTGTTAAACACCTCAAAAAGGTATATTTAGAACTGATATCCTTGAATCTCAATCGAACTTTGGGCAATCATTCCTTTTCTTCCCCTTTCCAACTCGAAAACCCTTGAAATGAAGAATGGAGTGAAAGAAAGATAAAAAAAGTGATTTGATATATTTTTATTTCAAATTAAAGGAAAGACAAATTTCAGACAAATGACAAAATAATTACCAAGAAATCCTACCTAGGGATGATAAACTTGCATGATTTTAAAATAATTTGGAACTTGACACTCTAAATTAACATTTCCAACTCTTTTTTCTTTAGAACCTAATTCTCCCCTCTCTCTAGAATTCTGTATTGATGGGATGAATGACATGTTATGGAAATTCGTTTTGTTATATATTCAGAATGGTTTTTTGTTTGAGTTATTCTTATTAAGAAACTTGGCCAACACAACACTCTTTGATCACTCAAATATAATTAAAAAATTATGAAAGTTTAAATTTTTTTTATCTAAAATATAGTTTCCAACCAAGATTAAACATTTTAGCTCGTTTGAACAGTGCTATATGATAGTATGTTTAGCATGGTCGACTGAGTTTGTCCTGAGATAAATGACCAACAAAGAGGTCTAGAAAACATCCAAAAATTCTAAACAGTTCCATAAACATTCATAATATACTTATTCAAATAACTTCCCGATTTCAAACAAATCTAAGTTACATATAAGATAGTGTATATCATTTAATAAAGTACTATACTTATCCAACTTTTATTTTCTTATACTATCAAGATCCTAATTTCATCTGACTAGGGTTTCCACTTTCCAAACCATAATTATTAAAAAACCCAAAAAATATTTGTACTGCCTCACAAAGTTCACCACATTGTAGTTCAACTACCATCATTAATAAAACTTAATCAAGGATTAATCTAGTAAAAATATAATCATTCAAACAAATTCTAGTTAGATGGCTACGATGAAGTCAGGCTATAACAACTAAAATAATCATATGTCGTCAGGAATATGTTAACACTACTCAATATGACTTTGAATAAGAGTGTAAGGACCCTAACCCACGTTAGGGGATAACCATGTTTGTTTTTCTTAAGTATGTTTCTTATCTCCTTTCTCTAATCATCTGAGATGTAATTAGGACATGTTGGAAGCTTGAGTTCCTTGTTTGAGCTTGTTTGGTAGCTGTTTGTATTTTGTGGAGAGGTTTGGTGCAAATTGCAATTGACCCAAGATAAGGGTTGATATGCAAGTTTGCCACCTCTAGTGTGTTCCTTCTCTTTCTTGGCATCATCTAGAGGAGTGAGAAAGAGATGGACATCTTTTTTTTAGCCTTAAATTAGTGATGACATCTTTGGTGATGTTTTGCACTCATGTTTGAGGTGTATCTTACACCTAGGAGTGTTGTCTCGGGCTTGAGAGCCTTGAGGAGGCCTTGTATCAGTTGTGGGTGTCTTAAGGGACATACTATCGATTTTGTGGTGTCTCTAGATGCACCATATTGGTTTGTGGATTTAGGGTTTCAGCCCTATTGGTTTGTAAAAGGAGTGGGTGTGTGTATCGACCTTGACCTAGGAAGGTGACCTAGTGGACGAGGCATGGCTCTTATCACCTTGTTTTCATGGTGTTGCATGTGGCTTTTTCCTCGTGGACATGTGTCATCTAGGGTTCTTTGATGGTGACACCTTTCCTTTGCTCTCTCTTTCATCTCTCTTGTATATATGTATCTTTCTTCCCATCCAAGAGAAATCTTTTGGTTATCTTTGCATTCTCTCCTTGGTGGCCGATCTTGATCTTAAGGAGTTATCTCCCTTGGAGCTTGGTGGATGAGCCTAAGCTTGTGGTGTTCTCTTTTCATCTTCTTCCTTGGTAAACCATGATCCTTAGTCTTCTTTCTCTCTTTCTTTCTTCTTCTCGACCATGGACCTTAATTACTTCTCTTTCCCTCTCATATGCTCTCTTAACCTTGGTCCTATCTTCTCTTGGAGGTGTTGTGGTGATCGATCTTGGAGGATCTTCTTCTACCTTGGAGCTTAGAGCTTGGCGGTGATCCTTGAGGTGGGTTATATAACTCTAAATACTCTTTGTTATTATCACCTCTTACTTGCTATGTTGTTCTTTCTTCTTGGCTCGTTATTTCTTGCATTCTAGTAGTTCTTTTGGTTAGTTTTATATTTTATTATAAGAGCATGGAATAGTTGCTTCACATGCATTGCACCTTTCTTTTACCTTGTTAGTAACATCATCTTGAGGTTGAAGATGAAGTGGCCAATATGCCTTGTGGCCGATATGCTTTGTGGAGGCCGACACATAGGGTAGGCCGATATGTTGGGTGGCCGCCACGACCTGTGACGCCCCTAGTCGTTACCTTTTTGATAGATTATCATGACCTTGGCTAGGTTTAGGTCAACATGTGCTGATGTTGCTTAGATCTTCCTTCCTTGGGTATGGTTGGGCTGATGTTAGATGAGGGATGTTAGCCATCTTGTCCTTGGATGTCACCCTTGTGATGCCATACACAAAGACGTTGCCTGATACTCTGCGACACACATCTTTGGGCGTTGTTGTCCGATACATTAGTGGCCATTTTGGTGTTGCAAGCCAGGGGAGCACTGTGTTAATGCGCGTTGATCGTCAGGGCTTTGCCCGTCATGGCTTGATACTTTGCTAGTCGATACCCTTGGGGGTGTTGCAGCCTCATAAACCTAACAACCATCGTGTCTTGTGCATTGCTCGTTACCCTTGACGTCCGTCACCTTTATGATGGCGTTGCCTGATAGTAGTGGGTTGGCCGACACCCTCCCCTTAGGTGTTATAGCTTGATACCCCATGATGCTAAATCGATACACCATTTCAAGTGATAGACTGATACCTTGGTGGTTCTCTTAATTATATGCTTAACCGTTAACCCCCCTCCCCCTTTTGTTTTGAGAGGTTGCCCGACACACTTAGGTAACTGATACCCTATGCTGAAACCCTAATCGGTACCTTGTGATAGTGGTTGAGGCACACCATGTTGATATTAGGGCCACATGGTAGGGTGTGCTATCCTATGGATTAGTTGTACATATGATGTGAGAGCTATGTTTTATATCTCATAACATGTTTTATAATGATGATGGGAAACATGCTTCTATGTCTCATAACACAATGATGATCTAAGGGTGGTTGTTGACCCAACCATGTAAACCTTAATCGGGTAAAGTGAAACCCTAATTGTAATGATGTAAAATGTTTGGCATGGATCATACGAGATGATAGTGTTAATGATGTATTACTTCTCTTATTGTGAATATCTAACCATGCATGTGAAACAATGTCATGCATAGCAATGTATGAGCTATGATGTTATGGTACATTTGAATGGGCCTTGTGAGGCATAAAGTGTTGTGGACATCCTTGCAAGAGGAGATGAATGGTATTATGATCTAATGTTGACTTATTGCCTTGTATGAGATGAATTCCTCCATGATGAGATGAGGGGTTTCTACCCCAAGTTTTTGATCCTTGTGATGGACACTGGTCCTTGTGATGTATGTTGATCCCTGTGATGGACATTGGTCCTTGTGATGAACATATGGTGAATAACAAGCATAAAGTAATGATGTGATCCTTATATGTTTCAGTGTGTGATAGTGATGCCTCAAACCCTAATCTTGTAGAAGTTGTTTAGAGATTATACATTGTAACTTGATTGATGCTTGAAGATGCTTAAATTGATCTAATTAATCAAGTGGAATCTAACAGTGTAGCTTGCCCTGTGCCACATATCCATTCAGTGTCAACAATTTGCTGAATGGTGAAACGAGTTTAACTCGGAGCACATATTTTTGAATATGCAGGGTACAATTTGAGTAATTCCTTGTATCCTTAAATACAAGATGTTTGAGATGACCATGCGTGAGTTGATCTCATTGTGATATGGATGGCCATGTGTGAGCTACTCCTTTTTTTAGAACAAACATGCTGAGCCTATTCTTCTAGAACCGTACCTATACCAAGGTGGGCTAGTTATGATTATATGTGGATGGCCATGCATGAGCCAATCCCAAAAATTGACTATATGTCATTGTTGCAGTTGACTGATACGTCTCTGCATTGTTTTCTCTTATGCTGACCAAAAGGTGTGGTGAGGTCGTGGATTCCGCCTCTTCCATTAAACCTTGTATGACATCAATTTTAACTTATCAAGTGGTCAGTTGGATTTGGGTGGTACGACTCAAATCCTCGGGGCATAATAAAACACATAACCAGTCGTATAGTATGTTGTATAGGATCAAAATACAAAAACATTGGTTGAGGCCTTACTTGATCTTTATACAATATTGTTGATAGAAAGTATACACATTTTTCATATTCCTTTTAAATTTTTAACATGTGTCAGAAATTCAGCAGTAATTGCTCTTCCTGTTAATAATCATTATCTTCTTCATAGGTTTGTAATTATACTACTGCTCAATTTATTTTATCTATGATAATAATAAAGTTGGTGGTGAGTTATATCTCCCGTTGAGATTTAGAATCTTACCCTGTGGGTTTCCCACACCCTTTTTAGGTGGACAAGCACAAATAGGTAGAGATCGTACAGAGGAGGTTGAGCAGCAGCCAAAGGAGCAGTAGCTGATAAGGTTGGGTGTGATGTTGGATGTCTTTTGTTGATAGAGTCCTAGAGTCGTCCCTGTACACTCTGGTCTTCAGGAACGATTTGTAGTTGTTTCACAAACGTGCTTTCTTTATGTAGTTGGCTTGTGTATTGGTTATGTACAATTGTGGTGGAATCATGTATATATATTCTGGAATAGTTCTTTGGTTATAGGTTTACAACATGACTTGTGTGCTTTGAGGCATGAAAGACTTATATGTGAAGGTTCTTGTTGCTTGGAAGTTCTATGAAAAAGGTTTTATTTTATAGTTTTTTTTTATAATACGCTTGCAAATCTTTCTTCCACAGTTAAGTTTTGAGAAATCTCGCTTTATGTGACATGAGGCGTCACAAAGAGTTTCCATACATTTAGCAATTTGGTGCACTATGAAACATTTGGATTATTGGAAGTGACATAGATGCAATTTTTCCCTCAGGTTAGTGTAATATCTTTGCCACTTGAAAAGTGAGACTATAAAATGCACAACCATACTCATGTGACTCAATATTGGGTATTCAACTCCCTATATCTCAACAGTCTACTCTAGTTCAAGAAACATATATTAAATATTAATAGGATGATTATTCCTTCTTGGGGTTCAATCTGGATATCAATGACAAATGAATTATAGGGTCATGAAAACACACGAAGTTGAAGTTGTTCTCCAACTTATTTCAATTACTTGGGTAACAATGATGTATATATATAAATCATGCCGTTTGAGGTCCTTGACATCAATGCAACATAAAGTGAAATCTATAGGGTCACACACATAAGACACTGAAGGGAAGAGAAGTTTGTAATGAGGATCATAATTAGAAAGGTTTTGAATTAATGTATACCTAGATACTGATCAAAATATATGATTGATTGGTTAGTCGAGCAATTGATGGTGGAATATATCAATATGATGGTTGAATGCCAATTGATCAATTGATTTTAAAGCTAGAGATGTAGCAAATGATCCACTAAAGATCAATTGATTGACTAATTTAAGGATGAGGAAAGCTACAGAATTATTAAACAATATCTTGAAATTGCATAATCAAATGATATGTCCAAAAATTCCACTAAGTTGTCAATTCATTTCCTGATATGTAATATGCACATTCCATAGCTATTCAACTGATGGAGTGAAAGACCAATCAATTGACTAGAAGTCTGTCTGAGCTTTTCCTATTTTGTGGTTGATTAAAGATTGAAATTGCAACAACAATTTGAGTTTTTGACAATAAAGATGATTTGGGTTTCAGGAAACTCTAACATATGTGTCCCTTATATGAAGTAGTGACGTATAGGGAATGATACATGCAATCGCAAAAGAATCTATCCTTCTCCCATTTAGAGAGAGAAATACATCCTTGATGGTCATACTATGACAAGAGGCAAATATGAAGACACTAGCACTTCTCCAGTCCTGATCCACTTCTACTTGGTGGTCAAGGTGGTTCACCAGTGTTCCCTATTTTTATATAGATGATATAGAAGCCTCAACACCTATGTGAAGCTAGAGGATAGTCTTTTTTTTGGTGAACTAGAGGATAGTCTTCACCCTTAAAGAAAGACAAGTTCCCTCCACATTGTAATTTAAAGACAGTTCACAATGAATCAATTGTGTTGCTACCCAAAACTTTGGATTGGGATTGGAAAACCGACAATGAAATTGAAATGTCATGTCTAGCTATTAATGAACAAAGGTATATTTTATATCCATACTTTGACTTTACTACACTGATGTTTAGGTCTATGAAGGATATGTGATTAGGGTTTTATTCAATATTTTTTTTTAATTCTGATGTGCATTGTTCCTAGATAACCTTACATCATTTTCTTAGTAAGAATATTTCTTACATAAATAATGAGAAAAATAGTTTTACTAAAAAATACCGAAACTAACCAAAAACTCAAAAGTATCTTACTAAAAACAGTGTAGTTGAGAAAAGTGTAAGAAACATTTCAATATAAGTTTAACCAATGCAAAATGAACATTATTTTAATATTAGCTGTCTTGTCCATAGCATGTACAAAATGAAAAGAATAGGATATAACATGATCAAATCTTGAAATCAATATCATTAGTAAGTTTCAACACCTACTAACATATGCAGTTGTATAATGTAAGAAAATGACTTTGGGAATGAATTGAAGTGAAACAAATGACAAACCAACAAATAAATATTCTAAATGTTACAATAGGAACAAAATGACGAGTATGCTTTAATATGAACTGAAGTTGATGTTTATGTGCTCACATATATACATAAGGACATTAAATACAAATAACCCAAAATTTGAAACTAATATCATGAGTATTTAACCTAGTGGTATTTAGGGTATAAAGCAACTTGATATGAAATCTTACATTAGTAATAACATCTAAAGTCTATTGACAAGTTGGAACATGTGGGATACAATGAGAGTGATGCAAAGTCTCCCAAAAGACCTTAACAATTCTTATTGATATATTTAACTAAGCGTATTAATATAGACAATCTAGATTGCTCTATTTTATTTTAATGAAATATGTGACATCTAAATGCTATGTTGACAAGTAAAGATGGTATTCAAAAATATAACCTATCACATAAGTTACAAAGTACCTTGACTCTTTTTTGTAATTTATGGTAGGGTGGAGGTGCTCCTTTAGTTTGGTAGAGTTAGTAACTTATGCACCTACAAAAGCCTGATGATTGGATACACACTATTGTAGGGGTACTATATGGAGGTGTCTGGTGTCTAAAGTTTCCATGATAGGATATAATAAATACAAAGATAAGTATATCAAAGAATATTAGCTTGTAGTTGGTGTATTTGATAGTGTAGATGCACTTCTGCACAATGTCGATATGGTGTTAGGTGAGCAAATGAAGACATGTCACTCTCCATGGTTATACTAGATTTCTCAAATATTTTCAACATGGTGAATAGATCAGTGTTACTTCTCAAAGTGATGGTGAGGTTCCTGTCTATTTATTTGTGGTTGGTGTTTTTTGTGTGGCCATTCATAAAGGTTACAAATTATAAATGATCATATATGGCCAACTATGGGAGTGCAATAGGCTGACCCTATGGGCTGCTTCTTTTACCCTTATACTACACCCACTTGTCTATGAGATTAGAGACCATTGTAAACTTCAAGTCCATGTAAGTTTCTTGATGATGGGACCATTATTCGGGACACATAGGTGAGTGGCCAATGTGATTGACATTATTTAACATACTGGTGTATGTTTGGGTCTTGAATTAAAAATTCATACAACTAATCTTTTTTGGCCTACCTATGATGGTTGGAAGATTATAAAATTGATTGTTTCTTATAGATGTTGAGAGGACTTTGTTGGTGGAGTGAATTTATGTGGAGGAGAATTTAGTAGGGACACATTTTTTATTGAGAGGTTAGTTATGAGGAGGGTAGTAAAGGTTGTGGAGTTGATGATTTTTCTTTCATACTTACATGACCTCCTTTTTCTCTTGTCTTGCATTGGTATTTCCAAGCATTTGTTTGTCCTAAGGATATGCCAGGCTACACACATGGAGGTAGCAATGTTGATTAAAAAATCTTACAATAATATATTGACAATAACGCAGTTTGCGGAGGCATTTTTTAGGGACCTTCGATGGGGCGTGGCTTTCTTACATTTCTGACTTTACATAGTGGATTTGTAGTTAGCAGTAGAGGCTTTATCATATGCTTTTGTGGCTTTTGGAGTTCAGTCTTGGGGTTCTTCAAGATCATATCTTTCTAGCCAATAAAATTTATAGTATGGACTCTGACTTTGGTAGTGGTTGTGATTATTTTCATGAAATGATTTTAACTTTGACCTTACTTATTTTTCTAACAAGGACAATGTCCTCTCTAAAGCCCAACATGCTTTGGTGGGTTCCCTTTTTGGAAATAAATGTTGAGGATATGGACAAGCTTGATATATGAATATTTGACAAAAAGTAGTTTTTGAGTGTATACACTCATAATTTTCTTCTTGCTATTCCTACTGATCGGTTATGAATGCATATGTCAGTGATGGGTGGCGTACGATGCTCAATAACACCTTATGATTCCTTTTTTTTCTAGTTGATTAGAAATGTTTTTTCGTAAGGAATTTTTAGACACTTCCTGAGAGCATGCACTTCATTGTAGGGATCTCCCATGTTTCAACAACATGCATAATCTCCTGTATGATGTAAAACAAACATGGGAGTTTTTGTTTAGAAAGAGACATATGTGATTTTTTTGACAGATATTGAAGAAGGGAGATCACATCAGACCATCTGATGTATTGATGTTTGGATGGGCATGAGAGAAGAATTTGTGCATGGATCTAACTAGGGCTTCCCCATTGACAATATTTAAGAACAAATCTTTTAACAATGGGATGTGTGGCCCTTAAAGATATTTTAGCTAATGCAACCAAGCATGAGAAAGTGTGTATCATATTTTTCCCATTCATTTTTGATAGTTTGGTTTCTCAACACCAGACGCCATGGAACTCCTAAAACGGTCCAAAAATTATGCATATTAACATTATGACCCCAAATCAATGGAGTAGTGTTATGAAGGACTGAATTAGCCATCCAAAAAGGGCTATTAGTGAAACTTATTTCCTTCCTATCTTCCATATGATTTAGATATTTTAATTGTAGGAAAATCAAAGTGAAACCCTAAGTATGCAAGCATGAATGATAAAATGGCCCTGATATTGTACTTTGAATTATGAACTTCTAGTTTATAATTTATTATATAGTTTGTAGCTTGAATATTATTAATGATTTATTTGTTATGTAATTTAGTTAAGTGGCATGGTATCCATTTTAAGACCATTCCCACTTAGATCTATTAGTGTACATGACTTATATGTAAATGACATGGTCTGATATGTTAAGATTAGGGATCTAATTGTAAATGAGTGATGTATTCATCATATATAATATACATTGGACAAGCCACATATCAGATCATCTCCTTTTCTCAAATTATTATCTACATGATATTAGAGCACATGTGGATGTCAAAACCCTAGGGAAGATCCTCCAACTGTAACGAGGCTTATTATCTTGGTTTTGACGTAATGATACAATATTGTACTGTAGTAGTAATGCCATTAGGGGTCTTTTTCCATCATCATCTAAAGGGGATTCAACCTTTGTCACATGTTGTTCTCCCCTCCCCTAGGCCCTAAATTTCTTCTAGGGGATATCATTGTCTCAATAGGGAGATCATTCTCCATTTGGTCTCTCCAAGTCAATGACTTGCTGTTCTTCATTAGATGAAAAGAGGCCATCCAACTTCCCAACTCTCTTGGGATTTCAATCATGAGGGGCACCCACATATCATTTACCTTGCCTAAGAAGGTCATAGAATCAACGATTGGAGCACGGTGCAACACCATTCCCCCTTCTACTGTAGCCGTAGAACAATGTAGTAGACACAGTGCAACCCTGCTATATAATATGATTTTGAGTGTTTTTGAAGAAGATTTTAGGGCGTTTGAAGAAGCATAATTTGTTACAAAGTTTTTCCCTTCTACGAGTGCATGCAAGCCATAATAGTAAAGCTAAAAAGTCCTATTCCAATCATAAAAATCTGAAATTAAGTTTGTAAAGTCTGATTTCAAGTTGCAAAATCTTGCAAAGTTTGATCTCAAGTTGTAAAGTTTGATTTCAAGGTTCTTCATTATTGTTTTGATTATATCCTCAAGTTGATTTAATATTTGATAATAAACATGACTAATAAGAAGAATACATGGGAGGAGGTTTCATATCATGTCTCATTGTTTAAAGAATAATATGTTCATTTGATGCACCTCTGAGCTTCACGTCAAGACACATCTTTAGTTGTCCCCATTGCACAAAGGGTTAATCTGTCAACATGCATCTCTCAGGCTTTCAAGGAATCGATGTCCAAGTCATATTAAGTTCTTGATTCAGGTGCAACTGATCATATCACGGGGGTACCTGAGATGTTCACCAACTATATTAGTAAGCCAAACCTACCTAGTGCCACCATTATAGATGGATAAACTGTGTCTATGAAGGGAATTGGGGTGGTGTCACTAAATCCACATATATCCCTTCCACCCACCTTGTCCATCCCACAATTTACTTTTAATTTATTATCAATCAACAATTATGTTGTTATCTTCAAGCCTCTATCACTTTCTTACCTACAAGAATTGAAGATGAGTAAGACAATAAGTGTATGGTATGATCTGGATGAACTTTACTATGAGTAGGTCTCCCACAACTTATGTCACAACTTCCCCATTAGTGGTACACAGTCGTCTTAGTCATGTGTTGTTGGATAAGCTCAATTTTTGGTCCTAGGTCTATCCCATCAGGAAGGGTTGCAATGTGAGTCATGTCAATTAGGGAAACATTTAGGGTTAAAGAGAGTAAAAGAGTAGAGTATTTGTTTGAGTTAGTTCATTCACATGTTTTGGGTCCAAATCGTGTAGCCTCTAATCATGGCTATAAGTATTTTTTTTATCTTTGTTGAAGATTATTCACGTCCTACATGGATTTTTTAATGAAAGAAAGATATTCACTTTTGTTTATCTTTAAATCTTATTCACTGAAGTGGAAACCCAATTTAAGAAGAAAGTATGTACTCTCCATTCTGATAATCCTAGAGAATTCTTCAACTGTGATTTCACCCATTTCACCTCCACCCATAGAATCATACACCATTCATCTTGCTTGCATACACCACAATAGAATGGAGTGGCAAAAAGAAAGATTTGACATATTATGGAGGCCACACACACCTTGCTTCTTCACATGTATGTCTCAAGAGAATTCTGGGGTGATGCAATTTTCACCACCACTTACCTCATAACTTGAATGCCATCATCTACAATCCAAAACCACATACCTATTTAGATTCTTCATCCTATAAAGACACAATACCATGTCCCACCAAAGGTGTTTGGATGTGTCTATAGTCCCCTATGGAAAAATTGAGTCCAAAGTCCATGAAGTGTATTTTCTTATGTTATTCTTGAGTTCAAAAGGGGTACAAGTCCTACTATAGTCCTACCTTACATAACTTTTCTATCTTGACTGATTTCACCTTTTTTGAGGATACAATTCTTTGATGATAGTTCTTCAATGACATAAATAGTTTTAGAAGAGCTCTTTCTTCTTACTATTGTCGTCTAGTCCTCTATTCCCACTTGTCCAGGTAATGAGGGTCCTCCTGATAGTGTACCACCCATTTCTACTAGACCTCCTATCACTCAAGTGTATAATCCTCATCCAAGCACATGTATAAGTGGAACATATAATCCTTCCATCTAATCTTATGATCCAGTTGCTCCCTTGTCCAAAAGTCAAGTAGATACATGTATAGACACCTTTCCTATCACTTTGAGGAAAATCACTCAGTCTTGCACTCTACATCCCATTTCTGATTTTCTTTCATATAGCCATGTCTCACCTTCATTTCATGACTTATTATTATACTATGTCTCTATACCCTCATCAGATCACCGAGGATGGCAAGATGCTATAGAAGAAGAGATGGCAACACTAGATCAAAACCATACATGGTCTCTTATTCAACGCCCATCAAGTAAGTATGTGGTTGGATGTTGTTGGGTTTTTAGTGTCAAAGTCGGTATAGATCGATTAGTTGATTATATTTAGTCACAATTATTATCCAAGGGATACACTCAGGTTTATGGTGAGGATTATTTAGCGACCTTCTCCCCTATTGCAAAGATGGCGTATGTTTATATCTTCTTGTTTCTTGGTTCCATAAATTCTTGGATTCTACATCAATTTGATATCAAGAATGCATTTTTGCATGTGATCTGGATGAGGAAATTTGTATGGAGAAACCACCAAGGTTTGTTGCTGAGGAAAAGTGTGATCTAGTGTTTCATTTGCACAAGTCTCTATATGGCCTGAAATAGTCACCTCGAGCCTCGTTTGGTAGACTCAACAATTCTCTTTTTGAGTTTGGGCTCCAGATATGTACTATGGATGATTCTATTTTCTGTAGTTGACAAAGTTCAGGACGTATATATTGGTATGTATGCCCAAAAATCTAATCATTTGATGATTTTAATGACAATTGTTAATGATTTGATTATTAATAAAAAGCAAGCTTCCAATTTATTCTATTTAATTTAGTTATGATATAATGATGTAACATTATAAATGTTTAGAGAATCATATTACTCAATGAAGTATGTATTCAAGTTTCTACCCTTGTGGATGAGATCATACAGATGTTAAGAGTACATATACATATTCTTATCATGCCCATGATCAGTTGTTATTGTAGAAGGTTGATAGAAAACAATAACACATAAGATCAGAGTGTGAGTTGGTTGATGACTAAATCACATTAGTCATGATGTGGCAATATCAAACTAAGCACATAGTTACATGTTAGAGAACAATGTATTGGATAGACCCACCGTGTGACTGACACATGAAATCCATCATCATGGAATTCATAATCTTCTCTCACAGTGATGGTGGTGATTGTGGTTCTTAGACCTAAAATCACTACGCTCATCACATGTCAATAGGTACATTTTGACATCATAAAACATAGTTATGAAACATGGATTGTTATAACAGTGATGATCGGGTGACTTTGACACATGGGGATTGACTGTGAGGGATAGATATGTGATTTGTCCCTCCTACTGGAGTGTGATGTCCTAGGCCTCTTGATTAGTGAGACTAAGAAATGCATGACCATGCACATGTGAGTAAATATGTGATATTGAGCTTACATATATCTTAGACAATCTGCTCTTCATTTAAGAAGCTAGATTGAATAATAATGAGGGTGACTTCTGCATGCCTTTAGTTCAATTTGGACATCAGTGACAAAGGAACTATACAAACACTACACCACCATACACAGATTGTAGGTTGAAGTTGTTCCCCAACTTTCCATTTACTTGGGTATCATTGATGTGCAACTAGGCACAACTCATTACTTGTGATGTCATAAGTTGTTATGGACATTTACTGCCACATAATATGGGACCTATAGGGTCACACACATAGGTCTCGACCTAGAAGAGGAGTTCAGATCTTGGATGACAATTGAATTAAGTACTAAAGTGTTGATATAGTCGTCTGGAAGTGCCAAATGGTCATCTCAAGTGTTGAGACGGGCATCTGGGGGGTTAGGCCTATTATGAGTTTGAATTGGCTAAGGAAGTGAACCGACCAAACTGATCGGCCCGACTCGGGTCACCACATGACCATTTGGGTCACCAAGACAACCGTCACACATGGGAAAGATGATCTAGTTTGTCCGAGGGAAGGTTCTAGATATTTCCTAATTCGTTTGAGTTGCACATTACCTGTTGTGCAAGGAAATCAATATGAGATATTAATTGGAAATGTATTACCAATTTTGTGTACAACTGGGAAACATGCAAAAGGCGATCTATGATATGCCAAACAACTGTATGGCATGCCATATGACAATCTGGGCTATCATAGGTTGTGAACATTCTAGAATTTTTGTAAAAATTTGAGATCTTCCGGCCCCTTCCACTTCCCCACAGACTGGGAACCTGGACCCAAACCCCACCTATAAATAGAGGGGGTAGTGGGCTTCCCAGAGTACAATATAGACAATTGAGAAATATTTTCTCTAACAAATGTTGTCCTCTCTGATTGTGGTAACCACAAAATTCTGAACAAGTTCTACCCGACTAGGGAGGAACAACAAGGGAAAGAGAAATTGAGATCATTGTCATGGGATAGTAAGTTGATGACTAGTACACCAACCGGAGGGACGACTCCTTCTAGATCATTCTCATAGGATGACATGAGTTCTAGGCAGTCTCTGTAGACTACTCTAGAGGCAGGAGGCCATTTTATGCCGCTAAGGAGGACACCATCAACCAACAGTTTGTAATAAGAGGAGCTGTTGAAGAAGACAAGGTTCATGGCTGTAGTCTGTGATGAGGACTAGGAGGAGGAGCAGTCAGACGAGTTCCAGTACAACTAGGATTCAGAGTTGCACATCTATGATGAAGAGGATTGTCACTAAACTTCCACCAGGACCAGATATATCCTCAAAACCATCCTTTCCATTTTTATAGTTATTGACGCGATCCATTGGTCATGGGAAATATGGCAGACAAATTTTTTTTGTTTCTGTTGCCTACTCTGTAGCCATATTTCCCAACAATGATATCAAAACCAACATAAATTTACTATATTATGGGATAATCTATATAATCAAATTTTGGTTTTGTTGTTCTATTATTACACGAGATGCGAATAATATCTTGTCAAATCCAAACACCACAAAAATCCCAAACTAATATATATATATATATATATATATATATATATATATATATATATATATATATATATATATGCAATTTATATGTTTCGCCTTAAAAGCGGTTTTGATGGTGGATGTGTTGCATGGTTATGGCCAATAACCCCTATATTATGTGTATGGTTGTGCGGTTGGTTTATGCCTTTGTCTCGATCTACTTACCGAGCCTCTATCTTATCTTCTCCATGAAAAGTTAATTCTTTCGTATCCTTTCTCCCCTAAAATGTAACTCGAGGATTCTCCATAATTATGTAAAAGTAGGATAGTTTACTTTCCTGATATGACGAAGATGAAGATATCTTAAAGACAAGCCGAAGGACTATGGAGGACGTGGTGGACAAGCCAAACTAATAGCCTGGTGGACTTGACCGATCCATTGGAGGTGCCAGCCAATGGTGGATAGAAGGACCAAACAATAGGTGAGATGACCTAACAACTGACCAGGAGGCGAGCCGATCGGTTCAAGGGTTGAACCGATCAACCCAGATTGGCAAGCATGGATCTTCATCAACAATAGGTTTTTGCATGTGATGCAGACCTAGATGACATAATTCCTTGTGGTTCCAATAGATTATATTAGGCTGGCCATAACCATCGCTTTTGTTTATTGCATGTTTTTGTTGTGGGATATAGTATGTATCATATATATGATACATACTATATATATGTGGTGATTGGATAAAATATATGTATTTATAAAAACTCCCTCAATTAAAATATTAAGTCTTAGATGCTTTCCAAAATGACATACATGAAAAGCTTGATTGAACAAGCGTAGGTGATGCTAAAGTGTGGTGCACCGTCTATCTTGTGGAAGTTTGATGGTAATGATGTAGGTGCTGCCAAAGTGGGGAACATTATTATCGTGTCGAGTTTTGGGTCAGGCTTAATTGGTGATTCTTAGAGCGTCTAAGCCCAGAAGCATGCAGATGATTATGGAAAGGATTTGCGTATATCATCTATCCAATAGTTGTATTTTTGTGTAATTGGCATTATGGCCTACCTAAATAGTCAAGTTGTGGGCGATCAACCAAAACTGACTCATAATTTGTTGAAATATGGATCTTGGCCTACTAGAATATTGTATGCTGCAATGTTCCAAATTGATAGTGATTTGAATAAAATAGTGGGAGCAATAATAATTAAAGACCTAATTAATATCATCAAAATTTTCAAATCAAATCAAATAAAATCAAAATGGTTTTGAAAAATGCAAATTTTCTCTTGTAAAGTCAAATGACAAACAAATATGATTGGCGATTGGTCCTAAAGAAGGACAAACTTGACGGGAGAAATTTCCATGACTGATTTTGAACTTTGAGAAGGGTTCTCAATGAAGATTGCAAGCTCTACATCCTTGGCAAACCAGTGCCTAAAATACCTCCTCCTGATGCACCAAGGGCACATGATGCTTACTGGAAGCATGGGAATGATGCCTTGGAGATAAAATACCTTATTCTTAGATACATGAACTATGAGTTGTATGAGCAGTGTGAAGACATGAGTGTTCTTGAGATGGTAAAACATCTTAGGAAAGTGACACTTGGTCTTGAAGAGAAAGAAAGGGACACTATTTTTAAGGTGCTACTTGAGTAAAAGCTGACAGAGGGAACCTCAGTAGAGGAACATGTGCTCAATATGATTGGACATGTGTATCATCTTGAAGAACTAGAATTCACCTTGAGCCAAGAGTTGGACATTGATATGATTCTATGGACTATTCCTGAATCATATAGCCGCTTTATTGCAAGTTATCATATGAGTAATATGGCTGGACAAATGTCATGCTTGCCATTTTAATTCATGCTGAAGAAACATTGAAGAAGGACAAGCCTGTGATGGTGATTAGTGGAGCTGAGTCCAAGGATCAAGCAAGACCGAGGAGAGTTTTGTGGTCAATCCTAAGTCCAATTCTTCAATGCTCAAGATAAGGAGAAAGAAAAGTACAAGAGGAACCCATCCTTTGTACTTGAAGGTTTTTAGGAAGAAAAAGATTGGGATGGTGATCTCCACTTCAGATATATATATTATTGAGATAAATCCATTTACTTCATCATCATGGGTATTAGATAGCGTATGTGGATCTCACATATGTTCTCATATGTAAGATCTGAAAGGAAGTAGGCCTTTGAGAAAAAGTGAGGTGGAACTGCAAGTTGCTAATGACATAAGGGTTGTGGCCAGTGCAGTTGGAACCTATAGTATATCTCTACCCATAGGGCTTATAACAGAGTTAAAGAACTTCTATTATGTACCTTCTATAAATATAAACATCATTTCTATATCTTGTATGGACAAGGATGCATTTCAATTCCATATGAAAAATGGTTGATGTTCTATTTCAAAAGAAGTGATCTTTTATGGCAGTGCCCCTATGTTTTATGGTCTTTACTTGTTAGATCTGAAGACAGATGTATATAATGTTAATACCAAAATACTAAAACTCAAAAACTCAAACAAAACATTCCTTTGGCATTATTATCTAGGGCACATAAATGATAATTGCATATCTAGACCCCATAAAGATGGTTATCTTGCCTCTTTTAGTTTTGAATCAATAGAGACATGTGAATCTTATTTGATGAGCAAGATGGTTAAGACCCCTTTCACTGGTAACAATGAGAGAGATAGTGATCTATTAGGACTCATACATATTGATTTGTGTGGACCTTTTAGAACAACTGCTAGAGGTGGGTTTCAATACTTCATTACCTTCACTGACGAGTTCAGTAGGTATGGCTATGTTTATTTAATGAAACAAAAGTCAGAAACTCTTGAAAAGTTCAAGGAGTTTATGAATGAAGTACATAGACAACTTGGTAATAGTATTAATACACTTCATTCTGATCGAGGTGGGGAATACTTCAACCAAAAGTTTGAGAACCTTCTTAGATCCCATGGGATTGTATCACAGTGGACTCCACATGGAACACCTTAGCATAATGGTGTATCAGAAAGAAAGAATCACACATTACTGTATATGGTGCGATCTATGATGAGTTTATCCTAGCTTCCAACTACGTTATGGGGGTATGCTCTACAAACTACCACATTTACACTAAAATGAGTACCATCTAAATCGGTTCAAAAGACACCATATGAGATATGGATTGGGAAGCGTCCCAATATGTATTTTATGAGGATTTCAGGATGTGAAGCTTATGTTAGCAAGATGCTTCATGAGAAGCTTGGTCCTAAATCTGATAAATGTTATTTTGCTGGATGTCATAAGGAAACTAAAGGATATTACTTTTATTCCATATCTGACAACAAAGTGTTTGTTGTCAGAGATGTCGTATTCCTAGAAAAGAAATTTATTTCCAAAGAAATCAGTGGGAGACAAGTGGAACTCAAAGAGGTTTGAGACCAACAAGAAAATATTGAACCATTCGATGTACAAGAGGAACCTAGAGATTCATTAAGTGTTTTGGAGTCTCAAATTCTTCAAGTAACACATGAACCTCGTAGATGTAATAGGACATGCCTTGAGCCTGAAAGATTTGGATATCTTATAACTCAAGAAGGCAATGAATTGGTCATATATGATGAGCCAATATACTATAAAGATGCTTCTAAGGGATCAGAGTCTGAGAAATGGCTTGAGGCCATGAGATGTGAGGTGGAATCCATGTATACCAACAAAGTATCAAATTTTATGGATCCACCTAAAGGGGTAAAACCCTTAGGGTGTAAGTGGGTCTTCAAGAAGAAGATCGACATGGATGGTAAGGTACAAACCTATAAGGGTAGATTGGTTGTAAATGGTTTCATACAAGTTCAAGGTGTTGAATATGATGAAACCTTTTCTCCAGTGGTTATGGTTAAGTCCATCAGGATCATGCTTGCTATTGCAGTTAATCATGACTATGAAATTTGGCAGATGGATGTTAAAACATCATTCCTTAATGATAATTTACTAGAGTATGTGTACATGACACAACCTGAGGGTTTTATTAATCCAAAAGATGCAAATAAAGTCTGTAAGCTACAAAGGTCAATCTATGGATTAAAGCAAGCATCTCAGAGCTGGAATCTTCATTTTGATGAGACAGTCAAAGGATTTGGATTTGTTCAAAATGAAGATGAACCTTATGTATACAAGAAGGTTAGTGGGAGCATAGTGACATTCCTCATATTATATGTAGATGACATATTACTAATGGGGAATGACATTCCTACTTTATAAAAAGTAATGACGTGGCTTGGAAATACATTCTCTATGAAAGACTTGAGAGAAGCATCCTCCATCTCAGGAATATAGATCTATAGAGATAGATCCAGAAGGCTTCTTGTACTAAGTTAGAGCACAAACATTGACAAAGTGTTGAAGTAGTTCAACATAGAGAATTCAAAGAGAGGAAACCTAACTACATGTCATGGTGTCCCCATCTCTAGAGCTCAATGTCCCAATTCGTATAAAGAAAGGGAGTACATGAGTCTGATTCCATATGCCTCAACAATTGGATCAATCATGTATGCAATGTTGTGTACCTATCCAAACATCTTGTATGCCTTGAGCATGACAAGAAGATATCAGTCAGATCTAGGTGATGCTCACTGGATAGCGGTGAAGAATGTCCTCAAGTACTTAAGAAGGACTAAGGATTAGTTCTTGGTATACGGAGGAGAAGAAGAGTTGGTGGTAAAGTGTTACACTGATGCAAGCTTCCAGACTGATCAAGATGATTATAAGTCACAATCAGGATTGGTGTTTTTCCTCAACAACAGAGATGTAAGTTGTAAGAGTTCCAATCAAGAGATAGTTGCCGATTCTACAATAGAGGCCGAGTATATTAATGCATGGAATGCAACAAAGGAGGCTGTATGGATCAAGAAGTTCATTACAGAACTTGGGTTCGTTCCAAGCATCAACGAGGCAATTGAGCTATATTGTGACAACAATAGAGATATTGCACAGGATAAGGAACCCAGATCGCATCAGTGCTCAAAGCATATATAAAGGTAGTTCCATCTCGTATAAGAGATCGTACAACAAGGGGACGTAAAGATTTACAAAGTACCAATTGAGAATAATGTTGCTGATCCCCTGACAAAGACACTTTCACAACGGAAGCATGAGGGTCAAGTAAGATCACTTGGAATATGATTCATAGTTTATTGGCTCTAAGTGCAAGTGGGAGTCTGTTGGTATGTATGCCTAGAGAGCCAATTATATTATGATTGTAATGGCATAAATGTAAATGGTTTGATCATTAATAAAAGGTAAGCTTCCAATTTATTTTATTTAATTCAGTTTTGAGATAATGATGCAACATTATAAATGTCTAGAGAGTCATATTACTCAATGACGTATGTATTCAAGTTTCTACCCTTATGGATGAGATCATACAAATGTTAAGAGTACATATACACATTCTCATTATGTCCATGATCAATTGTTATTGTGAAAAGTTGATAGACAACAATAACACATAAGATTAGAGTGTGAGTTGGTTGATGACTAAATCTCATTAGTCATGATATGAAAATATCACACCAAGCACCCTGATACATGTTAGAGAACAATGTATTGAACAGACCCACTGTGAAATTGACACATAGAAGCCATCGTCATGGAAGTCATAGTCAACTCTCACAGTGATGGTGGTAATTGTGGTTCTCATACCTGAAATCACTGCACTCATCACATGTTGTTGGGTACACTTTGACATCATCAAACACAATCTTGAAACATGGATTGTTATAACGGTGATGATTGGGTGACTTTGAACATGGGCATTAACTATGAGTGATAGACATGGGATTTGTCCCTCTTGGTTAGCGAGACTAAGAAATGCATGGTCATGCACATGTGAGTCAATATGTGATATTGAGATTACATATATCTCATACAATCTGCTCTTAGTTCAAGAAATAAGACTGAATAATAATGAGGGTGACTGCTCATGCCTCTACTTCAATCTAGACATCAGTGATAAAGGAACTATACAAACACTGCAACACCAAACACATATTGTAGGTTGAAGTTGTTCCCCAACTTTCCATTTACTTTGGTAGCATTGATGTGCGACTAGGTACCACTCATTGCTTGTGATGTTATAAGTCATTATGAACATTCACTGTCAACATAATATGGGATTTATAGGGTCACACACATAGGTCTTGACCTAGAAGAGGAGTTCAGATTGGATGACAATTGAATTAAGTACTTAAGTGTTCATGTATTTGATTCACACAAAAAATAGGTTGACAACACTATCAAATGCTCATCTCAAGTGTTGAGATGGTCGTATGAAAGTGCCAAATGCTCTTCTCAAGTGTTGAGACGGGCGTCTGAAGAGTCAGGCCTATTATGAGTTCAAATTGGCTAAGGAAGTGAACTGACCAAACTGATCGGCTCACCTCGGGTCATTAGATGAACGTTTGGGTAATCGAGATGGCCGTCTCACATGGGTGAGATGGTTCGATTCGGCCAAGGGAAAATTCTAGATATTTCCTAATTCGTTTAAGTTGCACATTACTTATTGTGGAAGAAGATTAATATGTGATATTAATTGAAAACGAATTGCCAATTTTGTGTACAACTGGGAAACAACAAATGATCGTATGGGTTATACCAAATGACCATCTGGGATGTTGTAGGTTGACGAAAATTCCAAAAATATTGCAAAAATTTGAGATCTTCTTGTTCCTTCCACTCCTGCACATACTGAGATCCTAGACCCAAACCCTACCTATAAATAGAGGGGGTACTAGGACTTCTTAGAGTACAACACAGACAATTGAGAAATAGTTTTTTTGACAAAATGTTTCCTCTCTGATTGTAGTAACTACGAGAGCCTGAGCAAGTTCTACTCGACCAGGGAGGAACAACAAGGAAAAGAGAAATTGAGATCATTATTGTTGGAGAGTAAGTTTGTGACTAGTACACCAATGGGAGGGACAACTCCTTCTTGATCATTCTAGAAGGAAAATAGGAGGTTTAGGCGGTCCATAAGGACTACTCTAGAGGTGGGAGGCCATTGTTTGACGCTAAGAAGGACAATGACAACTGTCAGTCCATGATAAGAGGAGATATTGAAGAAGACAAGGTTTGTGGAGTAGTCCATGGTGCAGACCAGGAGGAGGGGCAGTTAGACAAGTCCCAGTACAACTAGGATTCAGATTTAGACATCTACGATGACGATGATTGTTGCTGGACTTGATCCAGGACAAGGTATATCCTTGAAACCATGTTTTTCATATTATAGTTATTGACGCGATCCATTAATCATGGGAAATATGGTAGATACATTTTTTATTTTTTCTTCCTTCTCTGTGGCCATATTTCCCAAAGGTAAATTCTTTGTGGTATATGTTGATGATATTGTGATTATTAGTGATGATAGATAGGGCATTGCACAATTAACAACTTTTCTCCAGGGACAATTTCATACAAAGGACCTAGGAAATCTTAAATATTTTCTAGGAAGTGAATTCACCAAGTAAAAATTTGGGATAGTAATTTCACAATGGAAGTATGTCCTTGACTTCCTCATAGAGACAAGGATGGTTGGGATGAGACCCAATGGCACTCTAATGGATCCTAAATTCAAAATGTCCATGGAGTAGGTGAAGTTGCTTTATTATCCTTGGAGATATAGATGGCTTGTAGGCAAGCTTATTTATTTGGTAGTTACTATACATACTATTGCATTTGCTACTAGTGTTGTGAGTAGATTATGGATAAGCTCTATACATGTCACTTAGAGGCTATGATGCACATTTTTAGGTATTTGAGGAAGTCCTCTGTAAAACGAATCTTATATCAAAATCACAGTCACCTGAAAGTACAAGGATTTTTTGATGTGGATTGGGCAAGATCTAACATTGACAGCAGATCTATTTCTGGTTGTTGTGTGTTTGTGGGAGGATATTCAGTATCATGGAGGAGTAAGAAACAAACAATTATATCCAGATCGAGTGCATAATTTGAATATAAAGATATGGCATTAGCAACATGTGAGTTGCCATGGATTCAACATTTGTTAGAGGAACTGAGATTTACCCAAGATGCTCCTATGGATTTGAAGTGTGATAACCAACCAACTATTCATAATGCTGAAAATGTAGTTTTCTATGAAATAACTAAACATAATGAGGTTGATTGCCATTTTTTGAGAGAGAAGATCCATGAGAAATTGATTCAATTGTCACCAGTTAGGTCCTAAGACCAATTACTTGATTTGTTCAAAAATTCCCTGAATGGTTGTCAGGTTACTTGTTATGTTCAAGCTGGACACATATGATATGTATGCTCAAAATTGAGGGGGAGCTTTAGTGTACATGGACTTATATGTAAATGACATGGTTATATATATCAAATCTAGGGATCTATTTGTAAATGTATGATGTATTTTATATATATATATATATATATATATATGATACTTAGGAAAGACCATAGGTTGGGCCGTCTCCTTCTCTCACATTATTAGTTACAAGATTGCTGCACATGTAAACCATGTGAACGGTGTCGGAAGTTGTGATGTGTAATGATTGAAATTATGACCAAAGTATACATATTTTTCTATCAATGGCAGAGTTCATATGCTTAATAACAATGGGGGTGAGAGTGGTCAATGGACTTTTTTCATAAATGAGATGGCAAAAGAGTGGATTAAGTGGACTTCTACTGCCCCTCCCCCGACCCCTCTGTTGAGTTTGATCTTCTAATAACACCATAAGATTTTTCCTTATTCGAGGCTATCAATGGTGAATCGATCATTGCATACAACTAATTCTGCATAATTTTTTTTAATTCTTGACGTATGTACTACTATGTTTCTTCTATTTCCAAATAACACACAACATTTTTATTGTTCTTGCCCATGCACAAGCATTCATGTGTGAACCATTTCATGATTTTATCATTTTGGTCCTCAACAATGAAAAAGAACTTGATTGAATAACTAGATTTTGGCCCTCAACAATGAAAATGAACTTGATTGAATAACTAGATTTTGTTCCCCAACCATTTTATGATATTTGGTCCTCTATCATTTGTTACAATACAATGACGTGAGAAATTTTATAATAAAATGTCATGTTATGAAATGATGATCTATAAGTATATCACTAGAAAATTAGATCCCCTAAGCATCACAATCCAGTTGAATGTTTGTGCTAGATGAAGGAAGCATGACTACGACTAGCACACTCCATGATGACACAAAAACATCATATCTTAACAAGTTACATCAAACATAATGTGACAACATAAATAGTAAATCTGCTAAAAATCAAGCATAGAGTACGTCTCTTAAAAATAGAGCAGAACCCGACAATAACAAAAAAATGGATAGTAGCATAGTTCCCCACAATAACTTAAATCTTGATATACTCTAGTTTATAGTTAGTATTCTAGTTATGCATCTTGTCATGACTTGGTTAAGGAACCATCACACCTCTTTTTTACAAGCTAGAGAGCCTTAGAATTCCTTTTGAGTAGGGGGGGGGTTGAAATTCTTACTATGTGAAGTTTTTCTGTCAACGAAAGGCATCGAGAGTTCCATGGAAACCTTGAAGCTAGTTAAATAGTCTTAAGGTTACCAGGTTCCACCTTCAAACATGCATGATGAGTCCTTAGGCCATTTAAGAGACTTTCACAAGGTTGTTACGTCTCATGTGGGTTCAAGGTCATTAGAAAAGAAATGGTTTTTCTTATTTGGTCTCCCTTGCTAAGTAGGCATGTAATCATATTAAATTCCAAGTGGATAGTAAGGTATGACTGAATTTGATCAAAAAAACCAACCTGATTTTCACCCATGATTCAATATATTTTGCAATATTACATCTTAATTTGTTTGATTTTGATAATATTCAAGTTGAGATAGAACTAAAAATAATACATTCAAGGTCAATAAATAGGTTATATATCTAAAAATATGAATGCAATATGATTACTATATAAAATATGTATATTAGAAATTTATATTATATATAATATTTATTTAACACTAAATGCCATGTTTTTTAGTCACATACAATATTATTCGATTTACAATGTTGTTTCTTTAGATCTGAAATCTAACATCTGAATTCCATTCTAAATGTGCCAGGTATATCAAAAGACATTCTAAAAAGATAATACAAATCTAATGCTCGCATTTTGGATATTCATTTCCACACCTACTCCCAAGATGTCATCCGTAGTACCCATGATCCTTGAGCCCTTGGGTCCCCTAAATCTATTCACGTTTAATAAAATGGTATCCTCTGTTATGACTTAGTTAATACTGTTAGAGGGACATACCATTATTCTGAGAAGCCTCCATGAAGATTGGTCCAGATTTTTTTTGTTGTGCAGAAACAACGGCCACGTCCAAATAACAAAGAAGACAAGGAGCGTTTCCACAAAAGCGAGCATCCCCAAGCGGAAGCGTACGTAAAGAGGAATGATGTTTCTCTCTCCTGATGAATTCTCCGATGGGTGGAGTCAGTTACCGGATAGCATCCCATGGAGAGAGGACCATCCTTTATATCATAAATCATAAAGCCTCTTTATCCACCATGAAGAGGCTTGTCGGTTGTGGGAAACCATCCCATCTCCAACAGATGCATCCTTTTATGGAAATATTTTATCTAATATTATATTTATTTTGGGCCACACTAAAAGGTATTTACCATTTTCCCACTTGTCCCAAAATGCCATGGCAATAAAATTTAATAATTTTCCATTGATGCCTTATAAATACTTCCATGTAAAAGTATTAAATATGAGTCATAGCATTTAATACTCAATAAACGAGTATTTCCATCTATGTACTACAATATCTAATCATCTCATATGTAGTGACATAAACTTTATGAATAGATTGACCTCAAATCTATTCTCTGGTCCTCATTTATGTCAAAAACTGACATTCTGTTATAACTAGTATTGAAACAGAGGTAGCGAGTCAAATATGTGATCACCTAATAAATATTACATTGTGATATTACACATCAAATGACGTTCTCAGACCCATATTCTTTACATGAGATGTATACAATCCTGGAGCTAGCCCTTTTGTAAGAGGATCTAAAATCATATATTGTGTACCAATATGATCAATCATTATCATCTTGTTATCAACTCGCTCATTAACAACATAGAGCTTTATGTCTAGATTTCTGCATGCCATTGTGCTTTTATCATTATTAGAAAAAGTGACCACGGCTTCATTATCACAATATATATGTATTGGCTTATGAATTGAGTCAACAACTTTAAGATCTTGTATCATATTCTTAAGCCATATCACATGTGATGATGTTTCATGGCAAGCTATAAGTTCAGCTTCCATGGTAGATGAAGCTGTAGTCTTTTGTTTAATACTTCTCCATGATACCGCACCATCAGCCAATAGGAAGACATAGCCTGTTGTAGACTTCCTACTATCTAGACATCCTGCAAAATCTGCATCTGAATATCCCACAACCTCAAGGTGGTTTGTCCTTCTATATGTAAGCATGTAATCCTTTGTCCCTTGCAGATAGCACATCACCTTCTTCACGGCTCTCCAATGGTCCATGCCCGGGTTACTTTGGTAACAACCAAGAATCCCAGTAGAAAAAGCAATGTCTGGTCGGGTGCATATCTGAAGATATTGTAGACTCCCAACTACAGATGCGTATGATATTTTCCTCATTTCATCCCTTTCTATATCACTACTAGGACACTGCTTGGAGTTAAACTTATCTCCTTTAACTATAGGTGAAGGTCCAGGTGAACAATTTTTCATTCCATACTTCTCTAATACTTGAGATATGTAAGCTTTCTGGGATATACCGAGTATGCCCTTAGCTCGGTCCCGATGTATCTCAATACCGAGTACATATGAAGCTTCTCCCATATCTTTCATCTCAAAGTTAGAGGAAAGAAATTCTTTAGTTTCATTTAATATAGCAAGGTTATTACTTGCTAGTAGAATGTCATCCACATAAAGAATTAATATTATGAACTTATTCCCACTGACCTTGAGGTATGTACACTGATCAACAATATTTGGTTTGAACCCAAAGGTTGATATAATGGTGTTAAACTTTATATACCATTGTCAGGATGCTTGTTTGAGTCCATAAATTGATTTCTTTAATTTGCAAACCATACGACTTCTACTATTATCAATGAAACCTTTTGTTTGGTTCATATACACTTCTTCAGATAAATCCCCATTCAAAAATGTTGTTTTCACATCCATTTGATGTAGCTCTAGATCAAAATGAGCCACTAAGGCCAGGATTACCCTAAAAGAGTCATTTGATGAGATTGGAGCAAAGGTCTTCTGATAATCAATGCCTTCCTTTTGTGTGAAACCTTTAGCAACTAGTCTGGCCTTGTACTTCTCTATTTCACCATTTGAGTTCCTTTTGGTCTTAAAGACCCATTTGCAACCAATAGGTTTAACATTCTCTGGCGAAGGTACAAGGTCCCATACTTGATTTTTATCCATGGATATTAGTTCCTCCTTCATGGCATCAAGCCACTTAGAGGATTTTTTAAAATTTATTGCTTGTGAAAAAGATAAGGGATCAATATCTTCAAAGTCTAAATTTGGTTCTTGAAGGTATACAATATAATCAGATGGAATGGCAGACCTCCTTGATCTTGTGGATCTTCTTAATTCATCATTGGGTCCTATATTTTCTGTAGGCTCTTCAGGTTGTCCTTCATCATGAACATGATCAACTTGATCATTTACAGCCTAACTAGGAGCGTGATCTACTTCCATTGACTCATCCACTTGAC
Organism: Alisma plantago-aquatica; assembly: GCA_963693085.1. NCBI lineage: Eukaryota > Viridiplantae > Streptophyta > Magnoliopsida > Alismatales > Alismataceae > Alisma > Alisma plantago-aquatica. The sequence continues at coordinate 718,802,091 of OY856411.1, read as the reverse complement.
CATTGTTCATGGGAACAATAATTGGATAGCTTATACGATTTTGACTGGGTGCAGGTATGACTGAATTTTCCTGCACTTCATCAAATGAATAATTTTGAAGTAGATCATTCCCACTGATTAGATGATCCTCCAAGAATCTAGCCTTACCACTTTCGATTATCTTTCTTGGGTGAGATGGACAATAAAACCTATATCCCTTTGACCTTTTTGGATAACAAATAAAGAAACCGCTAGTGGTTCTTGGGTCAAATGCCTTCTCATGTGGATTGTAAATTCTAACTTCTGCATGACATCCCCATATGTACATGTAGTTCAAAGATGGTTTCCTTCCTGTCTATCATTCATATGGGGTTTTCTGGATAGACTTGCTAGAACCTTATTTAATACATGCACTGCCGTCTTTAAAGCCTCACTCCACATGATGGAAGGAAGAGAAGAATTACAAAGCATTGCATGAACTATTTCCTTTAATGTTCGATTCCTTCTTTCAGCTACACCATTTTGACTTGGTGTTCCTGGCATTGTATATTGAGGTACAATACCCTCTTCCTGATGGAAATGTGCAAATGGTCCCTTTCTTTATCCCATCTCAGTGAACCTTCCATAATATTCGCCTCCTCTATCTGATCTGACTATCTTAATCACTTTACTTAATTGTTTCTCTACTTCGACTTTGAAGTCCTTAAAGGCTTGTAAAACCTCACTTTTATCATTTAATAAGTAGAGATACATATATCGTGAATAGTCATCAATAAAGGTTGCAAAATACTTTTTCCATGTAAAACAAGGCGGAAAAGGTCCACTAATATCTGTGTGAATTATTTCTAATGTTCCACTACTCCTCTTGGCTCCCTTCTTAGAAGTGTTGGTTTGCTTAGCTTTTATGCATTCAACACATGACCCAAAATCAATAAAGTCTAAAGGCCCCAAAATTCCCTCCTTCACTAATCTTTGGATCCTTTCTTTGGAAATGTGTCCCAACCTTCTATGCCAAAGAAGTGATGATTTCTCATCTAACAATGTGCGTTTATTACCAATAATATTACGCTGGACTGTAAAAGATTGCTCAAAATTTGGGCTTAGTTGAACTTGATAAAGATCATTTATTAAAACACAAGTACCAATCAAATTTGAGTTTTTATACAATGATAATTTTCTACTTTGAAGAAAGAAACCATAATTTAATTTGTCTAGTCTAGAAACAGATACTAAATTTCTACTATAGTTTAGTACATAAAAAGTATTTTCTAAGTCCAACAACATTCCATTGTCAAGGATTAATCTGCAAGTACCAACAACCTTTACGCGAGAGCCCAATTTATTTCCTGAATAAAGGGACTTTTTCACGCTCAGTTTATTTCTTTTGATTCAGAAATCCTTGCAATGTATTGAAAATGTGTACGGTGGCACCAGATTCAAGCCACCAACTATATAATAGAACATTTGAAAGATAACATTCATATGAAACAAGAGAAATTATACCTTTCTTCTCTAACCATTTCTTGTACTTGAAGCACTCCTTCTTAGCATGTCCTTTCTTACGGCAAAAGAAACATTTCATATTAGCCTTGCTTCCCTTGGCCTTGCCATCTGGCTTGGACACTCCACCTGAGATAGGAGTAGTTCCTTTCATTTTTCCTTTACCCTTGCGGCCACATTTTTCATGGGTACTTAAATGCACAGTAGGGATCCCTTCATTCTTAAGTCCCTCTTCTTCTTGAACACACATGACCAATAAATCATTAATTGACCATTTTTCCTTTTGTGTGTTGTAAGAAACCTTGAATGATCCATACTGACTAGGCAATGAAGTTAAAATGAAATGAATAAGAAATGCATCAGAGATGGATAACTCCATCTCATTGAGTTGTGTGGAAATATCTCTCATCTCCATGGTGTGTTCACGGATCGTACAAGAACCATTGTACTTCATAGAGCACATCTTAGCCATTAAGGTGCTAGTCCTAGAATTACTAGAAGAAACATATTGTTCCTCCACTGCTTTCAGAAAATCTTTTGCCAATTCAGAAGTAAGAATGGACCGTCTAATATACTTTCTAACATGTGCTTGCATAAGAAGCAAACTAAGCCTATTAGACCGTTCCCACTTATCATAATTGATCTTTTTTGTAGCAGCACTTTTCTCAGTAAGTGGTTGTGGTTTTTCCACTCGGAAAGCTAAGTCTAAGTCCATACACCCTAATGTAAACATGACCTTTTCTTTCTATTCATTAAAGTTTGAACCATTGAAATTTGGAATGTTGTTATTTTGTCCATACAAAGATGAGGAAATAACTGTAATAAATAAAATTTCATATTAAAACCACAATTGAAATATAAAAGTAACTTATGAGGTCTACTTTAATTTACTTTTATCTATTAATTCCAATAATCATCACATCATTATCTTTGGATAAACATGTAACACAAAGTAGAATTAGAAATACGTGGGTCACACCCATATAAAGCAAGAAGAAGTATGAATTAATGTAGCACAATACGTTCACCTTTGGGTAAAGTATTATATACATTACTACACATTCATCTTTATAATGTCGTACTTAATGTCAACAGAGAAATACACCTTTGGGTGGTATTTGTCTTACCTAAATTAAATATGACTCAACAACCTTTTCTTATACAACTCAACTACTCAAGTATAATTACTTTCGCAAAACTGCATTACTTAAGTTTGAGAAAGTTCTTTGTGAATGACTAGTATAATAAGCATGAATCCATTCGACAAATACAAATAAGTTCTGCATGGATCTTGTTTGCAAATCAGTAGAAAAAAATTGTAATGATATTATGGCTATAACGAGTGAGATTAGAATTGTTTTTGATTCTTTAATCTAATCTATTCATGTCATTAGGCAATATATCATCGCAGCGGAATCTCCATCCACGTATTGGATACTAAATGAGTTTTTGTAAGAGTGCATATCATGCAACACTAACAGAAAGACCAAAATCGATTTAGAAGAGAATTGATAATCCAAATCATATTGGAAAAGGAGGCCAGTGCAAAAATGGCAGAGTTTCCTTTCTCCAAGTGCCGACAGCAGTAAATTGCACAAGTTTGTACACGGTCGCTGAATTCAATGAAGTGTCATCCGATGATTTGAATCAAAGGCACGCAACACTATGAATGGCCAAATAAATTAACTGGCAGTTCCATGGTCGTCGAAAGACACAACCAAACAGGGATAAAATGAAAATTAAATAAAGAAGCGAAACTTGATTCCAGTCACTATCGTATTCGCAAGTTTCATGACTGGATTTGGTGATAATTACCGATCCCGTCACCGATAGCATGTTTTTGGAAAAATAGTGGTCGGTGCTATTGATGCCGGTGCTTTCCAGGACGTTTAGAATGAATCATTGCATTACCATCTGAATCGTATTCACTTCAATACCACAACAAAATAATGGATGAAAGACCGGCAACACAGACACTTAGTTCGTTATTTGAGCAAAAAACCACCGGACATACCATTATTCTGAGAAGCCTCCATGAAGATTGGTTCAGATTTTTTTTGTTGTGCAGAAACAATGGCCATGTCCAAATAACAGAGAAGGCAAGGAGCGTTTCCACAGAAGCGAGCGTCCCCAAGCAGAAGTGTACGTAAAGAGGAACAAGGTTTCTCTCTCCTGATGGATTCTCCGATGGGTGGAGTCGGTTACCGGATAGCATCCCATTGAGAGAGGACCATCCTTTATATAATAAATCATAAAGCCTCTTTATCCACCATGAAGAAGCTTGTCGATTGTGAGAAACCATTCCATCTCCAACATATGCATCCTTTTATAGACATATTTTATCTAATATTATATTTATTTTGGGCCACACTAAAAGGTATTTAACAAATACAAATTCTTAGTACAAAATGGGACTCCCCGGCGGTTGGATCTTTGATATATTACCAAAAGATCTCAAATTCAGGCCCTGGTGACGGCATGATTAGAATCACCATTAAAAAAAAACAAAATCTTACATCAAAACCAATCTTTTAAGTGTTATAGCATTCATGCAATGCAATTTCTTTTATAGTTTACTTATTTATTAAGAAACTGGTAAGGCATCTGCAGATACAACAAGCCATAAAATCTTGAAAAAGGTAGCCTCCAGAGGAGCAAACGGATTGTTAGAGAGTCAATGACTTCATACCAAACAACAACAACGTTAGCTAACAACAATATGATCACATAGGCATCATATGCAGGCTTGTTTCTGTTATTCCATTCTGGGCACAATTGTTTTACCGAAATTGGCTGTAAAGGATTGTATTTAATGATCCAGCAAGGTAAACTTTATGTTTGATTTCGAGGATACCAAAACTGGCTGTAAAAGATTGTATTTAATGATCCAGCAAGGTAAACTTTATGTTTGATTTATAGGATTGGAGAAATACAAACAATCCTGCATTTTTGGGATTACTAATAAATGCTGGATGGACCTATCCATTTCGAAATGGCTGGGCGCCGTGATCCAGCAGTGACGACCCTACTTCTATGTTGTGCGTGATACAAAAAAAATGTAAACCGCCTGTTGTCCGTCACGGAAGTCCAGATGTACCAATCCTAGAGTCTGGTATCATAGAGATAGAGTAAGTGCTGATGAGTTCCCAACAGTGCAAAGTACAACTGTGTATTTGTATTTATATAGGTGATTAGTGATACAATTTATATGTACACGTTGAATTGCAGATCATATAAATGTGGATCAGAGTTTGTTACAGTTTGTTACAAATCCGAATACTAAGTTTGTTACAGTTTGTCACACCAAAGAATGGGAGAATGGAATGAGGAAAGACCAAGCTCTGCAAGTAGAGAACATAGCCATATTATTTCAGCTGTTGTATTTGCCAGTGCACGATATTCGGATTCGGTAGACGAGCGAGAGACGGTACGTTGCTTTCGTGAGGACCATGAAATCATATTAATGCCCAGATAGATAAGATAACCCCCAACAGATTTGCAATCATCTGGACAACCGGCCCAGTCCGCATCGGAATATGAATGTAGAGTCATGGAAGAGGAGCGTGTGATTGACAGAGAAAGAGATATTGCGTTTAAGACAACACATGATATGTTTGACAGCTTGCCAGTGATCATCAGTAGGTTGACTCATGTATTGGATGACTTTTTTAACAAAAAATGAGATATCTGGCCGAGTGAGACTAAGATATTGGAGGGATCCAACAACGTGACGGTAAATATGAGGATCATGAATGGGTGTTCCTTGCTGCTGTTGTAGGTTAATACTGGAGGGAAGGGGGGTGGCGACTAGTTTAACACCTAGCATATTCGCTCGACACAACAAATCATAAATGTATTTGCGTTGGGAAAGGAGAAGGCCTGAAGGAGTATGACTAACCTCAATACCTAGGAAATAATGAAGAGGGCGGAGATCTTTCAAAGGGAACTGGCAACGCAGAAAAGTGAGAAGGGAGTCAATGTGGGAAGAGTTGGTCCCTGTGAGAAGAATGTCGTCCACATAAACAAGGGCATACATAGTGATATTTTTGGTGGTGTAGATGAACAATGAGGTATCGGTTTTGGAAGGGATGAAACCAAAGGACTGAAAAGCATTGCTAAGCTTGTGATACCAAGCACGGAGGGGATTGCTTGAGTCCATAGATGGACTTATGCAAACGATAAACACGAGTGGGCCGATTTTCATCTACAAATCCAGGAGGCTGCATCATATATACGTATTCGGAGAGATCACCATGCAGGAATGCATTGTTTATATCAATTTGACGGATGGGCCAGCCGGCAGTCATGGCAATAGAAAGAACAAGGCGAATTGTGGTTGGTTTAATGACAGGGCTGAACGTTTCAGTGTAGTCTAATCCCTCTTGTTGGTGAAAACCTTTGGCTACAAGACGGGCCTTATGACGAAGTAGAGAGCCATCATAGTTAAACTTATGACGGAAGATCCATTTACATCCGCTAATGTTCATGTGCGGCTGTGGTGGAACCAAAGTCCAGGTGCCATTGGAAATAAGAGCGGTGATTTCATCAGCCATTGCTTTACGCCATGGAGAATGTTTATTTGATTTAGTAACACAGGTTGGTTCAGGTGTAGTGTGCGTGAGGTAGGCACGTGGAAGGGGGTGAGCCGTAGTTTTCTGTATCTTAGTGGGACGCATGCCAACAAGGGTGTGATAGTTTTGAGGAGGAATTTGACGGAGATGCATGGTGTGCTGTGGTGGAGCTGTATTGGAAGTATTGGTGGGAGGCAACGTATGGGATGGACGAATTGGTGGGTGGAGGGGAAGGGCAAGTGTTGACGGGAGCTGTGGTGGGTGTTTGCTGGATTAATGGGTTTTGGGAATTAAATGCAGGGGGTTGTGTGGGGTTTAGTGGAAGGGAGTAGGGCGTGGAAATGGAGAGCCACATGAGATTGGTAGTAGATGCACGAGTAGGGGAAGCGGTGGGTAGAGAAAATGGAAAGAAGGCATCGATTTGCCTGTCAAGCAAGGCTCACATGGCGATAACGGAGAGGTGGTAGATGCAAGTGTCAACTGATGCGCTGAAAGAATGGCTTGAACTATCCACGAGCTTGGATGTCCAAGACATTGGTGCCACGTATCCTGGGAAACACGAACACTGTGAAGAGACGGGGAAGAGCGACATGGGGATGGACGGCGCAATGAATCGACACCAACAAGACTGTATAGGCCATTTTTAAGAGGACCGCTGAGTAGAGGCTTGTGCGTCTGCAAATCGTTCACCATGCAATGTGAGGGAAATAATTGAAAATAACAATTATGAGAAGCGGAGAGGACGAAGAGGACGAGAAGCGGAGAGGAGACGGGACATACCAACATTAGAAATTGAATGACATGTACCATCGGCAACCTACAAACGCTGAGAACCATGGTAGGGAACAACTTCCTGGAGATGATGAGCATTTCCCGTGACGTGATGAGTTGCACCAGTGTCCGAAAACCACTCCTCATGTGGGAAAGAAGTATGAGGAAGTGGGAGAACAAGGGTCGGAAGCAGTGGCAGAGCAATGCCGACAGAAGCGACAACGTGATGAGCCTGTGGCGGAGGAGGCTGAGCGGAACGACGGTAGGGACACCTATATGGGCTCGTCATGTCCATTTTAATGAGACCCACGTACTGTAGTCACAGGAGGAGGAGGAGGAGGGGGTGAGGTGGAGACGGTGGAGTTGAGAAGGTAGAAACAGAGGTGGGCACGATAATGTGCCGTCGACAAATTGCTGGAGATCAAAGCTACGGAGAAGAGGGGTGAACTGGGTTTTCCACAGAAGGTAATTGGTGGGTGTTAACTTGAGAGAAACATAGTGATTGATGTGATGAAGATTAGGTAGTGGGGGAAGAAGATCGGAGGAGGTGGCGGTGGGAATGGATGACATTGAAGAGGAGTCAGTCGCCGTTGCCATTGGCTCTGATACCATATAGAGATAGAGTAAGTGCTGATGAGTTCCCACAGTGCAAAGTGTAGTTGTGTATCTGTATTTATATAGGTGATTAGTGATACAATTTATATGTACACATTGAGTTGCAGATCCTGTAAATGTGGATCAGAGTTTGTTACAAATCTGAATACTAAGGATGACTAAGTATGCACGTCTGACGGCTCTGATGGTGTGGTGACCGCGTCTATTGCAGACTTGGTGGGCGCGTGCATATGCTTCATTAGGTATTGTGAAGATTTTTCAAACCAGGAAACTCCTCATCCCGGGACTGTCCGACTGCTGCATTTGGTGAAATCCAATTGAACTCGGAAAAACAAACTTGCCCTCCGTTAAAACTAAATATATTGTTTGTATTGCTGTAGCATAAAATGCAATACAATACAACTACATCCAGAGAAACAAACATGCCCTTAGTACAAAATCTTATATCAAAATCAATCTCTTAAATGCAACAACATTACGTTATGTAGTTTATGAAAAAACAATGAGATTTGGAGAGGTTAGAGTTGCACAATGTGTGCACCTTCATATATATAATACTGAAAGAATTACAGAGATGTCCATATATAAAAGAGAAATAACAAAACAAATAGCAGGCAATGTAAAACAGGAAATATATAATGTAACACTTCCCCTCAAGTTGGAGCATAGATGTCAATCATGCCCAACTTGTCCATCAGTCTGCCCAAATCTTTTGTAGCAAAGTGCTTGCCTAGATGATCTTTGGTAGCCTAAATACCAAGAGAGTCGCTGCCAGAAATAATAATGTCATCAACATATACAATCAGAACAGTAATACCTGCTGAAGTCTTTTTTGTGAACACAGAGTGGTCAACCTGTGACCTCAGAAAACCAAAATCAATCATGATCCTGCTCAACTTATCAAACCAGGCACGAGGACTCTGCTGGAGCCCACAGATAGACTTCTTAAGCCTGCATACTTTGTGAGACCCCCCTTGAGCAACAAACCCAGGAGGTTGCTCCATATACACTTCTTCCTGCAAGTCACCATACAGAAAAACATTTTTCACATCAAGCTGCAGAAGAAGCCAGTTCAGATTCACATCAATAGATAGGAGAATCCTGACAGAGTTAAGGCGAGCAACAGGAGAAAAAGTCTCAAAGTAATCAATGCTATATGTCTGAGTATAGCCCTTTGTAACTAACCGTGCTTTCAACCTCTCAACCATACCATTAGGTTGATATTTTACGGCATATACCCACCTACAACCCACATGCTTACACTGAGGAGGTGGATCCACTAGCTCCCAAGTGTCTCTGTCAGTAAGAGCAATCATTTCTTCTTTCATAGAAGATGTCCAAGCAGTACTTTTCAATGCATCCTGAACATTCTTAGGTACAGCCACAACAGATAAAGCATATACAAAATTTCTAGAATGAGTATTCAGATGAGCAGTAGATACAAACTGAGCAATGCTATGAGAAGTGCAGGAACGAGTACCCTTTCTGAGTGTAATAGGTATGTTAAGGTCAGAGTGTACCTCAGGTGCAGCAGAACCTTCTGGAGGAGAAGATTGGTTACTTTGGGGGGGTACTTGCGTAGAAGGTGCTCTATTCATGTGCTGATAAATAATAAGAGGAGGATCTTGAGTTTCAGTAGTCACAGTGTCAGTACTTTCAGGCACACAGTCAGAAATAACAGGCAAATGAGAGACAAGAATGTCTGTATGCAAACTATCTCCTGCTGAAGAATAATACGGTGTATCTTCAAAAAAGACAACATCACTACTAGTAAACCATTTCCTTGTACTGGGATTATAACACTTGTAACCCTTCTGAGTTCTAGAATAGCCCAGAAAAATGCATTTAGAAGCTCGAGGAGACAATTTATCAGAAGCAGGTCCAAGTAATCTGACAAAGCAGGTACACCCAAAAATTCTAGGAGGCACAACAAACAAAGAAGTCTCAGGTTGCAGAACCTGTATAGGAATCTTATTTCCAATAACAGACGATGGCATCCTATTAATCTGAAAACACACAGTCAAAATAGCCTCAGGCCAATAGGAGCGGGGCACATGAGAATGCATCATGATAGTCCTAGTAACTTCTAATAAGTGTCTATTTTTTTTGTTCATTTGACACCATTTTGTTGTGGGGTATAGGCACATGATGTCTGGTGGAGCGTACCAACAGATTTACAGAAAACTGTCACTTCTTGCTTAACAAACTCTAAAGCATTATCGGTGCGGAAAACTTTAACAGGAAAACCAAACTGCTTTTTTATTTCAGCAAAAAAGTATTTGATAGTAGACAACACTTCAGACCTACTTTTTAATAGAAACAACCAAGTAGTCCTAGAAAAGTCATCAATAAATAAAATGAAATATTTGTAACCAGACAAACTCGGTACATGGCATGGACCCCATACATCAGAGTGAACTAAATAAAAAATGTTTTTACTGCTCACAGTACTACGTCTAGGATACACAATACAAGTCTGTTTTCCCAGCTGACAAGATTTACACTAAAAATTACAACTGCCAATATCAGAAACTAAATGACGCAGCTTCTCTGACGATGGATGTCCCAGCCTGTAGTGCCACTGCAGTGCAGAAACAGAAGCCGATAAAGCAGATATCATAGCAGCTTTCTCTGATCGCGGTAACTGGTCCAAGTAGTAGAGTCCATCAACACCTTCATACCCCCCACCAATCTTCATCCTCGTGCGAAGGTCCTGAAAAATACATGAACCAGGAAAAAAAGTCAGGCTACAGTTCAAACTTCGTAAAATTTTGCTGACTGATAATAAGTTCAGAGGAAATCTAGGCACATATAAGGCAGACTTGAGCCAAAAATGAGAAACAATATCACCGACTCCAAAGACCGAAAACTTTGAGCCATCAGCTAGCATAATAGAAGAGTTACATACATGTTTAGATAGAGTTTTAAACAGAGATCTATTGCCAGATATATGTGCAAAGGCACCAGAATCTATCACCCATATATTACCAGAAGTAGAAGGTGAGGAGGAACTCAGGAATGCAGTATCATAACCAGAGTATGCAACATGTGCTCTACTAGTAGAAGCAACAGTCGAAGAGCCATCACACTCAAGAAGAAGGCGTTCCACCTCAGCACGAATGTAGTGTGCGGTCGCTCCCACAGTCGCTGGCTCAGGCGTCGGAGTAACAACCTCAGAATCAATAGACGATGAATCTGTAGCAGCATTGGCCCAAGTCGGTTTACCGTACTTTTCCCAAAACTTTTCTTCAATATGGTTAGACCGACCACAGAAGGTACACACACACTGTCCTTGGTGAGGACGCGCAACAACAAGAGGTGAGGCAGCAGGAGAGGCTCCTCGTCCAGCACCAGGTCCACGTCCCCGTCATGCACCCAGGGGAGGACGACCATCATTGGAACGACCACGGCCACAACCATGACCACGACCACGCCAGGCCCAAGCAGCAGGGCAGTAAAATCTCTAGTCTCAGGAGACGATGTCGATGAAGAAAGGCGCTGGAGATACTGGTAGGCACTCTGCAAAGTAGGGAGCGGATCACTCGCCAAGATCTGATCCACACCACCAACATATGATTCTGACAAGTCACTTAGAAACTGTATCAGCTGTAGTTCCGCCCGCTGTTTCTGCATAGTCGCCAGATCAGTAGACAACGGGTGGTAAGTCTCCAACTCACCCCACAGGCCGGTGAAGGTGGAGAAGTAGTCGGAGATGTCAGATCCCGTGAATTGGAGTCGCCCCAGTTGCTTGGTTATGTCGAAGACCTTCTTGGGATTCTGACTGTGAGAGTAGGTACTGTCGATCTGATCCCACATCTGCTTCGCCGTAGGTAGCCTAAGTAAAGTAACACTGATCTTCTCAACGACACTGTTGAGAATCCATGTCATCACAGTCGAGTTTTCACGGACCCAATCATCAAAAGTTTTGACGTCTTTTTCATCCGCGTTCGCTGCAAGCTGAGGCGGACCAGTGCGAATCAGATGAGAGTACTTCCTTTGTGATTTGGCATATATCACAAAAGAGCACACCCAAAGCTGGTAATTGCGCCAGTCAAGTTTAACAGTGATAACTTGACGACGCGAGTCTCTCCAGAAGTCATCTCCATAAGACGCCATGGGAACAGGCAGGAAGGCAGGCACATGCAAACAGGCACAGACAGGAGTAGTCAGCAGTTAGAGGCAGAAGTCCAACACATGGACTAGTAGTAGAAGGTAGAAGATCCACGCATGGATCTTAAAAAAAAACCCACGTAGGGGCAGCAGATGAAGAGAAAAAACCTATGCCAATATGGAGGATCAATCACTCCACCATGAGGCACAGGCAGACAGAGAGGATGAAGTCTGTTACGCCATCAACGTGCCACAACTGGAAAGTTACCGAGGCTGTCCGGAGATTTCAGAAAGAGAAACGGAGCTAGACGGAGGGTCCTGTGATGGATTAGGCCACAAGGATGAAGTTTATTAGGGGATTAGAGGTGGATGGAGGGCTGCAGAGAGGTGAACGGCGATCGGTAGCGGCGGTACTGTAGCAGTACTGTAGCGGCGAGCGGCGAAAAAAAAGAGATTTCAGAGTGTGGTGGCGGCTAGGGTTGGTGGAGATAGGGATTAAGTTTAAGGTGGATCGTCCTGCACTGATACCATGTGAAAAACAATGAGATTTGGAGAGCTTAGGGTTGCACAATGTGTGCACCCTCATAGATATAATACTGAAAGAATTACAGAGAGGTCCATATATAAAAGAGAAATAACAAAACAAATAACAGGCTATGTAAAACAGAAAATATATAATGTAACATAATTTTTTCTATAGTTTAGTTATTTATTGAAGAAAGAGTTTAAGCATCTGCACATACAATACATATATGAAAACCACAAGCAAGCATATATACATAAAATCTTGAGAGAGGTAGCCTCCAGAGGAGCAAACGAATTGTTAGAGTCAATGACGTCACACCAAATCACAACAACATTAGCTAACAGCAACTTCATCACAAAGGCATCAACCAACCCCCAACCCAATGTAGTAACAGAGATTTACAGCAAGACCAACAACCCCACACATTGGTGCCTTTCTTCCCTTCGGAAAGAATATTTAATAATAAGCCATAGTAACAAAACACAAAAACAAACATGTTTCAGTGAGATCCACCCGATTGATTTTTCATCTCCATGCCTCTATTCGTTCCACCCTTGAACTTAACCGGCTCAAGGTGCTGATTCCTCGAGATTTCTCCGCAGCCATTGATGCTGACGGCATGGGTACTCGATTGCTTGGCTTCTTCAGCGAAGGTGGTGCAGCGCGCTTGGGATTTGAATAGCCGATTGGTTGCACTGCCTTTTTCCTTCTTACGCTTGCTTCTGCTGCAGCGGTAACTCCTTCAGCTTCACCCTCGGGTGAATTACTATCATCTGCCGAGGTTGGATGAACTACGTATGGCTGATCATTAGTGGTGGAACATCCCGCGCTATCCCCAAGAATGTCTTTAGAATCGGCATTCAAGGCCTTTCCCAGTGGACCACCACCAGAAGTGGTGGTACCCTCTTTCAACAAATCAGAGGGCCACTCTGCCTGTTGCTGCACCTGCTTGGTTGCCGCTATGTCCTTGCTGTACCCCTCAGTAATGACTGTTGGAGGGGTCTGCTTGTCGTTCTCGTCAGAGGGTTTTGACTGAGAAGCAGCACAAATGCCATCTGGTACCTCCTCTTTCCTTTCCCTCAGTGCCTTCACTATCAATGTCTTCAAAAGATTCATTACTTGCACGGCATGCATCAGTGCGGTCAAGGGATCTGCCATCTGCACCAAGACGAATATGAGATTCCAGCTTGCCGATAGAACTGAATGGGGAATGCTTATATAATTGAGCGCTCAGATATCAGGCAATTCTCTTCATGGATGATAAACGTACCTGAGTCATGTTCGGAGCGAACACCGTGGCTACATTATGTGCATTCATTTTGTTGTGTTGTTCCTCTTGGACGACATCAGCCATCAGGTTAACCGCCCAATCCAGCAATGCGGATTCCGATGGGGGAAGAAGCCTTACGAGCTGCACATAATCCTCTTCCGTCTGGCATTCCAGTACTTGTTCCGCGGTCAAGCAGTCCAGCACCCCGTTTGGAAGTTCTCTGAACCATGCCTGTATTTTGATATTAAATCAAACTCTATACATTTCCCAAAACATTAGGCTGAACTTCATACACTAAACATTACTAAAAATATAAACTGCTCAAAATTCAGAAGAAAATTGGTACCTTGATCAATCCTGCTAAACAGTGGACATCTATACCACTTGGTACAACCCCACTGTTGAGTTGATCTCGAACAAGTTCCTCTTGGGCGTTGTCAGCTGTAATTCTAAATATACCTTCTACCTGCAGTTCACAAAGTCACATGAGGTAGCAGGATCAGTTACCATAACATTCAATAATGTCATTATAAAAAGTATATTACAAGCAAACAAAATGATTTGAATATAGTATGAAGCAACATATACCTGCAAGCCTCCTTGGGAATACAGACGCTTTTGCATCATTAAGAGTATGGTAGGTACACTGTTGCCTCTTGAGTCGTAGGAGCATTGCATTGATTCAGTGGAGACACCAAACACAGTCGTACTACAAAGAACGAACCAAAAACAATGTCAACCAAAGTTGAAGGAGCCGTTCCAGTGTTTTGTTTGCCGTGAAAACAAAACAAAACTAGCTAGCTGACATATCCAGCAACCGTCCTAGCATTAACAACAAGCCTATCAACTTAGAGGTAGGCTGGACCTTAAACAACAATAAAGAATAAACCCTGCAGTGCCAATCACGGTATGCATAAAACAATACCCAATTTGGACTTTCATTTTGCTAAATTACATATTTGCTTCTATCCGTTTTCTGATATTAGCTGTTCGTTTATGAAATGATTATATTTTTTTCCCTTTGAAGATATGAACACACGCCGAAATTGTTCAACAAATCAAACATTCATTCTTAAAAAGCCCATTAAATAGAAAAAGCCCCAAGCACAGAGCAAGGGTGATGCGAACAAGAATGCTATAAATATCTATTTAACATTACAAAAAATGTTTGTTTGCCACCTACCTGAGTACTTAATGAATTTTCTAAGCATGCCCTTAATTTTTTTAGGTAACCAGATACCTTTCCATATTACACAGAGGACTATAACCCAATATCTTAGAACTCTTCAATACCGGAGATAAAACATTATACTATAACTCGCCGGACGTTCTGGAGTTTCTGTAAAATCTATTGTGGAAAACTATCCATCATAAGAGGACCAAAATATGAAGAAACTTATATCTCGATAGAACAACTACTTTACTACTTTAGTAAAACCTAAGACAATGGATCATGAAGAACACAATCAAGATGCTACTATTGATGATATATTGCCACACATATAGTTGTACCTAAGGTATGAAAAAGGATATGGAAACAACGATCTCTATTGACATTGATAACATGATCTTCTTGTTCAAATAGACACCAAAAGCTTACAACTATTAAGAAACCAGGAGACTAATAAGAAATGCAAGAGACCAAGTAGCTCATATTTCATGCTTATTGCTAATTAACTTCCCAATCAGTTTAATCTAGGACTCAATTCAAGCCTTCTGTTTATCACAAAAGAAATCTGGAGTTCATTAGGATCTATTGTCCACACCTGTGCATTAAAAATCAGCTATATTGTCGACACAAACAATGAACGTCCCAAAGTCAAATCAGCTATATTTATGTTAAAAATCAGCCTTCTTGAATGTCAGAACTTGAACCCAGATCCGAGTGGTTCAATGTTCATAGTCCTAGCCTTCCAGGAAGATGCTAATTAAGTCAACAAAAGAGACAGCATCTGCACGAGACATTTCTTTTGGCTTTGTTTTCTCTATATGTATCAATTCCTAAGCTATAAAAATTAGCAAGTAATGCATAAAATGGTAGATAATTTCATCTAAAACTAGTAAAAATTCTAATATCCATCTTGGAAAAGGCATTCCTGTTTATACAAGTTGAAATCTGCAACAACTGTGTGTAGATATATGGTTCAAGCTACAAAATGAGAAAGGAACCATCTCGCTTACCATCAACTTGGCTGTTAAGTTGTACTTTATGGTCATAATTTTACTATGACAAGATCAACATCTCAAAAATCTTATGGAAATTGGACATAAAGCTTTGCATTTTGTAAAGACCAGAAAAATAGTGATAGCTTACGAAAATAGTAACACCAGAATCCATAATTATGTAAATGAAACAAGTTATTCTTTCAAAGTGGGAGGAAATAAGGACGTTCAAGGCAAATTGGCAATATGAATGCTCTAGAGACCTGTGGGTTATAATGATAGGTATATATATTCAAGGGCACAAAATTCGATTTTGGCATCCCAGTAAGAAAGGAACAGGAAGGAGGGAGTCAAACATCCATAAAGCGTGCATTGCATGACCAAATCATGTAATACCCAGGCATAAACGGGCAGTAACTGCTAAGAAGTTTGAAGGAATGGAACGAACAGAACTACCATTATCAGTAACATTGTCATAGATTACAAAAGCAAAATGCATCAAGGGGCAATCTGTGCTAGGTTCAATGATTTTGTGGTCTAGCGACCAGAAAGGGCTCCAACAGTGAAAACTGGCACGAATATTCCAATAACGACAAAATTTCACCAGCACAAAAATAGCAGGAAGTCAGAAATGGCACCTGGCACTAGGAGCTCTCCTTGGCACGTCGGGCTCGAACTCATCTGGCAGACCAAGGAACCCCTCGAACCGATCAAAGGTGACATGGGCAACATGGCGCACCTCTGTCGGCCACCCAATTTCCATAGTGGATCGGAGCTGGTGGTGACTGTCGTCCCTCTCCGTCCTGCAGCCCAGCAGAGACCTCCTGAAGATGGCAAGGAGCAGAGCAAACAGCGAAAACTGGTTCCTTTCCTCTTCCCCTTGCTCCTCCACCTCCTCTTCCTCTGTATCTCTCTGAACCCTTCTCCCCTTTCTTCCAACAGCAGAATCAGCAGCAGCAGCAGGGGATGGCGAAGATGCTTCCACTTGGTGGTTAAGCCCTCGTGCTTCACCAAGAGTAGTTGGCGGGTCGTCTTGTCTTAAAAGGGTCCGGCTCTGGAGCGGGCCATCATTGGGAGTACAGGGAAAAGAGGAGCTTGGAGATGAAGGGATGTGGGATGGGGACTCGAGCACTGCTGTCATGGCCAGCAAATGAAGAATGGGGCAAGGCCAGAGAAAGGAGGGGCTAGCAACATATGCCCAATATTACCTACCGTCTACGTGCTGATGAAACGAAAGCAGGGTGGTTGGCAACCGAAAATCGATTGAGAGGAGAGAGAGGAGGAATTTTTAACAAGAACTACGGGATAGATTATAAAGATTTGTGGGTCACCTCCACTTCTTTTGCTCTCGAGACGTTTGGAGCGGTAAAAGGAGAGGAAATGGAGATTCAACGAACATACCTCTCCGATACGGTGGAGTTGGATTGAAGAAACGATTTTAATGGTGGGACGTGTGAATCATAACTTCGGTTGGAGATGGTCTACTCGTCTACTATTTCCCACTAGTTTTACTTTCCCTTGGCTGGCTGCTGTGCTGGCCGCCTTATTTGGTGGTGGAGGTTTGAACAAGCAAAGAGCCAAAGAGCCGAGTGAGGACGAGCGACAAATAAGTCGGAAAACGAATTTATTTGCAAGTGGAGGTGAAAGGGAGAGATAAGTGTTTTTGTTTTATTTTGGAACATGAAAGGTGTGTTTTTCTGGCAGTGAAAACGACTGAGGCAGATGTGTTGGGATAACATAATGCAACCAAAAATAATATAGGGGTTTACATACTATACAAAGATTTTGGACGCCTACACACCATTTTGCACAAAAGTACAATGTCATGTGTCAAATTGCACATGGGTAATAACAAAATGTTAGGGACGTGATTCTTCAGCTTTCCTATTTAAGATGGTCTTCATTCACGTTAAGATAAGCATGAAACATTTGACTATTGTTTCTCCATTGTCATGTCCATTCGGACCATTCCCCACTATATCCAAAGAGCCATTCTTGTGTGGGCATTGATGGAAAGCATGGGTGATTCACTAAGTCGAAAGCCATGTAGAAATTAAGAGCTCTAATATAAGAAACTGAATTGCCTGCTTTTCTCGAAGACAATTTTAAAGTGACTTTTGGCTACAACGACTAGTGTAATAGTATCACACATGTACTTTTGCTAGTGTGCAACAACACTATATTCAAAGTCTCAACGAATAGTATTTTATCTCATTTGATATAATTCTTCATTGGAGACATGCCAAAGCTTTTGTTGTAGCTATAGATGGTATATAAATGATTAATGAGTTCAACTATTAGTTGGTATACCATCTCAACTATGAAGATATAGTCGAGATATATTTTTCATACTATATAGAAAAGAGTGTATATGTGGAATCAACCTTTGCATTCCTCTAACCATTGGAATTTCTTGCATCTCATTATTTTTTTATGTTGGGACCCTTAGGGTTAATGATGACTTTAGCGATTTTTTCACAATCCACCAACAATAATATTGACATGTATGCATTGTGGACAATTCCATGACTTATATGATAAGTAAACATACACTCTATGATGACATGATCATTATTTATTCATAAAGTGCTTATCGTACCCTTTAACTGATGTATAAAAGTCATGCCATTTGTGTTAGATTTATTCAAACAGGATGAAGTAAATAAGGGTAAAGGAGGTATATTGAGTAGACAAGTACCTAGATTTGTGATATATTTTCAAAATCACTAGAAAGATACATATATAAGTGCATATATTTGAATGATGCCCTAAGAGATTGCATTGGTCGTTGAAGTGAAGAATATCTACGAATTCTGTACACTCACATAAAATAATGTGCGTGCAAATGTTAGTTGTACTTGATAGAGGAAATTGATAACATTGGTGAACTAGAAATATGTGTTAGTTTTTTATATTTGCAACCATAATATGCTGCTAGAATATTGTATGAATCACCTCCTTCTCCCAAGGTTTGCAATCAATTTAATAAGATTTAAGCCTTCAATATATCATGCATTCTGAGATGTGGTTTAAACTCCACGTAA
This sequence comes from Alisma plantago-aquatica, assembly GCA_963693085.1. Lineage (NCBI taxonomy): Eukaryota > Viridiplantae > Streptophyta > Magnoliopsida > Alismatales > Alismataceae > Alisma > Alisma plantago-aquatica. The sequence continues at coordinate 718,783,542 of OY856411.1, read as the reverse complement.
GGGTTCCTTCTATCTATGGCAGTTGATCAAAAAGTGGGTTGAAGAGGTTGTGCATAAACACATGCATTATATTGAGCCAACACATAATAATGACGGATGATCAAATATAGTGCAAATACTGCAATTAGGTTTGTACAGAAAAAACCTCATAGGATATTGTAAAACCCCACATCAGTGGTTGATGTTTTTTTTTTTTGACTAATTTGAGGGTTGTTTGTGGGTTTTCTCCCTCACATTGTAGATTTGTAGGGGTTTACATTGATTTCTATCCAAGTGTGAGGTCGAAGAACTACGGAGGAATAAGAAAAACTCTGGTTATGTTATATTCAAAATATATGGTCCCTTCGGGGTCAATGGACATTGAATATCGATTTAGAAAAAATGCTGTGGTCTATAGTCTTTGGACATTTAATATCTATCGATCGATCGACCGTCAGTGTCCATTCGCATCCGTGTCTCTCGCTTGGCGCATCTTAGACAATAGATATTTTTGTCACCAATGGCCGGCATTTATAAAAGAAATGGACAGGATTTCAACACGCATTCAGCATTTCGCTTTCCAAGAAAAGGCAAGAAAACAAACACACGATTTTGGTTTTGTATCAGATGCTGGCCTATGCTCCTATCCGTTTTGTTCTTCTTTTCAGATCTTGATGAAAGGATTTTGGAGAGTGCGTCCGGGATGTATTAAACTACTAGGGTAGGACAAACAACAAACTATAGCCTAATAAATGCCGATGATTCAGGTTCTTGACCTACCCTGCTGCTGCCATTTTGGGCACATACACCTTCTTCGGCTGTGTTTTTTCTGTTGGGCGTTTTTGAACTTGCGTTGGATTCGTAGTCTGCATGTCCTTCCCCCGAAAAGAACGGATTGGGCATCTCTTTGACTAGCTGCTAAAACTGGTCGACTCTAGGGACAAGGAAACCATCATGCTTACCACTTAATCCTGGCAAATGGTGGTTAATACTGTAACGGCCTGCACTGATCTTCAACTGCAGGCGGGCAGACCGACAAAGGTGCAGTCGCATAAGTAAATCAAACTGACTTGAACCCAACTAACCCCATTAACCCATCTCCCAAATCCTGCGATTACATTTGTTACATAAGCTCAGAGAACAATATTGAAAGACGATACCGCCTGCCCTGAATCGTAATATAATAAACTGAGCCTCGAAATATACCCCGACCTCAGCCGTCCAGTTGGTTACTCACATGATAGATCTGAACCGCCTATAAATCGAGTTTATTATTCTTCAGCTCGTGCAAGTCATGTGCCCGACCATCCTCGCCTCCTGCAGAGTTGCAGTTGCAGTGTGCTTCGAGCTGGGACAGTGTACTTCACAGTGTAATAAGAACATAATCAAAACAGATTACAGAAACAGCGAGAGCACTGTGTAGGTCACGTTTGTTGCTTGCAGGTGTTGGTGGTAAAAGTAACGTGTTAAGGAGGAGCAGTGTCACCTACCAAACTCAACCAACGGCACTTGTGCTGCCTGTGGGCCTCACTGTTGCATCATTGTTTTAGTGCAGTCTTAACTGGAGATCCAAATAGTAGATGGAGGAAGAAACTTGAGGTTGAAGATATGGAAATGGTCAGGAATGTCAATGCTAAAGTAGGAAACTAACTTAGCATGGGACTGTTGTTTTAATTTGAAACTGGATGCTGGTGAGTAAAAGGGTTGTCCTTTTGTGGATTACTTGGTTAGTTTATTTTTTCCTTTTGAGTAATGTTTACTCGTCTGCCAATCTGACAAAAAGGTTGAGAAATTGTTGCACATACATGGAGGCCGAGGCCCCATGTTTGAGCGCTGCAGTTACTGTAACTCAGTAGCTCCTTGATCGCATCTCTCTGCGTGCCTCTATGAATTTTATGTGACTGCGAGACCCTTATTTCCATCCATATAACTGAAGAACTTGATGAGACCAACAAGATTTTATAACTATGCAGGAAGAAAGAATTGTTCCATAACAGAACACCACAACCAATTAGAGTGATTTTTTTTATATTTTAAACTATGAATATTGTAAGTAAAAGTTGTTTGGAGTTTGATAAGGCATAGCATACTAAATCTTAGAACTGAATAAGTATTCAATAGCGGCAGTGGTTCCCTGATCACATCCCTTTGCGTGCATCTATAAATTTTATTTCACTACGAGATTCTTATTTCAATCCATACAACCAAAAAGCTTGTTGAAACTAACAAGATTTCATAACTCTACATGAATTTTGCAAGGGCTCTACGGTGAACCTGTCATGACCAACTCAGCCTTGTTTGGTTCGCGACCCAGTTTGGGTTTGGACGAGTCATTTAGCGTCATGTCAGTGAAATCCGGTCTAGGTTGACGAAGATTGTTGTTTGGTTTGCGATCCTGAAACACCTCGGTTTTGGGATTCTGTTATTCCCAAATCCAGACCAAGTCGGTCGCGGTGGAGGCAGGATTACAGATTCTGGTCCAAGTTAGGTTTACGAATCGTGACTCCGTCCCCCTCTCCCTCGACTCTTCAATTGTCGCCCCTCTCCCTCCCCTCTCCCTCGACCCCTCGACTCTCATCCCTCTCCTTCCGTCGTCTTCTCCTCCCGCAGAGGTCGCCACTGTGCCTCTGTGAAATAAACTCACACTTCTTACTGAAGACTGCTACAATGGAAGCTATCTCTTCTAACTCACGGTCATGGAAATCAATTTTGTCTGCCACCGCCGGGTTACAAGCGACAACTATTCTTCAAAAAGCAATGTCCGTCTACTACACCCTTGTCCAGTCCTTTCTTTTGACACATCCGAAACCATTGACCTCCTCTTCCCCTCCATTGCCTCGTCTATCCCTAATGCAACGTCATTGGGCCATCTTGTCGACGAACAGCTCCAACAGAAATCCTAGACAGGGCAAGGTCTACGTGAAGGCCTTTATATTGGTGCATTTGTTGCTTGAGCTCGTTCCCTTCCAACTGCGCATCATCCACCAAATTTTTACACATACTGCTGCAACCGATCCCTCTTATTTCGAGCTGTGTTCATTTTTGAAGAGGTGAACAACAATCTACTCGTTTCATTATTATTTTCATCCAACTATTATACTAACCATTTACCTCTTTTATTCTTATTTTCTTCTCTGATAATTTGTGGTGAGATCATGGGTTCTGGATGTTGGTGGTTCTTCTCCAATCGTTGTGATACTACCTTCTTCACTATTAGGCATTTTCATTCCTTCACCATCGTGTCTCAAACTCCTACCTGACCTTGCAATTTCTCTGCACAGTTTGTTATTGTAATTTTAGAAAAGTTAGTGTGTGGTTGTTGTATAAATGTTATGTGTACTTCAAATGGGCATATTAGATGGTTGTGTTATGAATTTTATTACCATGGTTATAGATGATATTGCTATGTTTCGGCTGAGTTTATGATTGTATAATACAATATTAGTATTACACATTTAGAATTTTCTTCTTCCTTACTGTGAGGTATGGATCAGACCTAATGTGGTCATTACTACAATATCCATGTAGACCAGTATATTTATCCCTAACATAAATGTATGCTTGTTTTCATCATCATCATCATCATCATCATCATCATCATCATCATCATCATCATCTAAACCTCAATCCCAACTATGTTGGGGTCGGATACATGGATCCTTTATTTCCATTCAGATCCATCATGGGCCATATTCTGGTTAAGATGTAGATATTCAAAATCTCTCTTTATAAGCTCATCCCATGTTAATTTAGACCTTCCTCTTCTTCTATTTATTGTGCTTGACTCAATAGCATTATTTTGTATCGACGCATTAGTCGGTTTGTGTTGCACATGTCTGTACCATCTGAGTCGGCCCTAAATTATACACAATAAAAATATTATTCTGTTTCTATCCTTCCTCATAGAATAAACACACTAATGCAAATTATAGATGGATAATCCTATAATAAAATTTAACATGACACAATGGATTAAACCTAATGTGGTCAACATGTAAACAACAAATATCATCATACTATAAATGAGCCCTAATGGAGTGTATGATTGCATAACACTATTACTATGATGTATGGATCAGACCTAATGCAGTCATTACAACAATATCTGTATAGACTAGGATAATTATCCCTAACATAAAAACATGTTTTCCCCCCATAACTTTTGTAATTATGTAGTAAAAACAATGTTATGTTTGTATCATTCCTAACAGGGTACAACCTGAAATATATAATCTGGAAACCATGCACGGGTTTGAAATAACCCATATAAATATGGATCATACCTAATGTTGTCATGAAAAAATTATTGATAGTTATATCAGGCCTACATGTGAGGAGGGAGTAATAATATGTCCTGATATGAGAAGGTCTGATTTGGCGAGGGAAAATCCACATGCCATAATTTGATGAACCCTAATTTGGACAAACCCTAATCCACATGACAATATTAATTTGTTGGTGAGGTAATAACCACATGCCCTACTCTTATCAGGCCTAATTTGGACAAACTATAATCCATAGGACAATAAAAATAGTTACATTTCTATAAAGTAAGAACTACACAATAAATATGAATAAGAATGATGATATTTAATTTGAACTGACCTCTAAATTTTAGATCACTCAAATACCAGACCATAATTAGGGTTTGTATTGACATTTAAAGCCCTAATATCACCCTAAAGTCGATTTATATTTAACAAATACCCATTTTTAGATCCCATTTTGATTTTATTGCCATGTAAATGGATAGTTAGCTCAATGATTATAGGAAGAATCTCATTGGACTTGACCTATGTGTGTGTCTATATGTATATGTATGTGTGTATTATATGCATATCGGTCCATATTTCCATTTTTTAAGTTATAGTATCAATTGTTTGACAAATTATTAATGCATAACACTTACTTTTAATGTCTTGACTATAGTTGGTCACTTCTTTTAAAACCATATATATATATATATATATATATATATATATATATATATATATATATATATATATATATATATATATATATATATATATATATATATATATATATATATATATATGAGAAAACTAATGCTTTCATACTTATGATCTTTATATCTGGATGAAAAATTGAAGCCAAATAACAACTAACATTTCAATTTGATTTAATATAATAATAGTTAAGTATTCATTCATATTGACAACGATTCTAAGAATTGTACATTGTCCATTGCAATTTTAGTGGTAAACCAAACTAAAGTAAAATATACCTAGCTACTTGTTGATGTACCTTTTGTTTGCAATGAAAAAATATAAGTGTTAACATCTTTGAATAGTTAATAATATATTTTATACAATGTCATGTCATGTCATACGGTAACTTATGTTTAGGTGTAGAATGTTATATCATCCATCCAGGTGCAAATTATATTTTACACACACTTTTTTATAAAATATCATACATCGTATTTTTTTTAAATGACATGAATTATACTAGCACCAATATCATCTCATATACCATCATATTTTTTATTCTATTTGGATTAGTAAGCGTGCTTCATGACATACTCCATAACATCATTAGTGAAATTTTCATGACTACATCCTCTTGTAATACAATGTCCCAAGTGGCTTGTTATCTCACAACTGTTCTCTTACTTCTATTGACCGAAAAGGCATCAACGTTCACTTTAAACTGCTAAATTTAAATTGACCTCTAAATTAGATCACTCAAATACCATAATTAGGGTTTGTAATGACATTTAAATCCATAATATTGCTCTAAAGTTGATTTATATTTGACAAATATGAATATGATGGTTATATCAGAAAATCAGATCCAGTCAATGATTTTTAGATACCATTTTGATTATATTGCCATCTAAATGGATAATTAGCATAATGATTATTAATTGTTGATTAAAAGAAAATTGATGAAGGTATTTTGTTGTAGTTTCTTCTTCAACATCACATCCCATGCATCCAGAAAATATTTTAGACAACTGCATTGCTCCTGAAAATATTTCACACCCCCACATAAAGTTTTTCAGAAGTAGCAAGCATCTGAATTTGCATCCAAATATGTTACTGACATATTCCGATATTATCACACATATATTAATGCATCAAAATATGCAATAATCAAATTATATATATTCAATATTGGTCTATTTGTGCATATTATTGCATTCACCATGACTTTATATGAATTTACCTACACATGTATATAAAATATAACATATATATATGAAGGGGAAATTTTTAGAAGTAGCAAACATCAGTTCCCCTTCCCACCTGCATTCCTGCTTTGCTCCAATCCTATGCCCAAACATGTTTCTTTCTTTGGTAGTGGTTAGTGTGGACTCCTCTCTATCACCCCACATGAACCATCTGTAAAGTTTTCCATGTATGCAGACAGTTCAGAAATAATCTAGTTTTCCTTCTATCTACCTTAGATTAAATCTTGATTTGGTTTGACTAGGTATTAAATAGGAAATGTTACAATCCCATTGCTTGAATATTATGAAATGTATTTTAGATTTTAAAGCCAAAGTTCATTGTCCATTAAATATGTTCTTTGTATATGGATCCTATAGGGAATTGAATTAAAACATGCATCATTTAACCACACTATAGGCTCTCTCAATATAATGTCATTGATTATCTTTATCCAAACATCACTCTTCAAGGAAATAATAGTTTTACAGAAGCAATACTAATAACTTCATCATGAACTCATATTTCTATAGACTCATCCTCAATTTGTTTACCTTCTTCCATATTTTCATATTAATGTGGAATACTAACTAAGCATTAGGCTTATAAAATCTTCTCTGTTATTGTACCATGCTAAGCTTGTATGTGGTCTGGTTTCCTACAAATAGTTTGATTCCTCGTGAGGCATAGCTAATAAAATGCACTTTGTCCAAGTAAGCATTTGTTATTCCTTGTGTTTGCATAAATATCCATGGTTTTATAATGTAATCAGTTTGTACTATGTGAGGCATAGCTAATATGTTTGCATATGTAAAATAGATTTCCCTACTTGTACATATCTATACATACTAATAACGACATGAATTATACTATTTAATTAACATGACATGTGGCAGGACGCATGGCTTAAGACACATGCATGATTTTGTTAATGTATCCGAATTTGTATCCAAATATGTTACTGAATTGTCAATATTATGTGGATTACATTAACATGTATGGTTGACTAAGGTTTCATTTAAAACACTCACTATCATGATATATTGTAGCACCATTGCTAGTATGTTTTCTACAGACCCCAAGCTCCATATTGTATGGTCGAGGGAGTCTGATGAGGCTCTAGTTGCAGCATTGAGGAGGTAGTATGACATGCGTAGGTTTATAGATGGATAGTTTAATAGGGAGGTTTGGAGTTAGACACTCCATGATGGGAAATATAGGATGGGGAGGCTAAACTATACATTAGAACATGTCAAAACTCAATGGAAGAACCTGAGGAAGGAATTTGCAAAGTTGAAGCTTGTGGCCAACAAGGGTGGTATTGGATGGGATGAGACTAGGAACAAGACCATACTGCCTAACACCATAGAGTGGATGGAGACACTTATGGCATGTAGATAATACACCAAATAACATTCATGTGTTGCATTTAAATTTAACCTCCTAACTAAAAATGTTTGACAATAGGGAAACAAGGATCTAGTGAGATTGATTAGCAGACCCTTCTTCCATTACCACAACATCGAGTTGATTGGGAGGGGAGGAACATTGCTAGAGGACACCATACAATGTCTTCAACGGACAGACAACTATTGTCTGACGTTACCTCTGAGGATGATGTTGTTGTCGAGTTAGATGCATCTGATACTCCCGTCAATGTAGATAGCACCAGAGTTGAAGCAGACATGGGATATTTTGGCACCTAGAGCGAGGGAGACAATACTAGAACAAATAAGCAAGGTGTTGTGGTAAGGACTCCTCCTAGCCACAGGAGCAAGAAGTGAGCATCAATGACACCTGAGCGATGTACGCTGACTCGTGATGTGGAATGTGAATTCAAAAAGGTGTATGCAATGGTGCACGAGTTAGGAACCAAGGTGTCCACACGAGCCATAAAAAGGAAGAGTTTGAATGATGTTGTAGCATTTCCATGAAACTTTCCCAGATGTCCCTACCCCTATTTTTACAACTCTTGTTAATGCCATCAAGGAGTCAACCAACCATAATATCTACCTCAGCCTACAACATACCCCATAAAATGTTATGATATGATTGCGAGACCTTTGGAAAACATCCCATGGATCTAATACAACACCTCCACCTTCCATGCCCTCCTCTATTGTACCGTCTCAAGGATTTGCTTTGCAGTCCCCCTGGCCTTTCAATGACATATTAAGTATGCCATTAATGTGACACACTGGCAGTGATGATGTTGGCACAAGTGGGACTAGTAGAGGTCACACACCATAGACAAACTCTTGCATGCTACAATTCCATAAGCTCTTACCGGTTTTATAATAATTTTTGATATCCCGATCAGACATTTGTTTTATTCTTTGTTGAGTTAAGGAACATTGGGTAAATTTGATTATTTTTGTAATGTTCTATTGTAGTGAACACTTCAATTTGATTTTTCTATCTACTTTTGAAGTAGTTTTGTTTATGCACACCCTGTTTCATGTTATCTCAGGCTTGTTGTCATCATTTTAATTATAAGAATCATGGATGCTAGTTACCATACACGTATACCAGACCTAGTTACATAAAATTTGGATATCATGTCAGGGCCAACAAATCACACTGTTGACGAAATAGCTGACTCAATAGCGAGCATCATCCTGGACAATCTCAATGTTGAAGACATACGATGTCCAATACCTAGGCTAGTTAGTATTACGATTGGCTACTAAAAGGTTTTAGAAATCATAACTGGGCATGAACAAAGGGCATATTACCTGTACCAAATACATACACATACTATTTTAGCCCTCGTAGACAAGTTTGAAAGTCGTGGATTATTACATAGTAGTAGAGGTGTTTCATTAGTGGAGGTTGTATGCTACTTTCTACATATGGTTGGTCATGGCCATACCAATCATGGTTTAGCTGAGGACTACATTCACTCTGGTGTGACCATAAGTAGAAAGTTTAATAAAGTTTTGGATGGAGTGTGTGCCTTGTGTCAAAAATTTGTTGTTCTGTAAACCACAACCATAATGCCACAACATCACATCTTGGAGAGCCCAAGGTTCTATCCTTATTTCAAGGAAATAGCTATCACCAAAAACTGTGATGCATGCAGACGTTTATTTTGTAATTTGAACCCTACACTACCTTGTTTAAAGATGCCATTGGGAAATTAAAGGGACACACATCCCAGTTATGGTCAAACACGATAAGCAAAACTGTTATCGCAATAGAAAAGAGTTTGTCTCACTAAATGTCATGGTTTCAATAGACTTCTCCATGGAGTTTACGTATGTCCTGACCGAGTGGGAGGGCTCCGCAGAAGAGCAGAGGATCTTACAATCAGCCATGACCACAGGAAGCTTCAAAGTACCTACCAGAAAGTATTAACTGGTTGGTGCAGGCTAGGCCAACACCATCAGTTCCTTACACCATATCACAACACAGCTAACCATATAGCTGAGTATCGGGGAAATAAACACACATATAACAAAAAGGAGTTGTTCAACCACAGACACACACAATTATGTAATTTTTTTAAAGAGCATTCAATGTGTTGGAGAGGATGTTTGATTATCTAAAAAAAGGTGTGAAATATCTCATGTATTCACAATGTTGCCTTATATTGGCATGTTGTATTCTACACAATTTTAGATGATGCCAAAATGACGGTGACATTATGATGGATGAATTTGCAGAAGATAGTTCACCAACTAGACTCCCAGACAATGGGGTCAACTTGAGCTCCCTCTAGCAAACAACTCAGGTCGATGCTCGGGAGGGTACTGTATTGCGTGAAAGTAATTCTAATTTAATTTGGCAAACTCAATGGCCTTGCTTTGCACTTGACATTGTTTATGTATTATTTTTAGACTCATCCCTCACTTGACATGTGTTATAATCTCCTTAGGTTCTTTTTGGTACAATCTTATGACTTTGTATGTCCCACGAGAGCATACACTGATAGGTTAATAACTAAAATTGTGACTCTTAGGAGGAGACACCAATATCTTCATGAATGACTTAACCTATCGACAAATAGTGGCTCTTCAACAAAGGATCAGGGCACTATTAGCCATTATTTATATATATGAATTATCCTAGATTTATATGTATTTCAAATCTTGAATAAATTTGAAATGACTTCCCATTGTTAGTTCGTTGAGTCAAAACATGATCAAAGATGTTTATCTACTTGGTGACTTTCCTTTTAACATATTTTGGAGGAGTTATCTAGAGAGATAAAAAATATAGAAATATCATTTTTTCATATGTCAAATGTATATCAAGGAAAAAGGAAAGGGAAAACATTGTCTTATTCAAGTGAGTATTTCCTTCCATTTATTTGAAATCAAATCATTAATTGAATTAGAATTTACTTTATTTATTTTATTAATATAATAATGAGGAGAGAAAAAAGTTTAGGTATTTATTAACGCATTAAGGAAAATAGAAAAGTTATTTCATTTTTTTTATCTTTATCTCATAATTCAAATGGAATATGTATTATTTTATATACTTACTAAATGAATTGATAAGTTGTACTGACTTTCAAATTCATAGTTAATGTTGGTATATATGCCAAGAGAGTCAATCATATGATGAATATACTAGGGTGTCATGTACTTCATTTGATATTAATAAAGGTAATTATGTCTATTATGTTTGACTCAGTCATGAGATGATGACACAAACATGGTAGATGTATAAAGAATGATGTTACTCGATGACATATGTCTTTAGGTTGAGGACCTGGACAATGAGATAATATGTACGATAAGAGTACATACATTCTTGTTATGTCCCTAGTTAGATATTTTTATGGAAGAAAATAGACAATAATAATACAGAAGACTAGAATGTGTGTTGATTGATGAAAGAGTCTCATTAGTCATGATATTCTATATCAAGTTAAACACATAGGTACTTGTTAAAGAATAGAGTACCTAAAAGTCCCACCTTGAGAGTGATACATGAAAACCATGGAATGGTAGTCAGATTCAACTCCCAAAGTGATAGTGGTGATTGTGATTCTTAGCTATAAAGTCACTACACTCATTACATGTTGTTCGATGAAGTTTGACATCATTTAACATAACCTATAATAAGATTTTCCATAAAGGTGGTGTTCGGGTACATTGTGACTCATGGGGTTCGAATGTTAATGATGTAGATTGGATTTATCCCTCGTCCCAGAGTTGATATACTAGCCACTTGATAAGAAATACTGAGAAATGTATGGCCATGCTCATTTGAGTCCATATGTGATATGTGAACTCATAAGAATCTCACACAATTTGCTCTAGTTCAAGAAATAATGATTGAATATTAAGAGGATGGAGACTCCATGTCACATGTTCAATCTAGATATCAGATACAAAGGAAATATATGATCTTAATAACATTGATCATGGATGTAGGTTAAGTTGTTTTTCAACTTTCCAATTACTTGGGTAGTAATGAAGTGTTTCTAGCAACTGGTCATTGTTGTGATGTCATAATCTAGTTACAGACATTCACTTCCAACATAATTTGGGACCTATAGGGCCAACACACATAGGATGCACTTGGAATATGATTTTACTCATGGATAAGGTTTAACTTGTCTACTAAAGTATTTAGGTAATCAACTTAAACAACACTGGCTGTCAGTCATCTGACTGGGTAGTCTAGTCGACTGACCAGATGACTAGTAGGATTAGGTCAAGTGATTGTTGTTGATGTAATGATGTGTATTAATCATGGCATTAAAATAAAGTAATTTTTTGAATAAGAAAAGCAAGCCAATCAGCTAAATGGATGTTCTAGTTGATCGATTGGTGATTCACAACAACCTTCAAACCATGAGACATGACCTTTCATGTCCTGGGGTTTGAGCAAACCCTAGCCCACCCACAACTATATAAGGGGGGTGACCAAGGATCTCAAAACTCTTGTATAAAAAAACTCCTCATCTCATAGCTATGTTAACGTGAGACACAAAGGCACATTACCCTTAAAAGGGAGGGACAACCATGGGGAGAAAATTTGAAGTTAGCACGTTGACAACACGAAGGAACAACTCCTTCCTACTGGCTCTACAAGTGCGACGAGGAGTTCCCGGTGGTCCGCATAGACTACATAGAGGCATGGAGGCCATTGCCACTACGCTAGGAGGACATTGTCAACCACCTTTCATGGTTCTATAATAGGAGGCCGCTGTCGACTATTGTTTGGGTGTTGCTTGAGAAAGAACAAAATTCTACAGGGATTATCACTAGACTTGCTCCAGGACCAAGTATACGCTTTCACCTTCCTTCTCGTTTTATAGTTGTTCACACGATCTGCTGGTTATGGGGAATGTGGTAAAGATTTTTTTATTTCCACTGCCATCTCTAACGTCGTAATTCCCTAAAATTTAATTGGAGTCATATTTCTTCGTCAAAGATAAATATTCAATTAAAGAATTTTGTAATTTGTTTAATATGTATGGATGGGTTATACAGAGGAGAGATAAAGAGTGAGAGTTAATTAGTTCACCTTTTTTGTACATTTGTTTTGATGGTCAAACAAGGTCATAATGACCTCAAATCTTGACCAAAGCTTATTCAAATTGTAAAGTAAATTAGTCTAGAATTATTTTCAAATTTGAATGACCAAGATTCATAATTAATTAAGTATTTCCTTTAAGAAACTACATGTGTTAAATGTATGGAAGGTATAATTAAATGTCTTGTTCAGTTAACCATTAGCTCTCCAAGTATTCCAAATTACAACATTAAATGGACTATTTTTAGTATTCCAAATGGAAAAAAGAGAATAAGTGAAAGTAAATTCTTTATATTTTGAAATAAGGGGACACTATTGATGTATAAAGGGAAAAAGATAAAGGATATATGATTTCTTAGTATTATATTTATAGTTCAAAAGAAGGGTTATTGCACTACATCCAAAACTTTAATTTTACTTATGAAACTCCACTAAGGATTTATGATCATATATGTGAACTTTGAGATGTTACAATTCCATCCACCTTAATAGAATTTTGTTTTCAAAATTTCCATTAGGTTACTACTCATCTTAGGGTTTATCTTATCCCTTGTTGGTGATAACTAACTTACCAAAGTTCACTAAGGTTCACAATTTTTGGCATGAAAAAGAAGTATGTATTTAAATGATATGTAAGGTTGGTAAAGATTTATTTGAACATGAATTAACTATTACCTTGGTCTTCTTCCCAACTTATACTTAGGGTCATCCAACAGTGACCTTGTCATGAATTTCTATCATTAGGTTTGAGAGGACTATCTAATCATAGGTCTTCAAGTATTTCCTACATTTCTTGATATGTAGTAATCATGCACATACACATAGATGTGGGATGTTCTCATGCTGCCTCTCAACTACCTACCATATCATATGTCGCATACCATACCGACTTGTCAGAAAGGAGATGATGCATAATAAGTCCTTCATGGTCATGACGTTTCTTCTAGAACTCTCAACTGGTGTGCACCACCCATTTAGAAGGAGAAGACATGCCACTCTCTATGGCACAATTAACAAAAAGGATCCAAATTAGATAACCTACAATCCTTGATACATGTGTCCTCATATAAGCCTACAAAAGTATGTAATTCTTCAAGAATATTTACCACTAACATTCCTCGAGACCAAAAAATATACATCCTAAATTCTTGAGTTCATGTTCACTATTCATATGTTTTTTATCATCTAGGAAAGGATGTAAAAGTTTCCTAGGGAATCATGAGAAATTCTTGGTGGCTAAAAATATGTTTTGCTCTAATAAGACATTGTAATATATTACTTTTAAATAATCCTCAAGGGGATGTCACAAACATGATGATCATGGCCATAAAATATAATTTCATTCAACCAACATATGATAAAATAAAAATTTATCATGTCTTGAGATTCATTACATAAACGTATACATTTAAGATAATAGATAAATTGAGGGAAACCTAAAGTCATATTCTATTATAGTTGGAATCCCACCAGGTTGTTTCTTTATATGTCCTCTAGCTAATCCTTACATATTAGAGGGATCTACTCTTGCTCCTTACTTGTGGGCATCGCACCCCCGACCAAGCATAAAACAGTTTGTAGGTGGAATTGAACTTATTATAGAAAAATATGTACTCTTTAAAAATAAGGATTAAACATTAAACATTGAATAAATGACATTGATTACTTTTAGATCATTATATTTTGTCTGACTAATAAAAGAATCACCATCTCTGCACCGAAGTGCCTTTTCAGTTGCACTGAAGTGCTGCTTCTCTTTGGACCAAAGAACCTCATAGGTTGCATTGAACTGACTCTTCTCTTTACACTAAAGGGATTCTTTTGAGATCCTTTAATTGATGATCTAATATAATTTGTTTTCGTTGTATTTTTCTTAATCTTGAAAAATATTTCATTTTTTCATATCTTACTCTTAACTTTATCCTTAATATACATGAAAATGATATAATAAACCTTAACAAGTAAAAGGACATACAATTGCGTTATTGATCTAATTACTTTTATCATCATAAGTAATTGAAACATAATAAATATATGCATATTATTCCGTGAACATAGTACATAGCAACGTACAAGTATTCAATTTTTATGTTCAAAGTGCATGTACCACCTAAATTATATGAAGAGTTCCTAATATGGTCTCAAATCACTCATTCATAAACTTGATACCTTAGTTTATACTAACCGCAACTCCATATTTGAGATCCAATAGGTAGGATTAGTCCATGCTCGTCTCCTTTTCCTGGGTCATGGGGTCATGAGGGAAGCCTTGCTCTGGATTTGGCTTAACATTCATGAAATGAACAACATATTATTCTTAACTCTAGCCTTCAGAATCAAAGAATCCCAAATCAAACTCTTTCTTAGCCATTGTCCAATCTTGTTCCTCTATTCTCCTCTCCTTTGATCTTCTCATATTCTTCAATAAAGCCTGGAATTGACTTTTCAATGCTCGTCCTCTTGGAAACCAAGTCTTTTATACTATCTATTATCTAGATCTCAATAAGATATTTTAGAGGGCTCTGGGAAAGGTTTGCACGAATATGGAGCTCAACCGACTTCCACCCTCTTTCCTTTTATTCTTTTTAACTTATATCTTTGTTCATATTTGACTATTATTTTGATCCCTAAATATCATCCAAAATTAATGATATTTTTTCCACTATCTTTTAGTTAGATAAGCATCATCTATGGTCTTGAATCAGACTTGAGTTCTTACCAAATAATTAATTATTTTTATCTAAACTTGCCCAAAATCATCAACATAATCTTCATTAAAGTTAGCACTAAATATGCTTGTATAGTTCCTGATTAATTCTCAAACTACTATCCTGTCATTATACGTATATGTTCCAAATTTGAAATCTATTATACATACATTTATCCAATTATGATTAAAACCAACATCTTTTAACTCTTTTCAGTATCCAAACTTATTTACCGTCATTATTTTTACCTACTTTTGATATAAAGACAACTTCAAACCTCCTAAAATTGGAGACACTATCCCAAAATATTCTAAAAATAAGCCTAAAATATTTCTTATTTTCATATTATGAAAATATATATAGCATTATATGGTAACTTTGAATTATGATAATCTTGCATTAGAGTATATATTCTAGTCAAACTTGAATCGAGGTTTGTTCTAAGAATTGGGGATGCAACAAGAATATTCTTAGAAAAATAGTCTTGGTTTCTGACTAACCATTACTAAATATTTACAAATTTAGTTAATATTATAGTGTATTTCCATCTTTGTACATTGATTGGAATGGTCAAGCACTTTCATAATGACCTCAAGCTTTAACCATAGGATAATTAAGAGGTCTAAAACATTCCTAGCCATTTAGATTCGAGTTTTGTTTCAACTATTAGTCATTATTAATATATATGGAATATCCTTGATTTATATGTATTTGAAATTGGATAATTTGAAATGAATTTCCATTATTAGTTAGTTGAGTAAAAAATGTGTTCAAAGATCTTTATCTACTTACTGACTTTCATATTAACATATGTTGGAGGAGTTATTTATAGGAGAGAGAAAATAGAGAAATGAATATTGTTTCTTTCATATTTTGAATGTATATCAAGGAAAAATGAAAGGCATAATATTATATTTTTATTCAAGTAAGTATTTCTTTACATATGTACGAAATCAAGTCATTAAATGGATTACCATCAACTTTATTTCTTCTAGTAATACAAAAATGAGAGAGACTAAAGGTGAAGGTAAAGTACTTATATTTATCTTTTGAGATAAAGGGAACTTATTAAAGGATAAGGAAAAGAGAAAAAGATAATTCATTTTTTATATTTAATCTCAAATATGTATGTTTGATACATATACTAAATGCATTGAAAATTTGTGGACACTTTCCATTTATAGTTCATTGGAAACATAGTTCGTGGTCGAAGATATCTATTCAATTGATGTGTTTTCTCATTATTTTTTAAATGTATGAAGGAATTATACAAGGGAGAAAGAAAGAGCCAACATACATTCATTTCCCTTTTTGTACATTTATATTGATGATCAAACATGGTCATAATAACCTCAAATCTTACACAACTTATTCAAATTGTCTAGTTAATTACTCTAGCATTATTTTCTGAATTTGAAATTCGAAAATTCATAATCAATTAAGTCTTTCCTTTTACAAATTTTCATATGGTAAATGTATAGAAGGTAATAAGTATATGTTTTGTTTAATTAACCATTATATTTCCATGTATTCAAATTATAGCATTAAATGAATGATTATTTAGCATTTTAGAATGAAAGAAAGATAAGTAATGAAAATAAATTCAATTTTTTATGTTTTGAGATAAATAAAAACGATTTATACACAAAGGGAAAAAGGTAAAGGATATATTATTTATTTATTTTTATATATATCATTCGAAAGAAGGGTTATTTCATTAGGTACAAAACATTAAATTTATTGATGATATTCCATTATGGATTTAAAATCATCTATATGAATGTTGGGATGTTACAACTTTACCCATCTTAAAAAACTATCCTTGAAATTTCCATTAGGCCAGGTTTGGTTTTGTTGGATTGGATGTGAGTTGAATGTGAGTAAGCATTGTATTGGAGCAAAAATAGAAAGAAATATATAAAAATTTAATTATACAAGTTTGTTAAAGCTATGATGAGATATTTCACTATTTGAGACTATTCTTGTGTTTTAAGTAAATAGGTTAATTTTAAGCATGTATGCACATATATAAGATGAAGGAAGCCAATAATATCAACATAGGATTTATCGTGCTTCAACAACCCATAGAAGTTGGTTGGAGGCCTATACAAGTTGTGGGAGTGAGGCAACACACATCTTGTGGTACGCTTGTTCATCTTGTTTAGGTAGATTCACGACCCACATAACGGAAACCACCACCAAGACCACTGAGCTCTCCAACCCCTTCAAGGCTATAGGTACCTCGAAGACCTCCAAATCTACCCAGTTTACCAGCACCACAAAGACCACTAAGTCCATCACCAACTCCTCCTCCAAGGCTGCTAATACCAAAAATTTCAATGCCAACTCCACCGAGAGGACCAACAATTTCGCCTACAACACCATAATCCTTGACACAACAAGTTGTCATCTACACCCACAAAGATTCCTATGATGCTTCCCACCACAAAGTTCTTTTGATCGTCAAGCCAATCCGCCTTGTCTATGACATGTTGTGGGATAAGGAATTGTCTCACTTCTACTATGGTTGTTGCACCCAATGCCACAAGGAGAGGATAATATATTTCTATAGGTTCACAGTGGTGTGGTATGCATAGAGAAGAGTGAATCCATCAGAACGGTAGAATTTCAAGCTACATCATCTGGTGAAGATGAGAAATTTTAGTCTATAGTGTGTTGCATGAGTCACGGGTAAGGGGTTGAATTTTGGGTCTGGGAAGGCCATGATCGAAAGAGGCGTCATGTAATTAGGCTATGGATAAAAAATTATGC
This sequence comes from Alisma plantago-aquatica, assembly GCA_963693085.1. Taxonomy (NCBI): domain Eukaryota; kingdom Viridiplantae; phylum Streptophyta; class Magnoliopsida; order Alismatales; family Alismataceae; genus Alisma; species Alisma plantago-aquatica. Next base: position 718,765,397 of record OY856411.1, on the reverse strand, counting down.
TTGTTAGTTGGGTTTCAATTATCCTCTCACTTAAGGATGTCAATATCAACAGATGTGCATCCGTTGGCCATCTTTTTGTAGAAAAACATAGGGTTAAGAATTGAGAGTTGGATTAAAAGTCATCCTACATCTAATGCTCTGTACAAACAAGGCCTTCAGATACTACTCACCTAAGGGTTTTACTTACCCCTCGTTGTGATAGTTAACTTATCAAGTTCACTTAGGTTCATAATTTTGCATGAAAAAGAGGTATATATTTACATGATTTACAAGGTTTTGTAAAAGACTTATGTGAGCATGAGTTAACTATTACCTTGGTCTTCTTCTCAACCTATACTTAGGATCATCCAACAAACATTGACCTTGTCATGACTTTTATCATTATTTTGAGATGACTATCAAATCTTAGGTGTTTAAGTATTTCCTTCATTTCTCAATATGTAGTGATCATACACTTACGCAGAGACTTAGGATGTTGCCATTCTACCTCTCAATTAGTGTGCACCAACCATTGAGAAGGAGAGAAGTCATGACACTAGCTATAACATAGTTAATAAAGGATCCAAATTAGATAAACTACTATTCTTGATACATGTTTCCTCACATAAACAAGTAAGTTTGTAATTTATTTACGATTATTACCACTAACATTCCTCAAAACCAAGGGATACACATCCTAAATTATTGTCTTCATTTCCTATATTCTAATATTTTCTATCATCTCGGAATGGATGTAAAAAATACCTATGAAGTCATGAGAAAATCATGGTGGCCAACTATAATTTTCACTCTCATACCGTACTGTAAGATGCCAATGTCATGTAATACTCAAACGGAATGTCACAAAGATATCATTGCAATAAAATGTAATTTCATTCAATGAAGAAATGATACAATTGAGTTTTCTCATGTCTCAAGATTCATTATATAAACCCGCACATTTAGGCTAATACATGGTTCTCATAAGTTGAGGGAAACTAAATTAATATTCTATTATACTTGACACCCCACCATGTCCTTACTTTGGAAGTCCCTAAGATAACACTTGTATGTTCGATGTCTCTACTCTTGTTCATTACCTGTGGGCATCACACCCACAACCATGCATAATTAGTTTGTATGTGGCATTGAACATATTGTAATAAAACATGTACTTTTGAAAAGTAAACATTAAACATTGAAAAAAAGGTACCATTTACTTTTAAACCATAGTATTTTATCTTAATTAATATAAGAATCCTTGAGGTTTCACTGAAGTGCCTCTCCTATTTGCACTAAAGTACCTCTTGGGTTGACTGAAGTGCCTCTTCTTTTTGCACCAAAGTGCCTTTAGGGTTTGACCGAAGTGCCTCTCTATTTTCTTTGAGGAGCCTCTTATATAGATTGCTTTCTTCATCTTTTTCTTAATATAGAAAAACTTACATCTTTATCTTAGATATTATTCTTAAATGTATACTTAATATGCATGAAAATTAATGTAAAATATTTTGGCAAGTACATACAATTTTATTATTGATCTGATAACTTATATCTTCATAAGAAACTAATACATCCACCACTTATTTTCCCAGGCTTCAGGAAGTTTTCCTACGACCACTGAAAGGGCAGTTATGGCTCCTCCAGTACCAATCCTGGAGTCAAGGGACCCACCCCACACGTACTCGAAGGAGACAATGTTCTTTCGATACCTAGGCAGGTTGCCTCCAACACCGATAGTTCCATCATGGTTGACCATGTGTAGCGATTAGTAGAACCTCACTATCCGAGGCTTAAGACTCCGCTGTTTGGGATCCCTCACGACACTTGTTTTTGATGTATGAGCAAAGGTAAATGTCAGTGCCCCAACCCTAAAATCTTCTACATCTGCCACTGAGCCGGTCACCTCGCCAGGAGATGTAGATCCAGATCCCCCCACCTAATATCTCATCAACACTAGCTTTCCCACCTTTGCCAGTGGGAATTCCAATACAAGGAGAACTGCAATACAATCCAAAGCATATCACAATTGACCTAGGACCCAGACTCTCTTCGCTCGAGGAGGATCCAATCTCTCGAGCATGCGGTGCAGATCTCCTGGTCAGCGGGGGCCAGATGGGAGGATTTGGGTCCCTTTCTCAAGGGCATGTGGCCTCACCTAGTTGAACTATATAAATTCTCATGGCGCAAAGTTTTTGGCTTCTTCCCTCGATCGAAGATGTGTTGTCCGTATTAGATAAAGACACAATTGTGTTTTTGGGGTACCCCCTGTCCCTGAAACCCATGGAGGTAGGTGACACATGCAACCACAAAGAGGCATTCTAGTTTTGGGTTGCTAAGATGCCAATTGTTTGTAAGAACCAAGCTTCCTTTGACACCATCATTAAACCTTTTGGTGACCTGATCACCATCTCAGGGCTGGAAGACACGTGATAATGATGTGTCAGACACATTAATACTCATTGAAGCATTTAAGGAGGATATTCCCCAGTTCATCATCATGACCTATGGAATCTACAGAACTCAGATTCAACTCTACATGGTTGCTAGAGGGTCAGTGAGGAGTGAGAATTTATGTAATGACTGAAGTGGGTAGAGAGTTATGAATCTTGATTGAGGCACTAGTTTCTGGCCTTTATCTGATGAGGGTGGAGCTGTCGGTCCCCCTTACCCAGCTCCCCGGGTGAGGGAGAGATTGCGTCGTGAATCACCTCTTAGAGAGTCTCACAATAACTCTCTGTGTCAAATGTTAATGAACAGGGAAGGTGAGAGAATGGTGTTGCCACATCACAAATTCGAAGACCTGACAATGGAGGCCACATTTGGCGTGGCCATAGCAGAGCTCGCTCTCGGACACAGGACATGTAGTTTAGTATGACAACCACGCACTGACCTAATACACAAAAAAGATTTGAGTCCCGCAGATTCTCAGATGAAGACTTCCAAGACCAAGGGGAGGAGGAGTATGATGATGGTAGGCGATATAGCCATCGAGGCTGTATCGTCAGTTAATGGAGAATATTCCTTTTGTTATGGCACATACACATATTTTTTTGGAACATTAGAGGAGCAGAGAACAACACATCTAGAAAGGTTCTTGGAAGGCTTTGTAGATGCCATAAACCTTCCATTATGTGTTTATTCAATCCCTTCCTACATGCTGTCTATGAGGAGGAGCTTCTAGACATCATCTATTTGGATTGGGCATTCGATAACCATGATGAAGGTTGCAAGGTTTGGTTCTACTCAAACTGATCCTTGGATCCGGTGGTGATCAGATCATGCCGTCAACACATCATGGTCTTCTTTACACTACTACATTTTTGGCCAGTAACGTCACTTCCCATAGCATCATTTTTATTAGAATAACTGACCTAATAGACTATTGCATCGGTTTTATCATAAAAACTGACCATACAGGTTTCCCGCGGAAAAAAATCACGTGATTTTGGCTTCACGCGTCGATCTATAGCGTTAGTTTTTCCAAATAACCGATGCTATAACGTCAAACAAAAACACGGGCACCACTTTGGAATCTAGCGTTGCTTTTTATGGATAACCGAACTTATAGATACAGACCTCTAGTGTCAGTTTTTTAAAATAACCAACCTTATAGAGTGTTTATGAAAATTCGGGCACCACTTAGGATGTAGAGACGGTTTTTGCAGTTAACCGACTCTAGAGAGCTGACTTGTGGCGTCGGTTTTTGCAGTTAACCGACGCTACAGGTCTGGTTGCTAGCTAATTCACGCGCGACCTAGGACCAATCGTCTTCTGTTTCATTTTGTTTTGCTCGAAAGCACGATGCTAGAGGCCCCTCCTTCTGACGTCGGCATCCATCTCCGTGTCCAAGGAGCCCATCTCCGCTTCCGACGCTGCCGCCGCCCTGTCTGAGGAGTCCATCCATGTGCCGTCGTCGAGCCGTGTTGTGCCGCGGTGTATCCGTGCCCTCTGTCGAGCCGTGCCACCGTCGAGCCAAGGCGGAAGCTTCTTGGTTGCAAGGTACATTCTATTAACTGAAAATCGGTCGCAAGCTTCTTAGTTGTACGTGTTGTGCCGCAGTCGAAGAGCTTTCTCGGTTGGAAAGGAGAGGCAGGGCAGGTGAGGGCTACTGTGGTTGGGTAGCGATGGGTGCTGGTGGTAGTAGCATGATCGTGCCATTACCACGACCACTTTTCTTCTTATTGTAATGCCGCGATTGAGGAAAGGTTTGGAGTGTATGTATTTGTTAGGTAGCACGGTCGTGCTGGGTAGCACGGCTGTGGTGGTTGTGACTGAGTGAACGTATTTGTTAGGTAGCACAGCCGTGGTGGTTGTGGTTGAGTAAATGTATTTGTTAGGTAGCACGGCCGTGTTGGCTGAGTTGCTGAACTGCGTTTGTTAAAATCTTTATGCTCCTCTAATATTGATGTATATTGACCCTAATGCCTTACATTATAAGAGAATTGAATCATGCATTTGAATTTTTTGCAGCTGTTGTTGACTTGCATATATTTCTTTTTCAGCCTTCAAGTGAGGTATAATATTCTCACTCTCCCAATGTGCCATTATGCTTCATTTTGATTCAAATATTTAATACATGTACGGTAACACTTGGTAGACATTCTAGAAATATGAGGGTAGACATTGTGTAGTCTCAGATGGACACTTTAGGGTTTATATATGAGATCATCGAATGCATGATGTTTAACTTAATATATAAATAAGACAATAATACATTTATGCATGTATCAACTTAGAAACCCATTCAAAATTTACTCATAGGAGTAAATATTGGATAGTCCCCAGTTTGGGATTTTTTTGGATATTTAATCTCACTTAGGATGTAACTGTATAATGTATGTTTAGTTTTGAAGAAAATTTTAGTAGTATTTCCTCATTTGTTCTCTGGGTACATATGTGAGTGGTTATTTACCATTTACATCGGTGTACTTGGAGAACTTAGGGGAAATGCTGCTGAAATTTTCTTCAAAACTAAACATAAATTATACAGTTACTAATGAGATTAAATATTCAAAAATGGGATAGGTGGTACACTTTAGTATAAAAGTAATTAACTTCCTATCAATAAAAACTTACATCTTATAGTATCAATATTAAATTCTTAGTTTTATAATTAATTTTTAATGTGATATAGAAAATGGATCAAAGTTGGATGTCTATCAAGAACCGTTGTAGTCCAGAGTTTGCCAAAGGTCTTGATGAATTTATCAGATTTGCTGAGGAACATAGGAAACTACCTACAGATAGGTTCTATTGTCCATGTAGAAGTTGTGGTAACAATTTGAAAGTTGATACTGCTGAGGAAATTAAGGATCATGTCATATGTAATAGGATCATACAAGGTTATAATGAATGGTATTGGCATGGAGAGAAAATTAATAATGGATCAGAAAATGTCGATACTAATAGTTGTGGCATAGAAGATATAGATAATGATAATAATTTCAATGATGAACCGATTCAGGATGACCCGATTCAGGATGATATGGTTGATGAGATGCTACGTAGTTGTCAGGACAATGTCATTGATCCACCTTCTTTATTTTCAAACATAGTCCATGATGCTGAAAAACCTTTATATAAGGGTTGTACTAAGTTCACGAGGTTGAGTGCTGTTATGTGATTATATACTCTTAAAGCTCAAAACCGGTGGAGCGATAAGAGTTTCACTTCACGGTTGTCTTTGTTAAAGGAAATTCTTCCTGAAGGCAACGAGCTTCCAATTTCAACATATCAAGCAAAGAAAATAATGTGCCCAATGGGAATGGAGGCTAAGAAGATTCATGCATGTCCAAATGATTGTGTGTTATTTCAGAAGGACTATAGTAATTTAATAAATTGTTCAAAATGTGGTGCATCAAGGTATAAGACCACAAATTCAGCTAAGGCTAAAAATGGCTCTCCTGCCAAGGTGATGTGGTATCTACCAATAATACAACGATTTCAACGCTTATTTACTAATACAGAAGATGTGCAAAATTTGTCTTGGCATGGGGAGTTAAAGGCCAATGATGATGGCATCCTACGACATGCATCTGATTCACCACAATGGAAGAAAATTGATTTATTATACCCTCAATTTGGTAAAGAACTAAGAAACTTAAGACTTGGACTCTGTACAGATGGAATGAATCCCTATGGTACATTAAGCAGCCAACATAGCACGTGGCCTGTTATGATTGTTATATACAATCTTCCTCCTTGGTTGTGTATGAAAAATAAGTATGTCATGTTGTCAATATTGATATCAGAGCCCAAGAAACTTGGAAATGATATTGATGTTTACCTTCAACCTCTAATAGATGACCTAATGAAACTATGGGAAGAAGGTATTATGACATATGATGCTTCACGTAAAGAGACCTTCAGTTTGCGTGCTATGTTGTTTTGCACGATTAATGACTTTCCAGCTTATGGAAATTTGTCTGGATATAGCATAAAAGGTTACAAAGCATGTCCTATTTGTGAGGAAAATATTGATTCAATCAGATTGAAACATGGTGGTAAAATCATATATCTTGGTCATTGGAGATTTCTCCGACCAGTGCATCCTTATAGAAGGCAACACAAAACCTTTAATGGGTCAACGGAGGAATGAAGTGCTCCTAAACCTATACCAGGAAATGTTGTATATGATAGGGTGAAACATATTGTTAATGAATTTGGAAAGAGTTCAAGTAGTCATACACTCGCATGTGACAAATCTCTATACAATAAGAGGTCAATATTCTGGGATCTTCCTTATTGGAGATATTTGGCAATTAGACACTGCATTGACGTCATGCATGTTGAAAAAAATATTTGTGATAGCATCATCAGTACGCTATTGAACATACTAGGAAAGACTAAAGATGGCATCAAATCTAGAAAAGATTTAGAATTAATGGGTATAAGAAAAGAATTATCAGTGGAGATCAGGGGTCGCCGCACATATTTTCCACTGGCTTGTTACACTTTGTCAAAGAAGGAGAAAAAGACATTCTGTGAGTGCTTGTATAATATTAAGGTTCCACAAGGATACTCACCTAATATTCGTAGATTGGTATCAATGAAGGATCTGAAACTGATAGGTCTCAAATCTCACGATTGTCACACCTTAATGCAACAAATTTTACCTGTGGCTATTCGATCTATATTGCCGAAGCATGTAAGGTTTGCATTCAGAAGACTCTATTTCTTCTTCAATGAAATATGCAAGAAAGTGATACATCCTGATACTCCTGATAAATTACAGAAAGATGTAATTGTTACCATGTGTCAGCTTGAAATGTACTTTCCTCCTTCATTTTTTGATATCATGGTTCATCTTGTAGTACATATTACAAGGGAGGTGAAGATGTTGGGTCTAATTTTCTTACACTAGATGTATCCATTTGAACGCTACATGAGTGTTTTTAAAGGTGATGTTCAGAATTGTTATCGTCCTGAAGGGAGTATTGTTGAGGGTTACGTGGCTAGGGAGGTGATGGACTTTTGTAATGATTTTTGAATTGCAATGAAACTTGTAGCGATCTAAAAAATTACGATCACACTGGATCTTATTGTGGCAAAGGAACTCTGGGAGGACGAGTGAAAGGAATCAGTCGTGAGTTGTGGGAACAAGCGCATTTGTATATTTTACACAACATCGATGAAGTTAGAAGCTACATCACAGAACACAATGATCTTATCAAGAGAAATCATCCGTGATCAAGTTCAATGTGGCTTGAAAGAGAGCATAATCGAACATTTATTAGGTGGTTTGAAGAGAAAGTATTTAGTCAACTATCTGAATCACCGAATAATGTTGCTGAGAACATAAAATGGCTCGCCTTTAAGCCAAAAATGGATGTCATGTCATATGAAGGTTATGACATAAATGGATTTTCATTCTACACAAAGCGTCAAGATGAAAGTAGTGTAGTTCAAAATAGTGGGGTCACTGTTCAAGCTTGTTCGTTGTCTTTTGCTAGTGCCAAAGATAAAAGACCTCGTGAAGTTGAGATGCCATATTACGACGTCATTGAGGATATATGGGAAATGGACTATACAAATTTTCGAGTTCCTATATTTAGGTGTAATTGGGTTGACAACAACAAAGGAGTTTTAGTGGATGAGTTGGGTTTCAAATTGGTGAATTTTGAAAAGATTGGTGAGAAAGATGAGCCATTCATCATGGCAGACCAAGAAAAACAAGTATTCTATATTGATGACCCGGCAAATAAAAATTGGTCTGTCGTTCTTCATGGAAAAAGACAGTTTACTGTAGATCCTATAAATGAAGAAGAATACTACGAAAAGTATGATGATTCCAGTCCATTCTCAGTTGGTTTGCCAAGTGTAAATGTTGAAGATAACACCGATGAATATTATAAACGTCAAGACCATGCTGAAGGAATTTTCCTTGACTAACAACTCAACCAATATTAGAGGCATGTATTCCTTGAATTATTTATTTTATTATCATTCAAGCTAGTATACCTTATCACTTGTGCTTTTATTATCACTTATTTTTTTATCATGTATACTTGCATGTTCTAAAATGGCGAGTGAAGATGAACATTCTGAGCATGAGCATGAGCACCATGAGGATGGTAGTGGTGATGCTAAGAAAAGTAGAGGTCCCGCACTAATGCGTAGGCTGTAGGAGCTCAGGGCTAAAGGGGAGAAATTGCCACTCCAGTTTGATATCACAGGAGCACCTATTGGGGAACATGCTAGTGCTTTCAAGCATTACGTAGGGGTGACCGCACACAGTAAGGTGCCAATAGATATAGAAAATTGCATGATGTTCCTAATGCCAAAAAAGACCTCATATGGAAAGATATATCTGTGAGTGGAAGTGATATTATTTTAATATGTTTTTTATCTATTGATTCTAATTTAGTTTGCTTGGAATTAATTGCTTTTCAAAACAACATTATTAATTGCTTCTTTTGTATGTATAGGGTGTTTTTCATCTAAATGAAAAAGATCACAAGAAAAGAGTGATACAACGTTGTGGTGTACGATGGATGGGTTTTAAGACATATCTCGCAAGGAAATTTATAGATAATCCTAAACAAAAGAAGAAAGCAACAGATGTATATATTTTTACAGATCCTGAGGTGTGGGAAAGATTTGTTGCAACTAGGAGATCGAAAGAGTTTCAGGTAATAAAGATTGTGATGTATTTTATGAATCTTTAATTTTATACAATTAAGGAGGTGAATCTTTTTATACATGTTTGCCAAGTCTAAATTGCAATACTTCATTTTAAATGATCAGGCTATCCACCAGGCTCAAAAGGAAAGACGGGCCAAAAATGTGCATGACCATCGCTTGGGGCCTGGTGGTTATGCCTTCCACCGCCAACTACAAGAGAAGCAATCCTCTTCTGGAGAAGAATCTAGTACAACTCAAGTTGAGCGTCCACCCCGACACTTGACATGGATTGATGCTAGAAAGAATCGAGCAGGTGAAATTGTCAACCCTGCAACTAAGGAGGTGGCACAAAAGATGGTAGGTTTATCCCAACTAAGTAAAGAGTAACTCCCACAAACTTAGATTTATTTATATCTAATTGATATTGTGTTTTAATATTTTTATTAACTATGAATAGATTGATCTCCACGAGAAAAGGAAGGAAGGAAAGTTCATCCCAACTGGCCACATGGATGAACTATCAGTTGCGCTTGGTACGAAAGAGCATCCTAGTCGTGTTAGGGTGTTAGGAGCTGGCATAGGATTCAAGTCTTATTTTGGCCCTTCGCAATCTAAAATAGGTCGTGCATGAGGTCTTACACAAGAGGAGGTTGAAGAATTAGTAGCGCAGAAAGTAAAAGAAATAATGTCTTCATTTCAGCCTACTCAACCTTCTCAACCTTATCATACTGTGCGTCTCTCAAGTGATGAGGTACAAGCCCATGCTCCAGTTGTAGAAGGTCATGGGAGCACTCCCGATGACCCACCACAACAATCTGCAGTAAGTTTTTGTTCTATGTTGTGTTATTAGTATGATATATGATAATATATATAGTTGTAACATGTATCTGTTCTACTTCTTCTTATATAACCTATATTATTTCAATCTAGGTTGGTATGAACTGTAAACTTGCAGTGGAGGTTCCATACTATAATGTTGTGGCAGCAGGCAAGGTGTACAACCTTGGTGGAACATTACATTGCCAACAAATTACTGATGACATTTTCCGTGTGTCCATCCATCTTGTGTATGACCGAATGGGGGACAAACCACTACCCATACCTAATCCTGAATATAGTACAGTTGAAGAAGCAGAGGGTGCTATGGTGGGTTGGCCTAGACATTTGGTTATCAATGACAAGATATACTTGAATTCTACCATGTTTTTCATATTTGACTACATATATGAACTCATGCAATAGAAGTATGTAATTTAATTAACAAGTTTGCAAACCAAAAAGTAAAAAATCTACTAGTCATCCTCCTATGCCCAAGCCATCTATTATTCCAGAATCCACATTCGACGAGTTGGGAAGTAAATGTAAATGTTTGTGTCGATACTTAGCCAACCAAAGCTCTGGACTACAAATGTTGATCAATTTAACAGAAGATGCAACTGGGAGGGACTTTGACAATTATATTTTTCTTGATGATATTATAGAGTTGTTCCGTTATGATTGGCTGAATACTTCGATATTAGAAGTATGGATAAGGTAAGGATCTATCAATATAGAAAATTCCAATACACATTTTTAGCTTATTTCTACATATGCAAATAATTACAAATGTTTAACAGCCATTTATATACCGAGGCCACAAACTTTGATATAAAGAATGTTGGATTCTTAGTTCCTTCAGTCACTAGTCAGGTGGAGACACATATTGAGGAAGTGAGTGATTACTTCTCTGATGCATTCAAATATTTTGCTACTGTGGGAAAGGAAATTATCCTAATTCCTTTTAACATCGAGTAAGTATTATTATTCAATATAATTTTAATAATGAATAAATGTATATTATTTTAATGTTTGTTTTATTCTTACTCAGATCTAGACATTGGGAATTAGTGGTGATTGTCTCAAAATTGATGACTCTTTATTATCTTGACCCAATGGGAAAAACAACAAGGGGTCACAAACTGAAATTGCCAGCTATGGCGTAAGCATAAATATAGTCAATGCTTCAACATGATATTTCTGTTTAGAATTTCTATTTTACCAACTATCGTTTAATTGATAGGGGTATAAAAGCTTTTTGTGAAGGCAGAGGACAAATACCCACAAAATTAAAGACATTGACTCTGAAAAATGTCAAAGTAGCTACTTTGACAACTGCTTAGTCTTATATGTATTAATTTCAACTCTTATATGTCAACTCTTATAGTCTTATGTTTATAGTAGTTACTAACATTAAGTATAATTCGTTATTTGTAGTGTCCTATACAAAATAATGACTGAGCTTGTGGTTACTATGTAATGAAATATATGCAAGCTATTGTCAAACAAGCATCAAATGACATTCAGACTATAGATCAGGTAATAAAGAATAACATCATAAATTTACAAATGATTTGTAGTCATTTTATAAAATATTAGCATGTGCATTTTCTGTTACAGATCTTTACAACTCAGCCTTACGCACGTGATGACTTAAATGAATTCCGAGAAGAGTGGTCAGATGCTTTTCTAAATGAAGTCAATATAGCATTGGAATAAACATGTAAGTTACGTTCCATTTATGTATGTGGTTTTAGTACTCTTTCATATTTACTTTTGTATCTGACATTTAATATATATCATCTCAGACTTGCAATCTATCATTTTGTAAAGTATGATGTGACTATGTGTACTCAACTCAATATATATGAATCATTTTTGTTATGAATGTGTGGTTTGGAATGGTGACGGTTGAGAATCAATGCTCCCCTCTCCCATATCTTATATATTCTTATTCTTCTATTTTGTTCTGTTCAGTTTCTACAGAAATAAAAAAAAATCCGACCCTATAGCGTCGGTTTTCTTAAAAAACCAACGCTATAGGTGTTTTGGCCGTTCAGTGTAGAACGGTCATGCTACATAACACAACCGTGTTGGGAGGAGGTAGAACGGTCGTGCCGCGTAGAATGGTCGTGTTGAGATATGGTAGAACGGCCGTGCCGTATAGCATGTACGTGCTATTATAATAAACACGGGCGTGCTACGGGGCACGGCCATTTTACCTCTTCACAACACAGACATTTTATGCAGCACGACCGTTCTACGTTGAACGACGAAAACACCTATAGCGTCTGTTTTTTAAGAAAACCGACTCTATAGGTCCTTAGATATAATCTGTAAAGTCGGTTATTTATTAAAAAACTGACGTTATAGGGTTCATGTACAGTTTCATTTCTCATTTGGGTTTAGTTTTTGAGAGCCTATAGTGTCGTTTGTTTACTATACAAGGTCGGTTTTTTTGGGTTAAAAAAACCGATGCTACGGAGCAATTACTGTAGCGACGGCCACTTAGGCGTCGGCTGAAAAGTGACGCTATAGGCTTAAAAAAGCCGACGCTATAGACCATTTCTGTACTAGTGTTAGGTACCCAAATGATAGTTTCTCCTTCATTACAACTGTCTATGGTGTTATAACACACCTATTAGATGAGACCTATGGGGTTCACGTAGTTCTCTATCTTATGATATCGGGGATTGCTGATGGAAGATACCAAGAGACTTTAATGTGGTTCACACACCAGAGGAGAGGAGGGGTGGTCTACCCTCATCGATGCAAGCGATGATGAATTTCAACAACTTCATTACTGATACTTAGATATTCAAGATTCCTTTTGTGGGTAGCCACTTCACATGGGTGGATAAGCAACATCTTTCACCTACCACCTAGGAGAGATTGGATATCATCCTCCTGAATGACTCGTGGCATGATAATTCCCCCAGCATGGAGGCCCTTCATCTCACCCGATTCCGAGTATCCAATCATTGTCCAATCATGACACTTCCTGGTGATGGGGCCATTCATAAACATCCACCCTTCACCTTCCTATTTGCTTCGATACAACATCCTGATTGCATTCATACAATTCATATGACTTGGGACATAGAGGTGGTTGTTCCACCCATCTTTCACGTTCTACACTAGGATCAAATGGGTCATATTTACCCTTTGTGAGTGGGCCAAGAACTCTTTTAGAAGTATCACCCATAGAAAGAGGGACCTAGAAGATGTAGTTCATACAACCCATATTGCGTTTGATGAGAACCCTTCTTATGGTAATGAAGAATCCCTTCGTATGGCTAAGGTGGAATTACAACTCACTCTTGATCAGGAGGATGCCATTTGGAAAGAGAAAGTCATGATAAGATGGCTCATTGATAGGGAACCAACATCATGTTTTACCACACAGTTGTTGTGAAATCTAGGAGAAGACATAAGACAGTGGCAAAGCTTACACGTCCTAATGGCATCATCATTTCTGACCATGCAAAGATGGCCAATGTAGTTGCCTCTCATTTTTAATTCTTCTTCAAGCTGGATGAGACGTCGCTTGAGGAGGAGATCGAACCATTTCTACTAGAGATACCAGAGGTTCTCAAAGTAGATGATAATTTTGACGGCCCCTCACATCCATGTAGAGATCCTTGCTACCTTGAAGGAAATGGATAAGAATGCAGCCCATGGACTGGGTGAATTCACCGTAAGTTTCTTTATAGCCACATGGGACAACATTCAGGCTGATTTTGTGAGACTAGTTGAGGTGTTCTTTAGAGGGACACCATGCCATAGAAGTTTATTTTTCTACAGGATTCTTCTTATACCTAAGACTTGAGTCTCATGATTTACTTGCCTCAGATTTCTAGCCGATATCCATTGAGAATGTAGCGCTCAGGATCCTCATGCTCACAGTGAGCCACATGATGGTATGCCTTATGTTGTCCCTTATCTCAGAGCCACAAGGGGTGTTTTTCAGAGGGCACAACATCACCAATCATATCAGGCTTGTTAAAGAACTGGCCCATAATATCAAGAGCGGCACCCACTCACCTAACACAATGGTTAAGATTGATATGTCAAGGGCATATGATCGGGTATGTTGGGAAGTCTTACAAAAGGTCCTTAGTAGGTTTGGTTTCTTTCAGGTTTCAATATACCTTTGCCTTAGTTTCTTAGTACACACTTGGGCTAAAGTAAGATTGGGGGATCATACATCGGGTTTCTTCCCCAGTAGAAGAGGTTTGAAATAAGGCAAAGCCCTATCTCTATTCTTGTTCATCATCTTTGAAGAGCTCCTATGCAAAAGAATATCTAGTTTGGAGGCAACTTTGACACTTGCTACCTTTCACACCAGAGGTGTGGGGAAGGCACTTATAATACTACTAGTCACAAGTGATGTTGTGTTATTCATGAACGTTGACCTAGCATATCAACAAAGCCAAATCTGTGTGCCTTTCAGGTTGCTTCAGTCCAGAGGCAAACACCCAACTGGCCGTGTCCCTTGGGGTACAAGGGTCATCATATTCTCTTCTATATCTTGGCATCCCTATTTCCATTGGCAGAACAAAACCAATAGAGTTTCAATTCCTTATGTAGAAGATTAGTGCTAAGATCTCATTTTGGAAGGCAAAGATGCTCTCCTTTGCTGGTCTTCATTTGTTGATTGGCAATGTTCTATCATCCTCTACCATGTACATAGAAGTAGAAATTGGGATGTATTTGCTCAAGGCTAGAAGATATTATGTCAAGATTCCTATGGGAGAATTGATCAAACCTATGAAGGAGAGTGTGGCTTTCCTAGCATCGTGTTTCCACCCCCACCAACCAAGGTGGCTTGGGGCTTTCTCCTCTCAGTATGATTAATGATGATTACATCACCAAAGATTTTTGGGAGATCATGACTAGAAGATCCATTTGGTCCATCTTTTGTTGAGAGAAATATGCTACTCTTATCCAAAATAGAAATGGTTGTTACTCACCTTACTTGAAGCTCAAATCCTTTGCCTCAACCCACTAGAAGAAGATATGGCATTTGTTCCCATCTGTCTACCCCCATTACAGATGGATCATAGGTAAAGGATAATTACCTTTCTGGGAAGCCCTCTGGTGTTGGACTCACCTGGCGGAGATGGACATTTTAGATAGAGATTGTAACCATGACTTCCTTGTAAAGGATTTCTAGATCCCTGGTAGAGGATTGGATTGGGGATTGTTAAGCCAAGTCATTGATGCATCAGGCTTAGCGATGATTAGGGAATCGCAAGCTTCGATCATAGATGAGGAGGAATGGCTCATCTGGCCCCTTAATCTAAGGGGTGAATTCTCGATTAGCTCAGCCAAATGATTATCAGGGGATACCCATGAACCCACAATGGGAGATCTGGATCATCTGTGGAGCATTAATGCACCAAAAGCAAGTGTAATATTATGGAAACTAATTAGAGTCGCATTCCCCATAGACGACAACATTCCCAAGTGATGTATCACACTGGCATAAAGATGTACTTATTTCCAGGAACCACACATAGAAGATATGGATCACCTCTTTTTTTGTGGAGAGGTGGCAAACTTCCTCTGAGGAATCTTTGAGAAGATCACTAATGTACTTGCCCTGCAGAACAAGGTGTCCCTCATCACACAATGAAGAATGATTTAGACGATTCCAACTAAGACCTGGCTGGAAAGAAAGTTGGCTGATCACATTCCCTGAAGGATCTGGGGAAACAAATACACAACTAGGTTGATGACAAGATCATCCCATATGCCTCGGAATGGCCACAATTGTTTTTTCCCTAGATAAGATGATGTCTTCTGGATCATTAAAAAAGATAGAATCTCTTGAGTTTTACAGAGTCCTCTGTGCCTTTGACATCAATGACCTGAGTCAAAAATTGTAAAGAATTTCATTAATTTGATGGCACCCACCAGACGTGGATAACCTGAAGATGAATGTTATGATTGGTCGGGGGCGGGATCCCACCAATTCCTTCCAAAGATGGGCGGCAGGAGTAATTCATAATAAGCATGGATACACCAGACTTGCTTTCATGACATGGTTATGTGCTTCTGACCTCTCTCTGACATATGTGCTCACATGTGCGGTGGGTCTGAAGCTAGCAGATGACAAAAATCTCACGATAGCCATTGTCGAGGTAGTGGACATGTATGTGCATAATATTCTATGGATAGGATCCAACGAACCCTAACGAGCGATCCCTTTTGTTAGAGAGCTATGTAAGGAACTTGAAGAGTCATCTATCATAGGATTCATAGTCCTGAAGACTATTAACTCTATTCCAAGGGAGTTGGGAACATGGGGTTGCCAATTCTCTAACCCATTTGTGTCTATAAAACATGATTCCCTCCCCATGAGGATCAGAGGGATGCTTATCTTGGAGCGACAACCTACCCCCTACATAGTAGTGGATAGACACAACAGAGACACCTGAGGTTGATTCTGGTCGAGTTTTCTTTTTTCTTTTTACTTTCATGTGATTATAAGTGGAAGATGCTATGTTGACAATGATGATTTTACTAAATGAGGAGGGTAGGATGAATAAGAGTACCTCCTAGCTTATAAAATATAATAAATGTATTCACATTATTCTGTATACATTGTATGTAATAACATACACACATTCAATAATTATGTTTAAAGTGCATAGACCACTTACATTATTTATATAGTGACTAATATGAACATGAATACCTCACTTATAAACTTGATACATTAGTTTAGATTGATCACATATGTAGATTTGAGTTATAGTGAGTAGAATAAGTTAGTTCTCCTTTTATTTTCCTTTATCGCGTGTATCCCACCCGGTCCACAAAAAAGGAGAAGAAACATGAGATATATCATGGGAATAAAGCTCTACCCTTTTTTTAGTAGTAATACATCACAATAAGAAGATAAAGTGTGTGCTCAGAGTCACCACCATATTTTATGTGAAAAATCAAGAAAAAGATGTGTCAGTGAAGCCACAAGGGATTTTGAACGATTATCCTTATTGGATGTAAAAGAAGATAAAAATAAAAGTATAATTAAAGATTGGATTAAAAAATCTAGTTGTAGATGAGGAAGGATTAGGACCCCCATTCCACCCTCTAAATTGGTATAAAGCTCAGTTATGAGAAGAAAGAGTGTGTGGTTCATGATTTTTATTAAATAAAACAAAGCAATAAAAAACGAATTTTATTTCTGAGCATGCTTTTAGGGATAGGGATCTATGTGTCTTTCCCTTCATTGCTGTGAAAGTCCTAATTTTTAGGTGTATTCGGCCCCAATCATCTCATGACCTTCCATGGTGTCCATCATTGGCAATTAGGACTGATGAGTAGGATTTTAGAGGATGAGTAGCAGATTGGTGCTTATAGATACTAAATCTAATTTTCAGAATTAGTGAAAGTGATACTAGATAGAAACATTAGATAATAGATCAGATGCATCAATACATCTGGTCACATGCAGTAGTTTTAAATCAGAAATCAGATAGATAATATAGTAGCTAAATGCAACAATTATAGCAGTTTACCTTTCTACAGAATCTTATAGGAGAGGTGGTGTCAAAGGAAAGATCCTCTTATCACAGGCAAAATGAAAATTAAAGAATGAGGTAATCATTTCTCTGGCTTTAGGGGGAGAAAAGGGGCCTAGAATTCATTGGATATGGGGGGATATTTGTAGTCTAGGATTAGGGTTTAGGATTTTGGGAAAAATCTCCTAGAAGAGGCGTCAGATCGCCTTGATGTGCCATGCTTTGCATGCAGATCGAAGTGACATGCACAAATGGCACCATGGATAATCATTTTCCTTAGAATGTTCCTCTAGATATGCATAAATGCGCCATGCTTTCTTGTTTTTTCAGTAATTTAAAGAATGTTCTCGCAAAAGAAGGAGAAAACTTGCTCAAAAAGATAGTTAGAGTTATCTCTCAAATGTGTCTGAAAAAGGCATTTGAAAAAAGAAATATTTACTTCCTAAAAATTCAATCAGGAAATTTATAAAAGATAGCCTATTTAATGTAGAAATGGGAAAAAATTGCACTTTTAGTCCAAAAAAATCTTTCTTTGTAGAAGAACCCAAGCTGGGGGAAAGTGGGCAATATCAATGAATTCAATGGGTGGAAAATGCAGAAAAGAAAAAAAGCAAATAAGTGAGAATTGGGTAGGATGTGGAATGGGTTCCATCATTAGTTAGAGAATTGACATTAACCATGAATTTCTATTGAGTGAGCTAAAATGGGGTGTCAACAACTTGCCCCTCTCAAGGCAAGGTTCCAGATAAGAGTGAGAACTGTATCCTTGAGCCAAGTCTAAACCCCAGTTTTGGTCGAGAAAGACCAAAAATGTTGGACTCGTCAAGGTATTCTAGAAAACCTTATGGAGGGTGGAAAAAGTGAGTGTGATGTCTCTTCCTTATGAAGTTGAATTGGTGAGGAAAAGATTGGAAATGAATGATTTCTTCATAATAAGACAACGCATGACTTTGATAGTTTCCTGTGTCTGACCCATCATTTGTTTCCCTGAATATCTGATGAGCTAGAAGAGGTTTATCAATTTCAAAAGTGTCTCTCATAATTTCTTCAGTTCTTCAAACCAGTGTACCTAATTCTCCCACTAACTTACCTTAGCAAAAAAATATATATGTGAAAAAGTGAATGTTGATTGTAGTTTGTCTGTGAAACATGAATGATAAGGAGTTTGTCATCATTGAAGATAGTAGAGACTACACTACTTGAAAAGTAGATCTTGGAAAAATAGAGTAGCCATTCCTTTTACTACCCATCTTTAGTTTTTCTGGAGTCACCCAATCTAGAGTTAGGAGTAGAACTCATAAAAGGCACAATGGGGGGATTTTGTGGACCGAGATCGGACTTGGATCATCAAGATTTGGCGATTTTGATTTTTATCTGAGATTCAGACGCTTTTAGATTTAAGGTGACCTTTCTAGATAGTGATTGTATTATTTAGCTCACTATGTAATCGAGTTGAGATTTGTACCATAACTTAGGGTCATGAAGTGGGATTGATAATACAGTTTAAGTCATGATCTGTATCTATTAGAAGATATGTGCGTGGAGGAAAATATGATAATCATGGTCATGATTGGGATTAGTTAAAAAAGGTTTTTCATTGAGAGGCAATCAAGATTCGGTCATTGGTCATGAGTAGAGACCTCAAATGGGAGGATTAAAGAAGGTTGGGATCTTATTCAGGATAAGGCTTGTAGTCTAGTTTTAGGTCTTCGTCCAGGACCCAAACAGATCAGAATATGAAGCTTTGCATTGGCTCAATTTAAGGGTTGTGATTTAGGACTCTGGAATGATTTGGAAATGAGATTTGATATGGTTCAATTTATAGTTATCATCTAGGGCCCTGAAAGATATGTTGAAGTGTGTTTGGATTAGTTTAGGGTCATAGTCTAGGACCTTGATTTATTTGGAAATAAAAGTGTGGTTTGATAGGTTTAGGGTCATAGTCCAGGACCCTGATAGATCATATGCATATTAGTGTAGATTTTGGAAGAACAAAATATTTTTTTTTGTTTTGGAGTCAAGATTTTGACCTTTTTTATTTTTACTAATTTTTGGTATTCTTCCTATGAAAAAACATTGGGTTGTAGAAATTATGTTAAAAATCTGGGGACCTATTTGTAAATTATGTGTTAGTTTTTTGTCTTTAAAATAAGGGGAATGGGAGGAGGGATGAGCACCCTTTCCATTTCTTCTCTACTCGTGCGAGCGATGGCATGCAACATTATCTCCATGTGTTTCAGAGCAAAAACATGGTGAGAGGAGAGAAGCAAGCTCGGTGGATCACGGTGATCCAACATCTCAGAACCAGTGTATCGGGGTGATCCTCCAGTCATCGGGACAACAACTTGGTCAGCAGTGTTGTGGCAGGGGGATTCCTATAGTGAACCTCTCTGATGATGTTTCAATGCAATTTCCATCTACATCCATCTCGGGGAAGGTATGCTTTCATTTTTACACTTTTGTTTAGCCATGTTGGCCCTTGGTAGCAAAATCAAGTTTTTGGATTCTTGGAATTCTACGTGGTCTGAAGATTAAAGATAACTTGGATGCACATTCTATTTTGTGATCCTATAAAATTCACTATTTTGTTTTTTTCTCACTCCTCCTTTGTTTGATCGAGCTAATTTCAAATGTAATGGAAAACTTTTGAAATTGTCATTGGTGAGGTGTAGATGGCTTCTCATGACTAGAATGAGGAGGATCTTCTTGAGTAAGATGGCGATGATGGCACAGAGGTTGAGGTGTGTACACAATATGTATTTGCCATTTTGATTTGCAATTCTATCAACTCTATGAATATTCTAACTGAAGTCATCCTTGAGCATGTGTTGTGGCAGTGAAAGTAGGATCAAGAGGAAACTACTCCTTGCTAAGATATTTGTCCATCATTTGCGCATGTTGTGGATGAATCTACATCATCGAGTCCCTCAGATGGGCTATGAGGTATAACTTGGAAACTTCTCTCCTCGTTACTTTCTTTCTACTTTTTGAGCTTAAATCAAGATTTTTCATGATGTAGTAATGATTTTGACTTTGTCTCCCACTTTATTGCTTTAGGGTGTTGGATTTTCAAACATTTATTGGATGACCCGTTGGAATTATTTGGGGTACTTGTATGAGAGCCTTGTGGTTGAGGAGGTGGATTTGTTGGAGATGACCAGCTTTGGGAGCATTACTCGATGTGGGACCATAGATAGATCATATCTTCTTCCTTTGATTGATCAATTTCATTCAGAGACAATTATTTTTCATTTTGCATTTGGTGAGCTAGATATCACCCCAAGTGAGTTTGTTGGGATTACTGGGTTAGGATTTTGTGGGACTCCCATTAGTTCTATATCTAAATGACAAGAGTGGGGTTTCTACCACCTGGATGGGATTCTAGGACTAAACCCCAAAGGTATTGAGATGGAATCGAAGTATGAAGTCGGATTTACATGGCTGAGGTCCACCTTCTTCCGTGAGGGCGATTAGTGAGGTGAAAGTGACCCATTGTATGCAAACCTAGGGGTCCAGGTTTTCCTATTCGTCCTGATCATTGGTTTCTTATTTAGGATATTCTAAGAACAGAGGAGATGCCAGTTGGTTCTCCTTTATTCCGGATATGGATGTGGTTCCTTTCTTTGACTGGGGTGGTGGCATGTCTACCCATCTTCTGATGCATTTGTAGAGATTTATGGTTGACGACTTCAAAAGTGAGAAGGCTTGGGTTATAAAAAAGGTAAGGAGGGTTCATAGGATTGATTGTGGTAAACTTTTACTTTCCTTTGTCTGCTTTGAGAAATCTATATTAGATTATTTTCTATGATGCTTCTTTTCTTGTAGTTGTGGGGTTATGAGCACTTACGACTGCATAAACTCATCACTTTCAGCAGACTAGAAGTCATCTGTATGCCTCCCTCCCTACATGTCGCCATTGGGTTGGATATCCTAGTAGGGTGCCCTATGAGCAGTGGAGAGGTGACTTGGATACGATGACTATTGCTGGGGTATGTGTAGTACTTTGATAATCATATCGTATTGTGCACCTATACTTCAGTTGACTCCAATTCCTCTATTTCTCCCATGTCTAATTCATGATCTTCCCCAGGTTTTAGTGTGGCAACGTGTCCACTTCTTGTACATCCTACTTTGAGGCACTCGCTCTGGATGCGTACCGAATCAAGTTCGAGTCTCTTTATGGGAGTGTGTTGTATACGGGTCAGTGTGCTACTCAATAATGGGCCGGTGGCTGGCACATCCCTTTTGACCCTCTGATAGATCTAGTCCATTCTGGACTCATGATTTTTTAGGCTGCAAAGGAGTTGATCTCTAGGCAGATGACACATGATGAGTACCTGGGGTGGTACTATACAAATGGTTAGTCCCTTCTCTTTACTAGAGAGGTGTATGATTGGCTTCTTCATCCATTTGTGGGGAGTGTCTGAGCCTACTACTACTTTTGTGCCTACTCACATTATCTTTGACACGTCTTTTCTTGTAGGTGATTGATTATAATTGGTTTGAGAAGTAGAATGATCATAGGTATGAGTTTCATCGTTCACTCCCTACTGAGGCAATGTTGTCACCTAAGGTAGTTTCTCCACCTAAGGATCTTCCTTCTCCACTGGTTGATATGTGTGGTTTTGATGACTTCTGGGGGTTGTGTCCCATTGCAGTTTTAGAATTGGAGCCTCATGTCACTTACCAGTTGACTTTGGTTGGACCTCATACTTCACAGAGACAGATGAGGCTTTTGATATTGTGGGAGGACTCGTCGACTCGAGTGTCTCATCGGGCTATGGGCACATTCAACATGTTGAAGGATCTTCTAGTAAAGGGGGATTTTCTTCTGATGTCCTTGATTAGAGTGTAGATTAGCCTTCTGTTGGTGTGGGGGTAGATTCCTCTCCATGTAGAGATGATGCCATGGTTGTCAAGGTGACTTCTGGGAGCTCCTCTTCAGGTCAACAGTGGTCTACTAGTGGCATTCACATGGAAGTGAGTTGCGAGCATCATTCTTTTGGGTGTTCTTCCACTAATCATCAGTCTTTGGCCAAGCATTTGACTAGATAGATGAAGAAGAAGTTGAAGAAATA
Source organism: Alisma plantago-aquatica (assembly GCA_963693085.1). Lineage (NCBI taxonomy): Eukaryota > Viridiplantae > Streptophyta > Magnoliopsida > Alismatales > Alismataceae > Alisma > Alisma plantago-aquatica. Next base: position 718,742,869 of record OY856411.1, on the reverse strand, counting down.
TATGTTTGTATTTAAAATTTTACTGCATGATGTATTTTCCTTTCTTGCAAGAAAAATCATGTATTAATCATGTAGGTATTTGTAAACTCTTTTCAATTTAAAACAAAATTTTGATTTTGAGTTTAGAAATAATTGTAAGGTTTTGTGATCTTTGATGGTGGATCAAATTTCTGAGCTTGATCTTTAGAAGATACTTGGTTGATTGGAGGATTGCCTAGATCCATGTTAGGAGGTATATCATGGTGTTCCTCCAACCTAAACTCAAACTCCTATTTGTCTCAGAATGTGAGTCAGTTTTGTTTGTAGATGTAGTATGGTTCCTTCGAGGAAATGGACATGGAGTCCCCATTTCTGGAGATGAGTTTTCCCTATAAATAGAGTTGTACCCCTCATCTTTTAAATACATCTTATCTCCTACAACTCGGGGTTATGGGATAAAAGGAAATCCAGGAGATCCTATATTGCGCAATCCTCCCATCAACTTGTCTTTATTGTGCTATTATATCACACATTTTTATGAGACAGAAGAAGTTGATCTAGCAAGATTCATAGTGATCCATCATTTGGCGTACATCCTTGTAGCAAGGGAGTTGATTTTAGAGACGATCCACATCTGGAATCCTCTGAGTCATACCTTCACTTTTGGTGTTGTCATTTTGATTCCCACAATGAAGGATGCGGCTAAGGTCACTTGATGTCTTTTATACCAAGGAAATCAAATTGGGCTGTTGAGCTGGGGTACCTTCTTGGCGCGAAGAAATCCCAAGCGGTTCGATGGTTAACTTGTCACAAAATATTCATTCATATGGGCTCCCTATGAGAATCATTTAAGAGTGATGCCCATCATGACATGGCTTCTTCTGATATGCATCGCCTACAAGTGTATACTTTGATCATCTTGGGGGAGTTGTTCTTTGAAGAGACAGTCACACAGGTGAAAATTACTTCTTCTGGAGTCATGGCCACTCTGTGGATAAAGGAAACCATTGTTCCTTTGATAATGGTTGAACTGTATAAGTGCTTAGATGAAGCAAAACAAGCTAGAAAGATAAAAGGACCCTTCCAAGTTCTATAGATTTACCTAGGAATGCACATCAATCCTTCTAGATTGACAGAGTCTTAAAATCCTAATTATAATGTGGCACATGAGTTTCTGACAAAGTGTATTTAGGTGGACGATCCTCTTCATCTGTATGAAGACCTGGCTTGTTGGCTTGCTGGTTTGAAGGTTGTAGATATTTGTTGGGGGTGGATGGAGATCTTCCTTGATAATTTGGCATGAAACATGGCCATGCTTGCTTTTTCGTGGCTAATTATCTTGCCTAGTCTTGAGGGTTGCACAACATGCTACCCCATGTCATTGTTGTGACAGTTTAATTGTTGGCAGTGTATGTATCAAGTTGAAGCTCTTCCTCTATTTTTCAAGAAGTTGATGCTAGATGCTCAAAAATTTCACAGGAAGGGGGCAGAAATACGACTGAATCAGAAGATATTGACCCGAGATGCCTTCCTAGTGGGTCAATATTGATCTCCTTAGTACTTGGCATGGATTGCATCGACAACTTCAATGGTAGCGACTTACGATCCTTGTAGGGAACCACAATGATGCTTCTTTTGTATTTTCATTATTTTTATAACTTTTTATTGTCATAGATGACATTTTTTGAATATTTTATTTCTAAAAAATCAATTATTGAAATATGCATCGGCTGGTGTACTCCTTCCATGATGCTTCAAAATGTGTGTTGGACCAAAATCCATGAGGTGCATCTGATTCTGAGTTCCTTTTCTCAGTCTAGAACTCTTGTATATGCATTTTAGATCTCTGAGGATAGTTTTAGATTTTTATATGTCAATGATCACCTCCTCCTGGTCTACCTCTTTGAATGAAGTTGGAGGATTGAAACCTCAAGAATGATAAGCTATCTCTCATCCTAATCTGATAGATGTTTCCTCCTTCTGAACGTCCATGGTCCATTTTATCATTAGGAGGGCGCTCATCCTAGGGGAGAAAGATGGAAGAAGCTCTATTGAGCTTGAGTGTCATGCTAAGAGATAAAACCATACCATGTAATGGTTGCACAAGTGATGAATCTCTACCCAGTTGGCCAAGGTGCCAGATGTTAGAGACACCCTAATGGGATTATACTACCAACATGATTTAGAGTAGTGATTGATCATGAGCATATTTCCATCTGTTTAAAGGGATTTCTAGAATTTTCATTTGTAATGACCCCTTGATTGTGAGTTTTCTATTTTAAAGATTTTGCTCTAATATTGATGCTCAGGGCCTTAGTATGAGAGAAAATGGTTCTTTAAGGAATGGATGGGGTTTGCCTAGTGAGGGTTTCCCATCCCATGCGTTATGTATTCGTGCGTGCAAATCTTGCTCCCACCCCTTTTTATAGGGATGCAAGAGTAGCTGCAAGGAATTTCAATCTTCACCCTCCTTGCAATGGTCGTTCCCTTCCTAGGATAAACCTGATAAATGTAAATGTTATAACATCTGTTGGTATGTATGCCCTGAGAGCCAATCATGGGATGATTGGTGGGATACATTAAGATTGATTTGATAAACATCAAAGGAAAGCTTCCAATTCTTTCTGGTTCAGTCATATGAGATAGCGATAGAACAGATTGAATGTCTAGAGAATGACAGTACTCAATGACGTATGCTTTCAGGTTGAGGACCTGAACGATGAGATCATACTTGTGCTAAGAGTTTGTACATTCTCATTATGTCCCTAGTCGGATGTCATTGTGGAAGGTAGATAGACAACAATGACATATAAGACTAGATTGTGGTGTTGGTTGATGACCGAATCTCATTAGTCATGATATAGAGATATCAAACCAAACACATAGGTACTTGTTAGAGAACAACTGTACCAGATAGACCCACCGTGAGTTTGACACATGGAACCATGACATGGTAGTTACAGTCAGTACTCATAGTGATGGTGGTGAGTGTGATTCTTTGACCTAAAATCACTACACTCAACACATGTCATTGGGCACACTTTGACATCATCAAACGCAGTCCTGAAACATGGGTTGTTATAAAGGTGATGATTGGGTGGCTTTGACACATGGGGCTTTTAAGGGGTGAGTGATAGATATGGGATTTGTCCCTCCTGAGGGAGTTTGATATCCATGGCCACTTGATGAGTAGGATTGAGAAAGGCGTGCACGCATGTGTGAATCAGTATGTGATACTGATGTCATAACATATCTCTTCCAATCTACTCTGAGATCAAGAAAGTGAATGAACGTTGACAGGATGATTATTCCATGCCTCGAGTTCATTCGGGATATCAATGACAAAGGAATTATACATTCACTGTAACACCATTCATAGATTGTAGGATTGAAAGTTGTTCTCCAACTTTCTATTTCACTTGGGTAGCACTGATGTGTGACGAGGCACCACTCTTTTCTTGTGAAGTCATAAGTGTTATGGACTTTCACTGCAAACGTGAAATGGACCTGTAGGGTCACACACATAGGATTTAACCTGGAAGAGGAATTTTTTCCACAACCAATGTTTAGATTGATTACTAAAGGAGTTTAGTAGTTCAATAAACACTCAATCAATTGATAGCTCAATGTCATAATGTTCAAGGTATTGGACACATTGATTGGAGTATCAGATTGATTGAAACTGCAATTGACTGATTCTGCACAATCTGCACTCCCAACCGATCGGCTCATGTGATGAACCGATCGGCTGAGCTTGGTGAACCGATCGGCTTAGATGGTGAGTCGATCGGCTCATGGACAGGGTGAAACAATCGGTTCAAGTGTTGAAACAATCGTTCAACTAGTCCAACCGAGCAAGTTGGGAAAGTAGGATTGGTGAGAAATTTCCTTTCGCTTCACTTGCCCAATTTGATTGGAACAAGGATTGGTATTTGGTACCAATTAGAAACAAAAGAGGAAAAGTCAATCGGGAACTGACCAGGACCACGAACCGACCGGTTCAGAAGTGAACCGACCGTTTCATGGGTCCCAACCGATCGGTTGAGGTGTCAACCGACTGGCTCAGGTCCCCAACCGACCGTTTCAGAAATGAAACGATCGGTTCAGGTTGCGCAGTTGGTTGTTTTTGTGGAAAATCTCGAACCCTTCTACTCCTACTTTAGTCCCGCATTGCCCGGGATAGAGAACCCTATCCCATGACCCTCCTATATATATAGGGGTATTGGGGGCTTCTCAAAGGACAACTCAATGCAACCAGTTGCTATGTAAAGTTATCATTCTCTCTGGTTTTGGTAACCGAGAGAGCCCGAGCAAGTGCTACCCGATAAGGGAGGTACATAAAGGGAAAGACAACTGCAGAAAGCGACTGGTGGCAGGAGAGTGTGTCAGTGACTAGTACACTGACAGGAGGGCGCGACTCCTTTTAATTCCTTGTGGGACAAGGAGATTGGAGTTCCAGGTGGTCCGTGTGGACTACTTCAGAGGCGGGATATTTCTGCCGCTTGGATTACATCTGTCAATTTCTGACAGTCCCGATGAGACCAGGAGTCATCATTCCCGGTGCGACCAGGAGCTGCACAGACACCGTCTAAGACCGGAGGTGAAGACCGCGCAAGCCGCGAGGTATTGTCGCCGAGGAAGCTTCGAGACAAGGTATGATTCCACAAACCATCCTTTCCTATTGTATAGACATTGATGCATTTCCTTATTCTGGGTTTGGGGAGGAGAATTTTTTTTTGTTTCCGCTTCCTTCTCTGACTCCCCTAAAAACCCAACAGTGGTATCAGAGCCACGTTAATTGCTCTATACTTTAGGATTATCGATATGATCAATTTTGGTTTGTCGCCTTTATTTATTTCATACGATGCAAATAAAATTGACTTTATGCATGTCCAATCCTAAATCCACAAATCCCAATTTACATATATGATATGTATTATTAATGCACTCGATACACGTCTCCCTTAAATGAGTTTTGTGGTGAATGTACAACGTGGTTATGGCCAATAAACCCTATATGTGTATGGTTGTATGTGGTTGCTTGCATCTCGGTCTGCGCACCGATCTTCCTTCTCCTTTTCCTGATGTAACTCAAAATAATTCGAGATTTCTTTCCTACCTTTGCTCCCCTCGAATGTAACTTGAGGTTTCTCTTTTTACAATGTAAAATAGGATAGAATTTTATTTCCTGTTATGTCAAAGAACGGAGGACATCCTGATGACAGCTGAGACGATCAGTTCAAGGCATGAACCGATCACACTACTACAGAAATAGCATTCAGTGACACTTTTCTGGGCGTCGGTTATTAAGGAAAACCGACGCCTTCTATGTTAGGCGTCGGTTGTTTATGAAAACCGACGTCTATATTCGAAGACCAGCCAGACACGGGTACCACTTTGTCTTCAGCGTCGGTTGTTTATAACAAACCGACGCTTAAAGTCGCCCGCGAAATCCATTTTTTGATAAAAAAAATAGTGTCATTTTAAGCGTCGGTTATTTAGGTAGAAACCGACGCCTATGTGCGATGAAAATTTGCGCGAAAAGTGTCACCTTCAGCGTCGGTTATTCAAGGATAACCGACGCTGAAGGTGGTTCCCGCCAAACAATTTTATGAAAATATCATCCAATTGGACGTCGGTTTTTTCCAACAACTGACGCTAAAGATGTTTAGGCGTCGGTTTTTGTAAGAAACCGACGCTATTTGGGACTTTATAACCCGCGATGCCCGACTCTTCCCCTTTCTTCTGTTTCATTGCGAGCCCTTTTTTCTGCTTCTCCGTCGATTTCCCACGCTGTCGCCGTCGATTTCTCTTCTCCTTGTTCTCCACGACAGCGCCGTCGTGCCGCCACTGCTACTCTGGCGCCCCCTTCTCCGCCGCCACTGCTGCTGCACCCCCTTCTGGACCGTGCCCCCTTCTCCGGACGCCTTGAGATCGTTGCCGCCGACGCCGCTGGTCCTTGGTCTGCCTGCCTGACGCCTGGAGCTCGCCGTCGCGCCGCCTTCCTCCTTGCCGCCGCCCGCCGACGCCTGCCTGCCTACCTGACGCCTGGACCTTGTCGCTGCTCCTTGCCGCCGAAGTAAATATCCTATTGCTCTATTATACTAGTAATGCATGATTAGTTTTACTGATTTCCTTGCTGCTTTCAGTGATTAATGAAATAATTGGGTACTGCTGTAATGCATCGAAGTAAATATCCTATTGCTCTATTATACTAGTAATGCATGATTAGTTTTACTGATTTCCTTGCTGCTTTAAGTGATTAATGATTGGTACTACTGGTTAGTATTACTTTAGTGATTACTTTAATTCAACAATTCGTAGTTTGTTATTTACAATTACTGATCTGCTTGCCGATTTTAATGATTAGAGATACTGATTAATAGTAAGTATTGATGAATACTTAGTTAATTACTGATTTGTTGATTAGATATGTATAGAAGTTCCTTATAAATATATTTTTTATATACACATACATGTAATTTTGTATAAAATACATGATGTAGTGTGATCTTAAATCCTAGAGTGTACCCCTTTTGTTCTATGATGGTATCTATGACCTTAAATACATCCATAAGGGTCTATTGTATCCTAAAGAAGATTTATTTCTTCCTTCTGCCCTAATTTTTATATGGATCTTAATCTTATATCGCTTAATCATAAATAAGGAAATATCCTCCCTTATGACCACCTTGATGTGTATGTCCCATATAATCCACATGTTGGACCCTAATGATACAATTTTTTTATGTTGAAAACGAATGTATGTTTCAAGTGTTGAACCTAATGTTGGACAATGTGTTTGTTATAGGTGGTACACATTTATTATATATAAGAATGACATCACATGTGTTTGTTGGCCTAGAATGTGAACAATCATTGTTTTTTATATTACTTGTACATCAGTATAAATTAGAATGAACAATCACTAAATTATGTACTGTTTGTATGGAGTCCGACTTCATTGTAGATATCTATTATTGTGTTTGTTGGCCTAGAAACCCGTCTAAGATTGACTCATTAGGAGTAAATCTTGGATAGTCCCCGGTTTGGGACTGTTCTTGAACACCTAATCTCACTTAGGATGTAAGTGTATAATGTGTATTGAGTTTTCGAGAAAATTTTGGTAGCATTTCCCCGTTTGTTCTCTAAGTACATATGTACTTAGAGAACAGCAGGGAAATGCTGCCGAAATTTTCTTGAAAACCCAATACACATTATACACTTACTAGTGAGATTAGGTGTTCAAGGATGGGATAGGTGGTACACATTTATTATATATAAGAATGACATCAAATGTGTTTGTAGGCCTAGAATGTGAACAATCATTAGAATGAACAATCACTTGTTTTCCTAATATATACTTGTTTTCTCTGATCATAGAATGGATAGATCATGGATGTCCATTCGTAATCGTTGCACCCCAGAGTTTATATCTGGTCTTAATCAGTTTATTAGATTTGCCGAAGAACATAGGAAAAAACCTACAGATAGGTTCTACTGTCCATGTAGGCATTGCGGTAACAACTTGAAAGTCAACACTGGTGAGGAAATCAAAAGTCATGTCATGTGCAACGGGATTGTACAAGGCTATACAGAATGGCACTGGCATGGAGAGATTTCAAAATCGAAACCATTAGATGTCGATAGCAGTGCTTGGGTGGAAGAAGAAATTGCCTCCGATGACGTAAATGTGAACGAACCAGTTCCAACAGACATCGTTGATGCGATGCTGGATAGTTGTAGGGTAGAGCACACCGATCCGCCTCCTATCTTTACAAACATTGTGCATGATGCTGAGATACCGTTATACACAGGCTCTGCTAAGTTTACGAAGCTTAGCGCTGTGTTGAGATTGTATAAGTTGAAAGCTAACAATAGATGGAGTGACAAAAGCTTCACTTCATGGTTGACTTTGTTGAAAGAAATGCTTCCTGAAGGAAACGAGCTTCCAATCTCAACATACCAGGTAAAGAAAATGTTGTGCCCAATGGGAATGGAGGCTAAGAAGATACATGCATGCCCGAATGATTGTGTATTATTTCAAAAGGACTTTGTAGATTTGAAAGATTGTCCAAAATGTGGTGCGTCACGGTATAAATTGACGACTTCGGGGGAGTCCAAAACTGGTTCTCCTGCCAAGGTGTTGTGGTATCTACCTATAATATCACGGTTTCAACGCTTGTTTGCAAATCCGAAAGATGCGAAGAATTTGAGGTGGCATGCAGATGTTAAGAAAAATAATGATGGGATCCTACGACATGCGTCTGATTCCCCACAGTGGAAGAAGATTGATCTATTGTACCCTAAATTTGGTGAAGAAGATAGGAATCTAAGACTTGGGCTTTGTACAGATGGGATGTATCCGTACGGGACATTGAACAGCCAACATAGCACTTGGCCAGTCATGCTTGTTATATACAATCTTCCTCCCTGGATGTGTATGAAAAATAAGTACGTTATGTTGTCATTGTTGATATCGGGCCCTAAACAACCCGGAAATGATATCGATGTTTATCTTGAACCTTTGATTGATGACTTAAAGAAACTTTGGGCTGAAGGTGTGATGACCTATGATGCTCCAGCAAGAGAGACATTTCGTTTGCACACTATGTTGTTTTGCACTATTAATGACTTTCCAGCATATGGGAATTTGTCTGGATATAGTGTCAAAGGAGCTAAAGCGTGTCCTATATGTGAAGAAAACACTGATTCAATAAGACTAAAACATGGCGGCAAGACTGTATATCTTGGTCATCGAAGGTTTCTTTCAAAATTCCATCCGTATCGTAGGAAGCGCAAAGCATTCAATGGATGGAATGATGAACGGAGTGCACCTAAACCTATACCAGGGGATGTTGTTTATGAAAGAGTAAAAGACATTGTCAATGAATTTGGTAAGAAATCACAATGTAGTATGGCCACACGGAGTGACAATTCTTCATTCAAGAAGAAGTCAATATTTTGGGATCTTCCTTATTGGAGTTCTTTGACAGTCAGGCATTGTATCGATGTAATGCACGTTGAGAAAAATGTCTGTGATAGCATCATTGGTACTCTATTAAATATACCAGGTAAGACTAAAGATGGGATAAAATCCAGACTGGACCTACGTGAAATGGGAATAAGGTCAGAATTAACAGAATTACGTGAAATGGGTAATAAAAGAACATACTTACCTCCCGCTTGTTACACGTTGTCTAGAAAGGAGATGAAAACTTTTTGTGAATGCTTGGTAAATGTTAAGGTGCCACATGGTTACTCATCCAACATCCGTAGATTGGTATCAATGAAAGATCTGAAGTTGATAGGTCTTAAATCTCATGATTGTCACACTCTAATGCAACAAATATTGCCCGTGGCAATTCGATCTATATTGTCGAAGCATGTAAGGTTTGCAATTACCAGACTTTGTTTCTTTTTCAATAGTCTATGCAGCAAAGTTATTGACCCTGATACTCTCGATAATTTGCAAAGAGAAGTGGTTGTTACCCTATGTCAGCTTGAGATGTATTTCCCTCCTTCGTTCTTTGATATCATGGTACATCTTGTTGTCCACTTGACTAGGGAAGTGAAAATGTTGGGACCAGTTTTCTTACATTGGATGTATCCCTTTGAACGATACATGAGCATTTTTAAAGGTGATGTTCGAAACCGTTATCGGCCTGAAGGGAGTATTATTGAAGGTTATGTGGCGAGAGAGGTTATGGATTTTTGCAATGACTTTCTCAGTGGTAATGACACTCCTGATAATGACAAGAATATTGAGGAGGGCAAAGGAATTTTGGGATCACGGGTGAAAGTAATCAGCCGTGAGCAGTTGGAACAAGCTCACTTGTATATTTTATACAATATGGACGAAGTGAGTGTTTATATCGAGGAACATACCAATTTCATAAAGAGACAACATCCTCGAGCAAGTTCAATGTGGCTTGCTAGAGAGCATAATAAGACTTTTACTAAGTGGTTTGAAGATAAAGTCTTACATCAACTATCTCAAACACCAAATGATATTACAGAAACTATCAAATGCCTCGCCTTTAAACCAAAACCGAATGTTATGTCTTATGAAGGGTTTGACATTAATGGATTCACATATTACACAAAGCACCAAGATGATAAGAGTGTCGTCCAAAATAGTGGGGTCACTCTTCAAGCGTCGACTATGTACTTTGCAAGTGCAAAGGATAAGAGTCCACGTGAAGCTAACATGTCATATTACGGTGTCATTGAGGACATTTGGGAGTTTGACTACATAGATTTCAAAATTCCTCTCTTTAAATGTAATTGGGTTGATAACACCAAATGAGTTATAGTGGATGAATTGGGTTTCACTTTGGTGAACTTTGAAAAGATTGGCGAGAAGGGTGAAACATTCATATTGGCATCACAGGCGAAACAAATATTCTATATCGATGATCCTGCAAATGATAAATGGTCGGTTGTTCTTCATGGTAAAAGACAGTTCATTGAAGATCCTATATATGAAGAATAGTACTATGATAAGTATGATGACTCCAGTCCATTCTCAGTTGGGTTGCCAACTCCACAAAATATTGAAGCTAATGATGACTTATATGTGCGCGGAGATCACAATGAAGGATTGTTAATTGATAAAAGATCACAATTTTAGAGACATGTATGTTTATACAAATGCTAAATGTTTGCCTTTTTCTAGTTAATACAAATGCTAAATGTTTGCCTTTTTCTAGTTAATAGAAATGCTAAATGTTTGCCTTTTTAATGACATTTTCAGATGGCTGACCATGATGAGCATGATGTCCATGATGAGCATGAAGTCCATGATGAGCATGATGTCCATGACGAGCATGGCGAGGATACTAATGTAAGTTCTAAAAACATATCCTGTATTTCTATAAAATTCATTATCTTCTAGTTATGTCATATATCCTATATTTCTATATTGGGCTAATTTAGTGTGTTTTATTTTTGTCAAATTTTAGGTTGATGCACCTGTACCCACTGAAGCACTGGAGCAACTTGATGCGCAACACCAGACACTTAACAAGAAAAGGGGCATCACTCTGTTGAAGAAGTTATTAGCGCTAAGTGGTAGTGGATCCAAATTGGTGGTGGAGTTTGATAATGGAGGAAATCCAATTGGAGTGAACCGCAATAATTTTGTGAACTATCTTGGGTGTACCACTCGGAGCCATTGTGGTGTTAAGTATGACAATTGGCATAAAGTTCCTCAAGGGAAAAAAGACTTGATATGGAAGGATTTATGCGTGAGTTATTATTATTTGCAATTCTATTTTGTAGATTACAAATTCTATTATTTGCAATTCTATTTTGGATACTAGTTAATAACATTTCTATTTTATAGAATCTGTTTGCATTGGATGAGAAGTTGCATCGTAAAAATGTGATGCAACGCGCTGGAAAGATGCTTAGGAATTATAGGACAAATTTGAACAGAGAATACATAAAAGAGGGTGATAAGAAGAAGAAGTCAGCCCTTGAACAATGGAACTTCTTGGACAAAGAAGATTGGGACAATTTTGTTGCTTCAAGAAAATCTGAAGAATTCAAGGTATTAGGCGTCACTCCTAATTTAATTAATATACATTGTATTCACCTATTCAAGATTAGCATTTAGTGCTACTAACCAAATCATTAATGTGCATACTAACTAGGCCCTCAGTGATGCACAAAAAGCAAGACGTGCACTGAATGTGCATGACCACACTATGGGTCCAAAAGGCTATGCAAGCGTTCGCCAAAGACTACAGGCGGAGTCTGCGGCTACTCAGGAGTCTGCTCCTACTCAGGAGTCTGCCACACCCATGCCTCGCCATGATATCTGGATAGCTGGCAGGCAAAATAAGAAGGGTGAAATAAAGAAGCCTGTAACTGCTGAGGCGGCTGCAAAAATGGTAAAATAACACTCTTAGAGAAATCATTTGAATATTGATTATTTGTGGTGTTAACTTACCAATTTCTGTTTATGGTGATTAGCGGGAGCTGCACGAGCAGAGGAAACAAGGCACGTTCATCCCTCAGGGCACAAGGGATGAATTGACAGTTGCTCTGGGTAATCCAGAGCATCCTGGACGTGTTAGAGGTGCCGGCGCTGGTGTTGGCATCAAAGCATTCTTTGGGCCATCCCAGCGCAAACCCAAAGCGGGACTTTCTCAAGAAGAGGTAACCTATTCTTTTTTTAGAATGTTACTGCAAAAGGAAATTCATTAATAAGAAGCTAATGTTTCTTTTATCCATGTATAGGAGAATAAGAGAGTTGAGGATTTAGTTGTTAAGAAGGTCAACGATGTAGTTGTTGAGAAGGTCAAGGAAGAATTGCTGCGGTGGCAGGCATCTCAGGCTTCCAATACGCCTATGGCGACCCACTCTTCTCCTGATGCACAGACTGCGAGTAATCCTGGAGACCCATCGCCTAGCACGTCTGTTGTAAGTATTGTTTATGACATTGTAGTTAGTCTTTTCAAGTTGTTATGTTTTCAAGATGATATGTATATATGTATAATATTCTTTACGTAAATTTGTAGGCATTGAAGCCATGCCGCTTAAGAATGCAAGACTACGTTGTTGCAGAGGCGCAGGCTTACCCGTCCCTTCCTGGGGCAATGTTTCACGGGACTCCAATGCCACAGGGCTACATTCGTGTGAGCCCGATACGTGTGTTACCTGATTGGAGAGAAGCTACATTGCCATATCCCCACCCGGATATTGATAGACTTGCTGATGCAGAAGGCGGGGTGATATTGTGGCCCAAAGCAGATGTCGTCTACACGACTGAAATTATAAGATAAATTTACATTGATTTAGACTGTTAATGTGTATATATGATGTCAACTGATCTGAAATTATATGTACATGTTAAAAAGAAGACACCAGGAGCACCTAGGCCTCCACTTCCACTTCCCGCATTACCCGATTGGGTTCCAACTGACCTAACATACCCGTTAGGTCCTGCTTGTAGGGGAATGGCATGTTGGCTACGGGCACATAATGTACATTGCCCTATAATTATTTCTTTAGATGCAGATTATGCAGGTCAATCATACGATAGCTCTTTATTTATACAAGATATTATTGAGCTGTTTATGTATGATTGGCTGAATACATCAATGATAGAGACATGGATAAGGTGAGATCTTGTTTATACATCCATATACCTTGTGTAAGATCCGGTGATCTGGTTTCTTATATATTAATGCATACGCCTATATGTTTTGCAGCTACTTAGTCGAAGATCATTGCAAACAATTTGCATTTGATCATTTGGGATTTTTGATTCCATCATTGATTAGTTTGGTAGCTAAAGACCCTGATAATGTTCAACAATACTGTATAGATGCTTTTACAATTTTTGGTCAGTAAAAGAAGACGATAATAATAGCTCCATTCAATGTCAAGTAAGTTTACTTTATTTATAATTTGGGCTTAAGAAAATTCCATTTTTATTTTGCATTTTGAGTTATTAATTGTTAACTTCTTACCTCTAGCGGTAGACATTGGGAGTTACTAGTTATTGTCCCCGGGACATTCACTGTTTATTATCTAGATCCTGCGGGGAGTACGTTGAACCCTAAAATTGGACACGTAATGAGAATGCCATTATTCTGGTGAGAAATATTTCATTTTTATATCCGTTAACATCTTTTATTACATTACTATTTACTTATGCAATTTATTGTGTTATATTAACATGTAGGGGTTTAGATGCATTCAAAAAGGCTGGAGGAACGGTCCCAAGGAAAAAGAACCAGCCAATAAATTGGAAGAACGTACAAGTAAGTTCCCGACTCGAATATATATATTATTGATGTGAATTGTGCTTAGTTGTATTATTTTATATGTTTCAATTTATAGTGTGCTACACAAGACAATGGCTGGGCATGCGCATACTATGTGATGCGATTTATGCAGATGATTATCAAATATGCCGCATTGGACATCGATACCATACATGAGGTATTATATATACTCTCATTAGTTAGTATGCAATATATCAATCTTATCTTATTTTTATATTATTACTTATATATATACATCATTCTCTTTGCAGGTGTTTAAAACTGACAACACTACAGGTAAACGCTTAAAAAATATACATGCTCCATATACGATGGAAGCATTAAATGAAGTAAGAGAAGAATGGGCAAAAGCCATACAAGCAGTGGCACTTGTAAGATATAATTGGGATGTTGATAGCGATAATGAATGATACTTTGTAAATGAATATTTTTGAATGTTAATACATGTATTTGAATGTTTCTATATGTGTGAATGTGAGAATTGAATTGATGTCTGAATGTATGTACTTGTGTGAAATTTTGCTTATGACTTTTGCAGGTTTGCGGCCTGTTTGTAGGCTGATATCAATGGATGTCGTAAACCTGCAGTTCAGAAAACTGAACTGCAGGTTCTCATCCTGCTGACCAGCCACAGCAGGCCTGCAAACTGATATGAAAAAAAAAATAGGCGTCGGTTATTTATAAAAAACCGTCAGCAAAGATCTACAGCGTCGGTTATTTATAGATAACCGACACCTTATGTGGCCAAAGCAGTCCTCGAAATGGCGTCGGATATACGTATCAAACCGACGCCTATTTAAATTAGAGGCGTCGGTCTTTTGGTATATAACCGACGCCAAAAGTGTTCGCGCCACAAAAAATGGCGTCATTTAGGACACTTTATGCGTCGGTTATCTACTAAAAGACCGACGCTATAAGTAATATAGGCGTCGGTCCGTTAGTAAATAACCGACGCAGAAAGTGCCCTAGCTGACGCCGTTTTATGTGGCGCAAACCCTTTTGGCGTCGGTTATCTACTAAACGACCGACGCCGATAGGTTAAATAGGCGTCGGTTAAACAACCGACGCCGAAGTGTTCGACCTTTAGCGGCGCCCACATAGGCGTCGGTCAAAAACCGACGCCAAATGGTGTTAAACGACCGACGCCAAAGGTCACTTCTGTAGTAGTGTCAGTTGACGTTGCAAACGATCGGTTCAAGGAGTGAGCCGATCGGTTGATGACCGGTTTGAGGAGTGAGACGAGCGGGTGGTGGCCATGATAAGATGCACAACGACCAGGTGAACCGATCGGTTGGAGGAGCCAAACGATCGGCTGGTGGCACCCAGCCAACCGGCCTGATGGCGAGTCGATCAGTCATGTGATGAGTTGATCAAACCCAGAAAGGCAAAGCACAAAGTTCATCTTGTACAGGTTGCATGTGATGTAGACCTAGATGATCGTGATTCCTCTTGGCTCGAGGAATCACATTAGGATGGCCATAATCATCGCTTTTATCATTTTGCATGTTTTCTGTGGGATATAGCATGTATATGATACATACTATATATTGTGGTGATTGGATATGTATATGTATATAAAACCAAATCCCTCATTAAACATTAAGTTTTAGATTCCTTCCAAATGTGACACATGTGAAAAGCTTGATCGACCAAGTGTGGGCACGCCCTAGCGTGGTGCACTGTCTATCTCGTGGAAGCATGAAGGATGGATATATGGGTCTGCCCTAATAGGGTGCATATTCATCGTGTTTGCTTTGGGTCGGACTTAACAAGGTGATCTAGATGGGATCTAGTACCTTGAGGCATGGAGGTGATCATGGCAAGGAGTTGCATATGACATCTTATCAAGAGTTACATATGATACAATTGGCAAGAGTTGCCTACCTGAGAGATCTAAGTTGTGGGTGACAACCCTAGCTGGTCCATGACTTAGAGGATTTCAAGATCTTGCCCACTAGAAGGTTGTACGCTGCAATCTTCCGTATTGATGGTGAGGGCTACCAATTTGAACTAAAATAGTGGGAGTGATAATTAATTAAAGGCCTAATTATATCGTCAACTTTTCAAATCAATCAAATAAGTCAAAAATGAGTTTTGGACTAAAATTGCATATTTTCCTTTTGTAGTACAAATGGAAACAAACAACAATCACTTTTCTTTGCGATCCGTCCTTGAAAAGGACAAGCTAAATGGGACAAACTTCCACGACTGGTATAGGACATTGATAATTGTTCTCACTCAAGAGCAAAAGCTCTATGTCCTGGATACTCCAATTCCAGAGGAACCTGCTCCTAATGCACCAAAGGCAAAAAGGGATGCTTACAAGAAGCATTCTGATGATGCCATTGATGCAAAGTGCTTGATGTTGTGCTCTATGAACCACGAGTTGCAGAGACAACATGAGAACATGGGTGTCATTGAGATGATTCAGCATCTCAGGAACATGTATGAAGATCAAGCACAGCAAGAGAGATACGATGTCTCAAGGGCACTGTTCAAGTGTGTCATGACAGAAGGAGATCCAGTTGGTCCTCACACACTCAAGATGATTGGGTATGTGGAGAACCTGATAAGACTGTGATTTCCACTGAGCCAAGAGTTGGCTACTGACGTGATACTGCAATCGTTGCCAGAATCCTATAGTCAGTTTGTGATGAACTACAACATGAACAACTTTGATAGGCCACTGTCAGAGTTGTTGGGCATGTTGAGGACAGCCGAGACACAGATGAAGAAGGACAAGCCTAAGTCTGTGATGGTGATCACGAGCAAGAAAGGCAAGTCCAAGCGCAAGGGCAAGGGCAAAGCTAAGAAAGGTTCTGATGCTAGCCAGGAGCCCAAGTCTTCTTCAGCTCTCAAGGCCAAGGGAGGCGTGACCAAGATAGGCAATTGCAACCATTGTCAAAAGCTAGGACATTGGAAAAGGAATTGTCCTCTCTATCTGGAAGAACAAAAGAAGGAGGAGACAAACGTCTCTACTTAAAGGTGTCATGAAAGTAAACTTGTAACACTTTTGAGGTATATGATACCAAGATGTAAAGTGTAAAGCACTCAATAAATGGGGCAAGTGTTGCCTCCATAGATAGGAGTACTTTAGTTTATTTTCAGCCTAAAAGGCATGTAATACAATTATGAACTGCTATTTAATATTTGTCAATAGATAGAAACACTTTATTTTTTCATATTGTATGACAATGATGGCAATCAATAAAGAGATGTTTCAATTTCTAAAGATATGATCTTTGTGGCAATGCCTTGTTTATCTTGTGGTATTTGATATGCATAAGATAAAATTATACCTAAAAGTTATAGATAACTCAAACAATCAAATTAGCATCAATCATGAGAAATTCATTTCTAGTGTCCATGTGATGGATAAATCTAGACTCTTTTGGCTAGAGAACCAGTAAGAGACATGAATATCTTGGACATGATTAATCAATCTTCACTAATGGTAGTGGGAGAATGATTATCCTATTAGGTATGATACATGTGATGTATTTACATACCTATTGGAACAAATTCTGATACTTCAATTGGTGTTTAGAGAAATACCAATATGAATATCTTGAAGTGTTCAAGATTATCATAGATGAAGTGAAAATTTGGTAAAGTGTTAATTCTTGATGAGATCAATGAATGAAATACTTGGACCAAATGTTTGAGATCCTTATGAGTGATTATAGTGAACTCGTGATTAAGGCATGTCATGTCTAAATCAAGGAGTCATACTCTAAGGATTTAGAGGATGATTATCAAATAACTAAATTCTTCTTAAATAAAGAATACACTTCGCTAATAAAGGACATTATGCATCACAAGGAGTTGTGAGTTCTTATATCCTTAACGGATACACCTCATTTATCTATGTGATGAGTTGTTCATGTGATGAGTCAACTATCTAGATGAATATGAGGAACCGAATTTTGATTTATGGTTTATGACCATTACATCCTAAATGACATCCATGTAAACCATAAGGTATGACCTTAATGGTAGAACCCATTGGATGAAATACATAAGTGCAAATGAATCTTAAGTGTTAAGACACATGGATAACATTTTGAGAAGGATGATGCTTGTTGATTGCAACTTAATGACTAAAGGCATTTGGCATATGGATATTAAAACCGCATTCCTATAAGGAATAAAATAAGGATGTGTACGTGACACAACCTATAAGGTTTATGAATCCACTAATGCAAATGAAGTCTATAAGTTACAATGGACTAATCAATGTAATTGATTGAGTACAAGCAACTCAGAATTGGATCTTTACTTTGATGATATAGTCAAAGGGTTTGATTGATATGTCAAAGATAAAGAAGGGATATGTGATTTAGTGGGAGTGTGTTCACATTCCACATGTTGATGAGAAATGGAAATGTTCTAGAATGGAAATCTAAAAGTGGAAATTATCTTTAAGGAAGATAGAGAAGTTTCCTATGTGATAGGAATAGAGATCTATAGAGATAGTTCTCGAAAATCTCTTGACCTAAAGAGGAGAAAACATACATTGGCAATCTGTACTGAAGGGTTCAGTATGCACAGATTCAGTGGGAGAAAACTTGTCCATGTTACATGGAGTTAGTATCCCAAGGCCAAGTGTCCAATTCTTATGAAGAATGGGAAGACTAAGAATAGATGTGGATCTATCATGTATGTAATTATCCCATTATCTTGCATGGCAAGAACAAAATGCATTCATCATCTTGTATGTATGACATGGCAATATGATGTGCTCATCCTGATAACTCGTATGTGAGACATGATGAGTGGATGTCTGTCTACTTCTAGTAAAGGTTACTGGAATACCATGAGAACTTGATAAGTACTAGTTCTATGGAGATAAGGAAGAGTTTGATGTAAAGAGTTACATTGATGCGAACTTCCGAAAGGACAGAAAATTAATCACAAAATATATATAGGATATATAAAAGTGAAAGTTTGTTGATAATTGGAAGTGTTCCAATCAAACCATTTAAAAGGAAATGCCGAGTATCTTTGTGTTGGAGAACAACAGTGGATACTATATGGATCTAGAAGTTCATGAGATGAACTTATAGATATTCCGATCATTGATGACAAGTATGGAATCCTTGATCATGCAATGTGGATAAAGGTTAGCAAAGTAATACTAGATTGCATATTACAACAACTCCATCTCATACGTGTGACGTACAATGAAGAGATGTGAGACATGCAATCTATACTGACTTTGGCAAGGTGTTGCCATTACTCACTATGATCGCACTAGAGCAGAGTAACATGTGGGACATGTTTGAAGATCACTATGAATATGATTCAAGGGTGATTGGCTCGCAGTGCAAGTGGGAGTCTGTTGGTATGTATGCCCTGAGAGCCAATCATGGGATCATTGGTGGGATACATTAAGATTGATTTGATAAACATCAAAGGCAAGCTTCTAATTCTTTCTGGTTCAATCATATGTGATAGTGATAGAACAGATTGAATGTCTAGAGAATGAAAGTACTCAATGACGTATGCTTTCAGGTTGAGGACCTTAACGATGAGATCATACGGATGCTAAGAGTTTGTACATTCTCATTATGTCCCTAGTCAGATGTCATTTTGGAAGGTAGATAGACAACAATGACACACACTACTAGATTGTGGTGTTGTTTGATGACAGAATCTCATTAGTCATAATATAGAGATATCAAACCAAACACATAGGTACTTGTTAGAGAACAAGTGTACCGGATAGACCCACCGTGAGTTTGACACATGGAACCATGACATGGTAGTCACAGTCAGTACTCACAGTGATGGTGGTGAGTGTGATTCTTTGGGTAGCACTGATGTGTGACGAAGGAATTATACATTCACTGTAACACCATTCACGGATTGTAGGATTGAAAGTTGTTCTCCAACTTTCTATTTCACTTGGGTAGCACTGATGTGTGATGAGGCACCGCTCTTTGCTTGTGAAGTCATAAGTGTTATGGACTTTCACTGTCAACGTGAAATGGACCTACAGGGTCACACACATAGGATTTAACCTGGAAGAGGAATTTTGTCCACAAACAATGTTTAGATTGATTACTAAAGGAGTTTAGTAGTTTAATAAACACTCAATCAATTGATAGCTCAATGTCATAATGTTCAAGGTGTTGGACACATTGATTGGAGTATCGGATTGATTGGAACTGCAATTGACTGATTCTGCACAATCTGCACTCCCAACCGATCGGCTCATGTGATGAACCGATCGGCTGAGCTTGGTGAACCAATCGGGTCA
The DNA here is from genome assembly GCA_963693085.1 of Alisma plantago-aquatica. Classification (NCBI taxonomy): domain Eukaryota; kingdom Viridiplantae; phylum Streptophyta; class Magnoliopsida; order Alismatales; family Alismataceae; genus Alisma; species Alisma plantago-aquatica. Next base: position 718,722,829 of record OY856411.1, on the reverse strand, counting down.
GATGGTGAGTCGACTGGCTCATGGACAGGGTGAAACAATCAGTTCAAGTGTTAAAATGATCGTTCAACTGGTCCAACCGAGCAAGTTGGGAAAGTAGGATTGGTGAGAAATTTCCTTTCGTTTCACTTGCCCAATTTGATTGGTACAAGGATTGGTATTTGGTACCAATTAGAAACAAAAGAGGAAAAGTCAATCGGGAACTAACCAGGACCACGAACTGACCAGTTCAGAAGTGAACTGACCATTTCATGGGTCCCAACCGATCGGTTGAGGTGTCAACCGACCGGCTCAGATCCCAACCGACCGTTTCAGAAATGAAACGATCGGTTCAGGTTACGCAATTGGTTGTTTTTGTGGAAAATCTCGAACCCTTCTACTCCTGCTTTAGTCCCGCATTGCCCGGGATAGAGAACCCTGTCCCATGACCCTCCTATATATAGGGGTATTGGGGGCTTCTCAAAGGACAACTCAATGCAACCAGTTACTCTGTAAAGTTTTTGTTCTCTCTGGTTTTGGTAACCGAGAGAACTCGAGCAAGTGCTACCCGATAAGGGAGGCACAGAAAGGGAAAGACAACTACAAAAAGCGACTGGTGGTAGGAGAGTGTGTCAGTGACTAGTACGCTGACAGGAGGGTGCAACTTCTTTTAATTCCTTGTGGGACAAGGAGATTGGAGTTCCAGGTGGTCCGTGTGGACTACTTCAGAGGCGGGAGATTTTTGCCGCTCAGATGACATCTATCAATCCCAACAGTCCCACTGAGACCAGGAGTCGTCAGTCCCGGTGCGACCAGGAACTGCACAGACACCGTCCAAGACCAGAGGTGAAGACCACGCAAGCCGCGAGGTATTGTCACCGAGTAAGCCTCGTGACAAGGTATGATTCCACAAACCAAATTTTCCTATTGTATAGACGTTGATGCGTTTCCTTGTTCTGGGTTTGGGGAGGAGAAATTTTTTTGTTTCCACTGCCTTCTCTGCCTCCCCTAAAAACCCAACAACATATCCCTGGGTATAGATGTCAGGATGTCAAAATTATAGATTGGATAAGACTTGCCTCAGGGGACTCACAATCTTTGTCACCGTTGTGTTTTGATTGTGGTGGTCCTCCTAGCTTGATCTATAATCGTGAACATTTGGTGTTTTGATTTTGGTTGGACCTATTTTAAGGTCAGTGAATTGTTGGGGCCTCAGGATAATAGACGTACTCCTTCCATCCTAGGCTCTAGGTTCTACTTTGACCTTTTTGCTTTAGGGTGTAAAGGGGTACATGGTTAGGTGTTTAAATAGATTTTACATGTTTTCTTAGAAGTTTGGGACCTTCTGTCCTTTATACATGGCTTTCTTGCCAAAGGTTTGCTTGTTGCAGTAGCTTGATTAGCAGTAGTAGCATTTGACAAAGCTAGCTTTCGTGTGATGAAGATGATATCTCCATCCAAGTCCTTCAGGAACAGGATGCCTTAATCATAGATGGTGTGAACAATGTAGGGTCCCTCCCATTTAGGGTTGAACTTGCCCTTGGAACCAACAAAAGTTACAAGGTCAAACCTTCTTGCTAAATACTCAAGATGTTCTTGGTTGATAGCATTGTGCATGATGTAGGACTTTTGCATGTCGCTCTTCAAGAGTATTGATACTGTAAACTTGTCCTTGAAGCCATTTGCTTTCCGAGATGTCTGCTTCTCATAGCATGTAGAGTGAAGGGATTTGCATTTTGATTGGTAGGACTACTTCCATCCTGTACACTAGGGAGAATGGTGTATCCCCTATTGAAGTTCTGATGGAAGTGTGGTAGGCCCACAAGGCCATCACAAGATGTTCATGCTAGTTGGAATGAGATTTGATGGTCTTCTTTAGAATCTTGATCATATTTTTATTAGTAGCTTCTAGAGCTCTATTCATTTAGGGGTGATAAGTTGATGTTTGATGATATTTGATCCCCAAGGGTCTAAGGTACTCCTTGATAGTCTTGGCAATGAGGTTCAATATATAAAACAATCTTGTGCGGTATCGTGTACTAGCTTATGATGTTGTTCTTGAGGAACTTGATAACCTTCTTTGTTGATGTGTTGGTGATGGACACTACCTCAACCCATTTAGTAACGTAATAAATTGTGATAAGGACGAAGCAATTGCCATTTGATTCCTTAGGGCTGATCTTTCCGATCATGTCAACTCTACAAGTTGAGAATGACCAAGGCACGACCATGTTGTAGAGTTGATTTTTAGGTGAGTGTATATAGTCTTCATGGATTTGACATTCTCAGCATTTGTAGGAAAATTGGCAATAGTTTGTTTTCCATGGTGTTCCAGTAGTATCCCAAGAGTTGTATCTTTTTTGTCAACATAACTCCATTCATGTGTGTGTTGCATGACCCAACATGAACTTCTTTTGTTAGAGCTTCAACTTATGTCTTATCGACGCATCGAAGGAGAGTCTGATTGTAAGATTAGAGATATAGTTCTCCTTCCCCTAGAATGTATTGAGAAACTCATTGCTTGAGTGCCAATTGCTCTCTCCAAGAGATGTTCTTGAGAATGTTCTGGCTTGATAGATATGCCATTATGCCATGAAACCAAGCACTTTCTTCATTGTTGAGTGCATTGTCAATGACCATGCAATATTAGGTTGGTTGGGTGAGCGCCTCAATTTCCATAGAGAAGGTTTGGACTTCTTATATATCAATAAATGAAGCGAGTGTCACTAGTGAATCAGTGAAGGCATTATGCTCTCTACTGATGAAGTGTAAGGAGACTTGCTAAAAGTTACAAGCCAGAGAACACATGTGTTCTTGGCACATGACTAGATTTTGTGGTGTGTTCTCAAATTTTCTATACTTGGGAGATGTTAAGGAGGTAATTGTCGTATGCTTATAGTTTTTGTTCCCCTTATTGGCTTAGCGAGCTGAAAATTTCATATTTGGACATATTTCTAGTGACGTCGAATTCCATCGATCGAGCTATGGATAGTTGTTCTCCATTAAGGTTTTGCAAGACTACACCTATTCCTAGATTCTTTTTAGTTCATTGCTTTGTCTAAGAAAATTGTCCACATGTTAGTATCTAGAGGGATCTCCATGTTTGGTGGGTTGATAATCCCTACATCTTCATCAAGGAACTCCTACTCATGGGTACCTTTTTTCGATAGTGGGGAACCAACTAGTTGATTTGCGAGTGCTTGTGCTTTGACTTCCTTCATGGGAAGATAAGTGATGTCAAACTCTGAAAACATTACCTTCATTTACTGAATGTTGTGGTCAGGGTTGGATGATCTCATAGGCAGAAAAGTGGATCATGCTTGGCAGTTAGCTATAGAGGATACATCATCAGATTGTTGTGCAACTTCTTTGATGCGTGGATCAGGGTCATGAAATATTTCTCGATTGCAGTGAGATTCTGCATCATTGAACCTGTTGGAAAAGTAATAGATACTGTGCTCACTATTGGTAGTTACTTGACTTAAGACTCCAGCCATTGATGTCTCACATACTGATAGGCAAAGAATATGAGGGAAATTAGGAACAACAAGCCTTAATACTAGAGGATTGGCAAGGTAATCTTTGAGTTTTTGGAGTGTGGCCTCACACTGCTCATTCTATATAGAGTCTGATTTCTTCTCTAGTATCTTGAAGATTAGCTCACAGATAGGTGTGAGTTTGGTGATAAAGCTGCTGATATATTAGAGACACCCGAGCATGCCTCATATCTCCTTCTTAGTTCTGGGGGAAGGCATTTCTCAAATGGCCCGATCTTTCCCTGGGTCTACTTTGATCACTCTCTGGGTGACAAGGTATCCCAATAGGTTACCGTATTTAACTCAAAAAATCAATTTTGTAGGATTCATGCATAGGGAGAACCGTCGTAGTTGTTGAAATTACTTCTCGAGGTTGGTGATGTAGTCGTGAGGACTCTTAGATTTAGAGATCATGTCATACACATAGAGATCCACCTCTTTATTTATCATGTTAGGGAATAGAGCAACCATTTCTCTTTGATATGTAGCTCTAACATTTTAAAGATCAAATGGTATGACTCAGTGGAAGAACACTAACCATCCTATGATAAAGGCAGTCTTTTCTTTGTCTTCTCTTACCATCTTGTTCTGATTTTAGCCACAAAATTCATCCATGAATCTAAGCAGCGCATGTCTAGCGGTGTTGTTGACGAGTACGTCTATATGTTGGAGAGAAAAGTCTTCTTTTCAAGATGCCTTGATGAGGTTGCAATAATCCACACAAATCAGTACTTTGCCATCTTTCTTGGCAACTGGAACAATGTTGGTAGGTCATGTAGGATAGTTGATTGGCTCTAAGAAACTAGCATTGTATCTCTTTTGAACTTCCTCCCTAATCTTAAAGATCCATTATAGCCACAATCATCTAGAATTTGGTTTGATGGGATGAACACCAGGGATGATGGGTAGTCGATGGACGATGATTGCTTCATCCAATCTAGGCATTGTAGGGAAATTGGGAGAGAAAGATAAAGAAGCAGAAACAACAATTCAAATCTTGGTTCCCCTATATAGCAAGATCACATCAACAACAATGTATCTAGGAAGGAAAATTTGCAAGGTTATACCTAGTCCTGGAGCAAGTCCAATGACATTGCCCATGTAGTAGCATCATGCTTCTTCTTCTTTAGGCACCATCTTGAACATTCATCTCCACCGGCCTCCTGGTGCAACATCATGGACAATGGTTGATGATGTCATCCTAGTGGAAGACAATGGCCTCCCACCTCTATAGTAGTCCATGCGGACCACTGAGAACTCCAGGTTGCACTACCAGAGCCAACGAGAAGGAGTTGTCCCTTTTGAATGTCAACCTACTAGAGTTGATACACTCTCCCACAATTGTCTCTCCCTTTCTATCCATCCCTTGACTTGCTCAGGCTCTCTATTGGTTACCACAACTAGAAAGGACAACAATTGTCAGAGGCAACTATTATGTTCTGAGAAGCCCCCAATACCCCTCTTATAACACCTTAGAATTCAAACCTTATAAAATGACCCTAATATGAAACCTAATTTGTTTTTGTTTTGAAATTAATGTTTAAGACATAGACTAATGTGATGATGACTCCCAAATATGTTATATAACTAAATTTGATAACTTTTGCACTAAATTGAAACTTAATATCATCAATTTAGCCCTAACTATTAAAAAAATTACATTGAGGGTGTAATATGAAATATACCCAATCAATGTTCTTTTTATGGCCTCATAATTTAGCATAAGTTGGTTTTGATAGTGTAATGATTTACCCACATTTGTATCCTAAATTTCATTTTAAGTAATCCTATATGATTAATTAAATGCTTAGCCTAAATAGAGAAGTATAATGAGCCAAGTTGGCCAAATCTAAAAACTAACCATATTTTCAGATTCCTTATGCTAAAATTTAGTAGCATGCAAATTTTTATTTGATTTGCAAAACCCTAGATTCCCCATTTGATTTAGGAAATGAATTTCTATGATTCTAATCATAGTTTAGCAATATTGGAAATTAATCGATCGATTTCATATAATTTCTCACCCTTTATGTGTCACGCGACCCTTTGAGTCAGAGTCTGGGTCAGACTCAGACCTGAAGGCATCTGTGAGCAGGAGATGTCCCTCCTTCGCCTGACTTCTAGGCTTGCGTGCAGTGTCCCACTACTTCTATCTCCCCACTTTCTCTCTCTCCTCGATGTCGCACAAAACGAAGACCCTTTTCACCTTCAACAAAGCTTCCCCAATCATCTAATCCAAAACTTGATAGGAGTTGGTGCCCTAGAGCTCTTAGTTGACAAGGACTCTCTTTTCTCCCATATTTCCCACCTCGACCAATGACTCCGACCCTCTCTAGACTATCGCCTATATAACACACCCCGCAAAAACATTCAACTCAACACCTTGCATGTTTATCCACTTGTTTCACGCACGTTTTAGGTTCAAAGATAGGTTGGGAGTTGAAGTCTTGTGAGAATATGTTCAGGTGTACTTGTTGTAAGATCCTATCTAGTGTACACGAGCCAGTTGTATAAAATGTACTCTCAATATGTAATTGAATCTTATAATAAAGAATGTTTCCACTAATTATACTTGTTGAATGTTGGGACTATGTTGGTGATTTTATCTTTTTATCTGTTCATGTATGCTAAGCATTTCACGCTTCCACATGTTGTCTTTGGTATTCTTGGGTTCACAGGGTTGGTATTCTAGTTCTGTGACACACAATCAGCACTATCACTTTGAGAGTTGAATCTGATTACCACTAAACGGTTTTCATGTATCACTCTCAAGGTAGGTTTGTCTAGTACATTGTTACCTAACATGTACCTATGTGTTTGACTTAATATCCAATATCATGACTAATGATACTTTGTCATCTGTCAATACACATTCTAGACTTATGTAAAATTGTTGTCTATTTAGCCTCCACAATAATATATGACGAGGGACATAACAAGAATGTATGTATTCTTATCACAATATGATCTCATTATTCAGGCCCTTAACTTGAAGACCTATGTCAGTGAGTGACACCATTATTTATACATCTACTGTGTTTGTGTCGCCATCTCATGAGTGAGACAAACATAATAGATGTAATTAACTTTATTAATATCAACTTAAGTACATGATGTCCCGGTACAATCATCATATCATTGGATCTCTGGGCACATATACCAATAGAATCCCACTAACACTTAGAGTTAATCACCCATGAATCTTATTCAAAGTGATCTTCACATGATAAACATGTTTATGCTGTGAAACTGCTTTTATCAACGAGTTAGCAAAATTTGGTTCGAGTCGATACTTTATAAATCTTGACATCTCCTCACTATATGATCTCTCGTATGAGATGGAAATGATGTATTATGTGATCTGGGTTCTTTAGCCTATCCAATAGGTTTATTGTTGTCACAATATTTCTATACATCATCAATGGTTGCAACCACCCCAAGTTTATTGAATGAACTTCTTCATCCATATAGTATTCTTTGATGTGATCAAAACAATAGGGTACTTAGCTTATATTGTAGAATTAGTAACTTCCTCTTGCATATAACTTTTCTATCTTTTAGTTCTACTTAAGGTCAAAACACAAAATTATCCTTTTCAACATGGAAGCTTTAATTAGTATAACCCTTTACACCCAACTCTTCATTATCACCATAAACAATGAATTTATCCTTAGAGCTTCTCAAGTACTTAAGGATGTTCTTTGCAATAGTCCAGTTAACTTCACTAGGATACGACTGAAATTTGCTCGTTATGTCCAAAGCATACGAGACAACAAGACAAATGCATAATATTGCATGCATGATACATCTAATCATGAATGCGTATGGCATCTTACTCATGTGTTGCCATTCTTCACAAGAACTGTGACACTGGGTTCTGTTGGATCTTGGAAGGGCTCTAGGGGGGGTGTGAACATAGATAAATGTACTTAAACAAAATTCATTAGACCTTCAAGATATTTCTAAGATAATATGGCAAGTATGAACTTTAATTGTGTGCAACTAAAACATACATTGCAAGGTGGAGAGAGATTGAAGAAGCACAAGAACACAAGCTATGTAAAGTGGTTCCAATATCCTAACTAGGAGAAAGTCAGTCCACTACCTAGAGAGGTCAAGCTTTATGGTATTGCAACCATTGCGTACCTATATTCCATTCTAAGACATACAATAAGTGACCTTCCTTTTTCGGGCCAAGTATACCCATGATTCCCTTTAAGGAGAAGGGAGCCAACAACCTACCAAAGGACTTACCTATCCATAACCAAGATCTTTAACCTCTACAAGGACTTACCCACTTTGAAATGAGTCTTCATCCTTCACCAAGGACATAGCCACTCTTGCACAATTCTTCCATCTTGAAGGAATTACCCACTCTTCATGGATCTTCCACCTTTGACTTGACCTTTGCCAAGGAGAAGCTTTCACCAAGGGACTCCTTCCCTTCTTATTCTTCTTCTTCTTCATTTCTCTTAGACAAGAGATAGAATCTTCATCTTCATGTTTGAATGGTATATTGGGGGGTAGAGGAAGTGAGAGCCTCACAGGATATACATGTAGGACTATCTCTCTTACAAATCTCCTACTCACTCAAATGGATGTAGAAAGTGATTAAGCTTAAGAGTGAAAGGAGACTCTTGGAGGCACTCAACTATGATACATGGACCTTCACAGTTCTTGGATAAACATGAGATTAAGCCCAAGGGGTACTATTTATAGTTGGAGATGCCTTCTAGATAGTGGGAACACTTAAGAATGAATTCTAGATGGTTGAGGTGTTGCAACAGATATATTTTTAGTTTTGCAACGCCTCAACCGCTAGAAACACTTTTTTTGCACATTCCATATAATGTGATCGGTCGAGTTTACTTTTGGAAAAGTCAACCAATTGCACTATGTGACAAACTAATTTTGAGTTGTTAGGCGAGTTTATCCTGGATGAAACTCGACTGATGGCTGAAAATCACTTTATCAATGTAGGGTGTCGGTCGAGTTTGACCTGGGACAAACTCAACCGAACCTGAAAATTCCAAGACCCATCTTAATTTGATGGTTGAAAATCAATTTGTCAATGCAGGGTATCGGTCGAGTTTGACCTAGGACAAACTTGACCAAACTTGGAAAATTCCAAAACCCATCCTAAGTGTCGATCAAGTTTGTAAGAGGAAAACTCGACCGAATAGGGTGCCTATGATGCATTTTGGATTTTTTCATTAAAGTGCTTACATTTTTTATTTAAGTGCTCTCGAATTTTTCTAAGCTTACTTACAAGTTATGCAATTATTACAAGTGATTTACAATGTGATTCTAATATATTTGAGGTCTTTTGCATAAAAGTGCACTTGCATTGATTTTTTACTTGTCTTTTCTCCAAGATAGGATGTGCAAGTTAGGACATTTGGAGTGTGTGTATACCTAATTTGAAATCACTCAAGTAGAAGCATTAGAGACAAATAAGTGGAATGGTTAGTCATCATCAAAATAATGGTTTAGTCAATTGAAAAAAAAATTGAAACAAGGGTTTTAATTTAGACTTTGAATCAATATTCTCCCCCCTTTTGAAGATGACAAAGCATTCTATCAATGTATTGAAAGCATGTAAGTACAATCATATATTTGGAGAAACATAGGGGTTTCAATAGAATTGATTTTGTATTCCCCCTTAATTGATGCTCATGGAGTTCTCATACCCCCTCTCAATTGATGCTATTTCTCGTGCATGGTTAGCTTTCATAACATTAATAGAAACTATGTATTATACTCATATATGCCTACATATATGTCTTCTCCACTTTACATCTCCCATTACATAAGACATGTCTTCTCCCCCTTTGTCATTTCAAAAAGTGAGGGGGTGAAAAACACAACTTGTTAGTAAAAGAAGATACCATCCGTTAGGAAGTAGAGTAGAAGAGAAAAAACTAGGGGCTTGTCCAAGCCTAGTATATAAAGAAAATCAAGACATGCATTTGAACAACATAAATATGTACTTATAGAAACAATCAAGGTAAGGCTATGTAAGAAAGTAACTCAATATAGTAGATATGCAAGTCAAGGAACAAGCTTGAGTATGTAAGCAACAAGATACAATCATAGTGTATAGTTGAATACCATTTGAAGTGATATATATCGCAAAGTGAACAAGGCTAGAAATACATTTATACAAACTATTAGTAGATGATAATACAAGTTAGGACTACTAGTATGATCTAGATCATAGCAAAAAATCACAAGTTAAAGAACAAGCTATGAGTAGATGTAGAAATTTATCCAAACAAAGAGATATGCAGTTTCAAAAGTATGATAGGATATTACTCACTAGCAAATGTGCATCATTATTCAAATATGATTACCACTAAGAAACCTTAGGTTGCATCAAAATATATATACGACTAGATATACGTAGCAAGTTTGAGCACAACGAAAGCAATTTTGAACACAACAAAGAGACCCAAAGAGATCATCATCAAAACCTGCATAACAACTCAAGATAGGTAATTGCAAGATATGAAGATACCAATTTAGAGCATTTTAAGAGATAGAGTTGTATGCAATATAGGCAATTTAAAGCATGGAAAAATGCATATACAAAGGTACCAAGGGGAGTGTCATAGAATAAGGCTATTGGTTGAGAAAGTCTAGTTGAGAGGGAAATTCTCATCCATAAAGCCATCTATATATTCTAGGCACAGTGTTGTCAATCGAGTTTCTGGGTGGAAGTTCTCAGTCGACAACAACTGTTGGCAACACCCATTGGTTCTTTTTGGTTGAATTTCTTTCAAGATTAACTCCTCCGACAACAACTGCTGTCACAAAGCCCATATATTTCTAAGAAACATATCTAGAGGCATGATAAAATTATAGATGTATAAGTAAGCTAGTAATGCATTATAAAAACATCAAGAGAAGTTTTTGAGCAAGAATGTGATGAGAATCACAATATACCAAAAATGACTCAAAAATTATATGTCTGGTGCATACTAACTTGGAAAAAGCACACTATGATTGGATATGAGCAAGAATAACATTACCTATATTCTTACCATTTATTTTCCACTTGTTGCTACCCCATACACATCTTACCTTTCTTCTTTCATGTGGATTGAGAAGTCAATTCACAAATCAATAGCTCAAGTCAATCCATTAGCAAGTGACCTACATGAAGAAAGATGAAATGGTCCCCAATCATATTTTTGGGTCTAGAGGGGTTAACTTAGCAACCCAAATCCTATTGATCTTGGGTGCTTTCCTAAAAAGACAATATGTAGAATAATGACCAAGTTTATTACAATGATTACATGATCTACTTGCCTTGGAAGTAGAGGATTCTTTACTGAAAATTGAAGGCCATTTATCTTTGTTGTTCCTTTGGCTACTATGAAGTCTAAAATCATCTCTACCCATTTGTTCAGTAGTATGATCTAGGATTTGATTAAGATTCTTTTTATCATCTAATAATCTTTGCATAGAATATCTCAAATTATGATTATCATGCATAAGAGAAGTAATAGTAGCAGACAAATGATTGATATTATCTCTAGCATGCAAAAGATCGATTTCTTAGAAAAGAGCATTGGTGATATAAAAATATCTATCAATATGAAGAGAAACATCATTATTCTCTCTACTAGTAATACTACAACAAAATTAAAGGGCATTTATTTTAGCAAGCAAGGAAGCATTTTGTTTTCAAGCAAAGCAATATCAGAAACATAGACACTATTTTCAGATTTTATACCTTGCAAAGCAAAATCTTTGTCCTCATTTTCAATTTTAAGAACATCAATTTTAAGCATGAGAGGGTTAAAAATATTACTATGCTCTTCATTAAAACTAGACATAAGAGGTTAAGCTTCTAGAAATCTAAACTTATAAAGTAAGCTACCATTTTCAAGTTTAAGAGAATCTACTTGACTAACATAGATTGTTTTCATCTAGCAAAAAAAATGTTAGCATGATCAAGATCATCTTTTTTTACATGTAAATTAACAACAATTCTATTAAGATTTTTATTTTTCTTTTTAGAAGACTTGAGAGAGGCACAAGTAGCATGAATAATTGCAATTAAAGATTCTTCATCTAAAGAGTTTATATATACCTCATTTGAGTCTTCACTTGTTGTGGCCATGAGAGAAAAATGACATTCTCCATCATCGCTAGAGCTTGAGCTAGATCTTAAACTATAATCTTCACTTGAGCTTGAGTTGGAGGAGTCACTAGAGGTTTTGTGCCATTTTTCCTTCTTCTTGTTCTTCTCTTATCTTCTCTTGTTATGATGTGTGTTTTTTCCTTGTGGGCAATCTTCCTTGAGGTGACATTCTTTCAACATTTGAAGCACTAGATAGAGGAGGAAGACTTGCCTTTGTAGAGTCTACCCTTGTAGTACATGGAATCTTCTTCATCTTGAAAGAATGGAGAGGCTTGATTAACAAAATCTTCAAATTGGGCATTGATTTTAGTCTTCTTCATTCTCTTGAGCTCTTTCTCTTCTTTTCTTTCTTCTTCATCTTTCTTGACAAGTGTAAGTTAATGGGATTGTAGATTTCCTATGAGTTCTTCAATAGGAATATCACCAAGAGACTTTGCTTCTTCAATGTAAGTCACCCTGGATTCCCACCTTTTGGTGAGAGTTCTAAGGATCTTTGAGCTGATCTCTTCTCTACCCATAGGATGACCTAGAATAGTAAGTATATTTACAATGGTGTTGAGCCTAGAGTAAATCTCGGCTACCCTCTCCTCCTTTTCCATCTTGAAGTTTTCAAAGAGGCATGTGAGCATGTAGACTTTTCTTTCCTTCACTTTCTTTTTCCCCTCATAAGTGACACATAGATTTCTCCATGCCTCATAATCCATCTCAAAAGAAGAAATTTGGTTGAATTTGGTGGGGGAAATGGAGACATAGAGAATGTTGATGGATCTTGTATTCAAGGTTGCTTTCTTCAAGGTAGCTTCAACCCATTCCTCTATTTTTGTCTCTGGTATCTTGTATGAAAGGTTCACCATTATCCATAGCCCAAGACTTGATCCTTGATCATGTAGAATTGTAACCTTCTCTTCTAATAGAGGAAGTTTCTCCCATCAGATTGGAATGTTGATGAGGTATCTCCCACCTTGATAATTGCTCATCTTCTCCTACTTGTAGAAGTATGCTTGGTTAAGAACCACTCTGATACCAATTGTTAGATCTTGGATGGCCCTAGAGTGTGGTTAATAGAGATAAATGCACTTAAACAAAATTCATTATACCTTCAAGGTATTTCTAAGAAAATATGGCAACTATGAACTTTGATTGCAACTAAAACATACATATTAAGAGAGAGAGAGAGAGATTGAACAAGCACAAGAACACAAGCTATATAGAGTGGTTCCAATCTCCAAACTAGGAGAAAGTTGATCCACTACCTAGAGAGGTCAAGCTCTAGGATTTTGCAACCATTGCATACTTACATTCCATTACAAGACATATAATAAGTGACCTTTGTTTTCCAGGTCAAGGATACCCAACCTTACCTTTAAGGAGAAGGGAGACAACAACCTACCAAAGGACTTACCTATCCATAACCAAGAGTCTTAAACCTCTACAAGGACTTACCCACTTTGCAACAAGTGTTCCTCCACCTTCACCAAGGAGTTACCCACTATTGCACAAGTCTTCTGCCTTGAAGGAATTACCCACTCTTCATGGATATTATGCCTTTGACTTCACCTTTTCCAATGAGAAGCTTTCACCAAGGGACTCCTTCACTTCTTCTTCTTCTTCACCTCTCTTTACCAAGAGATAGAATCTTTATCTTCATGGTTGAATGAGAGATTGGGGGGTAGAGGAAGTGAGAGACTCACAAGATATACATGCAAGACTAGCTCTCTTACAAATATCCTACTCACTCTAATGGATGTAGCAAGTGATTAAGCTTAAGAGTGGAAGGAGGCTCTTGGAGGCACTCAACTACAATATAGGGACCTTCATAGTGCTTGGCTAACCATGGGATGAAGATCAAGGGGTCCTATTTCTACTTGGGGATGCCTACTATCCAGTGGGAACACTTAAGGATGAATTCTAACCATTTGGGGTGTTGCAAAGGATATATTTTCGAGTTTTCTGACACTCCAATGATTAGAAATACTTTTTATGTGCATTCCATATAGGCGTTCGATTGAGTTTACTTTTGGGAAACTTGACCAATTGCACTATACAGAAAACTAATTTTGAGGCATCGACCGAGTTTATCTTGGATAGAACTTGAATGATGCCTTAAAATCACTTTGTTAGTGCAGGGTGTCAGTCAAGTTTTACCTGAGACAAACTCGGACGAACTTGGAAAATTCTAAGACCCATCCTAGGCGTCGGTCGAGTTTCTGAGAGGAAAACTCGACCAAACATGGTGCATGTGATGCTTTTTGAAATTAGTCATTAAAGTGTTTAAATTTTCAATTTAAGTGCTCATGAATTTTTCTAAGCTTAATTACAAGTCATACAATCATTACAAGTGTTTTACAAGATGATTCTGATGGATTTGAGGTATTTTCCACAAAAGTGCACTTGTATTGATTTTGACTTCTCTTTTCTCCAAGATAGGATGCACACGTTTTGGAATTCAGAGTGTGTCTATACCTAATTTGAAACCACTCAAGTAGAAGCATTAGACACAAATAAGTAGAGTGATTAGTCATCATCAAAACAAGAGTTTAGTCAATTGAAATAAGAATTTCAATTTAGACCTTGGGTCAACAAGTTCTAGAGAAACTAATTTTATGGGACATGGGAAAATTTTCTCTCTTTGAGTCCTGCATGTTGAACCTCTTCAGTACCTTGTCAATGTATGTACTCTGGATTAGGCCAATAAGCCTTCTAAACCTATCTCTATAGATCTTACTTCCTAAGATATAAGATGCTTCACCTAAATCCTTCATAGAGAAGGTACTGCCCACCCATTTCTCTACCATTTGTAAGGTAGGAATGTCATTCCCCCTCAATATGATGAGTACAAGTATTCTCCCACTAAGCTTCTCATAATTACATGGTTCATCTTTATTTATATTAAAGACAAACTCTTTGACTGCCTTGTCAAGTTCAAGATTCCAACTCTGAGATGCTTATTTTACTCCATAGGTTGACCTTTGTAGCTTACAAACTTTTATAGTCATAATAAGTTGCATTGACAAGTATGATTCTGATGGATTTAACCATGGCAACTGGTGAAAAGATTTTGTCATGTTCAACACCTTAAACTTGTTTAAAACCATTTGCAACCAATATACCTTTATATATTTGTACATTATCATCCATGTCATACTTCTTCTTGAAGACCCACTTGCACCATTTGGGTTTTACCCCTTCACGTGGATCCACTAAGATCCATACCTTGTTGGTGTACATGGATTCCATCTTAGATTTCATGTTCTCAAGACATTTCTTAGACTCTAGTCCCTCAATAGCTTCTAGATAGGTTTTTGGCTCATCATATGTGACCAACACATCACCTTCTTGAGTCATGAGATATCCAAATGTTTTTAGCTCAAGGTGTGTTCTACTATATCTATAAGGTTCATGTGTTGTTATATGAGGAACTTAAGATTCCACAATATTTTGTGACTCTCCTTGTTCATTCTGTATCTCTATAAGTTCAATGTTTTCTTATTGGTCTGGAACCTTTTCGAGTCCTACTTTCCTCCCATTGATTCCTTTGGAATCAAATTCCTTTTCCAAGGAGTACAAATGTCCTAGAAACAAACATTTTGTTGTTAGGTGGAATATAAAAGTTATATACTTTGGATATCCAATAAACTAACATGTATCTGATTTGGGACCAATCTTTTCAAGAAACTACTTTCTCACAAAAAATTTCACACCCAAATCTTTATAAAAGATACACTGGAAAATTTTTCATTCTAGGATTTTCCTGCTTCATTTGTGCTTCGAAAGTTTCCAACATGCTAGCAACTCAGGTAGTGGTTTATCAAATTTTTTCATGCTATAGTTCATGACAAATTGACTATATAGTTTAGGAAATGATTGCAAAATCACATTTTTGGCCAACTCTTAGTCTAAAGGAAATATCAATCTCTCAAGTTTTTCCATGTACCCAATCAAATTGAGCACATGGGGCCCTATTGGATTGCATCTGTCGTATTGCACTTGAACAATGCTTTTGAGACATCATATCTCTCTTACCTAGCTTAATTCTGTTATATGTTCTAAGATGTGTTACTATCTCGAGAATGTCTACGTTATCATATTGTCTTTGCAACTCATAGATCATAGGGCACAACATCAAGAATTTCATATCTATCACATCATTAGAATGCTTCTTGTAAGCATCCCTTTCTGCCTTAGGCATAGTAGGAGTGGGCTCTTCTGGCTCTAATGTTTCCTGGACATAGAGGTTGTTCTCGTGAGTGAAAATGATTCTTGAGTTCCTAAACTAGTCATGGAAGTTGTTCCCATTTAGTTTCTCCTTCTCAAGCACCGATTGCAACAAAAAGTTGTTGGTGTTTGTCATTTGTCTATTATAGAAATTTGCATTTGTCAAAACACTTTTGATTTAATTTGAAAATATTGATGATATAAATGACGCCTTTAATTAATTATCCCTCCCACTATTTGTTCAAATTAATGCCCCTCACCATCAATTTATAAGATTTCAACGTACAATCCTCTAGTGAACCAAGATCCATATTTCATTAACTAGGTCCTGCGATTGACTAGGTCCTCCAATCCTCTATTTGATCGGTTCAACTTCCAGTCAGTCGACTCGCCTGGATAGAACATCTTCTATTGCAAAATTAGAAACTAATTATGTTCCTATCTCCATGTTATATTGTTCAAAGTGATACTACAAGTTACATTCATGGAGAGCATAAGGGGTTAAGCATTAATTGCATTTGAAAGAGAGAAAGGAAGCTTAGTATGCAAACCAAATTTTAAGACAGACAATAACCATCCATCCATGAACAAGTATCCAAGGGGTTTTGGCCATAACTATGCATATGTCCATCATCAATATGATTTTAAGACAAAACACATGGATTACATATATATATATATATATATATATATATATATATATATATATATATATATATATATATAGAGAGAGAGAGAATTTTTTCACTGCCCGCGCGGGTAGCCTACTTTTCGCTACCCGACAGCTAAAGAAGTAACTGTTCTGACCAGAAAAGTAATTCTACTATAAAAAAAAGTAACTATGTTAATAAAAAAGTAACTATACGGCTAAAAAGTAATCCTGTACAAAATACATAGTAGATATATATATGTAACTGTGTTTTGAAATCTGCTGTTACAAACGTAACTATCTATGCATGAAACTCAACAGTTTGCAAGGTAAAGTAACCCTCTACATGTCAAAAGTAACCAACTTGAAAAAAAGTAACTGAAATGGGGGGGTCGGGTAGCTACCCATGCGGGTATTAAAGATGGGCCCACACACACACACAGATATATATATATATATATATATATATGAGTCAGGCTAAAATACACTCGAGTGTACAGATCACACCGTACACCCCAATGGTGTTTGCCTACATAGACCATATTTTCCCAAAATCTAATCCATTAATCTTGATGGTTACAATAATAATAGGTCACATACAAAATTTGAACTCATTTGGATGAGTGTAAGTCACTCATCCAAAGACAACAAACTCAAAGCACAAAACTAATTTGAAATACCTAATTTTTGTCTCCTTTAGATGCACGACCTATAAGTGTCCAAATGAGCTAAAATCTATTGTATAGTATGTTCTTATGATAATTAAGAAGATCAATGGTTTATATTTTTTAAAAATTTATTGCATCTTCAAAAATGACTGAGGTGTACGGTGCCTCCGGTACACTCGAATGTATACTAGCCTAACTATATATATATATATATATATATATATATATATATATATATATATATATATATATATATATATATATATATATATATAGGATCTATGGGACATTCTGTATCGTATGTGAATTTTAATCAGATATGCATATTAAGTTATTAATCATTTAAGTGTCTGCATTGTATGCAACAAAATAAATGAAAAATTATCACATCAATTTAAATCCTGACACACTTTAGATTGACGTGGCTCTAATACCACAATAGGAAAATATGAGAAACATAGTAGGAAGCATAGTAATGCTATGACCCCCAGGTCTATAGATTCATAGGATTGAATTTTTCATCCAAAAAAGACTTCTGACGCAACTTGTTGCCCGTCTCCCATCTATCTTTTTGTAATATGTTTTGATATTTTACCATTTCTAACCATTTCAATTATTCCTAACAAGCAAGCTGCATCAACAACAATGTATTGAGGAAAGAGGGTACAACATATACCTTTTAATGGAGAAAGTCTAGTGTCTATCCTTTCACAGTGATGTACTACTTCTTTTACAAATAGCGCATGGATGGTAGCCGACAATGTCCCTCTAGTGAATCAACCACATACATCAATCAATGACATCCTCCCTTTCTTGGGTAAGACTTCTCATGCTCTCATGTTATCAAAATTTTGAGAAAAAAGTGTGTCAAGAGCCTTGGACACCCCCTCCTTATATAGGAGTTGATGGGCTAGGATTTCAAAACCCAGAGGATACTAAAAGGTAGATCTCATGATTTAACAGTTGTTGTGCACTGTCAGTCGGTCAACTAGACCATCTAGTCAGACGATTGGCGTGTGGTCAGTGATGCAATAATGTTAACTTTTAATATGATGACTAATGTACATTGTTACACATGTGATTGATCATTTGATCTGGTCAAACTGGTCATTTCACATCCAGTCAATCGATCTAGACATTTCATTCGGTCGACTGAGTACATTGACCATCCGCTAGGAACAATATATAGTCGACTGGTTGGACACTCCAACCAGTCGACTGGCTAATTCCATCTACTAGTGTCAAAAGGTGTCCATTTGTCAACTGAACATTTCATTCGATTGACTGGCACACTAGTCGGTCGACTGCATGTTCTAATTGGTCAAGTCACAACCAGTATTTCTTAAGTTGATTACCTAAATATTTTAGTAACCAAATTGAATCTTATCCATGAATAAACTCCTATTCCAAGTGCATCTTATACATGTGGCCTTGTAGGTCCCGTATTATATTGGAAGTGAATGTCCATAATAACCAAATTATGACATCACAAGCAATGAATGGTAACAACACATGATGGCTACCAAAGTAATTGGAAATTTGGATAACAAGTTCAACTTACAATCTATGATCAATATTATCGTGATCATGTAGTTCCTTTGTCTTTGGTATCTAGATTGGACATGAGGCATGGTATTATCATCCTCTTAACATTCAATCAATATTTCTTGAACTAGAGAAGAATGCATGAGATGCATGTGAGCTCACATATTAGATACTAACTCACATGAGTATGGTCATATGTTTCTTAGTGCCACTTATCAAGTGGCCAAGATATCAACTCCGGTAAGAGAGACAAATCACATCTACATCACTCATAGTCAATCCCCATGTGTCACAATGTACCCGAGCACCACTTTATGATAACCCTTATTTAAGGTCATACTAGATGGTGTCAAAGTTCATCGAATGACATGTGATGAGTGCAACAACTTCTTTAAGAGACACAATTACCACTATCACTTTGAGTGTTGATTCTGACTACCGTTTAATAGTTTCCATGTATCACTCTCAAGGTAGTTCTTCCCAGTACATTGTTCCCTAACATGTACCTATGTGTTGGACTTGATAATGGGACTCTGTCATTAGTCAAAACACATTCTAGTCTTATGTGTTATTGTCATCTATTTTACTTCTACAATAATATACTAGGGACATATTAAGAATGTATGTACTTCTACCATACATATGATCTCATTGTTCATTTCCTTAACCTAAAGATATATGTCACTGAGTAACATCATTCTTTAGACATTTGCCATGTTTGTATCATCATCTCCTGACCAAGACAAACATAAATGACAAAATTATATTTATTATTATCAAATCAAGTACATAATTCCCCAGTATAATCATCACATGATTGACTCTCTTGGCACATATACTAGTACATTTAACGAGCAGCCTGCCGCAATCCACCACCGATTTTTGCATAAAAATTAAGATTCTTCCATGTGACACCTTGGCGGAATACCTAGATACACTGCTCCCCCAGGTAAACAAATAGTGTTTTATTTCCAAAATTTGGATATACTGGAACATTCAGGGCGATATTTTAGAATGAAGTTTATGAGATAAGATCAAATGAATAAAACTCAGATTAAAAATCAATGGAAAGAATAGATTGTGAATAAAACTGAATAAAATAATGAAAGAAAGAGAAAAAGTATAAATGCAAGATTATCCATCATTATTAACCAAAAGATATATTTTATGAAAAAAAAGTAGTTGCATTGTATGTGGAGAAAATAAATGTTTTCATTCTAGATAATTCACCTAGAAAATTTATGAAAAGGAGCTTGTAAAAAGTAGCAACAATGAGCAATTTACATTTAAATTCAGATATTTTCTTTATCCTAAATCCTTAGTGAGTGGTAGATGGGTAAGATGGATGGTTTAAACAGGCGGGAAAATGTGGGAAAATACGGGAAAATATAAAATATGTCAAATGTGGGAAAATTGTAAAAGAAGTAAAACTAATAAAATTTAGAAAATGTGAAATAAATAAATAAATTCCATCTTTAGCCAAATAATTAACATTTAATCTTGATTCTACAGGGTGAGCAAGAATGAGATATTAGTTTGTCCCTTTCAAGGTAAGGTTCAAGATAAGAGCGAAAACTGTAGACATCTGACCCTCATTTTTTGTCACAACACTACAGGAAATATTAATAACAACGTCAGAAAAAGTTGGTCACAAATGTAAAATAGTTGGCTGTTATTACTATTAACAACAAAATAAAGGACTCGTCGCATTATGCCGTTATTAGTCTTGATGTAAATAGAATTAGTGATGATTAATTTCATTCCGTCGTTGATAACAATTACGACAAATATTATATTCAGACCATAATAGTTATAACGGCAAGACAATACATTCATCGTTGATAATAATGACGACATCCATATTCCACCACTAAACACCAATAACGACAATAGCACATGGGCATCAATGTTCTCACGTTAGTAGTTATGATTACAAGAAAATTCTGACGTAATTGTTCAGTTGGTATACCTATACACACTCGTTTGATGGAACAACATTATATGTATTTATTTATTTATTGTATCCGATCATGATACATTTCAATAATGCACATAACAAAGTGTTACATAAAAGAATTTTTATTTTTATTATAATAAAATGTTAGTTTACATTGAGGAGGACGTGTCCCTTGCCTCTTGTACAAAATTCAAATTGGATTATACAATTGTACGATCCAAACTAAATTGAACACTCTACTATTCCAAAACGAATTGGAACCATCTTGTACAGCTTTTGCATCTCGTAAAAGTTGATTCATGGGTATCCATTGCTTTCTGTAAAAGAAGTATTGTTACATGTTTTTGCATACAAGATATATTTAAGAACGCATTGACGTCGTGGGAATATGCAGCTTGTCCATATGGAGAGCACATATTAAAATGCAACGACCACTTGGTTTGGTGAAAATTTTCTTCCTCACATGTGCTGAACTTGCTGTGATGATCACATACCATCAGTTAACAGTAGATGTGTTCTTAATGCAGCATGCTCATCTTAGAGACAGACAACTTATTTCTTCAGTGTTAGGACCCATTTGAGTGGCATTGAGTTGATTTCGCCATGTATATGTTTGATGTGTCACATGCACATCAGCTATACACATTACCAACTATGATCTGCATCATCACGAGTGGAATCATTAACTAAAACGGTAATGATTGTTACAAACAGGAGAGAAATAATCGAATCAATAAATTTATAAATAAAAAAAATGTTTGGATAGATCCACTATGAGAACAACAACATTCATGAAACAGAAAAAAACAAGACCAATTAGTTAATGCAGTAAAGTTTAGATGTAGCTGCCTCCAAGCAATATCATGACAACATGTCAGCAAAAAAATAAATACAGAGACTAGGATTCAAATCAATGGTAATAGCAAGAAAATGAAACCTGCTGAAAGAAAAACTTCAACCTATTAAAAAGTAATACTGAAATTCATAATTGAAATTCTCAATCCGCTGCCACAAAATCACACATTGAATCATAAGAATTCAAATTCCTCATTCTGGACTTAAAAATGAGATAGCAATAATTTATCCTAAGACTCTGTTTGGGTGGCGTCATCGTCACTACTGCAATATTTAATAAGTAATGGGATTTTGACTACCGAATTAATGAATTATGTAATCCTTAATTACTCTGTTTGGATGACTGCTGATCTATGAGTATCAACGGACTCCAAACATGAGTGGCTAGGACCTGACACGAAGGAGATGCTATCCCAAGATCTGGAAACATCTTCCGCCAGTAGCTTCTCTACCAACGTCAATGCGACGGGTTCTTCGGCGTTGACAGCCTGGCCTTACCTCAGCCATGCGTCACAGATCAGAGCCCAGTCCCGTCCGTGGTGGGGTCAACGGACAAGGAAATGGACGCCAGGGAGGAGCGCGACTGACCGTTGGGGGAGGACAAGTTAGACGAGAACTGCGACGAGGGCGATGGGAGGTGCCAAATTGTGGTCTGGTGGACAACATGAGCTACTCCGGCCGTAGGAGCACAGGGCCGCTAGTAGCAAACCACGACGGAACCTAGTAGAGAGACCGCTTACATGGATGATGGAGAGACGACCAGGGAGGAGCAGTGGTGGCGGAACGAGCGAGACAGGGAGGGTGACAAGGGAGGAGAGAAGAGACAATGGCTAGGGGAAAAGAGTGGGCTTGGGAGGCGAATGGGGGGGAGGGGTGGTGAGCAGGCGACGGTTCCTCTGCAGTCACAAATGTCACCAATATTGGCGTACTTTGTAAGGATCGTGGAATACAAAGGGGCCAGAATGCCACATTCTAACTACGATAGTGCTGAAATCACAAGGCACAACCCAAACGAGATCTTGATAAATTCGACGGTTGAAATACAAGATGTAAATACAGTACCACTCCCAATTACAGTGACCAAACGGCTCCTAATAGAAATACAAAGACATACATGGATTCAAGTACCCATCTTAGACGAGACAAGAAAGAAAAGACCAAGCCCCAACATCTGAGTAACATGATAGATAAGAATCGTAAAATAACAAATAAGAAAGTGAATTGGAAAATGATATATGTATTCTTTCC
Source organism: Alisma plantago-aquatica (assembly GCA_963693085.1). Classification (NCBI taxonomy): domain Eukaryota; kingdom Viridiplantae; phylum Streptophyta; class Magnoliopsida; order Alismatales; family Alismataceae; genus Alisma; species Alisma plantago-aquatica. The sequence goes on along the minus strand of OY856411.1, from coordinate 718,700,031 downwards.
AAATTTGCGAAAACAAAATTACCAATAAAATAAATTTAGAAGGCAATCTGTGAACCATCAATACAGGATGAAAATTTGGAGCATTATCAGTTGTTACTTTCCAAAGATTTCAATGCTTTTAATTTGATGTCTACAATACCTTTCTACCCCCTTGTATCAACATGATGGATTATACACATAAGAGAAATACAAATGTAGATAATACACAAACTACTTACATAGGTGGAACAAGGCACGTATATTGTCATGCACACCTATGTTTCAATAGAAATTTTACAGCTTCTTTCTGCAGTTCTTTCCAGGCCAATAATGAGGAAGTAATAAAGACAAATTATGATAACTAATTACGAGTTGCTGCTACAAGCGTCCATAACGGCTTGCCTCATACAGAGGGAATGGCGTTCCAAGCAAGCACCTCCCAACCCCAACTATAGTTAACAACACAAGATTTTCATATTCTAGTGATGATGAAAAACATAACGACACTGAAAGTGGAGGGAGAAATCATCAAGTAGATGGGATACCGAGCAGCTAGAGGGAAGGAAGGAATACAATGCTGAATAGGAAGGATGGAAAATGATTCAGACTCAGGAATCTTAAAATCCAACACAATGAGGACAATTGACGGAGTTATAACCCATTGGAAATGATGAAAGGACTACTTTGACTCTACCTCAAGGATAGGTCTGTAAAATGTCTCGAGAGAGACCATTGACTGAGCCAATGATGTAACCCTTGGGCTGCTACCTCTATCAGGGTTATGGTTCTCCCACCTTGTACCAAGATAACATTGTCTTCAAGGCCAACTCAGAAGGACTTTGATGATATTTCATTGAATGTGTGGCACTCTCAGCTGTCGGTAGGAAAGAAGATCATCCTAATACTCAATATGGACAAAGCTTAAAAGTACCTATGCCTCTTCAGAACTAGACGAGGCTATCCTTTTCTCATAGTTAATGCTGGCTTCTTGGGATTTCTTGGATAAATAGATCCCCAATGGTGCTGTCTGGGGTCAACATTGTTCTCCTAGTATCTCACCAGAAAGGTCCTTTTTGAAGATAGAGTTTTTGTGTATAGAGTGGCAACCCTAGGCCCCGGTAGGGTGGGAAACACCCCTTGTTTATTCAACTACCGGTCCAAGGGATCACTAGCTTCCCAACTAGAGCAATGGTGGATCCCCATTGAAGATTTTTCTTTCTACTATAGAGATGAGACCAATGTTAAGGAATACCACTGGTATCATTTAGTATTTTAAAGGATATTTCTAGATAGTGTAGATCCACCATTGGTCTTAAGGCTTAAGCGGATTCCTATTGTTTTGAATGTATGTATTATGCTTCAACAATCACAACATGAAGGGGAAAAAAGGCTATGTAGGGGGCCTTGTTAGGATTGACCTTGGGGATGTACTGACTAGTCATGAGTGTGGCTAGACCTATGAATGGTAGTGATAGAAAGGAAGCTTATGCTGAATGTATTTTAGCTGGACTAAAATCTTCGTAGACAATGTGCCTTGAGGCCACCAAGTTTAAGTGACTTTGACGAGATTACCTGTATGCTTTGTGGTGGCTGGGAAATTCTCTAGATAATGAAATTGAAGATTGAGGTTCAAAGAAGATATTACTTACAAGAATGGAATAGATGGCCATGGGATTCCTATGGCTGTCAACAATATGGACAAATAGATTGTCAGATGGGGTGCCACTTATGGAAACAATTTTGCATCCAATAGTGTAGGGCCTACCAGGGGTGTGTTAGCTTGAAAATAGATACCATGGGAACTCCCTTTAGTTCTGGTTTTAATAAAGTGGGACAAGAGACACCAATAATGCAACTCAACTTTGGCTATGCACTTCATTCTGAACAAATTTATTGAAAGAGCAACGAAAATAAGCCAAAACCAACTAATAATTTCTATGTAGATTAAAATTTAAGGACAATAGTCAATACGTTTCACTTGGTAAACATGTGTTAGGGTCTCATAGTTCATTAAAGAAAGGATGCACCACAAAATCCAACTGGGCATAGGAGAATGGATGAAGAGGATTTCATTAATTCATTCCTAAAACCAAACAAGAATAGCCACTAAAAATAACACAAGTTATAATAAGCATATTCAAGTATCTATTTGTGCTTTAAAATTATTAAACAAATAAAATTTAATCAAGGAAAATACTCACAGGCATACATCAGAGACTTGGAAAGCACTGAAGATGTCAAGGACATATCCATAACCTCAAGGGGACATAAATTTCTGGAAGATCTGCAAATGAATGATAACATGGATGTGAGCTCAAGTTGTGAAGGATGTTGAAAAATCAGACTGTCGACATAGGGTATTATCACCTTAGGTTATGATCTCTATCTACTCTGAACTCTATAAAATTTTAGTTAGCACTTGATCTTTTATGTTTTTTGTCTTCCACTCAACGACTCACATACCAAGCAATATAACCTGATTTTTGAGTTGCAATTATGTTGTTAGTATGGCCTTTTGCTTCAACTCCTATAAGCCCTACACAAAGGTATTGGATAGCTTGTTTGATAGTTGCAAAGAGAACCTAATGGAAATAACAATGCATGTAAGTTGCATTGTAATGCAAACCTTGTCAAACAGATTGGTCATTGGCTCGCATCAGTAGCCTTTCAATTTTAGTAGTCCAACAGCCTGGACACACTAGCAGCTCCAACAACCTAATGTCTTGCTTGAAACTTTGGATTTCAGATTGAGGTTTGTGGGGTTGGTTGTCATGGCCTATATAATTATAGGAAAAAAAAGTTAAGAATACATCGTTCACAAAAATCTTGTTGAAATATAGTGTGTGTTCTCATGAGTTAGTGGTTCTACTCGTATATTATTGCTAGTTGTACAAAATAAATGTATTAGTAAAGACCCATGTTAGGTATTATTTAAAACTAAGGTCTAGATATTATCCATGGTGCTAGGTAGCCTAAGGTAGCAATAGTGAGGTGTAGGCATGGAGGTGCAGACCTTTATATCTACCATAAGCATGATACCAATCACAACCACGTACTACCTTGACACTAAAACCAAACGCCATATTCAAATGTTGTGTCTAGGAAATTTTCTTTGTGACTACTAACTACATCTCCAATGATGGCAACGTCATAGGAATTCACCGAAGGAGTAGCTTCCTTGAGGCCAAATCTGACCAAATAAGTGACAACAAAGTTTTATTATGAAGTAAATCACAAGATTCACAAAAAGGTAGAATAAAAAAGAAAAATGATAAGATCTGTAAAATACTTAGTTACCTTGTAGAAAGGAAGATAATTTTAACGAGTAGGTCGTGCTGATTTCAGGTGCCAACAATTGAAGAAAAACTCACCTGCAACTCATTCACAAAAATTTATATGGAGGTGATTTCTCGAACTATTTGGGTGATTGAATACAATGCTAAGTTATAAGAAAAGAATGAGGTCAACACCATATACATAGTACCTAAATAGTGGATCATTCCCAGCTTGTTATACATGATTCTTTTTTCATTGTTCTATAGACCATTGTAATGTGGTCACTGGCAGCATAATAGCCTTCCCATTTTTGTAGTCCAACAACATGGACACATTGGCAGCTCCCGCAACCCAATGTCTCATTCACATTGAAATACCATGTATGTGTGTTCACATGAGTTGGTGGTGCTATTCATGTGTATCCAGCCCAACAAGGAAACTAGAAAAAGACAAACTGAGGAGCCCATGTGTCAGGCTCCAAATCAAGGAGACCTCACACATGAATAAACCAACAAGTACATTGAAATAGACCCAAACATGAACAAGACAACAATCAATGAACGGTGCTTCTATTAAATGTTGAAAACTTCATTCATTAATGAGAACAGGATACCTATGTGATCACAACATCATACCTAGTGAAGATCATGATACATACTCCATAATCACTCTTCAAGAGGTTGTGGACCTTATCAAGAAAAGGACAATCCATAATTCAGAATTTCCTAGTGATATACCTACCAGAAAATGTAGTTGATATGTACATGCAATGGACAATGATAGGGTTTTTCCATGGTAAAGGAGAATATGAGGAGATAAACAAAATAGATCTAGTTGAATTCATTATTTACTAAGCATTGAACCTTGCTATGATTGAACATGTACCTTGTAATGTCATCATCATTGAATCAACCATCAGGATGCAGTACAGATCAAGCATAGCAGCTGCATCGATTAGCACAGAAACATCAATGAAGTTGATTCCAGTAGCTAATAAGGGAAGAAAATTCTAAAATGGTATAATATTCTTAATCATATTTATTATAATTAATCTCATATTAGTGACATGTCTAAGCTTTGCATAGATAAAGAGTTTCAACAGACTAAGGGAATATCCAACCATAACGACAACAAAAGTGCTTTAGTGAACTTGAGTTGATAAAAGGCAGAACCACAAAAACTCAACTTCAGACAACCTGATCGTTTGAAAGCCTAGCATGGATTATGTACAGGGTCATAGCATGTCAACCACTAAAGGTTTAGAACATAAATTTATTTTAGAGTTATAAAATATTTTATATAAATCCAGGATTCTTAGTAACTTATGTACATGCATGGTGCATACCTCTTTTAGTTTCTGCCCATCCTCTTACTCCATTTTTCTTCGTTCGTTCTTCATCAACAGAATACAAAAGAAAGCAGAGTTGAAAAACACTAGTAATTATTTTGTAAAAAGGCACTAATGTATGGAGATGGTATCCATCCTCTTATTGATGTGTTCTTGCCACTATTTTTGTTCCATAAAGTAGCACATACATGGCAGAACGACCTATCCTATACCCTATACATATTAATTGAATTGAAATATCATTAGAAGTTTCAAACCAAACAACATGGGTCAAACTCATTCTTCTCTAATGATGTGCCAAAAATAGAAACTAATTCAGATTTTATATTTACACGACTAGATATAGTTCAAAAAATAACAAAATAAATAACATGACTACATTTTGATCATAAAGGAAAAAAACTATATGGGACTACACGTGTAAATGAAAAAGAATAATAAATTTTGCATTGTCCCCCATCGTCTCTCTTTGATTCTGAGTGCCCTTTGCTGATTTATCCACATGTCCCTGCCATACATTAAAAGTGAATATATTCGTCATTAAGATAAAGCACTACAAGAAATACAAAAATATATGTTGATAAATTGAAGCATATTGATCTATTTAGACAGAAAATAACTGGAGAAGCCATCAGAAATTGAAAAATTGCACCCAAATAATCATCATTATCTTATCCAACCTTGTAACTAGTTTAGAATGTCATCTTCCGATAGAGATGTGGAAGAGGCCGAACCACCATCATCCTCACTGAACTACAAAAGTTGCTGAAAATTTTGATTGTTCACTATCACATCAAGCATATTTTCCACTTTCCTTAGACGCTTTTGTGTGGCCCTCTTTTCATCATTGACTTCTTGAAGAGTTTTTGCTTGAATTTTTAAGGCCTCTTCTTTGTCTTTCAGTGCTTGATCCTTTGATTTGAGTTCATCCAACAGGGCATTCTTTGTTTTGTACGGTCCTCTAACATCTCTAGGTGTCATTCCTCCACCATAACCAACTATGTATTTTCTTGCTCGTGATTCTCCATACACATTTTCCACAACCTCAACAGGGAGGAGTGATGGCTCAGCTTGTTGAACATTTATGATTTTTTCCTATAATAGAAATGGATTTTTCAAGAAAAATTGTACAACTAGCGATTGCGGTCATGATCATGCAAATAATGACTTACATGAACTTGGGATGCTTCTGTAGTAGCTAATGTATTGCCCTTCTTATGACTCTCAAAGTACATTGTGCCAAAGTCAGGTGCTCTTCCATCTTTTCCTCCCTACAATAGTACCACATTTAGTTATACACATAAGAAAAGACGGTGAAAATTGCATAAAGAAGAACATATAGATATGAAAAACCTTCTTCCATGATATTTCTCTAAGAGGCATGCTACCAGTACGGTGAAGTAATTTTTTGTTCATCCCTTCTCTATTTGTGGTATTTCTCTTACTCAATGCCTACAGAAATATTTTAACAATTATAGCAAGAAATTTACAAACATACAACAAGTGAATAGAAATGATGTCAAATTGGTTTTGCAGTAGACTACCAAAAACTTTTCACTATGAAAATGCTCCATAACCATCCATTGCCAATCACTCTCAACTTCAATCGCCATAGGCTTCCTTTGTAGTTGTTGTTGCATGTCTAGTCCTTTGATTGTGTGGTGCATTGATGCCCTCCACTTCACCCATAACTCTTTGAGATGTTTTAAAGTATGACTTTTATAATCCTCCATCTTGTTGTTTGTGAATTTGTCCTAGAACAAGTAGAATATGATTTGAGAACAAAATTAGATGATTTTATTTAAAAAATAAATTCATTTCTACTACCGTAACTGTGGCCCACATGTGCTCCTTTTGCCTTTCAGTGACATCATTCCAAGAATGTACCTTTACTGGACAAATATTCCGATCACGAACAATCCTGCCCAAGTGTCTACTCCACACATTATGATTTTTCCCAATGGGGAGTCCTTGATAGAATGTGACTTCTATCTTACTACCTTCTCCCAGTCTAGCAACTTTTTTACATTTATTACTTCCTCGACGTCTCACTACCTTTTCAGTTGCATTAGCTACAATCAAGATCAAAATATAGAGGCACATTTAAATAGCATCATATACAATGTCAAAAAATGTAGTAGTGTAAGAAAATACAAGTAAAAGAAATAAAATTTTATTAAATAACATGAGAAACATTAGGAAACTACCTATGTCTAACAAGAAATATCGTGGTATAACATATAAAAACCTACTAGATGGAAAATAAAGAACTAACATCAATATGGAAAAGACAAAATATTGGACAATATACATAACTAAACAACAATACTATTTTTTTTAACAACCAAAATAATTGAGAAAGGTGAACAATGATTGTTGAATAAAGGAAAGCAATCATACGTGCTGATATCTCATTGATGGAGCGTGAATCCATCACTTCAGTAGAAACAAAACCTTCATGTTGGAGAGGACCTTCTTCAGGAGGCATAAAGTCATTTCCATGTGGTGGGGAAGGAACATTTTTTTGGATATGGATTACTCTCATTTGGTGGTGGAGAATGGGGATGATTGATGCTTTGTTGGGAAGATAAATTTAGTGGCCCACTATTTAATATTGGCAGCGGACTGTGACATGACTCACACATATCATTATTGCTAGCTGTTGTAGTCCTCAACATACAACTTCTGAGCTCTACTCCACGACCACGACCCTTTCCAATCATACTTAGTTGTTGTGGGAGGATATATTTCTTTCCCTTCAACTTTTCCATGGAGCCCTTGTCATATTTGGACGTGCTTGTAACCATTTTCCTGTATGACTATCAAGATTGGTTGAAAAATAGATATCTTAAAAATAATAATGTAAACAACATTGATATGCATATAATATAAAAAATAGAAATGACAAAAGTACACAAATTAAGAAATTATTTCATCTTTGAAACGTTCACAAGTACTTAAAGGTAGAAAATAAAAAACACAAATTACAAAAGTACACACATTAAGAAATTAAATCATCTTTGAAACGTTCACAAGTACTTTAAGGTAGAAAATGTTATAGTTAATGTTATCAATATCAATCTCATCATCTTGTGACTCTTCTACATGAACTGGATCAAACCTGTCTCATGGATCAACCTTTGTTACAACATGCCAACCCTTGTTATTATGATCATTTGCATAAAAAACTTGAGATGTCTGTGTGGCTAATACAAATGGCTCAGTAGTTTTCCAAACACGGTTGCAATCAACACTTGTGAAGTCATACTCATCAATCTTTACACCTTTAACTTTATCACCAATGTCAAACCAATCACAGCGAAACAGTACCACCTTATTATTACCCAAGTATTCCAATTCTACGATTTCTATCAATTTCCCATAGTAATCTATGCTACCTCCACTGCCATCATCACCAACAACAGCCACTCCACTACATTAAGTCAGTAATATTTCATCATGGAACCTGGTGTGGAACCGATATCCATTCACTACGCAGCCATAAAAACAAGTCACACATTTAAGTGGGCCACGTGACAAAGAAAGTAGGTCATCCATATTCTTGCTTTTATCATTGTCATATTCATCTGCAACCTAAAATATCATGGTTATAAAATAGTTCTAAACATCAAAATAGTGTATATGTACATTACCATATGGAATAAAGCAAACAACTTACTTTTATCTTAAACCACTCTATGAAATTCTCATTTATTCCCTTAAGAAGGACATTTTCTGAATCAACTTCTTGTGTTTGATAATATTCTCTACAATACATAAATAAAAAACATATGTGATTGAGTTAATAAAAGTCAAGTAAGATCATCATTTTAGGGAACCACATACAGATGTTAGAACTTACTCAATGAATTGTTGAACTTCTTCACAATTATTTAGGATGTAAATATGAGCCTGTTGCAATGCAAGTGTATCAAGATCTCTTGTTGTACCACAACCTAACCTTCTTCCCTTATATGAAAAAATAGATAAGGTTGCAACTCCATTGACATCATGATCATAATTCCGATCAAGGTGGTTGAACCTTGTCTCAACTTTATGCAAATATCTTGAAGAAAGATTCATGCATTCTTTTGCTATGTATCCTACTGCTATTGAACCCTCTGGGCGGGTCCTGTTACGGATGTGGGACTTGAGTGTATACAAATTCCTCTCTACTGGATACATCCAATGACCATGAATGGGTCCACATAACATAGCCTCATGTGCTAGATGGATAGGCAAATGCAACATCACATCAAAAAATGATGGTGGAAAAATCTGTTCTAACTTACAAAGAGTTATTGGAATCTGAGTTTCAATTTGTTTCAAGTCCGCCATATTCAAGCACTTAGAACCCAACACCTTGAAAAAACAAGACAACTCAAGAATTGGTTCATAAACAACTTTAGGAAGAAGACCACGCAATGCGATGGGAAGTATGTGATGTAACAAAATATGGTGATCGTGACTCTTCAATCCTGAAATCTTATTCTCTTTTAAGTTCACACACTGTGAAATATTTGAAGAAAATCCATCTGGAACTTTTAAATCCTTCAAAATTTTTAAAAACTTATGCTTACCCTCTCGAGATAATGTGAATGATGCATCAGGCAACACAATTTTCCCATCCATCTCTATTGGATGCAATTGTTGTCTAATGTTCATTGCTTGCAAATCAAGACGAGATTTATAATTGTCCTTTGTCTTATTCTTAACATTGAGAAGTGTTGACAAGATAGTACCACATATGTTCTTCTCTATATGCATCACATCTAAAGTATGCCGTATCAAAAGATCTTTCCAATAGGGAAGCTTGAAGAAAATACTTTTCTTGTTCCAGTTATCTCCTCTGCTCTTGTGGGATATCTTTTTAGAACATTTACTCAAAATAATCCCTTCAAGATTTTGGACTTGGATAAGTATATCATCACCCATTAATGGTGTGGGTGGTGTGCCCTTCTCAATAGTTCCATCAAATGCAGATTTATTTTTTCTCCATCGATGACTCAAAGGCAAATAACGCCGATGACCCATGAAGCACTCCTTTCCACCATTAGATAATCTAATTGAAAAAGTACCCTTATGGCAACACGGACAAGAAAGTTTTCCCTTTGTACTCCAACCTGATAACATCCCATAAGCTGGAAAATCGTTGATAGTCCACAAAAGAGCTGCACGAAGATTAAAATTTTGGTGTGTCGTTGCATCAAATGTTTGAACGCCAATATTCCAAAACTCCAACAATTCTTCAATTAGAGGTTGCAAATAAATATCAATAGCATCACCAGGACCATCAGGACTAGGAATGAGCATAGATAGAATAAAATTAGGTTTCTTCATGCACATCCATGGTGGCAAATTGTATGGAATTAGAATAACATGCCAAATGATATATGATGATTTTGAATTATTGAATGGTTGAAAACCATCACTAGCTAGGCCTAGTCTGACATTTCTTGAATCTACAGAAAAAGTTACATGACTTTCATTAAAATGTTTCCATGCCAACGAATCAGCTGGATGACGCAAATTCCCATCATCACACTTATCATGATGCCATCTCATTAGTGCAGATGTTTTCGTGGACATAAATAGCCTTTGAAGATGAGGCTTTAGAGGGAAGTAGCGCAATACCTTTGCTGGTACTCTCTTACCATTTGCTTTTAGTTTCTCTTCTCCGCTATGCTTGTCGTGCTTCCACCTTGAAGTATTACACAGTCTACATTTATTAAGAACACTATCTTATTTCCAAAAAGCATACAATCATTCACACATGCATCAATCTTGTCATATGAACAACCAAGATCTTTGATTGTTTTCTTTGCTTCATAATAAGAGTTGGGCAAAGTTGAGTCAATTGGGAATAATTCATCCCTCAACAATTCAAGTAGCATTGTGAAAGAATGATTACTCCATTTCCCAAGAGTCTTTATGTGAAGTAATTTTACTAAGCCAGACAATTTTGAACCCTTTGAGCCCTTATAAAGAGGCTGATTTAGGTCATCTAACAACCTAAATTTTTTTTAGCCTCATTGTTAGGTTCCAATGAAAAGTATGATGGTTAGGGTGCATGTCTTCAAGAAGATCTAACATCTCATCATCAATTCATCATCTTTATTGTTGTCACTATTTTTGGTGTCTGAATCAGAGTTATGCCCTGTTTCACCATGATGATACCATAAAGTATAACTCCTCATCATACCATACACCATTAAGTGTGTTTTAACCAAATCACGAGGGATTGAAGAAGTATTAACACAACGGACGCATGGACACCTGATTTCATTTGCACTGAGTTTTTGGTAGACGTAAGTTAGAAACTCTTCAACTCCAATTCCGTATGTTGGATCATCAAGTCGATCATCAATGAGACTAATCCAATGCTTATTTGGCACCATTTTCTACAGTGAAAAAAATATAATATTATTTTTAGAGATAGAAGCACCTATAATTGAACTTATAAAATTATAATTGTATCTTTTTGTTGATTTCTATTATGCAAATTATGGATAAACTACAAAATTAAGTAAACTATTAATCAATATTCACAACAAAATCTTGTGACTAAACAAATAGGAAAATATTGAAGATTTTATACGTTTCAATGAGAAATAATTGATTTTCTTTATCAGGTGACAAAATTTTTATTATATTTTCTGACATATGCATGTAATACTTTTATGATCTAATGATTCATTGTGTTCAAAATAAAAGAGATCGAACATATAAATACATTATCTAAAGGAGGTTAATGGTATCCTGAAATCCTTCCCGTTTTCCTTATTATTCTAACTATTATTATTCATATTATCTTCATCACTTTAACGAGAATACTTACACAAAAAACAAAATCTACAATATGCCAGAAGTACAATCAAATAACAAGTGGTTGGTCATAAGTTTCAGTCCCTAATTTAATTCAAATTAATTTGGTACATTCAATATTATTGGAAACATATGTGGCTCGATCATTTTTATATATAATGATAGTATGTGTCCCCACATTTTTGTGTGATCAATATTGTTCGGGAGGCCATGTGTTTCCTATGAGAGTTTAGGTAGAGTGCTATATGTTTCTAGGCATAGTTTTTATTGTTGTTTATATATTTATATGTATATAATTATATATACATACATATATAGTTAAATATTAACCTATAAATGATACTAGACAGAAACCCGTGCTACACAGAGGCTTTACATCTATGGAATTATACATATACTAAAGATAGAGTGAGCAATGGAGATGGCTGGCGTGTATAATTGATTGTATATGTTAAATGAAGAAGGATGTTATGGACTTTTGAGTTAGAAAGACAGCGTTGTGGAACTGTAATGGTAGATGTTTTATTACTTTCTTGCAATGTGGTTTTTAGGATCAATCATTTCTGGTAATAAGTTGGTTTTAAACATGTCTCTTATGTGCTTTAGCCAATTCGAGGAAGAATAATATTCAAACTTTATAAATTAACATTTTAGAACCTCAATACTTAAAATCAGTAAATCAATTTTTTTCTATATTGCATTACTTATTGACACAAAACTTTAAAAGAGAAATAAGATCAGGATGATATATATATATATATATATATATATATATATATATATTATAATGACATGAAGTCAGACTTTTCATTGTTATGTGCATTTCTTGCAACTAAAAATATGACAACGTGGCCTTCTGAAAGCCTTTCCTTATAACAATATACATGATTATTACTAAGTACATCTATTTTCATAACCAACAGACATTTTGTTGGTGTAGGCGTCACAAAATGAAACAATTTGGCTAGTATTTCTTAAAGTGATTCACATCATTTGTTTGAGTAAGATTGTAAGCCAATTCATAAATGTTTTGGCCATGTTTAGCTGCTTAGTAGCAGATAACCTGCTGACAAGTTGTTCAAACTGAATGTAGCATAATATAATGTTAATGTAATGCATGGAACATTGTATGGTATTAGCAGGTTGATATGAGTAGATGTGAAGCTATCAGTAGGTATGTGCATGGAAATGAATGCATTCTTTAGATTACTGTATGGTAGACAAGCAAAGAACCTTAATAGTATTCTTGAAAAAATATTGATGATGACGAGTACAACTGAAATGATGTGTGCTTGTAGTAATAACAGAAGAATGGGTCTAATTAATCCTGTTGGGATCAACAAAGCTGACCACCTAACATGGAAGGCGTAAAGATCAAATCCATTTAATCAATTTAGAAATATGATAACACAAACTGAACATCATTCTGCATCATTTAACGTGGGTGTCACATGTTGCTAAAATAATAACACTACTCCACAATTAGTAAAATATATTCAGGAGACAGTTTGATGCATGGATTCTATCTAAATCACAATTCATGTGGTTGTTGTGTTGGTTAGAGGACTACTAAACAATGTACTAAAAGCTACACATAATAAGCTGGCTCGCAATATACTTCCCACTACCAACTTTTTTTTTGATAAAATTTAAGTCAACATTCTCTAGTGAATGGCCTGCGTGCTCATATATCTTGTGCAATTGTAAGCTCATTCCTTGTTCATGGAATCAAGCCACAATTATAAATTAATATTCTAATAGAAAAACATTTAGTAAATAGTGTTTCTCTCTTGTTTCAGTTGCTTGTTGTGTATAGAACTTCTTAGACTTGCTGCTTCCTGATTACCCCTATGACACTGCTAATATTTATCACTGAGTCTTCCGTAGTACTTACTTACTATTTTAAAACAAACTCTCTGCTTCACTATTTAAATTTTGTGGTTTCTTAATCTGCTCAATTCCAATGACGTTTTATCTTGTAAGTGTTTGGTAAATCAACGTGCTACCAGATTCATCGTGTGTATTATTGTGTTTAAAATTGCTAATTTGTTTGGTGACATATTATAATTGCTAACTGGTGTTTGGTGAGATATATTTTATTTCAGTAATTATATCTAATGCACGCCTAGTCTATACAACAATATTATCTATAGAATAAAAATTATAACATGTCGATACCAGATCTAAATTAATTTATGATACATGTATGCGTAAATCAAACAGTAAAATCAACTACCAATTTAGAGTTGCAAAATATGTCATGGATAGATTAATAACCTTTGTCTCCATTGATAAGTAGACTTTGTACATCCATTTACAAAATGAATGGATTAATCATGTCCAATACCATTCCTTATTTACATTAAGACAACAAATACAAAACCCCAGAAAGGTCACATATATACAATAAGATTATCTTTTAAAATGATAAGTCCGCCAAACTGATATCATTTCAATCACTTGTATATAATGGAAACAAAATTGCTCTTACGTATAGAATAAAGAGTGATATTATAGAGGCCTACATTTTTTTTTCATTTTTCCAAATCCAATACATAATTCCTTGATGGCAAAGAAATGTTATTGGCTTTTTCACTTTATCCAATCTGCATCACAAGACTTCTATCTATCTTGAGACGATCATATAACTGAAAATGGGAAGTTCTTACTGAATGGAATGAAGGAAATGCAACAGATGTTATATTGTTTGGTGTTGATAAAGTGATCTTGACGGTAGCTATTGCATCTCCCAAAGGCAGCACAAGTTAGTTCCTCGCTATTTGCACATTCGTAGTGGGGTGGTTGCTAGATAAGGAAATTGCAGTGATCTTTGTGAGTGTGACACTCCTCTTCAGTGTCGTACGATTCAGACTGGACACATGACAGGAAATTAAAAGCAGAGACGGGAATCGAATTCCACATAAAATGAGAAGTGGGAAAGTCATTGATGGTGGATCGAAGATTGGTGGTCGAAGCATATAATAAGGGTCGAACTTTCGAAGATGACCACCGGGGACGGAAGCATCATTTAATAGCAACCAGATGAGGCACCTGGGTCAGTATTATGCTCTGTGATGCCGCAATCAGTCTTGATCTTCGAAGTTGGTTCTGATGTTGCCATGAACCTCAACCTCAAAATCGCGTCGGTGACTGAAGAGCTATCTCCTTGCCCTAGTTCCCATCATGGCTGGCTTGCGGCTTTCTCCAACCCACTACTGTGTTACAAGTTCCTTAGCCCCACATTCCCAAATATGCGCTCAACCAGGCCAGGAAGCAAGCTAGAGCGAGAAGTTGATTTTCATGGTCATCGTCTTGGCGGATTGGTAGCAGCGACGATGCAGCCAACGAACACAGACCATGATGATTGTTCTGCAATGACATAAATCATGAGAACGATCTCATTAAAACAAATAGGTCGTAAATATTACAAACAATCCCATAAACGTACCCCACACCACACAAACGACACTCCAACCCCCAGATAACTTGTGTAACAAAAGGGAAATTAACAAAAATATTGCAGAGGGGAGCGACGATCCTTCTTTACCTCTAGACTACTTGGTTGTTCCTTAATTTTGTCCTTTTCTCTATCTTCAGTTTCAATTTTAGGATCTTCAAGAAAACGTTGATTTTCTTCTCACCAAGACAGCGGTAGGGCTAGCAGGACTCTACATCCACGCCCTCTTTTTCCTCGATGAAGCCAACGTTGAAGTGTTGCTGTTCCAAATCGCTTCTTGTGTGTGGATCCATTCAGTGTCCCATCCGGCCAAGGCGGTGACCGAACAAAAACCGGGGCGCTTCTTGGCGATGCCAGCATCGGCTTCTCCCCGCGGCAGCTGTACTGCTGACACAATGAGCCGCACAAAAAAAGGTGTAAAATTGCAAAAGATCCCTTGAATAGTCAAATGCCTTCTTGATACTGAGTAAAGGACCAGGCCGTAATTCATAAAAATGAGAGTAAATA
Source organism: Alisma plantago-aquatica (assembly GCA_963693085.1). Taxonomy (NCBI): domain Eukaryota; kingdom Viridiplantae; phylum Streptophyta; class Magnoliopsida; order Alismatales; family Alismataceae; genus Alisma; species Alisma plantago-aquatica. Next base: position 718,684,639 of record OY856411.1, on the reverse strand, counting down.
TTGCGTGGAAGCCCTTCCACGCACTTTCCTATATAGTATAGATATGAACAATTAGGAATTAAGAGGAGGAGGAAATATTGAATGGAAAGAGTAAGAATGGAGGAGTATTAGTGAGAGGGATGAAAAAAAAACATAATAGCATGAACATGGGAAGATAAAAAAAGAGGAAATAAGTATAAACAATCACAACAATTTATAGAGTAAGATATAAAAATGAAAAGATTATAGAGTTTGGAAGGAACATTAGGAGGAAGAAGAAGAATGCAGCAACAAAGTTGTTGCTTGGTGGGGAAATTTTTAATTTAGGGTCTGACTAGTTTGTTGTAAAGTGTAACTTCCATGAAACTGATTTTCCCAAAATTAAAATATAGTTCGTGGAAAATGAGTTCTTAGTGATTGGTTCGAAATTTGAGTTTTCTTGAAAATAGGCAGAATACTCTGACTCAGTGATGAAAATTAGGGCAAATGTTGGGAGAGGGCTCATGTGGCGGGAGCAAGTTGTAAACAATGTCTATTTCAATATGTGGGGATTTGATCATTATGCAGTACTCATACGAGAGGATGTATCGGACTTGGAAAGATCAACCTTCAGCTTGAATTTCTCCGGACTCTGAAGGATTCACCTACATCTTGCAATTCAGTCGGCGCTGCAATTCTCCGGACTAGATGAATCTATGCAAGTTGTACTCCGGCACTGCAATTCTGTTTGTAGATATCATAATCGTTGTTAGCTTGATTGCCGAGGCTGTGGTCGAGAGCTCTCTTACCAGTGTGATTGAGACATTCTCTCCTGCTAGTAGAACGGCGATCGCCTGTTTTGTGTCGCCGCCGCTTGATGAGTGGAACAAGGGAGTGAGCAAGGCGGATACGAATGTAACTCGTTTACCGGCTACTTTTCTAGGGAACTTGTTTACGGGAGAGTATATATATTGCTGGATGTCAATGTAAAACTTGTATAAACATAATAGCATGAACATGGGAAGATAAAAAAGATAAAAAAAAATAGGAAATAAGTATAAACATATTTTAGACGAACAAATGTAAATTGTTCAATCTGCGGAGTTGCTTGTTTGTAAAGTGGAGGAAGGAAATGTAAAGAATGCAATAAATCAGTAATATTGACAAAATTCTTGTTATATTTTCTGACAGACATGTAGAAAGCGCTTATGCATGCCTATGCAACTGTTGGACCTTTTTATCATTTATTATTTGCTTTATCAAGCTACTATGTGACTCAACTTACTATTTCTATCCACTATTTCTAATTCACAACTGCTCTTCTATTACTCATCTACTGTATGCTCCATGATTTTTTTCCATTCACCAAGCACGAACATTTCCTGGGAAGCGTCGTGGCCGTCCTTAACACGTGTCCGACATGGACACGCCATGGACACACGGTGGGCACGGCGTGGGCATGTCCAGTTTGTTTTTTATTTTTTGGGCTGGACACGGCCGGCCCAGCGCATCAGCTGACTTAACGTAAAAAAAAGAACACATACCACTCTGACTCCCCTGTCCCTCTTGCTCTCTAGGAGAAGGCAGATGCCCTAAGGCATTTGCTTTGGCCTGTCTATGTGAGATAGGTGTGTCAAACATGTGAGACGGCACACTAAGGTGTGAGAGAGGTGTATGCCTCAATGTTAAAGGTAAAGGATGAGGCTTACCAGGGTAAGGTGGATGATTGTGAGAAGAAGACTTGCTATAATAGCTTTTGGTGCTGCTTTGACATGCATGGCTGCTACAACGGTAACTATAACTTGCTGCTTCTTTGTTGTGGTGACGTGCTGCCATTGAAATGTGGCTGGCTTTGCGGCTTGATGTTACTGCTACTATGTCTGAACATGGATGACTCCTGTTGTGGCAATGACTCTCCTTGCAGTTGTGATGGCTAGTGTTGTTGTTTCTCTGAGAAGTTGTTGTTGTTTCTTCTCAACACAGTATTGGTTGTCGTCGCTGGTTGTGCTGGTGATCATCATGGGGACCAATAAAGGGACCCTAAATACGGAAAATTAGGGTTGTGGAGGAAGAAAGTTGTGAGGGAGTGGCAGAGCTGAAAGCGTTGAGCATGGAGTGACTGGGTAATTCGTGAGTGACTCATAGTGGGTTGGTTTAGGGTTATTTTTTATAATTATAGATGGGACATATCTATGTGTTTGTGTTGAACAAATATGTTGGCTTTGTAGTTGTTTTTTGTTTGTTAACATACATAGTGAAAAGGGATCTTATATACATGTTTTAACATTTAAAACTTTTTGTATATCATTATTATTAAATATATAGTTATTTTTATATATGTGAACCTCACACCTTTTTGAAGATTATCCTTGACCGCCTCACCTCACAGAGATGTGTAAAATAGATGAGGAGCTCAATGGAGTTCGTGGCGGTGTTGGTGTGGTTGTGTCCGGAGGATGACATGATATAGAACTATAAATCAGCTATGTGATGGCATTGCAATTTGGATATGGGAGGAGGCAGGAGGGAGATGAATCCCTTATGTGTGTTACTTCATGTGTGTGGAGGGAGGGAGGGAAAGAGACATGACATTCTCCTATTCCTAATAAGTGGAGAAAGTATCTTCACTAGGATATGACACAAGAAGAAAACATGTATTTTCCATGAGGTTGCTAGGGACTATTAAGAAATTCAAAGGGAACAAAAAAGTTCTATTTTCTCATAGAATTCTACACATGAGCGGCATGGCATTCAAACATATTAAGGAAATGTGATACCTTCCCAGAACTTGCATTGTAGTCAAGGTGTGCAAATGGATCACAATTTTTATCGTTTTCAAGAATTTACATTGTTTGATGATGACATGATTATACTTGTTCTTTAGTGTATGTGTGTCTAACTTGATGAACTCTAAATGTATCTGAAACTATTTTGTTATTGCCAATATCTATGAGCTTTTTTCATTTTAAGGAGGAAGAAAACTAGCTAATAATGCCTTGTGTACACATCACTGGCTACGGCTAGTGCCACACAGGTTCATTCCACTTCTAAGATTTATCATTTCATAATCATATTGTCATGAAAGTTTGACATGGACATCACATGAAAAGGATCATGGTTCAGTCCATAGCTCAAGATAAAGTCTAATCCCTCCTTTGGATCTGGCCTCTGGGTCTTCTTTAGTTACAAGGTTAGTATTTTTGCAATTACTTCCTAAGATATGTAATTTCCATTGCCGAATTATACCTTAGATCCTCTAGATGTCAAAAACTTATGGTCTGTTGAAAGTACACCATGCTTTAAATGTATGTGCAATGTGTACAAGTCTGCATTGTTAGCTCTCAACGTACTATTAAAGTGAATGTGTCATGCCTAAATATAACATTACTAACATGATAGACTCGTTTCATTATTCTTTAGTAGGAAGTATACGCATGGATAAATTTGGATTTTGTTTTAATTCTCCTCCATTTTTATGACCGATAAATATCAATATATGACCTATATTGATGATATCAATCTGATTATATGATATCTTATTGTGGTCGGGTTGCATGTGTTGTTGGCTCTAGTAAATAACATTGAATAGTAGATTCAATGGGATATCTTTTAGACTTGATTCAATTTGAGATCTCAATTGATGGGGGCTCGTGAAAGACTTGTTCATGAAGAGGATACCCAAAAGGCAAATTATGAGGTAACAACAAACCCATCTCTCTGAATTTTTTTTGCTCTTTCTGTAATCACTAGGTGCAACATTGGATAATTTAAAATTTGATCATTTTCCCCCAAAACGGGTCCGCCTGTGATGTATTGGTTACTTGCAATATGGTCTTTTTATAAAGTGCAGCCAGTTCAGCTGCAATACTGACGAGTTTACAGTTTTCAGATTTCCTGACAGAGTGTCAATTTGTCATGTGTTGTTTTAAAACATGTAACTAGAAGTATGCATGGGTTATATCAGTAATTACAATTGCTTGTATCTTGTTATGTAGTTTTAGTAATCAAACATCCACTAGATAGTTCCAGTTAAAAAGAACACCAGAATATTGTGTTTTTAATTTCTAGATAGATGCTATTCTTTTAGTGTGAGGTAGAGCTTTTCTAACTAATTATTTTCATGTTGGCAATTTGATTTGTTTGCCACAAACTTAGGGAGATCTACAGTAACCTCTCAACTCAAGTTCTTCTTATTGTTATTTCTTTACTTATTCATTTCAGCCTATGAAAGACGATCCAGAGCAAATGTTTTCAACTTTTGCGAAAACCTCTTGGTCGAAATATCTGATATAAAAATTTGACGTGGGAGTCCTTTCCAAATTTGATGGTTGTTAGCCGGCTATAGGCCAAACATATAATGATGTTTTATGTGTTTGTATTATTTTTTTATAACTATCTTTTGTAACTCTTTAAGGGGAAATAGCCACGTCCTCCCCTATGTAAACAAGCAAAATGCTGAATTAAATAAAGATTGCTATTTCAAGATATCCACGAGTATTATCATATCCTTTTTGTTGAAAAGTATAACATGAATAAATATTAATATATATTCAAGTTAAATGATGGATTATAACTTACTCCATTACAGAAAGGAGTATGACCCACACAACAATTCAGTGTTTGATATCTATACTATATAGGAAAGTGTGTTGAGGGGGTTCCATGCAATTTTTGCCATTATTTTTTAAAATCACAAACTCATCCTTTGTTATACACTAAAAAGGTTTCAATGGGTCATGTGCAATTAATACGCCCAATTTGTCGCTGGAGGTGTCGACGAGAGGGCAGTCTGTTTGTTATCTCTACTCTGCCGACTTCACATTCGCCTCCTTCCTTATCTCTCCCTTTGACCTGGACAGGCCTGCTACGATTTCTATGAGAAGGCCCGAGCTGACATGAACCCAGAAGCAAAATTTGTTGCCAAACGGATTGATCGATTGATTAAGATATGAAGCGGTATTGGCAGATGACGAGGAGGCAGCTGTAAGGAAGGCTTTTCAAACAGAGTCGTAGATAAGAAATAGATAACGACGATATTCAAATACTCAATGAATGGCAAGACTACACTAGAATTATCAGCAACGGACGACGTGGAGACATCTGCAAGGAATGTTTTGTCCCATTATTTTAACAGGTATCAACCCTTTCATTTTCATCCCATCCCCTACAATCTTCTTCTCCTGCCTCTCATCCTTAGTGGGGCTTTTTTTAAGTTTGGTTTATCACTGAAGCAATCTTCCTAAGTCGTTAAATTGAATATAGTTCAAATTACAGAGTGGTCCACATATTCCTATACTATCATTTTATTGTGTTTTGAAATTTAAAAAGGACTATAACCGATAGAAAACTGGAACCCAGTCTCACACATCCTGGCATGATATACATGGTTCAAACAATCTGTAAGTAAATAGGATTGTTTTCAGTTCTCTTGTGCAACTGGCTATCTGAAGACAAAATTAAGATTATGAACAAACTTTACTAACATCATGTAATCATATAGCTAAAACACTACTGAAATATTTTCTATGTAAACATGATATCCAATATTGATTTAATGGTTATGCTTTTTTCAAAATATTTTGTGTTTGATATTAGTATAGAATTGAACGCCAAAAAACAATTAGCATCTACTGTTTTATTATGTCTATACCCAGGGAACAGAACATTCCCATTTGATGACTCCTCGAGATGGTGATGGTGGTTAGAAATAAATCAGTTTTGGCTAAGGTATAAAGTGCATCTGATGACCAATTACTCATGGCCATTAGTAAGTACCTTTGTAGTGGGATACCTGACAACAGAAAAGCGATGCAAGTGCTTATCAAGTAGTATGGTTGTTTTTATGATAGAAAGAAACTACCAAATGAAAATTGACACTGGCCAAAGAGGCTACTGAACACATAAACTGTAAATTCCTAGCTGGTCATATGTTTACATAAAAGAAAATGTTAAGTTTGAATCTCCACACGTTCATAAAAATAGAATTGCCACTTTCATGCACTCCCTATTGTAATAACATACTCAGAATCACACACAGTTCTTATGCAATCAATTTAAAGTTTAAAAAATCGTATTACAATCGGTACATTTTAATCCCTTAAACTGTGATGACGTTTCCACTTACATCAATAGCTAACAATCAAACATGGGTGTAGTACAAGTGATCGTGCATGTGCATCGATCTTCTACATTACTTTCTCTAAATACATAATATTGATATTTCTTAAGTTTTTTACTGAATAATAATATAATATCTTATTTGCATTTATAGAAGATAACGGTTATCAAAACTTTTATTGCAAGGATGACAGACAGGTTTACAAAATGTTAAAATAATTTCTACAGAGTACAAAGTAATGAGCATTCAGGAGTTTTTACTTTGGTAGCGTTTAAAGCATTTTGACTGTTTCATTTTGAAATCGTATGAGCAAATATATTATTAAGAATGTCCTTATTGTAGGACATGCTCGACGAACTACCCCTGATGTATATAATTTTGTAAAACTATTACTGTATATGTATGCAGGTTGATTTTAAATGCCAAATGTGTATGTATACTTATTTATTCTATTAAAATTGATTGACTAAAATAAACAACATGTTGAATCACGTTTGTGATCCCTGATAACTTATTTTTGACGTGTATATCAACTAGACAATTATTACAAATAAACGTTTAACCGATTTTATTATTTTCAACTTATTATAGTTACGAAGCATTTGAATCAGATTTCAATTTATGCCTAGTTATATTTTATTTGAGAGCCATTTATATGTTACGATTCTCACTCCAGCACAACTAGTTGGGCGACGGGACTTTGGATAAGTCCTTTTGTGGAAGGGTCCCTTGATATGTGAGGGATCACATTCTAACAAATTACACAGGTATAAGGGTCTTACCCCAAGATGATTGTCCGTTTTGTAGGCATCAGTTCAGAATGAGATATCATAATACGTAGACCAGAATTTGACATTAAGAATGATACATCACCATCATCTTTAAAGGAGAATGCAAATCACGTCATGGAAAAGTAAGAAATTGGGGGAGCCTGACCTGGAGACGCCGCCCTCGACAAGTCTGACCTGGGGACGCTGCTGCGGCCGAGCCTAACCTGTAGACGCCGTCGTCGGGGACGAGATTGGTATGGAGACTCAGCCGCGGATGAACCGGACGTGAAGATGTGGCCTCCGGGGATGAGTTTGATATGGAGACACTACCACACCACCGATAACCTCGATCTGGAGACGCCACACCAGGACTGCTGATTAACTCTTGCGCTGCCGCCAGCGAAAGAGGGTCAACTAGAACACTGAGAGGATGCCCTCGAATCGACTGCCAAAAGTCTATTTCGTAATAGAGAATGGCTATGGCTAGGTATAGCATTGGGGGGGGGAGGGAAAGTCATGGCTGCGATTGATGCGGGGGCGGGGGAGAGTGGGAGAAGGGAGACGACTGCGGCGCGCGGAAGGTGCCTCTTCCTGCGGGTAGCGTGAAGGGAATTGGGGATCGTGTTTTCGTTTTAGTTGATTTGATTTGTTTGGCGATATTTACGACGAAAAGATCCTATTTTTTACGACCGTTTAATAATTTCGCCGTGTTTAACCGTGTTAGCCATTTACTTACTGTTGTTTAATATTTAATTATGTCAGGCAGGTCAAGTTGACGTTAGCTTTGTCGTTAAAGCTGGACTTTCCCGTAGTGCAAAAGGCCAAAAAGGTTAGACTCATCAAAGATAATATGATAAACCTTTTGGAAGGCGGAAAGCGTAAGTGACGTCTTTTCCTTCTAAGTATAAATTGATATAATAATCTTTCATAACAAAAATAAGATTGAACGTAAATGATTTCTCCCCTTTGATTGAGGCACTTACCTTATTATTGTAAGATAAAGCAATCTCTTAACAAGATAAAGCAATCTCTTTCCTTGTTATCGCTTTATCCATACCTCCGTAGCCATTCTTTTATGCAAGACACGTTTTAGCCCCACTATTATCCTGGCATTATGCTCTACCAGCGCCTTGCGTTCTTCGCTACTTTTTCATGGGGGTAAATGAGAACGTCATCTTGCCACCTGAATCTCCACTGCGTTCGTTGCTATCTTGCCTGCAATGAAGTCGTGACGGGATCCGACCATCCTTAAAGGACCAGGTTGACAACACTGATCACGGGTGACCTATCTGGCTCTCTTTGTCAAGCCTGTGTTCACTAATTGGGTGTCTGCGGTGTCTGCCCCTCCCTGCTAACTGGGGGGTTTCCTACCTGGATGGTTGGCCATGGGGTCATAATTTGTTTAATTAAAGATGGTTTACCACTATCTGCATATGTTGTGTAACAGCTGCACTTTCTCCAGTTGAATTTTCACCAACCCTTTCGCCAGCAGCTGATCCCACAAGCAGCTGATCTTTTGAGTCTACCAAAGAAAACGCACATGCTTACTGCATTCCACTCTGTGGCTGTTTTTCCTTTTTTGCTTTCTCAGATACTTGGTTATTTGTTGACAGTCTATTTTAATTATTCAGTGGTTATCTGTTAGTTTATGCATAATCATTCTCCTCTTGTTGCAATGGAAATCACACATTACTTCTTTCGTCTGGCTGGTGGCCCGATCCGGAGCAGATTCTGGAAGATATTTTTGTTCAGAAGATATGGAAGATTGGAAGGGGTGATTCCATCGGGTGTAACATGGAGCACACTAGCCGTAGCATTTCTATGCATATCCCACCCGTTTTGCAACAAAAAATCGCATATTGTTTTGGCAGGCCTGCAGTAGATACTTGAAGATCTATTTGTTCAGTAAAGAGGGCGGCGGAAGGGTAATTGGGTCACTGCTTTACGTGACATGAAGCACACCAGTGTGCCGCACTAGCTTGGCAAAAATGTCTTGTGCTTCGACGGATACAACGAGGACTTCTAGTATGATAAGCATTGTAAGAGTAGCAGAGTAGCACCATCAAATTTGATGTTTCTTCCAGGTTGGTGTTTATGCATGTGGAATCTGGGCATCCTAAAAGGTCTATGGAGGTGAACATTAGAACAGAGAACCAGCTGGAATCCGAAGGAAAGTAACAAGATAACTTTAGTTGCCAATCTGTAGTTAATGAATTGGATGTCTAAAAAATATTCACCAGTTCCAAAGGGCCATAGGAGTTGATAACTGCAACATCCAATCATCCATTATGGAAATAAGAAGCAGATTGAAATCATTTTCTCTTGATTGCTTAGTGGAATGAATCAATGATCCTTAAGTTGTAAGCAGTATAATTTTGATGTTTGACCTTTGGTGCTGTGGTTATATAAATCTGGTTAGAAGAAACAGCATGGTGCAGCTTATAGAAGAGTTAGAAGTGCTGTTGAACCAGCACGAAGATCATCCTTACACGTATATTATAGGTATTAATAGTTGCCATCTGATCAAAGTCGTTGTAGTATAGTGGTGAGTATTCCCGCCTGTCACGCGGGTGACCCGGGTTCGATCCCCGGCAACGGCGATTTTTGGTCAACACGTGATGGATATTACATTTTGTACTATGTTGGCAGTTTCACACAAAGCATTACGACCGGAAGATCTTAAAACGTGGCCCATGTTAGCATATTCTTCGGCCTTTATACAAAAATGCAATCGCGCATGAAACTATTTTTCCGAAGTATTTCAGGAAGCGTCCTCAAATTATTTTTACGCCTGCATATTTGCTGGCAAACACGGGTGTAACTGTTGCTATGTTACTAACTAATGATTGACTATTTTAATATAATGTAGAATGAAGACATTTAGTGCGACTTCTGTTTCCTAAGAAGGCAGGGCGTCAAACAGCCCACCTCTTGTGACACCCCAAATATTCAATGCAAATAAATTGCATTTGCTCAACGACTAATAAAAAAGCAATGACACTTACTTGAGGTCTTTTGAGTCAAGCTGAAGGGTTCTAGCCTAAGTTTAGCCCGTTCAATATTTTGTTGACTACTAGCGGTATACTAGACCTGACAATTAAAATTTTGCAAAAAGTTTAGGGTAAACACAATGATAACATAAAATGCGAAAAGAGTTATGGTATAAATTCGGTAACTCATGTTTTCGGAATCAAATGATATGCTCATCCCTGCATAAAGTCAAAATGAGCTATTTAGTGGGATAAAACATAGTAAATGTAAATATAATTTTACATTATACTTCATTAGAAGAAAATATGCATGTGGACCGAGTTTAATTATGATTGAAGGTTATCTAAAAGAAAACAAAAAAAATGTGGAGAAAACATGTTAGAATGACTTTCAATTTATTAATTGCAATAACCCCAAATTTGTTAGCCCAAAAACGTCAAGAACATATTGACTTGCATATACATTTTTCATCGTGCTTTCAATGGGGAGGAAGAAGTCTCTAGGCATGGTTTGGATGGTGTCGGGTGCTCGTCTCTCCCACTCCACCACTTATGGAATTGTCATCTTAGTCCCTAAACGCTCTCATGTTTGACTGATTCTTACTATTGGAGGATAGATGGACAACAGAATGGTAATCATCTAACCATGATGTGATTTAATTGCTATCTCTTCTCCCCTCCTTCGACTATTCTTCTAGTAGAAACTCTTTCCAACCGCCTACACCTTCGCTTCTTCTCGAGGTGGCTATCACAACATCAATCAACCAGATTATTCTCTGTCTATATCTCCCCTGGGATCTATTCTTGAGATGAGGAAATAATGTAAGTTCCTCTATAGGCTCATTACATGGACGTCTTTCCATTTTTCCCTCAAGCGAGTTTCCTCTTCTAGAGCGTATCGTTCTTCCTTCTCCCATTCGACACGTCAAGTGACGTCTCTCCCTGTCGCTTCACCTCTATGGCAGATGACTCTATAACACATGAGTATGTCGATACCCCCTCTGAACGCCCTCTCTCCAAGGGTCCCCCGTCTTTCCCTGGTACCCCAAACAAGGAGTCAACACTCTCTCCTCTATGATGCACCTCTCCTACTCTAGACTAGCCAAATCATGACTCTTGAAGCGAAGAGATCCAATCTCAAGATGGATCCATTTTCCTTCAAAGGCATCACCCTTCCTATTACATGGAGGCACTCCTCCATGGATATTGGCATGGGATTGGTTAGGGCATTGTTGCAAAAGAGTTTTTTGAGTCCTATTCTTGTGGGATATTTGCCGCAAGAATAGGACTCAATAGTCTCTCCTCTATAGGATCTCTAGTATCTTTCCATTCATGTTAAAACATGAGTATGTTGATACCCCCCTCTCCCATGGTCCCCCATCTTTCAACAGTCTCTCCTCTACGATGCACCTCTCCTTATACTCCAAACTCTATCCAAATCATGACTCTTAAAGCCAAGAGATTCAATCTCAAGATGGATCCATTTTCCTTTGAAGGCATCACCCTTCCTATTACCTAGAGGCATTCCTCCCTAGATATTGGCATGTGTTGGGTTAGGGCATTGTTGCAACAAAGTATTTTGAGTCCTATTCTTGTGGGATGTTTATTAGTATCATATTTATTCAGCTTAAGGATGAGAAAGAATCACCAACAAACTAGGTGTCTAGAGTTCATGGTCCCTTGATCTCTATCCATATGGATGAATGAGGTCAAACTCCATCGTTGGGATGTTGAGGAGCCCCACCAAAGATGCTTAGGGGAGACTACCCTATTATTGGCTCACCTCTCAATAGAGAGGTAGACGTTGTGGGTGCTACCTTGATCTCCTAATGCGACAAAGCCTTCATAAACCTTCATTGTTGAGTAATGAGAAACCTAGAAGGAGGATCTTTCTCTAGTATCTAAACATGAAACTCCCCACATACATTTCCCTAAGGAGACCTTCACCTAGGAATAGAACTCGAAGGAAGAAGATGCACACCACTTTGTGATGATGCTTCAAGTTGTAAGCATCAAAAGAGGTCTGCACCATTTCTATACTAACTTCGAATTCTCTACTCCACTTGTTTGTGATTAATTGGTCCAACTCTAATACTATAAAGTGCAAGATCAAAGATGAATTGTCATTAAAAATATTGATATAGATTTTCCCCAAAGGACTTTTCATGGAAACCATTTTTTCATGAAAAAAACATAAACATCAAGTGGAAATAGTTTTCCAATTACAAATGATGTAATCATTTAGGGCATAAGAATCATGGTTCTCAATACCCTAAGTTCTACTTCTACAACAAAGGAACATTCCATTTCTCCAATCATTGCCCATAAAAATGATAAAGGAGCACCAACAGTTCATTATCTGTGTTCTCACAAAAAGCACTCAACTCTTTGCCTCAAATCACATCAAAGTCACATTGTCTTGCACTCTAATACATTGATTCCCTTCACTTGCTATCCCACCTCTAACTACCCCATTCTTAAATACAATAGATTCTCCCCCATAGAGGAAGGATATTTGGACTCCACTATACTCAACAACTATCCAGGTTACCTAAAATACAGTAACAATAATTTGAGTCAATCCCCCCTTCATATAAATACTCGTATGAGCTCTTCTTATCCATCTAAAGACTCTAAGCTTCTCATTCCTTCTCTCAACTTTGTGAACCACCACCATTGGCTTCTGCATGGATCCCAACAACACTGATCTCTCTGAACCTATATCACTTGATCTCTCAATCAATGCGATGAGTTTGACCAAAGTCATGGGTAATATAAGTCTTCTCATCACCATCCACCTTGACAATAAAGACAAGAAGACAAAAATAGTTTACATTACCAAGGCATTGGCACACTTATTCCCAGGATGCTCTATCCCCATCCCTAAGATTTCCATGCAGAACCAACTGATTTATACTCTTCATGAAGGACAAGATATTCAACACCTTCAAGATTTACCGCTCACCATACCTAGTGGTGATGATGGTTTTGTCCAAGACACCATCAATAGATGATGGCCGGTGAAGATAGGTGCTTCTGGTGCATCTAGTATGTCTTCAAACTAGTTGTTCATCTTGGTCTACCAACTTTTCTTTGGGACACATATATTTTTGAAGCCATATGCTCAATCTGGGGTTCTCAGTGCAATATATTCACCATGACACCCTTATTCCTTTCAAATACTCCAAAGCTTTCTACCTCATTGCAATCCCAAGTGACATAGAAGCCCAAACTAAAAATTGTAGTTGGACTTCAAGTCTACTCCCTCTATTTAGCAGGATGAGCTCCTTCCTTCTTTTAAAACTTCCAAACTACACAACGACATGGTTGGAACCCAAGACCTAACTTGATGGACCATCTCAGGATGATCCTCCTCAAGGAGATGTTTTGTGCAGTCTAAAACAAAGACAATGTGTGGATGCAGAAAGATAAGCCATTCAATCAATATAAGAAACCTATTTCACCTTTTCCTTCCAAACCTCCTCCCAACTCCCAAAACTATCTCAATAACAACTAGGATAATAATGATGGTTTTGTGGTAGGGGGAGGATTTGAAAGAGATAACTTTTCTAACAATTCCAATTCTCAAGAAATCCCTTCACTCACTCAAAATTAATAATAGTTTGATGTCAAGGCTAATATCATTCTTATCGATTACAATCTTTTCTAGAATGATCACAATAGAGATGTTGTTTCCACTAAATTAATTTTTATGATTGAGAAGATTACCTCTAGAGTTATTGCTAAAATTGGTAGAAAAACCACCATGCTTCCAAAACTTCTCTAACGTCTCAAAGAATCCTACCTTACAAGGATTTTTTTGGTCATCAAAAATCTTCTAAGCTTAAAGCGACAACTACATGACTATCCATGGCCTCAGGTTTTCTCATATCCTTCGTACTAGAATCCTTTAAGTATTACTTTGATCATTCTCATATGGATATCTCTAATTCAAACTGGGATTCACTTGGAAATTTATTTTCCTAGGATAATGGTGTCGACCTTTTTGTTTTCCAAAAATGGTATTTTTATTTAGTACTTAGACACATTGCTTTTTCCAAAATTAAAAAGAATATGGGTTGGAACAACATGAGACTGACTTAGTAGGATACTAAAGCCTTGTACACACTTTGAATATAGACTTATTGGGCATGTTACCTAGTGGTATCATACATCTAATGGTTTTGGATTCATTGATTGTTTGTACGGATATATCATGTGGACATAGACTGAGTATCAGGAAATTCATTCTCTATCATCATCATCATCATCATCATCATCATCATCATCATCATCATCATCTAAGCCTCAATCCCAACCATGTTGGATCAGCCCAATCAGCTCTATTATGGGTCATACTCTGATCAAGATGTAAAGATTAAATATCTCTATTTATAATATCTTCCCAAGTTTATTTAGGTTTACCTCTTCTTGATTTAGTTGCGCTTAACTTAATATCCTTACTTCAAATAGGTGCATTTTTCAGTCTGTGCTGCACATGTCCATACCATATTCGATGACCTTCACACAACTTGTCCTCAATTCTTTCCACCCCCACTTTATTTCTAATATAGTCATTCCTCAAACAATCTTTTCTCATCTTCCTGGGCATCCATATCAACATATGCATTTCAACCACATTCAACTTGTTGAGACCTTATTTCTAGATTGCCCAACATTTAATCCCATATAACATGTTGGCAGTATAGCTATTCTATAAAACTTGGTTTTTAATCATAGAGGGATATTTTGGTTACATACTACTCTTGTTGCACTCCTCCACTTCAACAGTCCTACTATGATCATGTGAAAAAGATCGTCTTGAACCTCACCCTCCCTTCAATAATAGAGCCCAAGTAACAAAATTTATCACATATGGTACATCCATCCCATCCAACTTGATTCCATGATTCACCACACTATATTGCTAAAATTGCAATAGATATATTTAGTTTTTCTTCTACAGATCATAAATCCATTATATTCTAATACATTTCTCCAAAGTTCAACTTGTTCATTCAATATTTCTTTTCTTTCATTAATCAACACAAAATCATCGGTAGATAACATGCACCAAGGGAAATATCTTGGACATGCTTTGTCAATTCATCCATAACAAGAACAAATAGATAAGGGTTGAGTGTTGATCCTCCATAATAATATTAATATAATTACCAACCAAGAGACCATAGGGTTTCTCTCTTACTTTCTTCTCTAGTCAATCAGTGGAAACATTATACCAAATTGAATTCAATCCCCTTATGTTGGATTTAGTGTATCCTATGTATTAGATGGGATCCCACAATGTACACACACCTCTCCATTGAATAGGCCTCCTATTCCACCTCTATCCTCCTTTTATTGAACTTTGGTATCTCTATATTTCACTATGATTTATGGCGAATGAACTTAAGATAAGTTACATTCATTGATAAATTATCTTGTTTAGATAGATTGTTCCAAGATCAAAATTATCTATTAGGGGTGACTTTAATCTTACACATTCAATATAAAAGAGGAATTTCAAAATTTCCACTCATGACTCCCACTATTTCAACAATGTTATCTTCAACAACTTTATTCCAACAATATTGTTGACCACTCACCTTCTAATTCCAAATTTACATGAAAGAAAGGAGACTCTTGGTCCAGACGTGATTGTTTCTTGGGATCTAATTCCTAGGACTCTCTTTACCCCTTATCCTAATGTAAAGTTTCCTATAGAGTAATCTCAAAACATTTTCTAGAAATTGAATGCCACCCTACAAAAATGGGGCCACAGACCCTTCCAGTTTGATTGATTTCGATTCATCATTATTCCTTCCCTCTTGTTGTCTATGACTGTTGGGTCAATTATCTTACCAACATATGTCCATGTGTTGATATTCAATGTAACATGCAAAAACTTAGGGATAAAATTTGTACTTGGAACACATCGACACTTGTTAATAGCAAATAAAAGATTGACAAATCGAAAAAGGATTTTTCAGTTACCAACACCAATCCTCTCATAAAACCAACCACTATTTTGAATCCACAAATGAGGGTATTAATCAATTGTTATCCCTCAATGATATTCTATGGAAACAAAGATTCAATGCCCATTTGATTAAGGAAGGAGACCATAGAACAAATTTTTTCCATCATACCTATAATAAGAGAAAAAGCATTTCCCTTGTTCTCTCCCTGATTATTGATGGAACCCTAAACTCCAATAAGTATCTTGTTACCAATCACATTGTGGAATACATAATTCACTATTCAATCATAAGAGAGATTACTTGTACATTTTTAAATTTAACTAGGATTCCCTTTGCCCAAATAAGTTTCCTAATCCTGGCCTTTTCTTGAAGGCCTTCTCTGAGGAAGAAATTATCTCGGTTATGTAAATGATGATCCTTGACAAATCTCATGGTCTTCATGGCATTAGTTTGACTTTCTACCATCCTCATGTGCTTTAGTAAAACATTTGTTCTCAGATTTATGCTTTTCATACATGATCAATTGGATACATATAATGAAAATTAGGGGTCTACACCGTACTCATATATCTCTCATAGAATAGGGGAAATCCTATGTATATTAAGAAATTAAGACAATTCAACATGATTAACACATCCTACAAAAATTTCTCCAAAGTTCTCAGCAATAGGCTCTCCCCTCATCTTTCTTTAGTCATTGGTCTCAACCAATCTAGAAAGTAGAAAAATACAAGACACATACATCCTAGATAATGAGTTTGTCTATCTATGCTAAAAGAAGCATTCTCCTCTTCTAGAACTAGAGTCTAATTTTGTAAAATATTTTGATGATGTCAGTTGGAACTTCATTCTTCAAAAATTCAATGGGTATGGCTTTCCACAAAGTTGTATTGGATGGATCATAGTTGTATCTCAAGTTGTTAATTCCCTAACCTGATCATTCAGATTTCCCTTCGATTGATTTTTCCATTTCAAATGATCTTAGGTAGGAATACCTTTCTCTGCCTCCTTTTTCATTGTAGAAACATTTATTTTTGCATGTATGGTTAAACCTTCTCTTTCTAACCACATTCTCAATATATTCATTTTTGTTGATTTTTTTAAAGATAACATCATTTTCTCAAGATTGGTGACAAAATGTTATTAACTTTATTATCTTTTTGGCATCTACTCCCACATCTCTATTTTGAAGATTGATTTCCATAAATTTACTCTTATTGTAGTTCAAACCTTCTATATTCTAGAATCATCTAGGTTGTGGTGTAGAGAATTTTCCTATTATATACCCTAGTTTACCTTTATCTCTTAAAAAGCTTTTGTCGCTTGCTTGGACCCCATTATCCATAAGACTACCAAGACCCTCAACTAATGGAATAATAATTTCCTTAGTAGAGAGAGAAGATTGGTTCTTTTGAATGCATGTTTGCTTCCCTCCTACTTCTTGAGTTGTGTCCCTCTACCTCACATTATTATTGAGATGTACTTTCTTGTGAGTAGGATCTAAATCTAACCATAAGAGTCATCTTGCTAGTTGGGACTCCATATGTCGACCTTGTCAACTGGGTGGATGGAGTATCATGGATTTAAAAACCCATTCCTACTACTTATATAGTATATTTTTTGCTTCTCTTTGCAAATTGAAACATGCTATCCAGCCAACCTTAGTGTCTTTTAAGTACTATTCCAAACATCAACTTGGCATACCTTAAAAGGTTCCCCATATCTCCCCCTTTTGGTCTTATATCCAATCATATAACTTTTGTATCTTGAACCTTATAACCATTTTCACATGTGCTTTTAGAAACATCAACTTTTGGAAGAAACCATGGCACTAATGAATGCATATTCATCATAGTTTTAGTTTCATTTTCATCTTTGTTTTTGTATTCATTTCCGTCATTTTATTTTAGAGCTAACTTACATTTAGGTTTTCTTATTTTTATGTTAATTTGTAGGATTTTGATATAAATCCATGACATTAATGGCAGGTTTGAACTTCATATCTCATGCACCGACATAGGAGATGGTGGTCCTGTTAACGGACTAGAGGGTGCAAGAAATTTTTAAATAGATAGAACATATTTCTATTGATCTGTCCATTCATTGGTCGATTCCTCATAGGTGCAGACCCTACAAAACAAGACAATAGCACCCTCAGGGGGTGGGTTTGCATCATTTCGTCATTCTATCATTTGTTTATCGATGGTAACATTCCGTCAGTTTGCATCTTTCTGCCAAATCATCAACTTGTGTCCTTTTTCCAAACCATTGGTCTTTGTCACTCTAAAAAATCATCTATTTTCATCACTCTACCTTTTCATTGATTGACAACTGATGGGAGCCCAAAGCAGCAATAGTCGCTTCTAAAATTGTATCCTTGTGTCATGATTTGGCAATTCAGTTTTGTGATATTATGGTGGTGACTTCTAAAGGTGTTGATGTCTACTATCTCCATCTATACATCTGCCAATTTATATAGGATTTATGTCATCATGTGATCACCAACATGTTAGATATGTGCGAATTGAGGTTGTCAATTCTATGACTAATCTTGGATGAGGTGGGTACTTGTATGGTCGTGAAACTAGATGATAGTTCCAAGGTGGCAATGGAGGGCACATTGTGGGATTGACTGCATATGACCTCTTCTTTTGTGCTGAAATTGTTGTCTTTTGACTCTTTCTATACTTTGGCATTTGGCCTTGATAAAAAATGACTTCTGATTGTTCACTAGACTCTTTTATCGATCATCCTCTCAGTTGTTTTGTGGAGTGACTGTGTGTGTTCTAGATGTCTCTTATTATAGATGCTCTGATGTAACATTCATGTATAGGTATACCCTTGGTGGAGTCGTATGAGATGATGTATTCATTCACCTTATAGGTTGTATAGTGATGATAGTTGTATATGACTTGCAAAGGGGAATACTTGTGTTTGTGGCTTTGACTGACCCATCTTATCTTTGACTATCTGCTTGCCGCTAAACTAAGTGTCTCTATGATATGTGGTTCATCAACCCATCTTGATTGGCAGATGGATCCTGTGTTCACTTGAGTATTCTATTCATCGTGAAAGTCTTCAAATAATACCTTCATCTCCTCACTATTTTTGGAGTGTTTGTTAGTTCTTGCCGTCTCCAGAGGCTTTTTATGAAACTATCAATAAGTGTTCTGTTGCGTAAGGCTTTTGTGATGTCCTCCTTAGTGTTGAAGGTAGAATGCTTAGTTGTTAAACTTGGGAGACCAACGGGGAATCTTCCCCTTGTATAGATGGGGGTTGAAAGGGGAACATACATGGTTGTAAATAAACTACCCCTTGCATTAGGATATATGGAAATAATGATGTTTGTAGAGTAATTGAGATGAAAGGAATGATCCTCTTTATCCTCTGATCACATATGAAAAATTAAAGAGGGAGATAGTCATTTTCTATCTTCATGAGAGACAAAAGGGGCCCACAATACTGAGGTTGTAAGGGTATATTTATAGTTGGACTTTAGGATTTTAGATTTCCAACTGGATGATTTTAGAAGAGGTGACAAATTGTACTGATGCGCCATGAGGCATGGCCCATAGATTGAGGCAACGTGGCACATGGCAGTTTGTTGTGATCTATTGGGTGCGCTAGGCATGATAAAGGAAAAAAAAAATAAAAAACTAGAATATTGGACTTTTTGGAGGAAAACAATTATCGGTGTATTGCGGTGATCTGCCACTAGTTTGTGCATCAAAAGTCAGGATTTGCATGTGTTATCCTGGAAGAATGCCTAAATCCGTTGGGATTTGTGGATAGAAAAAATCATGTTTTATTTTTGAGGTTTATAAGACAATATTAAATGGATAGGAATCATATTAAAAATCAGTGGAAAGTGTAGATTGTGAATAAAATTGAATAAAATAATGAAGGAGATGGAAAAGGTATAGATTCGGAATCATCCTTCATTATTATCCTAAAGATATTTATTTTTTTTGAAAAAAAAGTTGAATCATTTGTGGGGAAAAGGAATATTTTATTATGTATAAAATTTCCTGGGAAATTTATTAAAAAGGATTGTAAAAGAATAATAATAGAAAAATAACACTTAAGTCCAGATAAGAGATTATCTTTGTCCCAAAGTCTTAGTTATTGGTAGATGGGTAAAATGGAAGGTTTAAATAGTCAGAAAATATGGGAAAGGTGTAAAATACGACAAATGTGGAAAATATGGGGACAAGGTGAAAAAAGGATACAATGTGGAAAATATGGGAAATGTGAAAAATTGGAATAAACTCCATCACTATTTAAAGAATTAAATGTAAGCATGATTTTCTACTAAGTGTGCAAAAAATTAGGTGTCAACACCCAGTTTATCCTCTCTCTTCGTTGGTGTCTAGTCTTCTTCCTCGATTCAAATCTCCTTTGACCTTATCATCTTATTCCTTAAAGTATAGCATTGACTAATCAACACCCCTACTCTTAGAATTCAAGTCTTATATACTGCCTCTCATATATATCTTAGTGAGATCTCTTCTGGAGGTCTTTGGTCATGTCCGCAAGAATAGCGAACTCAATGGGACCCTCTTTCCTTCTTTTCTTTTTAACTTATACTTCATCCATCTTTGACTATTAGTTAGTCCTATAAATCATACAAATATTTTGAAACATTTTTTGCTACATTTTCATCAAATAAACTTCATCTATGCTCTTGAATCAGTCCCGCATTTTCACCAAGTAATTCACTATAATTATATAAACTTTCCAATGATCATCTACATCATTCTTATTAAAATTAATATGAAATATTCTCATAAAATTCTTGATGGATACCCAAAATTTTATTGAATTTTTATACATATATGCCTTCCAATTTTGAGATTATCCTACATATATTACTCCAACCATGATTAAAAGCAACATCTTTTGATTCTTTTCAATATTAGAGCTTATTTACCATCTTATCGTTTCTCAAATGTAATTGCAAGACAACATCAAACCTATTAAAATTGAAGACACTTCCTCATCGTATTGTAATAAGAATAAAACATTTTTTATTTTCATATTATAAAAATATCAATATATGACCGACCAAAAAAGATATGGAAACTATGAATTTTATATTTTGCATTCTAAGAATTTGGGATGTGATGAGAATATTCTTAGTAATTTTTCAAGTTTTGACTAACCATTACCAAATATTTTCAAATTTGGATGAATATTGCATTAAATAGATAAATATTGTATTTCTTTCTTTGTACATTGATTGGAACGATCAAACAAAGTCATAATTATCTCAAGCGTTTACCATAAGCAAGTTGGGAGGTTTAGAACATTCCTATACAATTTGATTCGAGTTTAGAGATAACTACTAACCATTATTTATATATATGTATTATCCTTGATTTTTATGTATTTGAAAGGTTGAATAATTTGAAATGACTTTCCATCTATCTTTAGTTGAGTCCCTAATGTTTATGTATCTAAGGACTTCCCTTTTAACATATTGTTTAGGAGTTACCAGGAGAGAGATACTAAAAAAGTATATTATTTCATTTATATGTCAAATATATATAAAGTAAAAAGGAAAGGAAATCATTATGTCGTGTTCAAGTGAGTATTTGTTTCCATGTATTTGAAATCAAGTTAGTAAGTGGATTATTGTTTACTTTATTTATTTTACTAATACAATAATAAGGAGAGAGAAAAGTGAAGGTAAAACCACTTCTACTTACCTCTAAGATAAAAGGAAAACCATTAATTCATAAAGAAAAACAAAAAAGATATATCATTTTTATCTTTAAAGATATTTCATTTTGTTCTCTTATATAATATTTAAATAGAATGCTTATTATTTTATATATATACTAAATGGATTGATAAGTTGACGTGACTTTCCAATTATACTTAATTAACATCATATTTTGCAGTCAAAGATATCTATTCAATTATTGGGTTTCCACATTAAGTATGTATGGAGGAATTATTAAAGGTAACGATCAATAACTATTATCTTCCATGTATTCAAAATTATAGCATTAAATGGATTAGTATTTAGTATTCCAAGTGGAAGAAAGATAAATAACGAAATTAGATTTAATTCTTTATATTTTGAGATTAAAGAAAACTATTTACTAATAATGGAAAAAGAGAAAGGATATATTTGTTCTTTATTTTTTTTAAATATAATTCAAAAGAAGATAAATTGCATTAGGTACAAAATTTAATTTTACTTATAAAAATTTGTTAAATATTTTGAATCATATATATGAACTTTAAAATGTTATAATTTTACCCACCTTAACTTAATTTCATCCTAAAAATTTCCCTTAGGTTACTACTAACATTAGGGTTTCACGTACCCTATAATGGTGGTAGTGAACTTATTAAAGTTCACTTATGTTCATAATTTTCAATAAAAAAAAGTATGTATTTACATATAATCTAAGGTTTGTAAAAGATTTATGTGAACATGAACTAAGTATTACCATAGTCTTCTTCTCAACTTTTTCTTAGGGTCATACAACATCGACCATGTCATGACTTTTCATCATCAAGTTGATATGAATACATCCGTCTTTAAGTATTTTGATATGTTGTGATTAGGTACATACCATAGATATGGGATGTTATCATGCTACCTCTCACCAACCTACCAGTACATATGTTTGATACCATATAGACTAGTAAAAAAATAGAAAATGCACAATAAATTTGATGTCCAATTAACATTTCTTATACAACTCTAAATTGGTGTGCACCAACCATGGAGAAGGAGAGAATACATGTCACTAGCTATGATAGAGTTATAAAAGGGATCCAAATTAGATTAACTATTGTCCTTCATACATGTGTCCTCACATAAAGCTATAAGCTAGTTCTCCTTTTAGATTTTTACCACTAACATTTCTTGAGACCCAGAGATATACATCCTAATTTATTGACATCATAGCATATATTCATATGTTTTCTATCATCTAGTAAGGAAACTAAAAGCAACCTAGGGAATCATGAGAAAAGTCTAGTGGCGAACTATATTTTTTGCTCCAATACCATAGTGTAGCATCCCAATTTTGCATTTAAGGGGGATGTCATGACATGATGATCATTGTTATAAATGTATAATTTCATACTATCAAAATAGATACAATAAAAATTTCTCATGTCTCAAAATTCATTACATAAATACCCACATTAAAACTAATAAATGGTTTTCATAACTTAAGGAAAAAATAAGCTAGTATTCTACTATAGTTTGCACCACACTAGGTCCTTTCTTCATAATATACTTTAGCTAATACTTGAATGTTAGATGGCTCTAATCTAGCTCCTTATATGTAGGCTCCGTGCCCCCAACCATGCATAAAATAGTTTTTAAATGGAATTGAACATATTATGATGAAAATGTACTCTTAAAAATAATAATTAATATTAAACATTGAATAAAAGACAACAATTAATTTTAAATCATTGTATTTTATCTTGACTAATATATGAATCCTTGAGTTTCTCTAAAGTTCCTTTTGGGTTTCACTAAAGTACCTCTTCTCCTTACACCAAAGCTCCTCTTGGATTGTACCAAAGTTTATCATCTCTTTGCGGTGAAGTGCCTCTTAATTCACTCTAAAGAGCCTCTTAGTGAGGATCTTATATAAGTAGTTTTCTTTAACTGTTTCTTAATCTTGAAATTATTTATCTTTCTCTTAGATCTTATTCTTAACTATATTCTTAATGTGCATGAAAAGTGAGAGAAAAATCTTGAAAAGTAATAGGACATCCAATTTCATAATCTAATGGCTTGTCTTCATAAGTAATTAAAAAATAAGTAATGAATTTGTATGATTCCATGAACATTGTTTATAATGACATATAAGAATTCAATAATTATATTCAAAGTGTGTGGACCACTTACGTTATTGCAGAGTTTTTAATATGGTCCCGAGTCACTAATCACAAGCTTGATACCTTAGTTTGGATTGATCACAACTGTCGATTTGAGATCCAATTAGTAGAATTGGTGGGCACTACTTGTCTTTTCATTGGTCGTATGGTCATGAGGGAATCCCTGCTCTGACTTTAGCCTAACATCCATGAAATGAAAAACATAGTTTGTTTGAACCCAACTCAGCCCCTCTCTTTTCCATCACCATTCTTCTTCCTCATACTCCTCTCCTTCGATATTCTTATTTTCTTCCACAAAGCCTAGCATTGACTCATCAATGCCCCTCCTCCTGGAAACTAAGTCTTTTATACTTCCTCTCATCTATATTTTAGTGGATCTCTACCAAGGGGATACAGTCAAATCCACAAGAATAGAGAACTCAACAACACCCTCTTTCCATTTTTTAAACTTGTATCTTTATCCATCTTTGACTATTATTTAGACCCTTAAAAATCATCCAAAAATAATGAAACTATTTCCACTATATTTTCATTATATAAACTTCATCTATGCTCTTGAATCAAAAACCAATTCTCACCAAGTAATTGATTATAATTATCTAAATTTGTCAATAATTATCACCATCATTTTTGTTAGAATTAATACTAAATATGATCATAAAATTATCGACAATTCCTCAAATTATATACAATTTCTATTCATATGCCTTCAAAACTTGAGATCCA
Source organism: Alisma plantago-aquatica (assembly GCA_963693085.1). Classification (NCBI taxonomy): domain Eukaryota; kingdom Viridiplantae; phylum Streptophyta; class Magnoliopsida; order Alismatales; family Alismataceae; genus Alisma; species Alisma plantago-aquatica. The sequence goes on along the minus strand of OY856411.1, from coordinate 718,660,221 downwards.
TCTTGCGTGCATTTTTCCAATTATGATGAAAGCCAACATCTTTTACTTATTTTTAATATTTGCACTTATTTACAATTGTTATTTTTTCATAGACTTAATGCCAAGATAGCTTCAAATCTCCAAAAATTGGAGACACTACCTCGTCATGTTTTAATAAGACTAGTTTCATATTTAAAAAAATATCTATACCATTATATGCAACTTTGAATGTCATAATTTTGCTTGAGTATATATTCTAACCAAACTTCGGTCAAGGTTCATTCTATGATTTTTTTATATGACAAGAATATCCAACCAAGTTTCATGTTTTGACTAGCCATTATACTTACAAATTTGGATTAATATCATATTAAATGGATAAATGTTTTATTTTCTTCTTTGTACATTGATTGGAACGATAAAATAAGATCATAATGATCTCAAGCATTGAGAGTAAGTTAATTAAGAGTTCTAAAAATTCCTGGCCAGTTAGTTTCAAGTTTTGGGATAACTATTATCCATTATTTATATATATGGATTATCCTTGATTTATTTGTATATGGAATGTTGGATAATTTGAAATGAGTTCAATTGTTAGTTAGTTGAGTCAAAATGTGATATCTACTTAGAAATTTTCCTCTTAACATACTTTTGAGGAGTTATCTATAGGAGAGAGAATATAGAAAGTAATATTATTTCTTTCATATGTTAAATGAATATCAATGGAAAAGGATATGAAAGGCATTATGTATTATCCAGTGAGTTTTTTTCATGTGTTCAAAATCAAGGCATTTAGTGGATTATCAGTTAGTAACACAATTACAAGAGGAGAGAAAAAGACAAGGTAAAACCACATCTTCTTATCTTTTGAGATAAATGGAGACTAATTGATGCATAAAGGAAAAGAGAAAATATATTTAAATTTTTAATATTTTATCTCATAATTCAGATGGAATATTTATTGTTTCATATATATACTAAATGGATTGATATGTTGAGATGACTTTCCACTGATAGTTAATTAGAGTCATAATTCATGGTCAAAGATATCTATTCAGTTAATGGGTTTTTCATTACATTAACATGTATGGAGGAGTTATACAGAGGACAGATAAAGAGTGAGAGTTAGTTCATTTCCCTTATTGTACATTTATTTTGATGGTCAAAAAAGGTCATAATGACCTAAATTCTCAACCAAATCTTGTTCCAATTGTCTAGTTAATTACTCTAGCATTATATTCTGAATTCAAAATTTAAAGTGTCATAATTAATTAAGTCTTTCTTTTTATAACATTCCATATGTTAAATATATAAAGGTGATAATTATATGTCTTATTCGATTTAACCATTATCTTTCCATGTGTTCAAAATTCTAGGATTAAATGGATTATGGTTTGGTATTCCAAATAGAAGAATTGAGGACAAGAATTGAGAAATGACTATATCAGGAATAAAGTGGGGGTGGCGAGCATTGAGGACAAGTTGCGTGAGGGCCGACTCAGATGGTACGGACATGTGCAACGCAGACCTACTAGTGCGCCTATACGAAGCAATGCTATTGAGCCAAACACTATAAATAGAAGAAGAGGAAGGCCTAAATTAACATGGGATGAGCTTATAAAGAGAGATTTTGAATCTCTACATCTCAATCAGAATATGACCCATGATAGAGCTGAATGGAAATGAAGGATCCATGTAGCCGACCCCAACATAGTTGGGATTGAGGCTTAGATGATGATGATGATGATGATTCCAAATAGAAGAATGAGAAGTAATAAAAGTAAATTCAATTATTTATATTTTGAGTGTATAAAGGGAAAAAGAAAAATGATACATTGTTTCTTTATCTTTCATAAATATAGTTCAAAAGAAGGGTTATTGCATTAGGTTCAAACTTTAATTTTACTTATGAAAATCCATTAAAGATTTAATATCATAAATATGAACTTTGGGATGTTACACTCATGTACAAACCTGGTACAAGTTCACTTTTCCTCTACAAAAGTAAAGTAGATCAGTCACCCACATGAATTATTGAATTCACTCTTCATGGTTTACAACCACATTTTCCATGAACATACATGTATAAACTATATAACATCCATAACAATGTACATCTAGATTGAAACCCATGAATAGCCATGCCGCCTCTGGATAATGCATGTGTCATAGTTCTAGTGCATCACCCCCTTCTTACCTAGGTAATAATCCATGTAATGTTGTTTAAATAATGCATCATTTATGTTCTAAGAATGGATTACCATGTTATTTTTTAGTTTTGAGATCAAGGATGACAAATGATATATCAAGGGAGCTCTTCTTTTTACCCCTATGTTTCCATGGAAATGTTTGATCATCTGATAATTTCTTAAATGTGTGACTACATTTCATCCATTCAACTCAAAGTAGAACATAAGTATGTGAGCATAAGGATGTTTTTAGTGAAGCAATTGAGAAAAGGCACGTCTTTTTTTCAAAAAAGATGATACATGATAAAGTGACACATATAACCATCTAAATATCTTATTCAATTAGAAGTTGTTTGAGCCAGCTAAGTGAAACAAGAACAACAGTGTTAGAAAATCTATTATAAAACCAACATGTATGAAATTATAATAATGTAATCATTAAACTGGTGTATAATTTTATAATGACATTCTATGCATGAACTAATCCCAATCTATCCCCTAATACTCAAATTTGTAATCAACAATGTTAAAAAAATCCAGCCATCACACACCTACACTGTAACATACTCGATTCTAGACACATAGGCTAATTTCCCATTCTTCTAGGCCCCTAATTGATTAGATGGATATCCAAAATCCCTTGTCCATTTTCTTTACTTGGCTACCTTTCGATGTCTATATTTCATTGTATTAGCATAGACCAAACCATATTAGGATCTGATAACCCTAATTGACTCTTTCGAATCACATGAACATGAAATCTTTGAATGAGATAACCCTAATACTGAAGGATGAGAATTGGTGGATACTAATATTAAACTATAGCCTCAACCATTATTTAACATCCTGGTATAACCATGGAATATTAGAGTGAGGAATGTGGAAGGTTTCACCCTAATTGATCATTAGACTATGATCATTACATTCAGTGAGTGATTTATGAACTACGGATAAATAATGGCTAAGGTAACCTCAAAATCCAAATCTAAGCCCATGATCGAGTTCCTCATAGCTTAATTAGTCAATCCTCAAAATTTGGGGTCATTTGGACATCAAATGCACCCTTAATTAGACCCTAATAGATTTTATAAGCTTTTACCCTAAATTTTGGTCGATTAATTGGTTTATTTCCGATTTTCTTGCTCTAATGAGCGGGATGGGTCGGGACCTGGTCGTCCCTAACCCCCGACATTGGCGTGCAGTGCAGCCTTCAGCTGGCGACTGAGTCCATCGCCGATGTATCCCTCTATCTTAACCGAATCGATCGATTCATTTGCCAAAGACTTCCCTCTTCCTATGCCCTTTCCAACGAGCCCTAACTCGGGCCTCGGGGACAAGCATTGGCAAAACGCCCTTTTCAGGCCTCGAGCAGCTGCTGTTATTTTTCTCCAGCTCGTCGAATCCCCACTTTGACGCCACCACCTCATCTCCGTTGCTCCAGAAACGATCCAAGGTCTCTCTTCTTGGGTTCCCTTCAATCAATTGCTCGTGTGGGTGCCATGAAGCTGCTGCCGGCGTTGGTTTCCTTCTCCGGAGAGAACGGGGTACAGCTGTTGTGTATTTCTTCTCAGTCCAATCATTCACGAGGTAACCATCTAGGACCCACTCTCGTTCGTTCTAGGCATTCTACGCGTCACAGTTCAGCCCCGACACTTGGGTCGACAAAGGGCCCTGTTTCTTCCTGTATGTACACCGGTGGCAGGTTGTTTAAAAGGGTTCTGAAACCTCGGTTACTAGACGTTGATCCTAGAACCAGCAGATGGATTTAAACGACTGGGTGAGTTGCTTTGGATTGGCACCTCAGATTTCTGTTGTAATTAGACAACGTTAGTTCTTGGGCCAAAAAACCTAAATGGCACATTTCCCATTTTTTATTCCCTAAATGGCACGTTCTTGAACTTATTGCCCAAAATGGCACATTTGCAGACCAATGTGTCCCCTGCTGGGATGCATTGCTCTCTCGGGAGGCAATGTGGCCCCGGTTGGGACGCATTGCCCCCACAGGAGGGCAATGCGTCCCGAAGCCGGACATATTGTTTTTTTTATTTTTTTTATTTTTTTTGAATTATGATACCATGTATATTATATATACATATATAAGTTAAATTGCTAAATTAATATAATCTAAATTAACTTATATAAAATTAGCCATATATTTAAAATAATATCTGAAGATAATAAAATAATAACAGAATATTATATTTATCAAAACATAATATTTATAAATATAGATAAAAATATTCAAAATTAATAGATATAATACTAAAATTATATAATAAAGTGTAAAATTATAAAAATAAAGAAAATATATACATGTATTTATTTGTAAAATTAGAAGAAAAAAAACTAATATAGCAATAAAAATAAGAAAATACTAATATCAAAAATAAGAAAATAAGAAAATACTAATATAGCAAAATAATATATATATATATATATATATTAAAGGTATGATACATAATATCAAAAATATACATATATATATACATCATATATATATACATATATATACATACATAATATATATATGCATAATATATAAACATAATATATATACATAATATATATATATATATGTACATATACATATATATATATACATAATATATATATATATACATAATATATACATTGTATATAAATATATATATTATACATATACATATATATATGTACAAATATAATATATATATATACATATATACTTATCAAAACATAATATTTATAAATGTAGATAAAATATTCAAAATTAATAGATATAATACTAAAATTATATAATAAAGTTTAAAATTATAAAAATAAAGAAAATATAAACATGTATTTATTTGTAAACTTAGAAGTAAAAAACTAATATAGCAATAAAAATAAGAAAATACTAATATCAAAAATAAGAAAATACTAATATAGCAAAATAATATATATATATATATATATATATATATATATATATATATATATATATATATATGTGTGTGTGTGTATTAAAGGTATGATACATAATATCAAAAATATACATATATATACATCATATATATATACATAAATAATATATATACATAATATATATATGTACATATACATACATATATATATACACACATATATATACATACTATATATACATAATATATATACATATATATACATAATATATATATATATATACATAATATATATATATATATATATATATATATATATATATGTATATATATATATACATATACATATACATATACATATATATATGTACAAATATAATATATATATATATTATACATATACATATATATTTATCAAAACATAATATTTATAAATGTAGATAAAAATATTCAAAAAAATATTTATCAAAACATATATATATCAAAACATAATATATGTATATATATATCAAAACATATATATATCAAAACATAATACTAAAATTATAAAATAAATTTTAAAATTATAAAAATAAAGAAAATATATACAAGTATTTATTTGTAAACTTAGAAGAAAAAAGCTAATATAGCAATAAATACATATATATACATATATATACATATATATTATTTTTCTATATTAGTATTTTATTATTGTCTTATTTTTGATATTAGTATTTTCTTGTTTTTATTGCTATATTAGTTTTTTTCTTCTAAGTTTACAAATAAATACTTGTATATATTTTCTTTATTTTATAATTTTACACTTTATTATATAATTTTAGTATTATCTCTATTAATTTTGAATATTTTTATCTACATATTTAAATATAATGTTTTGATAAATATAATATTCTGTTATTATTTTATTATTTTTAGATATTATTTTAAATATATGGCTAATAGTATATAAGTTAATTTAGATTATATTAATTTAGCAATTTAACATATATATGTATATATAATATACATGGTATACATGATATCATAATTTAAAAAAAAATAAAAAAAAATAAAAAAAAACAATACGTCCGGCTTCGGGACGCATTGCCCTCCTGTGGGGGCAATGCGTCCCCGGTTGGGACGCATTGCTCTCTCGGTAGAGCAATGAGTCTCAATCGGGGACGCATTGCCTCCCGAGAGAGCAATGCGTCCCAACAGAGGACACATTGGCCTGCAAATGTGTCATTTTGGGCAATAAGTTCAAGAACGTGCCATTTAGGAAATAAAAAATGGGAAATGTGCCATTTAGGTTTTTTGGCCTAGTTCTTGATACCGGTCCCTGGTTTTGCTTTGCTTGAGGTTCTGGCCGCAAGAGTATTGGTAATGCAACTGTGTGTTGGGCTTAGATTTAATGATTAGTAGTTCTGACTTGCGTTCTGTATTCTTCCAGTCGCCATGAAATTCCAGTAGCCTCTTCTTCATTATCGTTTGAGATCGCTGCTATGGTCGGGGATTTCTGGGAGCCTGAATGAGGCCTCCCACCGACGTCATTTTTAACAGGGGATTAATCCCTAGAATGAGGCCGACACCTTGGGGATGACCTGCAGTGATTGCATGAGGGGCACATTGTCTTTTGTTTTCATTTTGGATCATTGCTTTTTATTTTTTTATTTTAGATCATAGATGCTTTTGAGTTTTGAATTGCCGGTATGATCACCCGGACGTTTAAGGACCAGTATTCATTCCTGGGCATGATCCCAACCCCTTAAGAACTACTTCTGTGGTGAACGCGGTGAATGGATTACTGGTTCTCACCTTTGAAGCACAAGGATTTTTTTTTTTGGATTTGCATGGGCCGAAGCCCACCCCCTCTCCAAACAGGTGCCAGAGCCCGGATAACCCAAGAGGTTGGTAAATACAGCTGACCCGAGCGGATTCGAACCAGCGACCCTTCATGAGGGGCGCACTGGCTTGACCGCCCGGGCTACGCTGGCCGGGTTGAACCACAAGGATTTGGTTGGCAGTCCAGTGAACGTAAATCACTATATAACACTTTCGTGGCTAATTGAGAAATATCATAACCATCCGGACTGGGTGCGGCAAGGTTAATTAGCATTAGAATAAAGACTGTATATGTAGGAGTTTACTCGAGTTCCAGTTTATCAACACTTTTGACAGAACCTAAACCCAAGATTTCACGGAAGTGTTTTAGTAGGTTAAATGGTTGTATACGATTTAATATTAACTCCAAGTACCATTTTATGCCTAGGTGGCGATATTAATCTTGGTTCAGACTTAGGAGATTATTTATTTGACTTAAACAGGAATTAAGGTATGTACATCCTCTATTTTATTATGGGCATTATTTGACTAAGATCTACATTCTTTTAATGAGGCATCTCTTGAACTGTTATTCTACTTGAAAATCACTTGCTTGGACATTTATTATTTTTCCTTCTCTCAATTCATGATATTCAATTGGTTATTGCGATACCTTATTTATAATGGGTTTTTGGACCCCTTCTACTATATTGTCTTTTTATTTGAAATTGACTAAAATGCCAGTCTTGTCACTCTATTTTATGCATGCTACATGTTTGACTAGAATATCTAGAATAGCAGTACTTATGTACAACCATATTTATATAGGGCGTGCGTATTCTGCCCGGGGTGTGCGTTTCCACCCTTGTTTGTTTTTAGGCCATGATCCTATAGTGTTATGGCCCTGTTTTAGGTATATTTAGTCTACATTGTTATGCATGCAAATAATTATTGTTTTAATGTGAATCTGTGGACGATTGTTATGGCAAGACACTCTTTTATTATCATGTTTGTAAATCTGAAATTTTATATGTCTCATTTCTTTTGTTATATTCCTTTTGAAACTTACCTAATTGCAAATAGCCCCATTCTTGTGGAAACATCTCTTTTTATACTTTTACCCCTATATAATGCCCAAAATGTTTTAAATGTGTACATACTCAGCCTTTGCTGACCTCTTTATTGTTTCCTATGTTCTGGGTGATGTTCCCTTCCACCCAGGTTTAGGTGCATTAAAGATCAAGGTTGCTCGAAGATCATATGAAGAGAATTGTACCTAAGGATAGCTTGGAATGGCTAGGTTACCCTCTGCTACTGGGCTTATTTGTAGATAGTTCAAGTTTTTTTTTTGTAAATTCACCTTTTATGGTGATGAGCTTTTGTATAGCGATACCCATTGTAACTTTGTAATAGATTTGTTCCGCTGCTTTATTATTACATGACTCTTGTAATATATCATTTGAGTGGATCCCCTTTCGGGTCCCACTCTTTACATACACACATCAAGCCACTAGCTCTTCCTACTTGTATTCATTATTGTCATCCATCACAATACCCTCTTGTTGTGCTTCTATTTCCTTCAAATTGACACCATTAAAAAATCCCACCATCATCCCTAATGTCATACTCATTTTTTCCTCATCAACATCCAACAAATATCCCCCGCCAACCTACTGCTGAACCAATGTGTAATAGGGCAACAACTACTTCGCTATATAACACCCACCATCCTAAAACATCAACCTACCATTTCACCAATGTGCAACAAGATAGTTGATGTTGTAGAAGACAACATGGAAGCTTGTTGAGATATGTAACAAAGCTTAGACCTCTAACATTTTAGAATAAAGAAATTACAATTCAATGCAACACTAAATAGTAGTTTCCCTCATTTTAAGTCTCCTACAATCAGACAATTACTATGTATTTACAACCCCAAGTAGACCTGCAACATTCATAAGATAGGAATAGCGAATAACAATATAAAAACAATAAAAGATGCTATTTGATACTCACTCCCAACTCCAAACACATGCTTTCCACAAGGCTTATATAATTAGGACATGTATGTCAACAATAGTAACAAACAATAAGAGATACACTACTTATAGAAATTAACACATAAATGGGAAAAATAATAAAAGACATATCATACATAAAAGGTTGAAGTTATCATGGAAGAGCTTCATGAGCGATTGTGAATAGTATTTATACACTACCACAAATGAAGACTTTCTCACTCAAACAAATGTTTCCAATTTATCGTTCTAAACATAGAGTAGGTTTGTAAGTCCTAAAATATTCTATCAATAAACTCTTTGTCTTGATTGTGATCCATCTCACTCATGTGGAATGTAGTTCAATAGATAACATATGCATATCTTCTTTTGGTTCATCACCATGAAGACATTTTCCTTTTCCCTAAGACTCGCTTGAAGATACACTGCTCTCTTATGGGTTTTCAATTTCTTCAAATAATCAACATATATTGAGACACTTTGGGTACTATGGGCACCTGATATGTTGTCACCTTCTTCAACACAGAGTGAGTCACTGCTCCATCTAGCTAAAAAATGGTCATATAATCATTTCCACATATAACATTCAGCTCATCATACATTCAAATTGGTTTTTGATGTACTCTTCAACTTTTGGGTTGCCCTGCATTGATTGTAGGATGCATAATGATGCAATGTCAACACATAAAAAATAAGCATTATAAATACCATAACATATAAAGAATGTGACAATTATAGTGATAAGACATTAGCTATATACAACCAACAATTGTATCTTTATCCAATTCAATGCTCTTTTATATGTTGTCAAAATTACAACCACTCAAACCCCATAGCTTCACAACTTAATCCTTAAGTGATTTTTACATTACTTTGTCGGCATATCTTATGAAACCTCTCCCTCACAGTAGCAGGTGTAGTGTAAGTCATGCGCTTAAACCACTTATCAAATTTGTTCCCCTTTTTCACTTGTTTAACAAGCCCTTCTATTAGAAATTGAGTCATACCTTGGAGAACTTAAAAAAAAAAGTTTATTCTCATTTTTACCTAGCCTTTGAATCATCCATGATATAAATTTTGTATCAACAGTTCAGTCAATACAACATTATATTGCATGACAATCACAATATCATACATCACATTCTTAAGACATACACAAGATATCACTTAAATCAAAACCATATTCAAATGCATGATCTTCAAATATATGACATTTTAACTACAAAAATATAATCATTAAAATTGATTGTAAACATTTAATTTTGAGAATATCTTAAACTTTACATATCTGGGGCAATTGAGTCTCTCATTATACGCCACTCAAGATTTTGCTCCATTTTAAGTGCGCGTGTGCGGAATTGAGGATGTCTAGGTGTTGAGCTGATTGTGCATTATTATCAGTGCGTGCTTCATCAAACAAATCATTATTTGGGTCATTGTACACTGTAAAATTATGGAGAATGCAACATAGTAGAACTAAGTGAATTTATATCTTAGGCTCTGATTAGTTTGTTGTAACTAATATTTATTAGAAACTCATTTTCCTGAAAATTAAGTTCGATTCCTAAGAAGTCAAGTTATGTTGATTGGTTTGGATTTTATAACTTTTCTAGAAAATGATTTTTACGGAATTGATTTTTCGTAACTCTACTCATTATACATGATCATAAATACCACAAGCACATTTGTTTGTTGTTCTAAAGATCAATATAGCTGACCATCTAAATAAAGAATATCAATAAAATATGAGCAAACTGAATATTGTTCTATATAAACATATCAAAATAATCTTATGACATATGCCAAATGTGTCTAAATATGTATTGTCGATATATTAATTAATGTATACGCCAGTATGGATCACACGTATATATCTAATGTACAATAATAGTCTAGTATAAATTAAAAAGTATTATGAGATGTCAGACGACCACCACCAACAATGTTGATTTTCATTTGTGATTGCCCATTATAACAGTAAAACGGTTGTTACTGCTGCTTTTTCTTCAGCGCACACATTATAGAGTATGATATGTACAATATCAAACAAAGGAATCCAATCTTGATTGATTGCAAATTAGGTAGATCGTTACTAGAACATAATATCCAGCAAATAAGATCACATATGTAGCATATATGACCAGATCGTCATGTTTCTCCATGGGACTCTCTTTACTCAGATCCATCTTGAGTCTACAATCCTCGACCTGACTGCCGCTGCAGAAACGAGTAGTTAAACACTCCGACTATAGGTTTTTCTATAAGAAGCGGCCAGAAAGTCTAACAGATAAAGGAGGAAGAAGGATACGCCGCAGCCGCCACTGTCCACACACGAAGAGGGTGTAGGTTGTCGAACTCATTTTCATATTTGTTTCCTCTGAAACTCAGAAAGTAAAATCTATTTATACCTAGGAACTCTGATTTTCCAGAATTACACGAAACCAATCAACAAAAACTTGTTCGGAAAGTCGAGTCTTATTTTCTAGTTCCTCTTACATCGAACCAATCAGAATGGAAATCTAGTCTTTGTATCCAAGACTCTAAATCGACCTTTTCAAAGATTGGAAGCTTACTTCAATGTTGTTTGAATCATTAATATATGTAGGCTGGTTTTCATTACAGAACACATTTGAGTGGTTCCTTACATTTCTGTATGGTGCAATGAATCCATACTTTACTATATAATCCACAACCACAATATTATATTTTTCAACAATCAAGTGTTATAAAGAAGTTAATATTAATATAACTTATTCCAATACAATAGTTGCATCCCTCACCTTCAGGAATTATTGACCCATTTTCTCTCTGTGGGTACTTTATAAGACTTCTGCATCATGGGAAGACCCTTGAATGGCAAATCATGACAAGATTTTTGTATCGGGGCGGAGGGAGTGCAAAATTGTTCCTATATAGTTAGAGCTTATTAAGTCTAATTAATTTTAGAGTTTATTTAATTTCACTTTCATATTTTTCACAGAAAAAGTTAAAATGACATACAATCAATCTTGCACATAGCATATAGTTTTCTACTTCAAAATACAATATTTATTTCTTTACATATTTAATTCAACAAGTAGTCAATCCAATTTGAATTCTTGATCAATATGTCTTTTAAAAATAATAATCATAATATCTTCAATAAGCTCACTACAAGATTTTTTTTTGAAGTTTTCTCTTGATAAATACCCTCTTGGACATTTACATATAGTTGTGACAACATAATTCAAAAGACTAAAATTGAGATGACTGAGTCTATATTATAAATAAATATGAGATGTGAATATAGTATGGTATAGATGATTTTAAACTTTTAAGTCAAAGATGGAGTACGAGAAGAATTGACTACTACATCATTAGTAGTTCATTGGAACTTTTGAAAAAGTATCAATAAATGCTAAATAATCAAGTTGTATTTATAAGAAGATTAATCAACATTATGAATAGATACAACTTATTAAAATTTGATAAATTTGATATGGTTTGAGGGGAAGGATGACAAAGGAGGATACAAGCAAATTTTCTTTGAATCTTAGACAAACTACTTTATAGTAATAATATTCTATAAATGAAAGTTTATCATTAGAAAGTGATATGGAAGGGAGGGGAATAGGAGAGAACGGATGAAAGAGTTATGTATTTTCACCTTATCTTTTCCCATCAAAATAGAGTAAAAAGTAGAATAGGAATGCATTGTGAAAAATATATCATAAATTGAAGGATAAAGAAAATGGTGAAAATGGAGGAAAAGTTGAGAAGAAAAATAAAGAAGAACAATTCTAACAAATTTTCCGGCATAACTTTGAAGGAAAGTTAAAATTTTACAAAAAAATATTTAAAAAAAATTAGGAACAAGTTTGGTTCGAAACATAGATTTATAGATGATTGGATGAAAACTTGTATGTAATATGGAGGAAGAAAATGAAGTATAGAGGGAACATTAATATTTATATATCTAATGAAAAACATGTTTGAAGGAAATACTTATACATCCTACTCTTAACATAAAAAGGTACATATGGTCTATTCCAATGGCACATATTTTATTTACTTTTATGTTATCTTTTTCTTCACATTCTTCCTCGTTAAGAATAAATGCTCACTATTATTTTTATACTTAAAAATGATTACTTTAGTATCAAATCCACATAAATATTTTTAATGTTTAATTTACCTAATACATTTCATCTTTTCAAATCTATGTATTTCATTTTCTATTATTGTACTTTAATGTTAAGTAATTAGATTATAATTATGCTTAATAAATGTATCATAAAAGATATTGAAAAAGGTGTTTAACTGTTTCACCCATTTGTATTGTCGTTCGACACATGTTTCTATTTTAGTAGTTTAATTGATTTAAGAAAAATTTACTTGTGTTGTAGCATGTAACTCCTACGGAATAACTACTTATAATCATCAACAACCTGAAAGGCTTCAATACCATCTAATATAATAATTTAAAAAAATTAATATTCGTATCATAGTACAAAATATTTTTGAAATTTTTTTGGGGGAGTCTGTGTGGTCCCTAACATTCTGTTAATAAGATCCACATGTGACACCTTTCCTACCTATCAAAATATATGAGAATGTGAGATCAAAATTCTCACCAACAAAAATATTTTGGATAGTGACTACTTTTTGGCCTTCGAACTAGGGATTAGATTGTCTGTTCTAACGACATTATTCCTAATATATCAAAACTGTGCATATGAAGAAATGGAGGGAGGTAATGTAAAATTATATATGAGTTCACGGGTTGGATATATCATTAACACAACAAACATATTAATATGTAACAGAGAATATGATCCCGTAGAACTACCATTAACTTCTGTTAGTAAGTTGGAAATAAGAATATTAATTTCATCAACAACTTAATACAATCCTAATATAATTTAGGAATAACAACATTTTGATTTCATCAATAGTTCTATCAAATAAATTGTGCATCAAATGGTTAATAATCGCATATATCAAGTCAATCCAATGACATCAATTTATTTAGAAATGTACCTTTAAACAATGACTAATATTCCTTTATTATAATTTTTATCGTTGTGTAACCTAAAATAGGAATTATATACTTGTTCTTTAAGGAACCAATTATTTCAACACAACATTGAAATAACAACTCATAGTTTTTATAATCATATAAATATGTAATTAGTAATATAATTTTGTACACTGTGATCAACTATGTGTAGAAACATGACAATTTACTCCTCTATTGTGGTCCATACACTATCAATTAGCAGATTTCTAGACTACACAAAGGTGAAAAAAAGGTGCTATACTCGTTTTTGTCATATCCTTACATTTCTCATCGGTAGATTCAATGATGAAGAGATATATCATTCCTTATTACTAATTTTTGTAGGCGGGGACTAATCTTATTAAGAACTGGGAAAGCACAGTCATTTCCACACAAGATTTATTTAAAAAAATTATTTATTATGATACCATGTTGAAATTTATAAAAAATATTAATTTAGACAGTGTTTATGCCCCTCTAAAAGATGTTGAATACTAAAATTAGTCATCAAAATAGGAATCTGTAACGCAATTATTTTTTTTTTGCAAACCAATTAAGAAATTAAAAATAATAAGTGTTAAATGAGATAATGATTGGGAGGAAACAGTCAAACAATCATCTCTTTTTCAAAAAAAGATCTTATGGTTGTGAATATAATTCCGATTCAGTATTAAAAGACAAACAAATAATGATAATTGCAATACAAACATATTAAAAAACATAATGTATTAAATAAGTCCAACATGTACCTTTAAAAAAAAAGCAAGTCCCACATTTAATAAAGTATTAAGTATGAGCTGGTAAAAAATAAATAAATGTCTCAATTAGAATATGAATACCATGCATTCAAATAATATATTTATATTTCATCAACTAGAATTATAGTCAGAATATTATTAAATTTAACTCTGATTGGACTACTTTGTGAGATACAAATCATTTCAAAACTTGGTCTGTCGTGAAAGAACATGAGGAGATGTGGGAAACGTGTGAATATATACTTATTTGAAGATATTTGAATGTACAAAAGAGGAAAGAAAATGATATAGTAAAAAATGTATGCTATAAAAATGGTCTAATACTTAATAACACATGATATTTCATTATTTTAAATTATATTATAATGTTTTAAAAATTAAAAATTATATGAGTTTTTACTAAATGTATTAAAATGCATGGTAACACCTTGTAGTCTTAATAAATTATCATTATATGTTTGTTTATACACATCGTATCATGCCTTACATCTACATAGAAAATAAATCAATATGCATCATTAGCGCAAGAATCATATACCTATATGAAATGACGCGCCATAATATTTTGTCAAATGTATAAATTAAGTTAAACATGATAGACACATGTTTGACACATCATATTGTATATTATTGATTAACCATGTTAGGATTTTTGCTTCCTCAATGTATGGGTATACATTATATATAATCATTTTAAAGTTAATAATGTATTATCTATCTTACACATGTTAATATGTTTGACAAACTATGTACTCATTTGTTATTTTCAAATGTGGATATATATTTTTGAAAAACAAAGAAACATCATATATTTTAATGCATTTACCCTACTTTTTAATGTTAATGTAGAAATACAAATATTTCCTATTATATCTCATTATGTTTCTCTCTAATTTTCCATCTAACTATATATATTTCCTTTATAACTTGATTTTTCTCTCCTAATTATCTACCCATTTGCAACTAGTTTTTCTTGTTATCTTTCATGTTTTCAATCAAATTTGTCTCCAAAATTTTACAAAACTTTATTATAGATTTGAGATTCTGTTAAAGATATCCATAACATTTAATTCAAATTTTTTTCTTTATATTTTTAGTTTTCCCTCCAAAAATTTCTCGACACTTTCCATCACATTTTTCATTTAACTTTATGCATTTGCCTTATTCTTTGTATCACTTTGTATATCAAGATAAAAGACTTTATTCTCTTCTTCTATCTTGCCATCATTTTCCTTATACCAACTGTAACATCCCTGACCTGGGTTATAAGTTAACCCTAGGTGTTTTACTTAAATCATGTAATTAAGATACTTGTGATTAACTTCTGGCATGTAATTAAGTTCCTAAGGAACATACATTTTCATTTCTGTCCTTTTTAAAACAATGATTGTAGTATTGTTTTGTTATGCAGGGACCTATGTGCAAATTACCCAATTAGAAGGGTTAACTTGCAATATTAACATGTTATGATGTTCCTTTGATGATGAGACATTATATGAATGAATATGATGAGGTATGATGGATTTCCCAAGTTTGGGCACCAAGGTGCAGCTTGTGGAGCAATCCTTGTGCTTAAAACCCTAATTTTGGTGTAAAGTGCAATTTACCCAAAATATGGAGTGCAACCTGTAAAATATACCTTCTAGTATATCTTTTATGACTCTTTACATCATTTAGAGAAGAAATGATGAGAGGGGCACTTCAATTAAATAATTGGATAAGAAGGATGACCTTTGTAGTGAAAACACCTAGTAAGAGTAAGGAGACCCTTCATATATGTACCTTAGTATGCATGCTGGTTTTCTCTACCCTTAGATCTTGAGTTTTGATGAGCTTTGCATAATATTATCATGCTTGGACGTGCCTTAGAAAGAATAAGGGACTTAGGTGAGAAATCTATGTTTTAGAGGTCCTTATGGTAGAAAACAACCTAAGGTATATAATCCTAGTTCCTTGTAAAATAACCAAACATATTCCCTTCACTTCCTCACTTCTCATCTTTCTCAACCGACCAAGGCAAAGATCTAGATCTCAGTTAAACGACCAACCTGTTCTAAGGTAAGAGAGCACCATCTTCTAGCTTGGATTCATGGAGGAAATCCTTGTATAAGGTTGGTTTCATGGTTAATTCACTTAGGTTTCTTGTTCTAGCCGATCATCTCCATCTTTTCCTTGGAGAATCACCTTTGGCCAACCTGTGGAGCTCAAGACACCATTAAAGGCTTGAATCTTGGAAGCTTGGAGCTCTAGGAACAACGTTTGAGGTGGGTTTTATAACTCTAAACCTTGCTTTGTTATGCATACTTTGATTCTTGCAAATAATAGTTAGTCCTTCTTCCCCATCTTTCTTTGCACTCTTGCAAGCTTTTTCGTAAAGAACATACCTTGGTTTCAAGGTTGAAGACGAAGGGTGTTAATACCTATGTTGGTCCTTATCCAACTTTATTAAATGATCTTGGACCAATAGGTCAAATGGGTTCACACCCGTTTAAGGTCAAATGGGTTCACACTCGTTTGAAATCAAGTGGGTTCACACTCGTTTGAACTCAAGTGGGTTCACACTCGTTTGAACTCAAGTGGGTTCACACTCGTTTGAAATCAAGTGGGTTCACACTCGTTTAAGCCCAAACAGGTTCACACTCGTTTAGGCTTAAATGGGTCCACACTCGTTTAAGGTCAAATGGGTTCACACTCGTTTAGGCTCAAACGAGTTCACACCCGTTTAAGCTCAAACGGGTTCACACCCGTTTAAGGTCAAATGGGTTCACACCAGTTTAAGGTCAAATGGGTTCACACCCGTTTAAGGTCAAATGGGTTCAAGGTCGTTTGAGATTAAACGAGTTCAAGGTCGTTTAAAACCTAAATGGGTTGAAGGTTGAAGGTTAAACCCTAAACCAATTGGAGATTTTCAAGGTTGTTTATACTTAATCACTTGAAGGTGTAAATGATTCAATGATGATCTAATCTAAACTCTAATGGTAACTTAAGACATTAAGGGACTAAATGACTAATGAATTGACCCATGATGATCAATGGGTAAATTACCAAAATGCCCTTGAGGGGTTAATTTGAGTGATACCTTGTTCTAATCAAACCCTAATCACTTGATAGTGATGATTTGGTTTATGTTAATCAATGAGGACTTAAACCAACCCTATCTAGAGTGATATAATCACCATCTATTAGTAAGGAGAGAGAGAAAGTACCATTTATGGTTAAAACTCAAATAAAGTACCTTCAATGTATATGAATATGCAGGATAAGGGCATGATCCACTTATGAGAGATCATGAAAACCCTAATTAAGATAATTGATGAGTCTTAACCTAATTTGAAAGCATCAATGATGATGTTTCTCATTCATGATAATACTATGAGCTCATTTCACTATGATGTGAATAGTAAACCCTAGTTTTAGGGTAATCATGAGTAATGTGAATAGTAAACCCTAGTTTTAGGGTAATCATGAGTAATGTGAATAGTAAACCCTAGTTCATGGTAATATGTTGAAATGAACAATAAGCTCTAAACTCATGATTTTTCCTTTAAGCATGAATTGTATGATCAAAATATGAGATGAGGAATCATTATTCCTAATCATAATGAAAGGGTTGAATAACCCTAAATGATATAAACAAGGGAATCTTACCCTTTGTAAGGACATAAAAGTATAACCTTGAATTGAAAGGTTAATTCTGTCTTATTGACTACTAATCTGACTATGAATTGTTGATTATTATCAATTGATTTAATCATGAAGATTCTTATAAGAGAATAATCATATCCATGTAAGGATCATGACATCATATCCATTGAAAATATGTCAATAGCTTATGAACCGAAATAACTATGTTGCCTAGATGCAAGTGGCATCATATGAAACTGATATGCCTTGAGGGCCATGAATGACATCAAAGTCATGCTAATAGATGACTTGATGCTGACATGTCACTTGATAGCAAGTGTTATGATGACATAAGGGTGTAAGTAACCATGTTCCTGAATCATAGTGATAAGATGATTAAGAATTGATATCCATTTGATAACTGATATGAGTAATACCTGTTACATTTAGTATTCTTCTGTTATAGCCATGTTTAGTACTTGAATGTTTGGAAACATGTATGATGCTAAAAGAATACTGAAATGTACCTAATAACCAAGTATAATCATATCATGTAGAGCCCTGATCATAGATCCATCATTGTCAGGAGTTAAATGATGGTGAAACAGGTTTTCTTAAGGGAACTCCTGGATCACATACTTTTGAGTATGTGGGGAATATGGATGTGAATACCCTTACATCCTAGTGTAGAAGTTGATGTGGATATATCTTAATCCATCAACCCATCACTATGTGTTTATGCCGGGTTGATGTAACACTATTCTCCCGAGGAAATCTTTTATACCGCATCGATGAGAGATAAACATGAAATCTTTCGATAGCGAAGAGAGTGCAGAATGCCACTGTGACTCTAATAGTGAAGTACCAGAATACCCTAGTGAGCTATAATAGCAGAGACACTAGATGTCCTGCATGTTTATCCTCATTCTGACTGAGGTAGTTGAAGGTCATGAGAATCCGGCTCTTTCGATGACCTAGTATGATACCGATGCGACTTACTAGTGATCGGTTGGAGCATGAGCGGTATACCTCATCTCCGCAGGGCATAATGATGTTTGTAAAACATAATCAACCGCGTAGCATAACTGCTTAGGTTGAACTACGAAGAACATTGATTGTTATTACATCGCTTGCATTTAATATCCTGTTCAAGTATTAGTATACATGTTCTTCATATTCCTTAATAAAGGTGAGTAATTGTTATCAAGCCTGCTGTGAGTAATCTAAGTTACCTGCTCATGATATTCCTTTGATAGCTTTTAACAAAGTTTCTGGCGGAGAGTTATAACTCTCGCTGGGACAATTATTTGAAATTGTCTCACCCCGTAGATTTCTACCTTTAGGTGGACGTCGAGGTCGAAGGAACCGGTCTGTAGGTGGACAGCAGCAGCAGCAGCAAAACCAGGAGCATCAGTGATTTCAGGTGGAAACACTGTGATGTCTAGTCTTGTAGTCAGAATAGTCTTATGTTGTCTCTGTACACTCAGGTCCTAGGAGTTTGTTGATCTGAGAATTTTGAAGTCTTGATATTTTGTATCATGATGTATATAATCACTCGAGAAGTGATTTATCAGAGATGTAAACAGTTCATCTTACTTTTATAAAAGGAGTTTCAGGTTCTTGAGATCTCGTTTTTGAAAAGTTTTAATTTCTCGTGATATTTCGTATTCCAATGTTAATCGAACCGCTTCCGCTACGTTTATCTTGTGTTTTAGAGATCAGAGCCCACACCAACTTTATCAAATAGTAAATTGTATGAATCTAAGATATTTATTGGTTGGCTCTCCATATAATCACAATTTCATTAATTATCATTTATCAGATCATTTTTTTAAAGTGTGGATGGATTACTAACATCATAGCAACCAGATATTATTGTACCACATATTTGACTTATGAGTTTAGGAGTTGTATCTTTAGAAAAATATGTTAGTTTGTCTTCATATATGTCATCATATTTTTCTTCTTCTAAATTTACCATCTTGTATTTATTTGTAATTCAGACTTATATATCTCACTTTTACTCTTTTCACATGTTAACGCTCCAATGTGTTAATTTCATATACTTACAAAAAATCATAATTAAATATGTAATGAGTTTTTTAATAATACACTAATTATTCATGTTGAAAAAATATTGATAAAGATTTAAAAAATGACAAAAGTACTTTTTGCTTCAAACATTTAAATAATTAAACGCCATGATTTAGAAGTAGAAAATTGTTATTTTCAAATATTGTATGTTTGTTTTAAAACTGTATATCAATCTGGTTTAATAACTCTAATGATTTAGCTTGTTTTCTATATGTCAGAAATAAGAGAAAATTATATAATTTATATATAATTACATCGTCTTTTATTGCTTACAATTTGACTATTTAAGCACATACTAATACGTTGTCGTGGTAATTTGTATTCTTTCCTTGTATGGGTGTTGTTTCCAAAACCACCCATATGTTTATCACCCAGAGGAAGGTTGTAGGAGGAACCTACTCCAAATTACTAGATATTAAGCATAGCTAGAGATGGCCAGGTTTCTCGATGTAAGTAGTCCATTTATATAAGTTTATATTATATTGGTGAGTAATAATGCCAGGAATTGTCTAGTAGCTTTGTCTTCCACCGTTGTATTTGGCATTGCTTGATAATTAATATTTGAGAGAAAAAAAAACATCCTTTCGTTTAGATTGGAATGAAAAAAGGCAGACATGAACTTATTTACTAATTTCATTGAAACCAAAAATTATGTGAAACCATCATATTTTCTCAATTTTGCACTACTCTTGATCTTGAATACAAAGATATAAAGTAGTGTAATGAATGAGACTTAAGAGGAGATCCAATCATAACTTATGAAGTTATGAGAACTAATTAAGCGATCTACATCAACCTACCACGAACAATATAAAAAAGCATAGGAAGAGATAAACTAATTGTGATTAAGAAGTTCCCCTTTGATTCAAATTTTAGTTCGTGCACTTGCCTCGCCGTGTGAATAATGGCTTAGGTGTCTTTGATGGAACTTATGTAACTAGAGAAAAGTCGTTACTCGTATCACACACCCCAGCATTGGGCATTCCTCATTCTAGTACTCACTCGTCCTTATCTTGTACCCATCGAAGGCCCAACAAAACGTCTACACCGCCACCCTCAGGTTGGCCACACAAGTGGACATAAAAAGCAAACACATCCAGATCTCAGTAGAGTCGGTCAGAGTTATACGTACGCTGGTTCCCTAACGTGCACGCGGTATACAGAACTACGGCGGACTCCCTCACAAGGTCAGAACCTGAAAGTATTGGGTGAATTGGATGTCGCACCAGAATGTTCTTCATGTACGCAGTTTGGTACGAACAACGTTGAAGTTGGCGACTAAGATTTTTTCTTATTGTTAAACCGCTTCCCCAAATACCTCATACATCATTCGCACCCGCAATAGTAGGGGTAAAATCCATGTCCACATACCATATTGAATCTTCGTCAAGTTCATTAAGATATATGACTCCATAAGTCAACTTGGGCACGTGGAGAAGTAAATTTCTGTGAGAGATCCTTTAGAGTGAACTTTGGCAACTTTGTCCGCAAGAATATTTGAGCTCATCTGCCTACACACCAGCTTCGACGCCTTAGAGCTTGTGAGTTATATACACTACTAGAAAAGGCATTTTGGGTGAAGGTTGCATATATAAAATTGGTTAAGGTTTTATCCGTCATAGAGGTAGAGGCAAGGTTATAACCTTCACCTAAAAGGAATAGGCGGGAAGGGTTAAAATTCCCGCTATTGAATTAATGGTCCAGATCTTACCGTGAAATTTGACGGCTCAGATCATTAGGGAAACAAGGGGGAAACCTTTCAATCCTCTTAACTTGCGCACGACTGGCCGCCAGTCTCTTTTAATTTTCAAAGCAACCGTCCACGCTCAGCAAAGAAGCCTTCCTCGCAAAGCAAGCTTCCAGACGACAGAAGCAACATTGGACTTGGATCTGGCGTGGATTTGGATCTGTCACTTTGTTTGATTAAAGCGACCGTCGTGGAGAGGCATAGTCCTTAAGAGGAGTAACGGCAGCGGTAAGTTCTATGCATAGAGTTCATTCTTCGAATGCTTCATATGTTTGATTCAATGTCTTTTAATTTATCCTTATCTATTCTTGACCTTGGCCGTATGATTCATATTCATGGAGCTAGAAAGGCCGGTCATAAGGCTGGTCATAGTTCGAATAGAAAAGTATACGAAAGATTAGTATTCTTTCCCAATCTATTTTTTAAACAATGTTTTACCTTTTCCTTCCCAACTCTCTCAATCTCTCTTGTGACGAGGAGAAAGGACCTGCCTTTTCTTATATTCGTAATCATGTTGACATGTTCTAAACTAGAGTCCTCTCATCACTTTATCAGATTTGATTTTTCCACATATACATCTACGTCTTCGGCATCATTTGATAAAACATTTGCAGCCGGTTGGGAGTTGTACGCAGTAGACTAATAAATAGATACAAGCAGCCCTTAATACTATTTGAAAAAAAGCCAACTTTATATTTTTAGAACATGATGAGGCCAGCTACGACCAATGCTCCTAATTTTTTAACCAGACTTTTTTTTGAAGGCTATTTTTTAACCAGACTTATTTCAGGCGATGGCATGCCATCAGTGAATATTGGTCAGTATTCATAGAGAACGCCTTACCAAACACAGCCTTGATGTCATCAGAGACAATGGAGATTTTCTATTATTCGTCTTAAGAGTAATTACATTCTCAATAAAAAACTGAAAGAGCCATTTTCTATTGCGTCAATACCAATGTTAATTGACAACAACAGAGTAGACATTAGTGCATGAGGAGAACAACTTACCAAATGTTATTCTTATTGTGGTTATTGTGAGCACATTATCCCAAAATCTATTTCACCTCCTTATTTTTCTTTACCTTTTCATTTCATTTTTGCATATGGATTAATATTCCTCTGCATGATGCTTTTCATTTAACTTCATTCAAATTTACTCAAGGAAATAGAGTTTTGTTAATGATGTTAGCTTGAAATTACTTTATTTTAATGTTTATATAATGTAGCTCCCAAGACGAATCTACTTATTTGCAATGGCATCGGTCACCACATATATGGACATGTTGATTTTGAATTACACAAAGTAAAATTTTCTTTGACTTCTTCTCCAATCAAAATTGTACATATTTTTTCTTCTAATTGAGTTGATATATTTTCGATATGTTCTTTGCTTTTTTACGACACAGTGGACTTAAAAGTATGCCTCCAAAAAAGAAGCTGAAGTCAATTCAAGAGGTCATGCAAGAAAATAATCAAATTTGTGGAAGTGGGACTCTAGACAGTCAACAAAACCTCACGTCTCAAAATGGAACACCATCTAGAGACACTTCATATCCTGATCAATTGTTGTCTTCCATAGCACGTAATTAAGTGTATCATCTTTATCATAAATACCACATGTCTTAAATACTATTCACAATGGTTTATTTTTGTTGATGTAGGTGTGGCTCGAGTGAAGGAAAAAATGACCAAATTGAATCACACAAATTCTCAAGAAGGTAAACCTCTTATTATAGAAGTATATTTACAACATGATCAAGATATTTTCTTGCACATTAATTTAATATATCTCTTCGATGCCAATTAAAAATGGAGGTATTGAATCTTCATAAGACCCTAGAATTGGTACTTACTGCAATATTTTAATTGTGTCCAAATAATATAGTAGTTATTATACATTTTTCATATTGTAGGTAATACATTTAGGGGAGATGCAAGTGGTGGGTCTAATGTTAAATTATTGAACACATCTAAAGTTCATAGTAGAAAAGATTTTACTATAGGGAGCACTCCTTCAGGTTAGTTACTTAACATTATTTATCTCAATGTTGAAATATTTTCTCTACTTGTTTTAGGAAGTTTTACCATGACAAGTAGAGATACATTTCCATAGCACTAGAATTTTGCACAATAGTTTTGTATAGTTTAATTGATATAGCATAAGCTTTCTTTGTTAGTAAATAATGGAAGAACATATATAGGAGTCATAACAAGTGCACCAATAGTAAAGATCCATCCCTAAAAACAATCAAAATAGAATAAATCCACTTAGCACTTATTCCCATCACTCATGGTGTTGGTAGAGGAAGTTTCTTCATTAAAGAAAATCCAATTGATTGGTTACCAATTTAGTAAGAGTAAATGATGTGTCATTATTTTAGCCTCCTATAACTAGTTGTAACTATTGTTAATTATTATTTTTGAACATGTGGTATTAACAATCTAGGGGCTCCTCAAGAGATAGGAAAAATGACCAATGTGAACATCAACTTATCTCAAGAAGGTAACTTTGTTGTATATTTTTTCCCAAATAATGTTAAACTCTACATAAGGTTTTATATGATAACTATATTGGGTTGTAGAAGTGAAATATTAGATTAGTTCAACTTTTTCTTTTAGGACTTAATGGAGTTGGAAGAGAGTACAATGGTGTATCTCATCATCCAACACCCATCACTCATGGAGTTGGTAGAGGAAATTTCTTAATTAAAGAAAATATAGTTGGATGGTTACCAATTTTTAGTAACACTATTTGATGTCTCATGTATTTTGGAATCATATAACTAGTTCTAACTATTTTTTATTATTATTTTTGGACATGTGATGTTAACAATCTAGGGGCTCCTCAAGGGAAAGGAAAAATGATCAATGTGAACACTATGTTATCTCAAGAAGGTAATTCATGTATAATTTTTTTCCCAAATAATGTTAAACTCTACATAAATTTTTATATTATCACTATATTACATTGTGGAAGTAGAAGTATTAGAGTAGTTCAACTTTTGATTTTAGGACTTAATGGAGTTGGAAGAGAGAACAATAGTGGATCTAGTCATCCTACGCCCATCACTCATGGAGTTGGTAGAGGAAAATCCTTGATTAAAGAAAATCTAGTTGGTTGGTTACAACTTTTTTGGTACACTATTTGATGCCTCATGTGTTTTGAATTCATATAACTAGTTCTAATTCTGGTTTTTTTTTTGACATATGATGTTTACAATCTGGGTGATCCTCAAGGGAAAGGAAAAATGACCAATGTGAACACCATATTATCTCAAGAAGGTAATTTTCTTGTATGAAATGTGCACTGAATAATGTTAAACTCCACATAGAGTTTTATATTATCACTATATTGAGTTATGGAAGTAGAGATATTGATTAGTTGAGCTTTTACTTTTAGGACTTAATGGAGTTGGAAGAGATAACAATGGTGGGTCTAGTCTTCGAACACCTATCACTCATGGAGTTGGTAGAGGAAATTCCATCATTAAAGAAAATCTAGCTGGTTGGTTACCAATTTTCAATAACACAATTTGATGCATCATGTAATTTGGCGTCGTATACCTAGTTCTAACTATTTTTTATTTTTTTATTTTGAACATGTGATGTTAAAAATCTAGGGGCTCCTCAAGGGAAAGGAAAAATGACGAATGTGAGCACCATATTATCTCAAGAAGGTAGCTTTTTTGTGTAAAATTTGCACTGAATAGTGTTAAACTCCACATAGAGTGTTATATTATCACTATATTTGGTTATGGAAGTAGAGATATTGATCAGTTGAGATTTTACTTCTAGGACTTAATGGAGTTAAAAGAGATAAAAATGGTGGGTCTAGTCTTCGAACATCCATCACTGATGCAATTGGTAAAGGAAATTCCTTCATTAAAGAAAATCTAATTGGTTGGTTACCAATTTTCAATAACACTATTTGATGTCGCATGTAATTTGGCCTCGTATAACTAGTTCTAACCATTTTTTATTTTTTTCTTTTGAACATGTGATGTTAACAATCTAGGGGCTCCTCAAGGGAAAGGAAAAATGACCAATGTGAGCACCATATTATCTCAAGAAGGTAACTTTTTTGTATAAAATTTGCACTGAATAATGTTAAACTCTACATACAGTTTTATATTATCACTATATTGGGTTATGGAAGTACAGGTATTGATTATTTGAACTTTTTCTTTTAGGACTTAATGGAGTTGAAATAGATAATAGTGGTGGGTCTAGTCTTCGAACACCCATCACTCATGGAGTCGGTAGAGGAAATTCCTTCATTAAAGAAAATCTAGCTGGTTGGTTACCAATTTTCAGTAACACTATTTGATGCCTCATGTAATTTGGCCTCGTATAAATGGTTCTAACTATTTTTTATTATTTTTTATGAACATGTGATGTTAATAATCTAGGAGCTCCTCAAGGGAAAGGAAAAATAACAAGTGTGAACACCATATTATCTCAAGAAGGTAACCTTTTTGTATAAAATTTGCAATGAATAATGTTAAACTCCACATAGAGTTTTATATTATCACTATATTGGTTATGGAATTAGAGATATTAATTAGTTGAACTTTTTATTTTAGGACTTAATGGATTTGGAAGAAATAATAGTGGTGGGTCTAGTCTTCAAACACCCATCACTCATGGAGTTGGTAGAGGAAATTACTTCATTAAAGAAAATCAAGCTGGTGTTGGTTACCAATTTTCAGTAACACTATTTGATGCCTCATGTAATTTGGCCTCGTATAACAAGTTCTAACTATTTTTTATTATTTTTTATGAACATGTGATGTTAATAATCTAGGGGCTCCTCAAGGGAACGGAAAAATGACCAATGTGAACACCATATTATCTCAAGAAGGTAACCTCTTTGTATAAAATTTGCACTGAATAATGTTAAACTCCACATAGAGTTTTATATTATCACTATATTGGGTTATGGAAGTAGAGATATTAATTAGTTCAGTTGTTACTTTAAGGACTTAATGGAGTTGGAAGAGATAATAGTGGTGGATCTAGTCTTCGAACACCCATCACTCATGGAGCTGGTAGAGGAAATTCCTTCATTAAAGAAAATCTAGTTGGTTGGTTACCAATTTTTAGTAACACTATTTGATGCCTCATGTAATTTGACCTCATATAACTAGTTCTAACTATTTTTGATTATTTTTTTCTGAACATGTGATGTTAACAATCTAGGGGCTCCTCAAGGGAAAGGAAAAATGTCCAATGTGAACACTATACTATCTCAAGAAGGTAACCTTTTTGTATAAAATTTGCATTAAATAATGTTAAACTCCCACATACAGTTTTATATTTTCACTATATTGGGTTATGGAAGTAGAGATATTGATTATTTTAACTTTTTCTTTTAGTACTTAATGGAGTTGGAAGAGATAATAGTGGTGGTTCTAATATTCGAACACCCATCCCTCATGGAGTTGGTAGAGGAAATTTCTTCATTAAAGAAAATTTAGTGGGTTGGTTACCAATTTTCAGTAACACTATTTGATGCCTCATGTAATTTGGCCTCGTATAACTAGTTCTAACTATTTGTATTTATTGTTTGCGAACATGTGTGTTAACAATCTAGGTGCTCCTCAAGGTAAAGGAAAAATGGCCAATGTGAACACCATATTATCTCAAGAAGGTAATTGTCTTGTATAATTTTTTTACTAAATAATGTTAAACTCTACATAAAGTTTTATATTATAATTATATTGGCTTGTGGAAGTAGACATGTTAGAGTAGTTCAACTTTTTCTTTTAGGACCTAATGGAGTTAGGAAAGAGAACAATGGTGGATTTAATATTCGAACACCCATAACTCATGGAGATGACAGAGGATATGTCCCCAGGGAAAGACATAATTAGGTGGTTTGAATGATACTATCTCTAATCTACAATTACCTACCTGCCAAAAGTTCCAAAGTACAACAAATTCTCGTGCTAATAATTACCAATATGGTGAGAAACTTAAACTTTTATGTACTTTGTATTAGTACATCCATTTTTTATATAGTGTTAGTTTTGATATGTAACTACTTGTTTATATATATGACTATATACTTATAACATTGTAGGTAATGTCCCTGTCAAATATACCCCAGCTAGTGAGCTACCGACATGTTTTATCGATTTTGTGTTACTTAGATATTTTGTCTTGTTGTTATGACAAACCCACTAGTCTATATATTAACTTTAACAAAATTGTATTGTAGAAAAAGGTAAAGGAGTTGTTAATATTGATGATGATTCATTTTTTGGCAACAATGAGGAGCAAAATAACGTCTATAATGAACCTGGTTTGTTACTTATACTTTTAGCAAATACATGATGTTTCAATTCCACTTTATCTATTTTTTATATAGATATGTTTCATATGTAAAACTATTTTATATATTTTACCCAGAATTTTCTACTTGTCCAAGTGGAAATGAGGATATCAATCTTGATGTAGATCCAACTACTAGTAAGAGGAATGGAAAAATAATTACATTGAATGCAAATATTTAATAGTTGTCTGCTAACATTTTTATTATACATAATTTTGAAGTTGGTGAGGAAACTTTAAGCCCCCTAGAGGTTCAAAGTGGAGTGCATTTCTCTAATATGAACTTTGAAATTGGTAAGATATTTTTTGTTATTTCATTCATGTTACTTAAATTTCTTCTCATAGACTTACTTGATATTCCAGGGAGGGAAATTCCTCATAGAGAAGTTGATGATATTCCTATGGGTGAAGAAGAGACACCTATGATGCAGAAGAGATCATATAGAATGAGGAGATCAAGCCGTAGTGATGAAGCTTGTCTTGGAAGAGATTCAGATCTTGCAGGTCCATAGAATTGAATATGATTTTAATTATGTCTTCAATTTATTTGTTGAAGTTACTTTATTTTCGCATAAAAATATCTTGTTCAGAGGAAACTGAGAAAAGAAAAGGTCGTGGTTGGACAACATATGCAACGATGAAACTTTCCCTTGGAAAAACCCACCATGAGTGCATGACATTACGAAATATTCCTGTTGGTAATGTAGCCAATACTTTATCAAGTTTTTTGGGCTTAAAGGCTAGAGATATTGACTATTTCCCACTCCACATGAGATGGGATGATAAACAAGAGAAAAGTTTTAATAGCGTTTGGGAGGAAGTCAAGGTATCTCATTACAACTTATTCATCGATATCTTATTTATTGATATATCTGATACTAACTATTTTTATTTTATTATGTGTAGAAATTTTTTGTTTTTAAGAGTCAAGAAACGAACATGCTTCCAGTTATGTATATAGTAAGGAAGTGGTGCAGGGAAAAAGTGAAAAATAGTAAAATGACATTTCGATATCATTTGAAGTCAAAGTTTGTTAATTTGCCTCTTGAAGTAGCTCACAAATCTCCAGAATCAAGGGTTCGCCAAGAGCAATGGGAACAACTATTAATCTCTTGGGGTAAAGAGGAAGTAAAGGTAATGCTTATAATTTTTATATATAAATAGGAGCATAAAAATGATTTTAATATATTTTCATTTGAATTTCTTTATATCCAGGCAGAGGCAGAACAAAATGCAATAAACCGCTCCATGACAAGAGTTACATATGGACTTGGGAGTAAATCCATTATGCAAAAAGAATTCGAGATGGTAATTACTTTTACTTATGACATATAATATTTTCTAATTATAGTACTTTTTGTGAGTACTTATCACTATACTTATTGATATGATTTATTGTTATTAGATTTTACAAGGGGAACGACCATCTGCGTTGAAAACTTACATAGTTTCCCACAAAAAAAATGGCCAGTTTGTAGATGAAAAAAGTCAGAGGATTGTGGTACATAACATATAACTAATGGTGTTATTTCTTTGATATTTCATATGATGGATATTTTTTTTTACCTTTTCTTATATTATCAAATCATTGTCTTCATAGGAGGAAGTTGAAAATGAAGCAATATGTCGAAATGTGCAAGATAGCCACGACCCACTTGACATGCTACCTATATACGATCATGTATACAGTGGTCACCATGGTGGATATCAAAGAGGTTGTGGAGTTGGTGTTACAAGACAAATGTTGAAGGAGGCATCTAGCATGATGATAGCACACCAAAGTTATGAAGAAATTGAAAAAGAAGCCAAGTTTTATTCGCAAAAACTTGTTGATGCTAAGCTTAACATGGCACAAATGATGGATCAGGTTTGAAAACATCTTTCTATGTATTGACATTTAGGAAATAGGGTGCATATCATAATAATCTATTGATTTTGTTACGATGTATGACCTTCATATGTTGTAAATGAATAGGGCGGATCCACTTCTCAAGTTCAACCTTCAAATGATGGTGCTGGATTGGGTTCTAATTGTGGAGACTCAAGTAATAACAATGTGATGAATTCTCATGGCCAATATGAAGACATGGAAATGATGGACTAAAGTCATATGTCGTCAATATGCAATAGTTTTTATTATAATTCCTTTTTTACTATGAATGAAACTTCGTAGCACGTGTTTATAGATTTTATGCATTCAGAATGTGAATCAATTGAAAGCTTTATGTAAAACTTGGATGGTCTAATTGATGTTTTTGTGCAATACATGTATGTGCATACACTTATAAGTTTTGTATGGATATTCACTTGAAGTTTAAGTTGAATCATGTGGTGTCTCATATAAGGCATGTTGAAGAAATGAATCATTGAGTTTTTTATTTCAATGTTGACTACGTCAATCTAATCTTGCTATGAATGGTACCAAATGTCAAATGGTGGTGATGGGTTAGATGATGGTCTAAACCCACATAGATTATGTTCTAGAGAGGAGTTTAACATTCACACATGACTATATGATTCTTGTTTTCTATTTCTGTAGCAGTTTTTGGTGAAGGTTACTGCCATCACTAATTGAATGGGCGAAGCTCTTTTGGATGATGTTCTTTGGCCCACGGTTCTAGTATTCGTGAAGGTTTTAACCTTCACGCAAGTGGTACTCGTGAAGGTCATAAACTTCACCAAAAAGACAATTTGTTGTAGTGATAGTCTTTCGCAACTTCCACCAATGTTTTATAAATCATAGGACATTCTTGTTACATGTTTATGTACTCCACACAACTCCGGAATCTGACTGAATTGTGGATCTTCTTGCCTGCATTCCAAGCTCTTAGTACATAACAAGATAATCACATTCAGCTCCCTTTCAAGAGTGTCAGTACCTACAAATGTCTGGCCCCTCCTTTATCCACCTACTCGTACAATATCTGATGACATAGCTTGAACTAAGCTCCTTCCAACTACTGTTCACGGCAGTATCAACTGTAATTAGTGTATTAAAGTTTTTGAGGAAGTTGTTGTTAGGTAGTAGGATGAATATGTTGAATATTTCCTGGTCTGGTTTTCATGTAGTATGACCTTGCGATGTCTGCTAGTAGGGTTTTGTTAGATATATGGCTGTTGTAGCAATCATTTATTTAGTATGAGTTAAGCCCAATGTAGTGCAGCAAGTACATGTGAGAAAAGTAGTTTTGTCTCTAGTGCAAATGGCAAAGAAGTTTTATCTCATATTGCTCACTCCTAGAACTTTTGTGGTCTGTAGGATCACATGGGGCACTAGTGTCCAAAGGGTCCTAGGAGGGAGGTATGCTCACCTCCTTGGTGGGTGGGGTTACCACATCACGCACGCACGCGCGCGTCACGTCTGGTCGGGCTGGGCTCGGGTTTGTATTTTTGCACTAGGATACAACTAAGTAATTAATTACTCGTGTAATTAATTGGTTCTTTCCTATTCAGATTTCTTAATCCTAATTGGAAAGTGTTTCTCTTTGCGATTTTTATTCCGTAATGTATACAAGAGCGACCGAGTGTTTGCGTCTTACGGGGAATAGGAATAAAGGACGTGCAATGCTATATATACACATCTGGTCCTTAGGGTTAACACACGACAAACGAACTTCAGCCGCCATTTTTACGTGTGTTTTGGGAGCCCTAATCCCGAGAGATAGAGCCTTCGTTCCATAGCCATTTCATGGAGTTCGTCTCCTGTGCGAAGCGAGGCTTCTTTCTCCTTCCCATCACCTAGACGCGACTGTCAGGCGGAGGTTCCTGCGGATGTTGTGTTGTACTGGTGGTAATGCAACGAGACGACGTCAAGTGCGAGTGAGACGTGTCTGTTCCAGGTTCGTGTCGGATCGAGACTGGGAGAACGGTTCCTATCCGCGAGGATTGTCAGACACTGATTTCTTTAAGTATCACGTTTGTTTCTCAACGAACGATCTGGTTTGTGAATCTAACTCGTTTATTTCTATTCTCCTGCTATGTTTGATCTTCGTTTTCTTATTGGATCTACCTGAACTTGTTAATTAATTTGCACCTACTGCTGCTGCATGTAATGACATAATAAATATTAACAACAGTCCTAAAGAAATCATCTTTCTGTCGTTAATTAACAATGGCCGGTCAGGGTGGTTCGGGAAATAAAATTGATACCAGCAGTATGGCTGAAAAATTTACTGGTACCAACTTTGCCCGTTGGCAGAGTCAGATGGAAATTTGGCTGAATATTGCGGGTTTTGATCAGTACTTAGTAGAGACTGAACCTAAATATGATGAAACGATTCCTGATAATGCAAATATAATTGCTAATTAGAAGAAGGGTGACAAAACATGTCGCGGTTTGATTCTGTTTGGTTTAAATAACAAATTGTATGATTCTTACTCAAAGCCGCCAGTCACTACATCCAAGGTTTTGTGGGAATTGTTGATTAAGAATTTTAGTACTGAAAATCAAGGTGTTGAAAAATATTGCGTGTCTAAATTTCTTAAGTTTCAGATGGTTGAGGGTAAGTCAGTTTATGATCAAACACATGATCGACAACTCCTAGTTCATGAACTCTCAAATGCCAAGATGGTTTTGCCTGAGAAGTTTTGTCTATCATAGAAAAATTCCCTAAGTCATGGGAATCGTTTGGTATGTCTCTGAAGCATCGCAAAGGGACACACACAATGGAAGAACTAATGATGGATATTAATATACAAGAAGAACACTTAAAGGAGAAAATGATCAAGGTGCCTACTGATGTAAATCCAACTATTAATTTTACTTTTGCAAAAAACACCAAAGATAAGAAATCTAAGAATGCACATAAACCTAAGGCAAAGATCCAAAAGAAACCGAAGAACAAAACTTGGACTTGTGGACAGGTTGGCCACTGGAACAAGGATTGTCCTTCTAAGAAGGCAAAGAAAGCTACCAAATCTGCAACTGAGGAGGTTGTGGTCAACATGATGACTACATCCTTGAACCTCAATAATGGGTATGTGTCTATTAAACCTGAAATCCATTCTATTTTTGAACCACTTTATTGGATAATTGACATTGGGGCTAATGTACACATGTGTCCTGATAAATCCATGTTTGTGTCTTATCATGCCTCTCGAGGTCGGTCAGTGACTTTGGGCGATTCCAGCTCTACAGAAGTCAAAGGCGAAGGATGGGTGGACTTGAAGTTTCCTTCGGGGAAGGTTTTGACTCTTAACATGGTTAGACATGTTCCAACCATTCGACGCAATATCCTTAGTGGCATCACTTTAGTTAGGGAAGGTTATAGAGTATATTGCAAATGTAATAAGGCTATTATTACACACCTTTGTGATTCTTTATTTTTTGGCAAGGGGTACTTATGTGATGTGGATAACTTATTTAAGATTCATGTTGAACCTATTTTAAATTCCATTTTTAATTTGAATGATTATAGTTCTGTTTGCATGAATCTTGTTTCATCCGATGTTTGGCATTCACGTTTGGTACATGTTAATGTTGCCTCAATGAAGTGTTTGATGAATCTAAATTTGATCCCTAAATCTAAAAGTAGCAACAATAAATGTGAAATATGTGTACAAGCTAAACTACCTAGGAAGCCTTTTCATTCTGTGAATAGGAATTCGGAAATTTTGGATTTAGTGCATACAAACATCTGTGAATTTAATGGTGTTGCTATGAGGGATCAAAAGCATTATTTTATAACTTTTATTGACGATGCGAGTAGATATTGTTATGTCTTTTTACTTAGAAGTAAAGATGAGGCATTGGATAAATTTAAAATTTATAAGAAAGAAGCTGAAACTCAAACCAGTAAAGTACTTAAGCGATTAAGGTCTAATAGGGGAGGAGAGTATACTTCGAACTTGTTTTTAAAATTTTGCCAATTACATGGTATAGTTCATGAGGTCACTGCTCCTTATTCACCACAATCAAATGGGATTGATGAACGTAAAAACTGAACCTTAATAGATATGGTAAATACCTTACTCCAAACATCTAGATTATCCAACTTTATGTGGGGGGAAGCTTTGAATACGGCTTGCCATATTCTGAATAGAGTTCCCCATAAGCATTCAGAGAGTAGTCCGTTTGAGTTGTGGAGAGGAAGGAAATCAAGTCTTAAATATCTTTGAGTGTGGGGGTTCCTTGCTAAGGTACTTGTCCCTGAACACAAAAGGAAGAAATTGGGACTGAAAACGGTTGATGTCATATTCTTGGGTTATGTAGAGACAATCTATGCTTATAGATTCTTGATTGTAAAATCAGATATCTCTGGCATTGAGGTCAATACAATTGTGGAATTACGTGATGCAACATTCTTTGAGGATGTATTTCCTATGAAAACTGGTGTGCCCAATGAAGTATCTCAAGAAGATTCATTTACCACAAGTTCCATTCCCGAGCATGTGGAAAGGATGACAATGTGGGGGCGACTCAGAACAAGCTATTTCTGAATCTGATGATTCTGAAGAAATAGTTGAACCAAGGAGAAGTAAACGGCCTAGGACATCAAAGGACTTTGGAAGTGAGTTTCTCACTTACAATGTTGAGGATGATCCAGTTACTTTCAAACAAGCTATGAAATCTTTAGAAGTTAAGTTTTGGAAAGAAGTCGTTAATGATGACATCCAACAAATTCTCTTGAATGGAACTTGGGAATTGGTGGATTTTCCTCCTGGTTGTTCTGTAGTTGGTTGCAAATGGATTTTTAAGAAGAAACTTAATGCAGATAGGACAATCAATAAGTATAAGGCTAGGTTAGTTGCTAAGGGTTACACACAAAGGGAAGGAATCGATTATTTTGATACCTATTCACATGTTTCCCGTATGACCACAATCTGAGTGCGTATTGCATTGGCTTCCATTTATAATCTCTATATCCATCAGATGGATGTGAAGACTGCGTTCTTACATGGTGATCTTCAGGAAGAGATATATATGGAACAACCTGAGTAATTTGTGGGTCGTGGGAATGAGTCCAAAGTGTGTAAACTTGTTAAGTCATTATATGGCTTGAAACAAGCCCCTAAGCAATGGCATGAGAAGTTTGATTCCGTGATATCATCGTTTGTCTTTGTTTCTAATGAATTTGATAAGTGTCTCTACTGCAAAATTGTCAATAATGGATTCATTTTGCTATGCTTATACGTCGATGATATCCTACTTTTTGGTTCTGATATGAAAGTAGTAAATGAGATAAAGTCATTCTTGTGTAACAAGTTTTAGATGAAGGATATGGGTGTCACTGATGTGATTTTAGGCCTTAAAATCATTAGGTCTACTGATGGTATAACTCTCTCTCAGTCTCACTATGTTGAGAAGATACTGGAGAGGTTTGAGTATACATCACATAAACCTATTAAGACTCCATATGACTCATCCAAGCCCTTATTCAAGAATGAGACCGGGGTTCCAGTGTCTCAATTACGATACTCTCAAATTATCGAAAGTTTGATGTATCTTATGAGCTGTACACATCTAGACATTGCGTTTGCCATGAACAAGTTAAGTAGATACATCAGTTGTCCCGATAAGACCCATTGGGAAGCTCTTGACAGAGTTCTGAGGTATATCAAGGGAACATGTTCTCTTGGGCTGCATTATGGTAAACATCCTTCTGTAGTCGAAGGATATAGTGATGCAAGCTAGATTGCCATGAATTCTGAGAGTAATGGTGTCTCATGATATGTATTCCAATTGGGAGGAGCAACTATTTCCTGGAGGTCTAAGAAACATACCATATTGTCTCGGTCCACTTTTGAGGCAGAGTTGTGTGCTTTAGATGAAACTAGATTGGAAGCTGAATGGCTACATGGACTTATGTCCAGTTTACCTATGGTAATGAATTCACTTCCTACAATTTGAGTTCACTGTGACAACACTACAACTATTGCTAAGATAAAGAGTTCCAAGTATAATAAAAAATAACGTAGACACATCCAAGTCAGATTGAAATCTGTAAGGGAGTTAGTGTCTAATGGAGTCGTGGCTGTGGACTACGTCGGTACCAAAGATAATACAGTTGATCCTTTCACTAAAGGTCTTACCTTGGCTTTAGTGGAAAAATCTAGGTTGGGGATGGGACTGAAACCCCTATAGATTTGCAGGAAGTAGCAACCCAACCCAAAAGAGTGGATCCTACAAATAGGGTTCAATGTGGTAATAACAAGCTGTCGGGTAAATCAGATGACACTATATATTCTTATTTGATGCTTCTTGCATCTGTGTGTCTATTCTCTGGGAAACTTGTTAGTGTCATGAATGCAAGTTAGTAAGAGGGTAGTCTCTGAATGGTGTCAAGTCTTAGGACAGGATGTTAGCAGTACATCCTTGGAGACTCCAACTAAGTGATTGATGTTGTGTAGGCCGCAACAGGAGAATTGGGTTATTCTCTGATATCAATCATGATATAAAATTTTGTATGCATGGCCTTAATGTATTATTTTCTTTTCTACCATGTATTTATTGTTTTGTTACCAACCTATACTCTTGTACCCAAGGTTCAGGTTCAAGACTTTTATTCACCTAGTTCCTACGGGGGTCACAGTTGGATAACTCAGGTAGATTCAAACTGAAAGGTATCTGCTGAAAGCACAATATAGAGGACTGAATGGTAGAGCATACTACACATTAGACTTTGTGGGGGATTGTTAGATATATGGCTTCTGTAGCAACCATTTATTTAGCATGAGTTAAGCCCAATACAGTGTAGCAAGTACATGTGAGAAAAGTAGTTTTGTCTCTAGTACAAATGGCAAAGAAGTTTTATCCCATATTGCTCACTCCTAGAACTTTTGTGGTCCTTATATGTAGGATCACATGGGGCACTAGTATCCAAGGGGTCCTAGGAGGGAGGTATGCTCACCTCCTTGGTGGGTGGGGTTACCACATTACAACGCACGCACGTGCGCGTGCGTCACACCACGCCTCACCTCGCGTGGCCTGGCTGGGCACGGGCTTGGGCTTGAGGATTGTGGATTGTGGAGAATATCTTTTGACTTCCGGCTTCTTTTTGCACTAGGATACAACTAAGTAATTAATTACTTGTGTAATTAATTGGTTATTTCCGATTCAGATTTCTTAATCCTAACTGAAAAGTGTTTCTCTTTATAGTTTTTATTCTGTAATGTGTACAAGTGCGACTGAGTGTTTGCGTCTTACTAGGAATAGGAATAAAGGACGTGCATGGCTATATATACACCTCTGGTCCTTAGGGTTAAACACACGACAAACGGACTTCAACTGCCATTTTCACGTGTGTTTTGAGAGCCCTAATCCAGAGAGTGAGAGCCTTTGTTCCATAGCCATTTTGTGGAGTTTGTCTCTTGTGCGAAGCAAGGCTTCTTTCTCCTTCTCGTCACCTAGACAGGACTATCAGGCAGAGGTTCCTACAGACGATGTGCTGCACTAGTGGTAGTACAACGAGACGACGTCAAGTGCGAGCGTGTCTGTTCCAGATTTGTGCCAGATCGAGACTGGGAGAATGGTGCCTATCCGCGAGGATTGTCAGGCACTAATTTCTTTAAGTATCACGTTCTTTTCTCAACAAATGATTTGGTTTGCGGATCTAACTCATTTATTTATGTTCTCCTACTATGTTTGATCTTCATTTTCTTATTGGATCTTCCTGAACTTGTTAATTAATTTGCACCTGTTGCTGTTGCATGCAACGACATAATAAATATTAACAACATGTTTTAATTCGTATTGCTGCATTAACGAGTACATTTTCTCCTGGAAAAACATTTCATTTCTCTCCTTCCATAAAATCCAAAAGCTGATTGCAAAGACTCTATGCCAATCTACCATCTTAGCAAATTATTTCAGATTGGATCCAATCCAAAGATTTTGAGGTATGAAAGATTGAGGTACATGATTTGGATCCATTGCTCTCCAAACCTCCTGGCTAAATTTATAGTCTCGTAAACATGTTTTGTCATCCTCACCGCATCTTTGACACCTCGAATCGTTTATCATATGCCTTAAGCACCTTGAATGATTGTTCATTAGCTGGTCATGTTTAAGGCACTATAAGAAACATTTGACTCTCCATGGAAAATTATTTTGTCATACACAGTCACACTGAAAGTGCAATATTTAACGTGAAAAATTCCCATCAAGACGAGAAGAGAAAAATCAGAGGACAATATCGGCCAACAAACACTATATAATCAAGATTATAACTCACACCGTCCATATTTAATCACCCCTAAATCTGGATAGCTTTCCCACACACACGAGAATAAAGACAGAGAAGAATAGATTTACACCCAGTGTGTACAAAATATTTTACTTATCTTTTTCTCCTCACGACACCTCTGTCATTGTAGGGGATCAGACACACGGTTGTGTCCTTTCCTATTTCCGCTGTGACCGTTGACTGGTCCGCCTCTTCTCCTGATGAGGTCTCCTACCTCACCTACCAACCTAAAGCTCTCTCCGTCTGAGAGAGAAGATGTTCATCCTTCACTGAACAGACTGACTGTTATCGTAGTTGCTACCGAAAACACTAACGTAGTGC
The DNA here is from genome assembly GCA_963693085.1 of Alisma plantago-aquatica. Lineage (NCBI taxonomy): Eukaryota > Viridiplantae > Streptophyta > Magnoliopsida > Alismatales > Alismataceae > Alisma > Alisma plantago-aquatica. Next base: position 718,621,249 of record OY856411.1, on the reverse strand, counting down.
CACCAACTGATGTGTGTCCTCCACTGACCAGATACGCCGCCGTTGTTGATGCACCACCAATGTATCACCACCTGTTATCTGTTACTTCACTTCAATGCAAAGTTGTTGACCCTCTCTTACTAAAAGAGAACACCACCAGGTATTTTTATTTTCTAGATCTTCTACCACAGAAGGCACCAACAACAAACAACTGATGGGATGATCTCAATGTCCTTCCCAAAGACCTCTATTTATAGGCATCCATGACATGTGGTAGCAATTAGGAATCCCCTTTCAATTCACAGTCCAATTTCTAACCTAATTCCAATGTTGCAAATAGATAGCCATCTTCTCTCCTATTGAATTTAACTCGTACTACGATTTGAAACACAACCCAACTCCTACTCAAACCCAAATCCAATTAGGACATGGGCTAGAACAATCTTATTACAACAATCTCCCCCTCCGGCCCATAAGGGAGATGTTATCTTCAACAATCATCCAGAGTATCTTCTGGATTCCATCACCACCTTTAATGGATTCTGATAGGTGGTCTTTTTCCTCAAGCATGTCAGCATCATGTCATGTTCATCCCTTTTCTTAAAGTACCACCCTGACTTCACTTTGTTCCCAAACAACTAAGAATAAGTATCTTGACAGCACCACTTCTCTCTACATGCCCACACTTGGAACTTTCTTTGCTCCCGTTGACCAGTCTGTCGAGCCATCCTAGATGAAAAATATGTTTCTGACCTTCTGTAGTAAGACTCAGAAACCTTCCTTTGATGCTCCTCCTGTCGATGTAACCCCACATCAAGAGCTTGATCATCCATTCTGCATGCATCAACTACATGTCCATTGCATTGTCCTTCTTCCTCATATGTACACTCTTTAGAAGAAGTATTTGGAGCGACCTTCTCTAATTGGAAGCCTTCCTGATGCTTGTAGAAACTTACTTTTCTACCTTTTCTAACATCATTGAGAGAATCCTGCAGGTCAGACCTGCGGCTATCTATAGGAGTATTTCCAAGTCCTCCTCATCTCCTTTGAACTGGCATTGGCTTCTTGACATCCTAAATTTTCTCTTTGTGCACTCTCAATATGGTTTTATATAGATTGTAGCACAGTTTGCCTCGAACTATCACCAAAAACCCTTTTGTTACCTTGCACATGCCACCACCAAACTTGAGATCATATCCACTCGTATCCAACAAGGAACCAGAAAGTACACTAAGTCTCAAGTATGGAATATGACGAACATCCTTGAGCATGATAGTACACCCAACATCTATTTTGATGCATACGTCACCAATCCTGGTGATCTTTGAGTAGCTAACATTCCCATCCTCACATTGCCAAAGTTCCCTTCTATATTTCGTGAAGAACTTCCTATGAGTTACAACATGACACGTCGATCCTATGCCTACTGCCCACTCAACACCATCCTCTGTCTTCAATTCCTGCTCTTAGACTATCAATATTAGATCTTTCACAATGGCAGTTGTATTGCTCTGGTCATCATCCTCGTTTTCTTTGGCAAGTTCTTGTGACACCTTTGAGATCTTACAATCTTTCTTGATATGTCCAACTTTTTTGCAACAATAACATTCTTTACTCTTTGGCTTTGACTTCCTACGATTAGAACTGTGATTGTGACTGATTTATTCCTCTACCTTCAACGTATGGAGCTGAACCTAAAGAGTCATATTTTCCACATTCCCTTCTGTCGATGTCTTCACTCAAAATCAAATCCCAAATATTGTCAAGCTTCAACTTCATGCTTCTTGACGAACTGCTGACTGCTATCACCGTAGAAGACCAACTCTCGGGTAGAGGGGAAAGTAAGATAATGACTTTGACTTCATCATCAAATACTATCTCCACTGAGTTCAGATGAGTAATTATGATGTTTAACTCATTGATGTGATCTGTTATTGAGGCTCCTTCGGTTACCTTCAGGTTGAATAAATGATGGATCAAATATACATTGTTTGTAGCAGTTGGCTTCTCGTACATACTTGATAACGTCTTCAGAAGTCCCATTGTTGTCTTCTCGTTGGCAATTTTGAATGCAACATTATGTTCCAATGTCAAACTAACCACCCCAAGTGTCTGACAATCAAAGAGATTCCAATCCTCCTACTTCATCTGTTCAGGTTTAGTCCCCATCATAGGTTGATGTAATTTCTTCTGGTACAGATAATCTTCCATCTACATCTTCCTGAAGCCAAAATCTTTGTCATCAAACTTGTCAATGCGCACTTTTCCGTCTTCAGAATCCATTGTCACTTCCACTTCAACCTTCCAATCTTACTCTGATATCACTTGTTAGGAATTATAGTGGAAAAGTGACATGTTCTACAAGTCTGAAAGCGCAAGATTTAACATGGACAACTCTCCTCAAGATGAGAATAGAAAAACCACAGAGCAATATCGACCAACAAGTTGTATGTAATCAAGATTACAAATCACAACATCCAAATTTAATCACCCCTAAATCTGGATAGCTCCCCAACACACATGAGAACAAAGATAGAGAAGAATATAATTACACCCAGCGTGTACAAATATCCTACTTATCTTTTTCTCCTCACAACACCTCTGTTGTTGTAGGGGATCAGAGACACGGTTGTGTCTTTGCCTGTTGCCGCTACGACCATTGACCAGGCCACCTCTACTTCTGATGAGGTCTCCTAGCTCGCCTGCCAACCAAAAGCTCTCTCTGCCTAAAAGAGAAGATGCACGTCCTTTGCTAAACAGATGGATTGTTGTCTTAGTTACTGCCGCAACACCTACGTAGTGCCACCAACTGATGTGTGTTCTTCACTGACCGGATATGCCACCGTTGTTGATGCACCACCAATTTGTCGATGGATGTCAGTCACTACTTCACTTCAAGGCAAAGTCATTGACCCTATCTTACCAAAAGAGAGCACCCCACCAGTTGTTTTTTTTTCTGGCTCTTCTACCACAGAAGGTTCCAACAACAAACAACTGATAGGATGATCCCAATGGCCTTCCCCAAGACCTCTATTTATAGGCCACCATGACATGTAATAGCAATTAGGAATACCCTTCCAATTCATAGTCCAATTTCTAATCTAATTCCAATATTGCAAATAGAGAGTTATCTTCTCTCCTATTGGATTTAGCTCCTATTAGGATTGGAAACACAATCCAACTCCTACTCAAGGCCAAATACAATTAGGACATGGGCCAGAACAATCTTATTCCAACATTACCCTCCACAAGCTTCTGATAAGATGACTTAGTAGAGAAGATCACATTCTTCTGCATACTCTAGCAAAACTCGTCCTCCGCAAAAGAGACCTTAGGAGGTAGCAAACTAACAATATCGAAAACAATTCTTTCATCAAACCAATTCTTCAGGGGTTCTTCATACCAAACTTCATCCTCGTTCACAGTCGAGACAACATTCATGTCAGCCAACTCAGAATGTATGGTTTTCTTGAGCAATAGACCAGTTTGGGCCCTATTTAACCCAAGAATCCTCCCACATAGTGTCTATTATGTTTAATACTACTCTCTTAGTATAACAATTAACCATATATCTAATGATGAATGCATCTCAATAGATTTGACCCGTCTTCATGTATCCATTGATGTTCTTATATTTACATTCCATTAGTTTCCTCCAGTCAGTGTTCGTCAAAGTTTTGAAGTCTCAAGTAGCCTTCATGATTAACACCTCATTTACTGCCTTGCTGAATTGATACCCAAACCTCCCTTTTCCACTAGATTAAGTACTCTCTCCAAGTCACTAAGTTTGTTCTTGACCTTTCCCGACATCAACTTTTGAATTTTTTTATATGGCATACATGTGTAGATCAGATATACAGGAAGCTATAAGAGTACATCAGATAAAAATGTAACCCTAAGCGTAGAAAGCTTGAAGAGTTAAAAAATTTATACCTCCCTCACTGGCACGGGTACCCCCCCAAACTTTACTCCACACTCTGTCCCAGAGTGGTGAAGAAGGCAGGGTAAGGTAATGTTTAGCCAGTGAGGGTTAGCTCGCTGATGTGCTGCAATATGCTCCTAGGAAGTTGCAGGATGTCATTGGGAGGTTGTCTAGCGGGTTTGCTACGGCCAAAGAGAGGTTGAGCAGGAGTGTAAACCCTCAAAATTCACTTCTGGCCCACCTTTTCTCCAGATCTCCGTTGTGAACATGAACAAAAGGATTGATTATCGGTCCCAGTTCAGTCCCAGGAGTGTGTAGTCAGGGTGGGCCCTCTCCCTTAGGAGGACGGAACTGGAATGCCCCGAACTTGTTCGGAGGCCTTGGTCGCCGTACTCGTGCTGTCTTTGGAGATGGTCCTAAACCACCGCAGAGACAGGCTGATAACAAGGTGACCCTCCATTTGAGCTATCACATGAAGAAGAATCCATCCATTTCTTGTTTGTACCATTTCTGTCCGACAGTTGTTGCTGATCCCCGTGCTGTGCTTGCTGGCACGACCGGTGGTTTGCTCCGTACGAGCCATATATGTTATTCAGATTTAAAATTTATTTACACGTTAGGCAAGGAAAAATTGTTAAAACTTGCCTCCATAAAACCCCAGGTGTCGCTAATCAAAAGGGTAAGTCCAGGGTGATACGAGATCAGACGACACGAGGTTGCAGCACGATATGACTTGCCGCCCGGCACTGGCGTATCGGGCGACAAGGTCACATGAAACAAAAACCCGATAGTACGTCGTGAAAAGCATGTCGCCCGATATGGTGTATCGGGCAAGCACTGTCGGCCGACGTGTCGTGCATCAAACATGTCGGGTGATAGGAGAAAAATCCAACTAAGATCGTCAACCCGGCATATTGCGCTCGATACAAAATCTGCGTCGGGCGATAGGAAAACAACATGTCAACCGATGCCCCGCGCACGATACAAAACGGTGTCAGGCAAACGGTGTGTCGGGCTATACCTTTGCTCATAGGAGCCATCGCCCGATACCACAGTGAAGGCAACTGGCCGACACGGGAGCAAAAGGGCATACTACTGCATGCGTTACAGGTGGCTAAAATGAGTAAAGTGTGTCATCTCGACACGGTAAAACCTTCGTTCTTATTTATAGCCGGCTCGGCCGGGTGCGAAACGGACATCTCTGAGGCACGCGTCGGCCAACGGGTCAGGCGGTTCCCGAGACGATGGTCATATCAGTCTCATTAAGGGCATTTATTCCCATGCACGATAGGGTGCATGCCGCCCGGGAATGCCAACCGTCACGGTCGTTGCAATGCCCGAGAGACCAAAGCCCGGTACGGGCGGTCCTAATTTCTAACCAGTTGGTCGATACTATCATAATTTGCTGATGGAAGTTTTGTTAATTTCATGAGGTATGTTGCGGCCGATGTTATTACTAATTTGGCTAGAGTTAACTGGCCCGCTAAAGAGAGAGTTATTTTCATCCACCCATTGATTTTCCTATGTAGGATACTAACCATAGTTGTGTGATGTTGTTTAGAATTCCTCCCATGCATAATTGCCACACCCATATGACTCCTTGGGTTGTCTATCTCCATAATCCCAGTACTACTACAAACTTGTTTTCTAATTCAAAGTCGAGGTTCCCTTATAAAAGAAGATATTCCATTTCTCCTTAGAAGGTTTTTGACCTAACCTGAAGCACATTCAAATTTCTGCAAGCAGTCCATCATCACTTCCCCTTTTCTGATTCAAGCTTCAATAAAAAAAAATCATATGCAAAGCAAACATCACTAAAAGGAAATATTCTTCCTTGTGAAAACAACCAATTTCCGCATGTGTCTTCCATCTCAAGGGCAATACCTTGGCTCAATCTTTCTAAACACAAGAAAAAAATATAAGCTGAGAGTGGATTGCCTTGTTTGACACCTATGGTTGGTTTGAAGTTCTGTAACACCTCACCATCCCAATAAAATGGAAGAACTTTCAATAATAATAACCTACATAATAATAGATATTATGTTAGCAGGTATTGCATTGTGCTTTTAGGGTATCACTAATGAAATCCCAATTCATCCTATCATAAGTTTTAGATTGATCTAGCTTAATCCATACTATGTTTCCTTGATTTAGAAACCTCCATTGAATGAAAATGTTACATACAATTATGATTTGTTTCATATTAATTTCATAAACCCTAAAAGTCACATTTTTATTATTTTTGAATTAGGTTATCAAAATCTTTCTATATTTTAGGTTATGTTTTCTTGATCTCATAGCATATTATACTTTATTTACAGACTTATTGATTATTAGTTATGAATTTTAGAAATATTAAATAGTTAAAAATATCTTTAGAAAATCAAATATTTATTATATTCTATTTAGTGATAAAACCAATACCATTAGATAGAGAATAGAACACTATTTCTAAAACATATTTTCTTTTATTTTTTGAACTATAAATAATTTTCTATTAATTTCAGAAGCATCGATCAATCCAAAAATTCCATAAATCCATGTATATCATATTATCCATTTAAAACTCAAAGTGATTGGCCCAATCAATTTTTGCCAACTGGATCGAGGCTCCAACATGTCCAGTGCACAATTCAACATGGTGAAAAGACCATTTTACCCCTGAAAGAAAAACAAAGCAGAAAAGGGAAAAGGGAGTGGTAGACTAGGGAACCATTAGCAATCATCTTCTCACTACCAAAACACAACATAACGTGGTTAGAACACTTAGAACCTCATCGGTGAAGGAATCTTACTTGTGCACGACATAAGTGTACGTGGTAGACTGGCCAAAACCTCATCTGTGGATTCCACCATTGCCGGAGAAGCAGGTACCCAGTGTGCGAGGGAAAACAATACACAAATCAGAAGCATTGAAAGAGCCTCAACATCATGGCAAAGACAGGGTACTAAGAATTGTGGCAAGCCGATAAATTTGATTTGGAAACATAAAAAACCCAAAACTAGATATGTACAAGCAATATACATTAGAAAAGAGGGGAAAATAGATTACTTGCCTCGTGACCAATTGGTTGAGGAAAGAGTTGTGTGAGGATGAATGGAGAAGTTTTGACTCTTCTATATAGATTTTGAAGGTCAAAGTTGTCACCCGGGAACCAAAGTGACCATCGGGAGAGACAAAGTTCAGAGAAGATAGGTGTGGTTGATTGCGATAGCAAGAAGGATTTAGAATGTTAATGGGTCTCACGATTGTAGAGGGTCGTCTTTATGGGGCTCCGAAGGTCCATGCATGCAAGGGGATGAGATGAAAGAAGAAATAGGAAGGAAACATAGTAGGTGGGGAATTGGCTTGCACAAATAAGGTGGAGGCAAAAAAATCCTACAAAAATTGGGTCCAGCCTGTTGAGTGGAAATAAGGAACATTTTGGTGAAGAAATCTTATATAGAGAGTGATTATTGTGATAGAAAATCATGAGATAAGATCTCACCTAGAGAAGGAAAATGTGACAATTTCTGGTTACGTTCCTTTTTGAACCAAGGAATAGGACAACGTCAAAATCACAGGACCAAAATTTGACGGCTTAGGGAGAGATCGTAATCAGTTGAAAGTTTGGAAACCGTAAAAATATAGTAACAAACTCAAAACTTTGAAATGTCCATGTTATAGGTGTATAGCCGAGTAACCATAGAAAACAATTAAATTGATTAAATATTTTGAGTATTAAGATTTAAAACACATATTTTCTTATTAATTTATTTGAGGGCTCAAACAAGGTGCAAATATTTCCAAAATTGATTCCTAGACCAATTAAAACAAGAAGAATATGATTTTTCCATTAATTTTCCCTTTTGATATTGATTTTTATTTTATTTAATATTTTTTACTTTAAATTATATTCTCTCTCCTAAATAAAAGTAGGAAGATAAGATAGTTCAATTGATGAGAAAATTTACACATAAACTAATTTTGGTATGCATAATTTAGATATTGGATTGATTTCCATTTATGCAATTATTAACCATATTATTTAATACTTTAAAGTAAAACTCATATTTTTTTCCTAAATAGAATTAGATACCTAGGAATGTTCAAATAATATAAAACTTGGAACCCAAGCTAATTGGGATAAAGGAACATGATTTTTATATTAGATTTGGGATTTGAGATTCAGTTTCATGAGTTATTATGCTATTAGGATTTTTGGTTCATTATCATTAATATTTATCAAAAGATGAATGTGGTTGAAATGTGTATGCTGAGATGGATGTGTGGGAAGACTAGAAAATATCACTTGAGAAATGACTATATCAAGAATAAAGTGGGGGTGGCTAGCATTGAGTACAAGTTGTGTGAGGGCCGACTCAGATGGTACGTGTAAGGATTGAGACCCAGAGGGGATCCACTTCCAACTAAAATTTGAGAAATATAAACATCCATTCCAAACACACTCAAAAAGTGTGATTGAATAGGTGTAAAATTTTCAAATCTTAAATGACGATATACAAAAGACCAAAGTAAAGAAGCAGAATAAAAGTTTAATCAATTTTTACAAAAATAAGTCATCTTCTCCCATATAGGGTTTTCATGGATATTATTACATCATAAGGATCTGGTAGAGGGAAATCTAAAACATAAAAAGGTTGTCTCCAAGCATCAACTCCTTATGTTAGGTCCATGTTGAATGCTATGTTCTCTTCCACCTAAACCTGGGGTTAGAAGCATACCCCTGCAAGAAGAGAAATAGTAGAAGACATCAACAAAAAGATGGTATGTGCATACTAAAATAGAATTGAACAATATATGGAATAAAAGGACATCAAGTAAAGAATGCTTCCCATAGAAGATAAAAGAACTACCCAAGTGGGTATCAAGAGAAATGATTTGCAATAACAAAAGAGATACTCGCCACTTATGAAATAATATAGTTATGCCGCACAAGCACATGTAAAGAATTTGGGCACACAACCCTTCAATAATAACATAATCATGCATGCATGTGAGATAAGTGTAGTACTAGAACAATATAAAGACAATGGCGTCAAAGCCTCACAAACATAAAACCTAATAGAAAATATGTCAGACTCCCAATATATAAAGGTGGGTCAAGCCTCACAAACTTGAAATCCGGGTATGGGGCACATGACCTCCATCCCATAAACATAATAAGGACACATAACCCAAAAACCAATGTACCTACACTACTCTAGGGCTACTGAATCACTTAACATGCTTAATGTAGAGCCAAGTAAAAAGTATGGTCAGAATAAATAAGATTTGCCACCATGTAAATGACAATATAAGCAACCACTACAAAAGTGGGAAAAAAGAACATGTATCACCCAGTAAAGTTCCACCATGAATAAATATATAGGATTTAGTCCAAGAAAATTTCCATCGTAATAAATTGATTAGAAGATCAAAACTAAATAAGGTATTCCACAAGAAATATGTTTTTAAAAGAGAAAGAGAATATTGTGTAGGTTGATTGTCCATAGGACCAAGAGAAAGAAGAAAATAGGTTATTGCTCAAAAGGAATAGTAGGGGATGCAAACATACCTTAAACCAAAGTCATATAAATACTCTTCATCAATCTAATAATTTCCAACATCACTTTTGACAAATTTCAAATTATTCACATGTATTAGCGTTTTATAATGTGTAAAGAAACCTTTAATCTAGACCTTTTTGGAAAACCTCAGACTTAACTCCAAAAATCTCACCGATCGACTTATTAGTTTCTCTTGATCTAGAAAACATATTTTATGTTGATTTTAGAGTCTATATGAAAAAGTTACAATTTTATATATTTTAAGCATATTTTAAATTTCCCGAAAATCATCCTTCGAAAAACGTGAAAATCATAAGTTGGAACTATTTTTTCTAGGAATAGCTCATTTTTTATTTTAAAACATATTTATAATTTTTAGAGCTTCCAATAAAAAGATATGATTTTTATAATTATTTACTAATTTAGTTGTAAAATTAAATTGTAAGAAACCAATTTGCCCTTGAATAAAAAATCAAAACTTTGCGCTATGAAAGGATATAAATACACTATTTGTACTAGCATGACAAGCAATTAAAATAAAAGTAAAATCATGGTGATTTATAAGAATACCCATAACAAGAAAAAGAAAAAAAAGAATCCAACGGCAAAAAGGGGAAAACACAAGGGATCATCTCCTTCACCGCTACACACACCATGACTGGCTAGACAAGGAGAAGCTTGTCTAAGAGTTTGGGGGAAAACTTCGTTCATCACTCATTCATGAAACTAACTAGCCCATCATGATGAACAAGTGCTAAAGTTGTTTACTTGAGATTCAATTACACTCCAAAGAAGCAAGACATCGGGGAGAGGTTCCGCAAACTCAAACTAAGAACCATGTTTGGCGGTGGATGAAATGACGATGCAAGGTGAAATTCAAACTAGAGGAGAGTCTTTGGGTGTGTGTTTCATATGAGGGTAGGATCTTATTTATATGAATTTGAGTTTTAAAAGATGTGCGAGAAGTTGTTTCGAAAGATTTGAGGAAGAAGTTTATGCATTTCTAGAATTCTCGATTGTAGGTCTCGAGTAGGGGACGGATGCAAAATTCAATTTTCAATCTAATGTAACTCATTTTATGAAGTTTCATTGAGAAGCATGGGAGTTATGCATAAAATACCATACCTTAATTCGTGGTTACTATTCATGCAGACTGCGATGAATGTCATAAAATACAACTTTCCAACTTTGTTCTTTTAATGTACTTAATGTATAAAACTTTTTATAATTATTTGAGGATGCAAACGAAGTCTAAATAAATCCAAATTTGATAGGTTAGCTAATTTTGGGATGAGCAATCCAATTTTAGCATTATTCTATTTTTTTGAAGACTTTTACTATTTTATTCAATATTGTTAAATGTTATCATTTATTTTATCCCTTTAATGAGTTAGAGGCATCTAGAAACTTTCTAAAAATGTTAAACTTGGACTATAAGAAATATAAAAATGTGAGGAATGCTATTTTGTGATTAATTAAAAAAAATTCAATATATTATTTAATATTATTATTCTTTAAATTATAGTCTCTCTCCTAAATTAACTAAAATATTTAAGATTGTCCAAATTAGTTGAAAATTTACTTATAGGCTAATTTTGGCATGTAGATTTCGAATTTGAAATTTATTTTCTCTTTGGGAGTCTAATAATAATTTCTTTAATATATTTGACTCTTATTCTTATTTTCTTTCCCAATTAAAATAAAAATAGTTATTATTATACAAATAATGTGAAACTTCACCCTCAAGTAAATTAAAACATATGAAACACGAATTGGCTATTAATTTTATCTCTCAGAATTATTTAATTTATTATTTAATATTTTGGACTTTTACATACTTTCTCTCTCTTAATCTACACATGTATATTGCAGATTATCCAAATTACATGAAAATTCACCCAAAGGCTATTTTCAATGTGCATATTACTAATCTAAGATTATTTTTAACTTTTTGAGTCATTGAATAATTAATCTCATATTTTTAAAGAAGTCACCTTTTCTTTTCTAAATAAAATTTATATAATTATTATTATCCCAAATTTGTGAAACTTGGCTTTCAAGCCATATCATATCCAAAGAAAATGAATCTGAAGTTATTCTTATCCATTTATTATTCCTTTTATCAGTTTTAGCCCATTATTCATTATTACCACTATTTTTTATATTAATAGTTCAATATAACATTATCTTGTTTAGGGAGTTATTATTTATTTCTCTTTCTCATTTCTTGTTCCAAAAAATAATAGAAAATTCTATATCAATATTATTTTATCATTATTATTATCAATTTTCCAATTGTGTCCCATATCTACACATTACAACCAAAAGGATTATATATTATGTTTATCAATTATCTCATGTGACATATTTTATGTATCAATTATTGGTCTTATGATTAATATGAGGGAATTATGACATATTTGTTTTCATGTATATATGTTAGGGTGATTTATTCATGCATTACATATTATGGTTATCGTTAACTACCATTAGGTATATCCTCAACCTTGTTTGGCTAAGCCCAAAGAACTAAGGTCTCTAATTTCTTAACCTTGGAATAGGATAAGGTTCTAGATTTTGATATGTTACAACATACCACCCCTTAATGAGATTTCTTCCTCAAAATCTAAATATAAAGTATTTACCACCCCTTAAAAGATTCAACCTAACAAGTCAAACTAAATATCACCAAGGTACTATGGTCACTTTGCATCTTTTAATTGTGAATATTTTAGAGGTTTAAGTTTTCAATGTATCCAACAAAAAAGTCATAACCAACTAGGGTTGAACTTTAGGTCCTTGTGTCTCTAACCTAACAACCCTCAGGTTCACATAACAACCAAAGGTCAAAGAAGATATGTCAACTACACCTTTATATTATTCCACATATTCCTAGTCACCTCTTCATAGAAAAATCTATGGCTAAGATTCTATTTTAACTAATTCTATGTTTCTCTAACTAGGATTAATAAATATCTTCATTGTGAATTAGCTTAAGAAAACATTGAAAAAATCCAGAAAACATAATTTTTGTATATATAGTATTACAAGGGAAATAATTTGATGCAAAAGCTTTTGCGATAGAAAACTAAAATCAGGCCCCAAAATCAAATAGAGAACCAAGTCACAATATTTCCATAATATGATCTCCTTATCCTAGTAGTACCTCATCATCATCATCTAATTCCATCCTTAAGTCAAACCTTATAGCATCCATATATATATATATATATATATATATATATATATACATATATATATACATATATATATATATGTCAACATTAACTATATTGTGGGGTAATATCACCTAAAACCTCATCACATTAGGGTTTACGAATCATGATTCTAATGTTAAACTTATATCAACCTTTCATTATCTTAAGAATAACATAGATCAGTTCTAGGGTGAACATCTCACCTAGAGGAAAACTATGCAAGGTAAGGGTTCTAGTTATGGAGAAAATTTTGAAATAGTCAGATTCTGACTACCATAGGCTCTGATACCATGTTGTAAGGAGTGGGCCCCAGAGGGGATCTACTACCTACTAAAATTTGAGGAATAAAACATCCATTCCAAACACACTCAAAAGGCATGCTAGAATAGGTGTAAAATTTTCAAATATGAGATTATGGTATAAAAAACACCAAAGTAAAGCAGCGGAATAAAAGTTTCATGACTATTATTTATTTTTCACAAAAGTACATCATCTTCTCCCATAAAGGGTTTTCATGGATATTATTGCATCATAAGGATCTGGTAGAGGGAAATCTAAAACATAACAAGGTTGTCTCCAAGCATCAACTCCTTATGCTAGGTCCATGTTGAATGTCATGTTCTCCTTCACCTAAACCTGGGGTTATAAGCATACTCCAGTAAGAAGAGAAATAGTAGAAGACATCATCAAAAAGATGGTATGTGCATACTAAAATAGAATTGAACAATATATGGAATAAAAGGACATCAAGTAAAGAATGTTTTCCATAGAAGACAAAAGAACTACCCAAGTGGGTATCAAGAGAAATGATTTGCAATAATAAAAGAGATACTCACCATTTATGAAATAATAAAGTTATGCCACACAAGCACATACAAATAATTAGGGCACACAACCCTTCAATAATGATATCATCCTACATGCATGTGAGATAAGCATATCACTAGAACAATATAAAGACAGTGGCGTCCAATCCTCACAAACTTAAAATCTGATAGAAAATGACATATTGCCAGACTCCCAGTATATATAAAGGTGGTTCAAGCCTCACAAACTTAAAACTCGTGTATGGGGCACACGACCTCCATCCGGTAAGCATAATAAGGGCACATAACCCAAAAACCAATGTACTTACACTACTCTAGGGCTATTGAATCACATAACATGCTTAATGTGGAAGCAAGTAAAAAGTATGGTCAGAATAAATAAGATTTGTCACCACACAAATGACAATATAAGCAACCATCATAAAAGTGGGCAAAAAGATAATGTAGCACCAAGTAAAGTTCCACAATGAAACAATATATAGGATAGTGTCCAAGAGAATTCCCATCATAATAAATTGATCACAAGATCAAAAGCAAATAATGTATTCCACAATAAATATGTTTTCAAAAGAGAAAGAGAATATTGTGTAGGTGATTGTCCCTAGGACCAAGAGAAAGATGAAAATAGATTATTTCTTAAAAGTAATAATTGTGGATGCAAATATACCTTAAACTAGAGTCCTAGAAACACTCTTCACCAGTCTAGTTGTTTCCAAGATCACTTTTTCCTAATTACAAATTATTCACATATATTAGGATTTTATAATGTGTAAAGAAACCTTAAATCTAGGCCTTTTTGAAAAATCTCAGATTTAAATTTTGAAAATCTCGTCAATTTACTTATTAGGTTCTCTTGATCAAGAAAACATATTTATATGTTAATTTTGGAGTTTATATGATAAAGTTACAATTTTTATGAATTCTATGCATATATTTCATTTTCCAAAAATCATCTTTCAAAGAATATGGAAATCAGACATTGAAACCAGTTTTATTAGATAGACTCATTTTTCCAATTCTAAAACATATTTATTTATGATTTTTGGAGCTTCCAATAAAAAGATATGGTTTTTACAAGATTCACTTTATTTACTAATTTATTTGTGAAATTAAATTACAAATAAAAACCAATTTGCCAATGAATCAAAAATCAAAACTTTTTTTTATTGAAGCCATGGGGATTTCTATTCATCACACCCCCCTCTTGTGGGCATAATCTTTGCAAACATACATCTCCTACTTATATATGCAGGTGGGGTCCCATTTCAGCAAAAACCAACACACATCTCTGTTGGGTTTTGTGGAGAAAACATGTGCGGCGGAAGCAATAAAATCCACGCAACCTGAAACAGGATCTCATCGACAACAACGTATTTGCAAGGAGTGTTTGCGGGATATACCTTATCGCGGAGCAAGTCCGGCGATGTCCCGCTGCACGACGGTGTGCAACGACGCTGGCCTACATGGATGGAACTTCTCTCCCATTCGCTGTCGCAGATTGATCCGGCGACGCTCCTTTGTAGCAATGATGTACGCTGCTCGTAGTGCGTATAGGTGGTGGTCATTGACGTCCTCCGAATGCAGACGTCAAGGCGTCTGCGTCTCTACTTCGTCCACGTGGATGGACGGAACTCCAAGTCACGCTTTCCAAGCCGGCGGGAAGGAGTCGTGTCTCTGCGGCGGCGTGCTAGCGACACATTTCTCTCCTTTCTCTCCTAAGGACGATGACGGCTAGGGTTTACGTGCGTGAGTGTAAACTGAAAAGCCTCTATCTATCTTATATAGATATCGGTCGTCAATCCTCCTTTAAACAGGATACGAAGGGAAATAGGATTTTCTAAACCCATCGGTAAACAGAAACATTGTGTGAATTAAAACGCTCGTGGATTAATTAGAATATTTCGGAATTCATTAATTAACCAAATAATCACATTAATTGATTAATTAATATCTGACTCCATGCAATCGCTTGGGATGGCTTTATGTGCATATACGCCAACAAACTCCCACTTGCACTTAGAGCCAGTCACTCTAATATTATTCTAATCGATTACATAAACATTTTAGTAATCAATGTGATTCGAAGCAATTCCAATCAAATCCGCAATTATACTCCTATTCCAACACATCCTATGTGTGTGACCTGGTAGGCTCCAAATTACATTGGCAGTGATATCCATAATCATATTATGATTTCACAAGCAATGATTGGTATCTAGCAAGACTTCATTGCCACCCAAGTAATTGGAGAAGTTGGAGAACAACTTAACCTATCATTCATGACTGGTGTTACAGTGATTGTATAGTTCCCTTGTCGCTGATATTCTGATTGAACTTGAGTCATGGAATTGTTATCCTCTTCAATGTTCAATCCATGTTCCTTGAACTAGAGCAGACTGTCTGAGATATATGTAAGAGTAATATCACATATTGACTCACATCAGCATGGCCATGCATTTCTCAGTCTCACTTATCAAGTGGCCGGAATATCAAACTCCCGTAGGAAGGACAAATTCCATCTACATCACTCACAGTCATCCCCATGTGTCACAGTGCACCCAAGCACCATCTTTATGGCAATCCTTATTCAGGACCACGGTGGATGATGTCAAAACACACCGAATGACATGTGATAAGTGTAGTGACTTCAGGTCTAAGAACTACAATCACCACCATCATTATGAGATGTGACTCTAACTACCAATCATGGTATCCATGTTTCACTCTCAAGGTGGGTCTATCCGATACACTGTTCTCTAACAAGTATCTATGTATTTGGTTTGATATCTCCATATCATGGATAATGAGATTCTTCCATCAACCAACATACATTCTAATCTTATGTGTTATTGATGTCTATGGATATTTCCACAATAACAACCGATTAGGGACAAAACAAGAATACATACTCTTAGCATACATATGATCTCACTGTTCAGGTCATCAACCCGAAGACCTATGTCATTGAGTATATTATTCTATAGACATCTATAAGTTTTATGGTCATCTCACAATATAAAACACAAACATATAGATTGGAAACTTGCCTTTATTGATATGATCAATGTAGTATTACAAATCGTTTACATAGTATCCCATTACAATCATAGAATGATAGTCTCTATGGGCATACATACCAACAGATTCCCACTTGCACTTATACCCAATCACTCATGAATCTCAATCCAAGTGATCGAACATGTCCGTCATGTTTCTGCTGTGAAAGTGCTTTTGTGAGTGGGTCAGCCACATTGCTTTCTGTAGGTACTCTGCAAATCTTCACATCTCCTCGTTGTACGATCTCTCGTATGAGATGGAACCGCCGTAGAATATGTTTGGAACGTTGGTGTGATCTTGGTTCTTTAGCCTGTACAATTGCTCCATTGTTGTCGCAAAACAACTCAATTGCATCACCAGCTCTTGGAACCACTCCAAGTTGAGAAATGAACTTCTTGATCCACACAGCTTCCTTCGCAGAATTAGATGCGGAAATATATTCGGCCTCTGTTGTAGAATCTGCAACCGTCTCTTGCTTGGAACTCTTCTATCTCACAGCTCCGTTGTTTAGGCAAAACACAAATACAGATTGCGATCTGTAGTCATCTTTGTCAGTTTGGAAGCTAGCATCGGTGTAACCCTTTACCACAAGCTCTTCCTCACCACCGTATACCAAGAATTGATCCTTATTCCTTCTCAAGTACTTTAGGATGTTCTTTACAGCTGTCCGGTGACATTCAACTGGATCTAACTGATACCGGCTCGTCATGATCAAAGCATACGACACATCAGGACGAGTATATAACATTGCATACATGATAGATCCAATTGTTGATGCATATGGAATCTTACTCATGCGTGCCCGTTCATCACATGAACTAGGACACTGGGCTTTAGAGATTGTAACCCCATGGGACATGGGCAAGTTACCTCTCTTAGAACCCTCCATGCTAAACCTCTTTAGCACCTTATCAATGTATGTGCTCTGGCTTAGGCCTAGAAGCCTTCTAGATCTATCTCTATAGATCTTGATCCCTAGTATATAGGATGTTTTGCCTAAATCCTTCATAGAGAAAGTCTTCCCTAGCCAACCTTTTACTGTCTGAAGAGTAGGGATGTCATTTCCCATCAATAGTATGTCATCTACATACAATATGAGAAATATGATTGTGCTCCCACTAACCCTTTTGTAAACACAAGGTTCATCTTCATTTTGACTAAAGCCAAACTTTTTGACTACTTCATCAAAACATAGATTCCAGCTCCGAGATGCTTGTTTCAATCAATAGATTGACCTTTGTAGCTTACAAACTTTATTGGCTTCCTTTGGATTGATAAAACCCTTAGGTTATGTCATGTACACATCCTCGAGTAAATTCCCATTAAGGAATGATGTTTTAACATCCATCTGCCAAATCTCATAGTCATGATAAGCTGCAATGGCAAGCACGATCCTGATGGATTTAACCATGGCAACTGGTGGGAAGGTCTCGTCATAATCAACACCTTGAATTTGACAGAATCCTTTCGCAACCAATCTACCTTTATAGGTTTGAACATTTCCATCCATGTCAGTCTTCTTCTTAAAGACCCACTTGCACCCTATGGGTCTTACCCCTTTGGATGGATCCACCAAGGTCCATACCTTGTTGGTGTACATGGATTCCATCTCAGATCTCATGGCTTCGAGCCATTTCTCATATTCTGGTTCCTTAGTAGTTTTTAGATAGGAAGTTGGCTCATCTGTTATGCCCAATTCATCACTATTTTGAGACACGAGAAATCCAAATCTCTCAGGCTCAAGTCGTGTCCTACTAGACCTACGAGGTTCATGTGTTACATTTGGAACTTGAAATTCCACAACAACTTGTGAGTCTTCATGTTCCTTATGTACCTCCTCAGGTTCTCTTCTTTCTTGTTGGTCTCGAACTTCTTCGAGCTCAACATTCCTCCCACTAATTCCTTTGGAAATAAATTCCTTTTCAAGAAATACAGCAGTCCTAGCAACAAACACTTTGTTGTCAGTTGGTGTGTAGAAGTAGTATCCCCAAGTTTCCTTGGGGTATCCAACAAAATAGCATTTTTACGATTTGGGTCCAAGCTTTTCAGGAATTTTTTTCCTAACATAAGCTTCACATCCCCAAATATTTAACATAGACAAATTGGGACGATTCCCATTCCATATGTCATATGGTGTCTTTTGAACCGATTTGGAAGGTTCACGGTTAAGTGTAAACGCTGCAGTTTCAAGAGCATATCCCCAGAACGATATTGGAAGTTCGGCTGAACTCATCATTGATCGTACCATGTCTAATAATGTACAATTCCTTCTTTCTGATACACCATTATGTTGTGGTGTACCAGGTGGAGTCCATTGTGATACAATACCACAGTCTCTCAGAAGGTCCTCAAACTCTTGGCTTAAGTATTCACCACCTCGATCTGAACGGAGTGCTTTAATACTCTTACCAAGTTGCTTCTCTACTTCATTCATGAAAGTCTTGAACATTTCAAGAGTTTCTGACTTGTGTTTCATAAGATATACATAGCCATATCTACTGAGGTCATCAGTGAAGGTCATGAAGTATTGATAGCCTCCTCTAGCATTTGATCTAAAAGGTCCACATACATCAGTATGTATGAGCCCTAGCAGATCACTGGCTCTCTCACTGTGTCCAGTGAAAGGAGTCTTAGTCATCTTCCCTAATAAGCATGTCTCACATGTCTCTAATGATTCAAAATCAAAAGATTCTAGATAACCATCCTTATGGAGTCTAGATATGCGCTTCTCATTTATGTGCCCAAGACGACAATGCCATAAGAATGTTTTGTTTGAGTTGTCAAGTTTTAACCTTTTAGTATTTATGTTATATATGCTAGTCTCAAGTTCTAACAAGTAGATACCATAAGACATAGGGACATTGCCATAAAAGATCTCATCTTTAGATATAGAAATAATTCCATTCTTAATGTGAAATTCAAATCCACTCTTGTCCATACAAGATGCAGAAATAATATTTCTATTAATGGCAGATACATAATAGAAATTCTCTAATTCTATTACAAGGCCCGTAGGCAAAGATAAACTAATAACTCCAACTGCGGTGGCAGCAACTCTTGCTCCATTAGCAACCCGTAGCTCAACTTGGCCCTTTCGTAAAGGCTTACTTCTTATCAGATCCTGCATATTAGAACATATGTGAGATCCACATCCAGTATCCAGTACCCATGATGAAGAAGTATTTAAGTTTATCTCAATAACGTATATACCTAAACTGGAGATCTCTATCCCCTGCTTCTTCTTCCTCAGTTCCTCCAGGTAGAGAGGACAGTTTCTTTTCCAATGTCCAGGCTGGTGACAATGGTGAGAACTACCTTCTTTGGAGATCTCACCTTTAGCTTTGAGCGCGGATGACTTTGGCTTCTTCTCGGCTTTAGAACTTTTCTTAGCCTTGCCTTTGCCTTTTGACTTTCCCTTTGCCTTGCTGATCACCATCACAGACTTTGGCTTGTCTTTCTTCATCTGTGCTTCAGCTGTCCTCAACATGCACAACAATTCTGACAACGGCTTGTCAAAATTGTTCATGTTGTAGTTCATGACAAAATGATTATATGATTCAGGCAACGATTGTAGAATCACATCAGTGGCCAACTCTTGACCTAGGGGAAATCCCAGCTTGGATAGACTTTCCACATACCCAATCAAGGTGAGTATATGGGTGCCAACTGAGTCTCCCTCTTTCATCTTGCTTTTGAACAAAGCCTTTGAGACATCATATCTCTCCTGTCTTGCTTGATGTTGATACATGTTCTTGAGATGTGTTATCATCTCCATGACATTCATGTTCTCATGTTGCTCTTGCAACTCATAGTTCATTGAGCATAACATCAGGCACTTGACATCCACGACATCATCCAAGTGCTTCTTGTAAGCATCCTTTTCAGCCTTGGGCACATTTACGGCGGGCTCCTCTGGCTCTGGTGTTTCAAGGACATAGAGCTTACGCTCATGTGTGAGAACAATTCTTAGCGTCCTAAACCAGTTTTGAAAGTTGGTTCCGGTAAGTTTTTCCTTCTCAAGGACCGATCGCAACGAGAACGTGTGAGTGTTGTTTGCCATTTGATTACTACAAAAGAAAAATTTGCATTTAGTCCAAAACATTTTGACTTGTAAAGATTTGATAAATGAGATTAATTAGGCCTTTAATTAATTATGCTCCCACTATTTTATTCAAATTGATATCCCTCACTATCAACTCGAAAGATTGCAACGCACAACCTTCTAGTGAGCCAAGACCCAAAATAATTGGATCAATGCCCAGCCAACGTCGGTGTCAAAGACCAAATACTAAGGTAGGAAACTTTTGCCAATTGTATCATATGCAACTCTTGGATAGATGATCATGCACAACTCCTTGCCATGATGCATCTGTGTGCCTCTAGGTACTTGATCCTATCAAGGTTCCCCAGTTAAGTCCAACCCATAAGCCAACACGATGAGTGTGCACCCTGCGGAGGCAGACCCACACACCCACCATCACACTTCCACGAGATAGACAGTGTACCACGCGGAGGCATGCCCACACATAGTCGATCAAGCTTTTCATGTGTGTTGCTTTATGGAAGGCAACTAAAACTTATTATTATTAATTGAGGGGTTTTATTAATACATATACATATCCAAACACCACATACTTATAGTACGTATCATATACTACTATATCCACAACCACAAACGATAGACATGCAATCACAAATACAAATACATCGGTTATGACCATACTATTGTAATCCTTTGGAGCAACAAAGGATTACGGTCCACCTATGGTCTTATGCATCTCATTCAACACCTATGAATCAACCTGTAAGCATGTAATGATCAACATTACAATGAACAACTTCATGGATGCTTCGTGAGGTTGGAACTTCAAGTTGCTTCTTAGAATTGGATCTTATTGTTGCTTCTCCATGGACGCTCCTTGGAGTTGGATCTTCAGGTTGCTTCTTGGAATTAGATCTTCATGGTGCTTCTCCATGGACACTCATTGGAGTTGGATCTTCAGGTTGCTTCTTGGAATTAGATCTTCATGGTGCTTCTCCATGGACACTCCTTGGAGTTGGATCTTCAAGTGGCCTCCTTACATCAAGTTTACAAATACTAAAACTAATCCTATCTCTATTACATCATATGAGTACAAATATAAAAGGAAAGAATTAATTACACTTTGAAATAAGAGATGAGGCTCGGCATGCAAGCCGAATACTTTATACAAATGATCCATATGTAACCATTATACATCCATAGAATTCACAAACAAATATATCCACAAGATCGACATCCACATTCATTCACAACATTCACAAAAGGGAATACTAGGCCATAACCGTGCATGCACTCACCACATAAAACAAATTTTAAAGGCGACCTGTATGCTATCATAGGTATATCTACATATACATATATACATATTAAATTATAATACTTTTAATGCGGGGCATTCCCCATTAAATAATTTTTTGACTCCCACGTAGACAATGCGGGGTACACAGAGGCAGAGTCCCTGAAAGGTCTACAGAATTTTTACTTCCGTGCACTTAGGAAAATCAATATTTTCCATAGTTGACCCTGTCCAAAACGTCAAAAACAAAAGCCTGCGGCGTATGTGGAATTAGGTTTAGATTTGCACATTAGCAGGTTTAATTTGCATCGTATGCAACATAAAAACAGTATACAATAATTTGATCATATCGAAACGAATCCAAATACGCCATAGATCGACGTTGCTCTGATACCACTGTTGGGTTTTGTGGAGAAAACATACGCGGCGGGAAGCAATAAAATCCACGCAACCCGAAACAGGATCTCATCGACAACAACGTATTTGGAAGGAGTGTTTGTGGGATATACCTTATCGCAGAGCAAGTCCGGCGATGTCCCGCTGCACGACGGTGTGCAACGACGCTGGCCTACACGGACGGAACTTCTCTCCCATTCGCTGTCGCAGGTTGATCCGGCGACGCTCCTTTACGGCAATGATGTACGCCGCTCGTAGCGCGTACAGGTGGTGGTCATCGACGTCCTCCGAACGCAGGCGTCAAGGTGTCTGCGTCTCTACTTCGTCCACGCGGATGGATGGAACTCCGCATCGTGCTTCCCAAGCCGACGGGAAAGAGTTGTGTCTCTGCGGCGACGTGCTAGCGGCGCATTTCTCTTCTTTCTCTCCTAAGGACGATGACGGCTAGGGTTTATGTGTGTGAGTGTAAACTGAAAAGACTCTATCTATCTTATATAGATATCGGCCGTCAATCCTCCTTTAAACAGGATACGAAGGGAAATAGGGTTTCCTAAACCCATCGGTAAACAGAAACGTTGTGTTAATTAAAACGCTCGTGGATTAATTAGAATATTCCAGAATTTATTAATTAACCAAATGATCACATTAATTGATTAATTAATATCTGACTCCATGCAATCGTTTGGGATGGCTTTATGTGCATATATGCCAACAATCTCTACCATCAATCAAATACAAGAAAAGATTAGTCATACATAACAGACGTCAATAAGAAGATCTATCCTCCTCTCTCTCAAAAATCAAAACTTTATGATATGAAAGGGTATAAATGTACTATTTGTTCTGGAATGACAAGTGACAAAAATCAAATTTAAACATGGCAAACTATAAGAATACCCATTATAAAAAAAATTGAGGGGTAAAAGGGGGAAAACACAAGGGATCATCCCCTTCCCCGCTACACATGCCATGGTCGGCTGGGCAAGGAGAAGCTTGTCCAAGAGTTTGGGGAAAATTTTGATCATCACTCGCTTGTGAAACTAAATAGCCAATCATGATAAACAAATGTCAAAGTTATTTACCTGAGGTCCAATTATGGTTTGAATAAGCAAGACATCAGGGAGAGGTTTCGCAAACTCAAACTAAGAACTATGTTCGATAGTAGATGAATTGAAGATGTAAAGCAAAATTCAAAGCAGAGGAGAGTCTCATGGGTGTGTGTTTCATATGGGGGTAGGGTCATATATATATATATATATATATATATATATGAATTTGAGTTTCAAGAGGTGTGCGGGAAGTTGCTTTGGAAGACTCGAGGAATAAGTTTAGGCATTTTAGAATTCTCCATTATAGGTAGGGGTGAGTATTCAGTTAATTTGGTCGATTATGGTTAATTTGGGTCGGTTAAATGGATAATTTTTTGTTTGAGATTTTAATTGTTAGCCTAACCAAATTAGTATCAGTTAATTTGGTTATGGTTAATTAGTTAATGGTTAATTCCATCGGTTAATTTGGTTAACCAAATAACATTGTTGTAATAATATTGTATGCAGACACTGATAAAAAATTTAAACAATTATTATATGGTAACAATATTGTATATAAATATAGCACTACTGAATTCATAAAAAGATAATTAGTATATAAATGTGGAGGTTTTTTAAATAAAAGTATAATTATATATTTTTGGATTTTTAGTACCAGAGGTAGTGGGATTTCAAAAGGATCCAAAAAAGTTATGTATAGTAATGTTATGACTCTTAGATCTATAGATGTAGTATTTTGGAGGATTGGTTTTACATTCCAAAAGGGGCTGACGACACAGCTTGTTGCTGGTCTTCCTTCTACTTCATTTTCATAGCATTTCTAAATTATTTTTTATATATTTCAAAAAAGTATTACCAATTATGCAGGAATATATATGTGTAGGTTTAACTTTTTGAATAAATTTTTGAATATTCGATTAACCAAATAGAAAATATTTTTAACCAACAAATTAATCATTTAACCAATTAACCGAACTAAATTAACCAAATTGTCCAAAAAATAACCATTTGGAATTAACCATTTGGTTAATTGGTTATTAACCAAATTTTTCTCACCCCTAATTATAGGTCTCCAATAGGGGATGGATGCAAAATTAAATTTTCAATCTAATACAACTCATTTTGTGAAGTTTTATTGAGAAACAAAAAAGTTATGTCTAAAATACTAGCCCTTGGTCTGTGATTATGTGACGTCCCCGGATTTTGATTCTCCAAACCCTATTGGGAATGAGATGTCAGAATCCAAAAACATCATCCAATCATATCAAAAAGCGATGCGGAAGCATAATACGCATACATGAACATACAACCATAACATACTCAACATTCAACATGTATTTTTATACAAAATGGACTTATTACAACATGAATTACAATTACAGATTGAAAGATGATTTACAAGTCTAAGAACATGTATGCTAACTAGGATCTTCACAATAGGTACAACCTGAACAACTTGCTCACATCCTGTACTTTTCCTCCCATGCTATCTCTGAACCTAAAACATACGTGAAACAACAAATCAACACACAAGGTGTTGTGTACATGGGCAGAAAGATACATATATTTATGGCTTTCATAATTTTTGAAAAAGATTTGCAGAAGGAAAGAAAATCATAGAAAACACTTCTTTATTAAGCGAAATACGCCAATTTAAGTCATTTTCCTAGATGAATTTCATTATCAAGGTGGACTAGTACCAAAACATAAATATGAGCCCATCCCCGTGTACCAAGTACTCTAGGGAAACTCCCCGTACACCGTGTGCTCTAGGGAGGTGTACTAGCCAACATTAATCCATTCCCTCATAAGGGGGATAATGAACACCTTAAATAACTACAAAACATCTACTCATAATTTATGTTTTCAAGTGACAAAACAACGGGTACTACATAGCAATACTACATCCAATATTTGCAAATAGAAGAGGGCATACATACATATCATGATTGCAAGCAAGAAAACCATAGTCATATAATTAAATAAAAACCCACGTACCTGAGTTCAGAGATTTCTAATCCTATCCATGATCATCTAGATAAACTGGTCAGCACCTGATTAATAACAAAAATCATATACTAGCATTAGATTCTCATCATCTTAACCCTAGTTGTGTTCATTAGGGTTTGCTTATCTCATTATGTTATATACATTATTACTTGTCGTCTTATCTTAGATTTGTCATACTGATGTCATTTTCCAGATTACATCTCATTATCAAAGTTCATCGTCTGAACATTAGGTTCCAAATCCTTTTTGTGCACATATTAACCCTAGGTTACATCCTTAACCTAGATTAGGGTTTTATAACATGCATTAATATTCACCTTCCTATAACATAGATTCTTTTCATCATTATGATCTCATAATTAAAACTGAAGCTCCATATACTGATATGACCTTACCTTGTGAATTTCATCATTTATTGAGCAGGTATGCATTTAATACATTATCTTTAGTGTTATTAGCCCTAATTAGCCATATTAATCAAATTACATAATTTCGTGCATCAACATCATAATTATTGACATCATATGGATTCTAAACTTGATTATAGACTTACTGACATTTTATCATGATTTTAGGCCATTGTTTGATATTTATTACTCATGAAACGAGCATAATACACTTTACATGATATCACTGTTATTGATGCATCAAAAGCCTGATATTAACATTTTACCGTGTTCTACACATTTTTCTGAGAATTTTGGTACCTTGTTTGTATTTTTCTGATGAACATGCTAATTCCTATGAATTATGCAAGATCTAGGTATTTACCTTTTTCTGGCCAATCGTGTGATGCCACGTGGCCTCTAAGAGGCGCTTCTCTTCTTTGGTTGAGCCGGCTGGTTCTTTACAGATCCGCCTAGTTTGGTCTGGGATGGTTTTCTAGGCTTGGACCCGGTTCAAGGTTCTCCTCCTTCTCCGCGTCGCGCAGACTCTTTCTCGTGATCGAACCTCTGGAAACTACAGTCGGCTTCCGCCTGAGCGTGAGCGCCTCCGATCTCGGCTCCCTTCATCCTGATCTCGGACGCCATCATGGCTAGGTCTTCTCCATAGAGAGATCGGCCGCTCTTTCTTTCTCGCGACCTATGCATTCTCACGTTGCGTTCAGGTGTACTACAGATCCCAGTGCCAGCGTCGCTAGGGACTGCTCCGGCGAGCAGTTAGCCTTGGTTCTCATCTTTTCAACGGGTGATAAAACTTCCTGCGGGTCCGGCGTCCTCACCTTCGATGGCTCGACACAAACCTCTAGAGGTTACAGGGTTCGTCTTCTGCTCCAAAGATCTTCATCTACGAGCCACAGGTGGTGGCTGCCGGAGCTGGGGCTCACCATTCACAGCTGCTACTGCGGTGGTGAAAGGGGGTTCTCCTCCCTGTCTTGGTCTGCCTGATGTCGTCGTCCTCATCCCAATGGGGGTCTCAACACACATCCTCCTCCATGTGAGTATGTGCTAGCACCCCCAGAGCCGCCGCCTTCACTTCTGTTGCGTCGGCGTGGCTCGACAATGAGAAAACAGACCTCTGCAGGTCCAGATCTGGAAAGCGCTCGTGGGTTGGGTGCCTCCAATAGCTCCGGATTTCCTCCTGGAACCCGTTCTTCACCCTCAATCTTGCACGGAACCATGGCTAGCGAAGATAGGGAGAGTGGGGGGGCTGCGTCAAGTGAGAGTCTGTTATACGACCTATTTTGGCAGATCTAGCGTCCCTCTTACAGTCACAGGTTGAGGCAGTCAAAGCCCAACGCCACATATGGCCAATAATTCCGAAAGGTGTGGGGTTGAAGACGGAGCCTAATACATTAGATCATTCTCGAGTGAATCTGCGACATACTTGAGCAGGCTGCGACTGCATGATGGGACAATTATTGAGACCTCATTCCTAAGTTCAACTGTATTCCAAAAATCCACATTGTTAACTAAAATCTAAATCATCTTTTTGACTTCTAACTTCCATATCTCATAGAAGGAAACTTTAAATAATATGGAATTCTAAACCTAGGTTCAATACCACTAAATGGAGTTTCTAACCATTTTTGAGATCAAACAATCATTAGTAACATCTCAATTTAATTCCTCAAATGGTCTCATATAACTCTATAAACCTCATTAATCATCAAATATTGCTGTAACACGTTCACTCTCATTATCCCGATCATTATACATCCCAATATTCATAAGTCAACCATCTAAATTCATATATTCTCTAATTCATAGAAGAAGTCATGAGTACTCTAAAGTGGTACATATATAAAGATGTTGAACTCATGCTACACATCAATTATCATCTAAATCAACATCACAAGCCCGACTTATTTCATTTGATTCTATAATACTTCATACTCCATCACTATCTATTTTATTTTAGGTTTGTCTTCAAGAACTATATTAGGTATGAAAACCCTAAAATCCAGGGTCATCACATTCACTCCACCTTATATGGAATTTCATCCTCAAAATTCAACTAATCTCATCCTTAAGAGGCTATTTAGGAGTTCAACTTCATATACATCATCATTGCTTAGGTTCTAAGACCACCATAGTTATATGCACTCTAAGTTGTTAGCTTAGGGTCTAGAGATTCTTGGGTGTGTCCACCCTACCATATATATGTGGAAGCATCACTCAAAGTCTTAGCCATAACATGACATTATGATATCTTAGGATTACATCACCCCTAAGGATGCATGTTTTGTTCATACTTTTAAAGTTCAAGAGGAATTCGTTTATATGCCATGATATTCAGATCGTTCGAATCTAACATCATTAACATCTTTGCAATGATTTTAGGATTAGAGGAGACTTATCTTCATCCTTGATATTAGGTTTTTCATTTCTACATAAGAAGGGCTTACGCAACATGCTTGACCATTAGGGTTTCACCCACTGTGACGTCCCCGGATTTTGATTCTCCAAACCCTATTGGGAATGAGATGTCAGAATCCAAAAACATCATCCAATCATATCAAAAAGCGATGTGGAAGCATAATACGCATACATGAACATACAACCATAACATACTCAACATTCAACATGTATTTTTATACAAAATGGACTTATTACAACATGAATTACAATTACAGATTGAAAGATGATTTACAAGTCTAAGAACATGTATGCTAACTAGGATCTTCACAATAGGTACAACCTGAACAACTTGCTCACATCCTGTACTTTTCCTCCCATGCTATCTCTGAACCTAAAACATACGTGAAACAACAAATCAACACACAAGGTGTTGTGTACATGGGCAGAAAGATACATATATTTATGGCTTTCATAATTTTTGAAAAAATATTTGCAGAAGGAAATAAAATCATAGAAAACACTTCTTTATTAAGAGAAATACGCCAATTTAAGTCATTTTCCTAGATGAATTGCATTATCAAGGTGGACTAGTACCAAAACATAAATATGGGCCCATCCCCGTGTACCAAGTACTCTAGGGAAACTCCCCGTACACCGTGTGCTCTAGGGAGGTGTACTAGCCAACATTAATCCATTCCCTCGTAAGGGGGATAATGAACACCTTAAATAACTACAAAACATCTACTCATAATTTATGTTTTCAAGTGACAAAACAACGAGTACTACATAGCAATACTACATCCAATATTTGCAAATAGAAGAGGGCATACATACATATCATGATTGCAAGCAAGAAAACCATAGTCATATAATTAAATAAAAACCCACGTACCTGAGTTCAGAGATTTCTAATCCTATCCATGATCATCTAGATAAACTGGTCAGCACCTGATTAATAACAAAAATCATATACTAGCATTAGATTCTCATCATCTTAACCCTAGTTGTGTTCATTAGGGTTTGCTTATCTCATTATGTTATATACATTATTACTTGTCTTCTTATCTTAGATTTTTCATACTGATGTCATTTTCTAGATTACATATCATTATCAAAGTTCATCGTCTGAACATTAGGTTCCAAATCCTTTTTGTGCACATATTAACCCTAGGTTACATCCTTAACCTAGATTAGGGTTTTATAACATGCATTAAGATTCACCTTCCTATAACATAGATTCTCTTCATCATTATGATCTCATAATTAAAACTGAAGTTCCATATACTGATATGACCTTACCTTGTGAATTTCATCATTTATTGAGAAGGTATGCATTTAATACATTATCTTTAGTGTTATTAGCCCTAATTAGCCATATTAATCAAATTACATAATTTCGTGCATCAACATCATAATTATTGACATCATATGGATTCTAAACTTGATTATAGACTTACTGACATTTTATCATGATTTTAGGCCATTGTTTGATATTTATTACTCATGAAACGAGCATAATACACTTTACATGATATCACTATTATTGATGCATCAAAAGCCTGATATTAACATTTTACTGTGTTCTACACATTTTTCTGAGAATTTTGGTACCTTGTTTGTATTTTTCTGATGAACAGGCTAATTCCTATGAATTATGCAAGATCTAGGTATTTACCTTTTTCTGGCCAATCGTGTGATGCCACGTGGCCTCTAAGAGGCGCTTCTCTTCTTTGGTTGAGTCGGCTGGTTCTTTACAGATCCGCCTAGTTTGGTCTGGGATGGTTTTCTAGGCTTGGACCCGGTTCAAGGTTCTCCTCCTTCTCCGCGTCGCGCAGACTCTTTCTCGTGATCGAACCTCTGGAAACTGCTGTCGGCTTCCGCCTGAGCGTGAGCGCCTCCGATCTCGACTCCCTTCATCCTGGTCTCGGACGCCATCATGGCTAGGTCTTCTCCAGAGAGAGATCGGCCGCTCTCTCTTTCTCGCGACCTATGCGTTCTCACGTTGCGTTCAGGTGTACCACAGATCCCAGCGCCGGCGTCGCTAGGGACTGCTCCGGTGAGCAGTTAGCCTTGGTTCTCATCTTTTCAACGGGTGATGAAACTTCCTGCGGGTCCGGCGTCCTCACCTTCGATGGCTCCACACAAACCTCTAGAGGTTACAGGGTTCGTCTTTTGCTCCAAAGATCTTCATCTACGAGCCACAGGTGGTGGCTGCCGGAGCTGGGGCTCACCATTCACAGCTGCTACTGCGGTGGTGAAAGGGGGTTCTCCTCCCTGTCTTGGTCTGCCTGAGGTCATCGTCCTCATCCCAATGGGGGTCTCGGTGCACATCCTCCTCCATGTGAGTCTGTGCTAGCACCCCCAGAGCCGCCGCCTTCACTTCTTTTGCGTCGGCGTGGCTCGACAATGAGAAAACGGACCTCTGCAGGTCTAGATCTGGAGAGCGCTCGTGGGTTGGGTGCCTCCAATAGCTCCGGATTTCCCCCTGGAACCCGTCCTTCACCCTCAATCTTGCACAGAACTGTGGCTAGCGAAGATAGGGAGAGTGGGGGGTTGCGTCAAGTGAGAGTCTGTTATACGACCTATTTTGGCAGATCTAGCGTCCCTCTTACAGTCACAGGTTGAGGCAGTCAAAGCCCAACGCCACATATGGCCAACAATTCCGAAAGGTGTGGGGTTGAAGACGAAGCCTAATACATTAGATCATTCTCGAGTGAATCTACGGCATACTTGAGCAGGCTGCGACTGCATGATGGGACAATTATTGAGACCTCATTCCTAAGTTCAACTGTATTCCAAAAATCCACATTGTTAACTAAAATCTAAATCATCTTTTTGACTTCTAACTTCCATATCTCATAGAAGGAAACTTTAAATAATATGGAATTCTAAACCTAGGTTCAATACCACTAAATGGAGTTTCTAACCATTTTTGAGATCAAACAATCATTAGTAACATCTCAATTTAATTCCTCAAATGGTCTCATATAACTCTATAAACCTCATTAATCATCAAATATTGTTGTAACACGTTCACTCTCATTATCCCGATCATTATACATCCCAATATTCATAAGTCAACCATCTAAATTCATATATTCTCTAATTCATAGAAGAAGTCATGAGTACTCTAAAGTGGTACATATATAAAGATGTTGAACTCATGCTACACATCAATTATCATCTAAATCAACATCACAAGCCCGACTTATTTCATTTGATTCTATAATACTTCATACTCCATCACTATCTATTTTATTTTAGGTTTGTCTTCAAGAACTATATTAGGTATGAAAACCCTAAAATCCAGGGTCATCACAGATTACCTTTCTTGCGGGCTACGATGAAAGTCATTTAATACAAACTTTCCAACTTTATTCTTTTAATGCATTTAATGTACAAAACTTTCTATAATTATTTGAGGGTGCAAATATAATCTAAATAAATCTAAATTTGGTAACTTAGCTAATTTTGGGATGAGAAATCTGATTTTGATATTATTCTATTTTTAAGACTTCTAATATTTATTCAATATTTTTAAATATTAACACTTATTTTATCCTTTTAATTTGTTAGAGTCATCTAGAAGCTTTATAAAAATATGAAACTTGACCTATAAGCAATACTAAAAGTGAGGAACATGATTTTATGATTAACTAAACATTTTAACATATTATTTAATGTTTTTTCTTTAAAGTATATTCTCTCTCCTAAATTAACTAAAATATTTAAGATTGTTCAAATTAGATGAAAATTTATCTATAGACTAATTTTGGCATGTGTATTTCGAATTTGTGATTTATTTTCTATTTTGGAGTTATTTAGTAATTTACTTAATATATTTGATTCTTATTTTTATTTTCTTTCTTAGTTAAAATAAAAATAGTTATTATTATGCAAATGATGTGAAACTTTACCCTCAATCAAACTAAAACATAAGATACATGAATTGGCAATTAATTTATCTTTTGGTATTATTTCATTCATTATTTAATATTTTGGACTTCTACATACTTTCTCTCTCCTAATATACACATGTATATTTAATATTATCCAAATTAAATGAAAATTCATCAAAAGGTTATTTTTAATGTGTAGATTACCAAATTAAGATTATTTTCTACTTTTTGAGTCATTAAATGATTTATCTCATATTATAAAGGAAAATCTTCTTTTCTTTTCTAAATACAATTGATATAATTATTATCCCAAATTTGTGAAACTCGGCCTTCAAGCCATATCATATCCAAAGAAAATGAATCTGAAGTTATTCTTATCCAATTAGTCTTCCTTTTATCAATTTTAGCCCATTATTCATTGTTACCAACATTTTTCATATTAAATAATTCAATTTCGCATTATCTTGTTTAGGGAGTTATTATTTATTTCTTTTTCTCATTTCTTGTTCCAAAAAATCATAGAAAATTCTAGATCAATATCATTTTATCATAATCATTATCATTCTTCCGATTTTATCCCATATCTACACATTACAACCAAAATGATTATATATTATGTTTGTCATTTATCTCATGTGACATATTTTATGTATCCATTATTGGTCTTATGATGAATATGAGGGTATTATGTAATATTTGTTTTTTTGCATATATATTAGGGTGATTTATTCACGCATTACATATTATGATTACCATTAACTACCATTAGGTATATCCTCTACCTTGTTTGGCTAAGTCTAATGAACTAAGGTCTAATTTTTCAACCTTTGAATATGATTAGGTTCTAGATTTGGGTATGTTACAGTGCAGACATGTGCAACATAGACTGACTAATGAACCTATACAAAGCGATGCTATTGAGTTAAGCACAATAAATAGAAGAAGAGAAAGACCTGAATTAACATGGGATGAACTTATAAAGAGATATTTTGAATCTCTACATCTCAACCAGAATATGGCCCATGATAGAATTGAATGGAAATGAAGAATCCATGTAGTTGATCCCAACATAGTTGAGACTGAGTCTTAGATGATGATGATGATGATGATGATGATGATGATGATGATGATGATGATGATGATGATGATGATGATGATGATGATGATGATGATGATGATGATGATGATGATGATGATGATGATGATGATGA
This sequence comes from Alisma plantago-aquatica, assembly GCA_963693085.1. Taxonomy (NCBI): domain Eukaryota; kingdom Viridiplantae; phylum Streptophyta; class Magnoliopsida; order Alismatales; family Alismataceae; genus Alisma; species Alisma plantago-aquatica. The sequence continues at coordinate 718,587,991 of OY856411.1, read as the reverse complement.
TGATGATGATGATGATGATGATGATGATGATGATGATGATGATGATGATGATGACGACGACGACGACGACGATGATGATGATGGTGGTGGTGGTGATGATGATGATTATATCATTTGTACTTATAAAAGTATTATATCTTTATTATCAACATTCACTTAATAGATTCATATTATCTTTAATTCATTTCCAAAAGAGTTTACTTATATTATTATGCATGAAATTACATATTTTACTTGTTTGGCCTGTTTATTCCATTAATTCAATATTAATTTATATAATGGTACGTTATTCATATTCATGGACATGAAAACTAACGTTATTATTCATATTCATGGACATGAAAACTAACGTTATTATTCATATTCATGCATTAAGCACATTGTGACATTTAGTAAACATATCTTAGCCATTTTGTAAATATTAGTTATCAAAGGGATAATATGTGACAGATATCATGTTATGTAATGTTGATTATAGGTATTAAAGCCATGAAATGCATTATATTTGTTTTCAATCATATATATGTGTCAGAGTTATCATTTAGTTAACCATGTTACATGTATTAATTATATTCTTTAGTGTAGACAACACTTACTCAAGGTACAAATTCATCCTTGCTTGGTCCAGTCGAAGAAACCAAGCTTACTAACCTACTAGTCATGAAATAGGGTATGATTCTAGGTTTTGGTTTGTTACAATCATTGTTGTTGGGCTCCCAGTCCTCTGTCTGGATGGATATTCATCTCCTATAGATATTGCACAAATTGTATGGGGTTTTAGGCAGATGAAGTCTCCTCTTGTGTAAGGGAACCCAACTGATGTTGGTGATGTGAAACATCTTAAAGAAAAGTAGGAGATCATCTTTTGTGATGCATGCTATGGTACCAAGATTGTCAGCCTAAATTGTGATAATGGAATGACCTAATTGCTACTTTAACTTATGATGTAGCGATGAGGGAAATACACAATTTTGATGAATCCATGTCCTCTCTAGAAGGAGGAATAAAAGAGGGAATCACCTCCATGATGACGATTGAGATGGTGAATGTTTAGGGTTTGACTTGAAACTCCAAAGTAATTTCTCCCAGATCATCCTTGATTACTCTGTCAAAGGAGGATGCTTTCTTTTTTGTTGATTGGAGGTCATAAGGATCCTTCCCTGGGATGATTAGCATCTTTAAGGGACACATGTTGAGGCATGCATCATTGTTGACAAAGCAAGAGTATATCTTGAGGGTGTTCTATATTGCAATGATAAGTAGGGGCCTAATATCATTCCCACCTATTGGAATCTCATCATTGGAGAACGTGATCAAGTGTGGGGTCATGATCAACCCCATGATGGCTGCAAGATCTTATGGGCGTACATCTTTGGATAGGTAAGCCCCTTCTAGAATACTCATGACATCATCTTGATGTTCCTATAAGATTTGCATCACTTTAGCCAGTGATACTTCCCCCTTTGGTTTGTTGAGGAATTAGACAGTGTTTGAGTCTTTAGGATTGGTCTCTTTGCAAAGCTCAGGCATTGATGGTACTTTTTTTGTATCCATGGTCAGGATGGAGAATTTGTTGGACCCCTCTTCTATAATTCAGGTAGGGACTCCTACATAAGTAGTCATCTTCTCTTTGCCCTTGTCAACGGGCGGTGGTACCTCTTATGAGGCAGAGCATTGATCTCTTTTTGTTGTGATAGGTGAAGCCGTCGTGGATGATATCACAAGTGCAGGGTGACAATTTGGAGAAAATACCACTTTGGGGACCCAAACCTTCTGCACCTTTGTCTTTGAGCTCGCCATAGGTAGGTTGATCAGTTTTTCCTTCTGCTCCTGGAGGGGCCCTGGGATGATGATCGGTTGCACTTTCTACCCCTAACACGTGATTGGTGTGTTGGTTGACTTTTTTATGTTTATCAGAATCACTGGATTCTATTCCCAGAGTGAGGCAAAGATTTGGGTACTTTGAGACTAGTACTTGAGTTCTTGGTCTATTGGAAGAATGAGTCTTTCAGGTGATTCCTCCAGTGACGAGATCATATACACCGTGTTGGAGGATGATAATGCTTCTTCATAAGTGATTGTGTGAACTTCCCCAACATCTAAGAGATCTTGCAAGGTGTTCTTGAGCATGATGCAAGAATTAGTCTTGTGACCCTTTGCCCTATGGTAGTCGCAATAGGTGTTGGGGTTGTATCTATTTGGCAAGGGATTCGACGGTTCTCTTATGGATGGAAACTTGAAAAATTGTTTGATATCTAGTAGGATAGTGCTGAGAGAAGCTCCCAAGGGTGTGAACATCCTCTTTAATTTGTTAGTCTCTCTAGTGACAAAGAGGTGGTTGTTGGATTGACACAATATGTCAGATTACTCATTGTCATAAGACTTCTTGAGGTTGTCTTTTGAATGGGTGGCTCGAAAGGTGGTGGTGCATACCCATAGTAGTTGCTTCACTGTGATGCTTATTGTGGGGGCATGCATTGAGGTTGATAATTGGGTGGGATCACCTAAGCTTGTGGCAGCTGAGGTGTCTAGGCATGGACAACTTGGGATATTGGTGTTTGTGTCTAGGAGATTTGTATAGTTGGTGGTTGTCACTTTCCTATCCCAGAGGGGACAAGTACTGCTCCAACTATGGCATATAATGTTCTCTATATTTCCATTTGGACTTCGGGTTGGTTGTTGAAGAGGAAGGCCATGACTAAACACTGAGGCTTATGTTCTGATAGACCCCCCTCTTGATTGAATTTTTAATTGTACACCCACTTGTATGAGCTCTATAAAGATATTGTACCTTTATCAAAATAATAGGATAGTGAGAGATGGTGTAGAGATTTTGATCACCATGTCTAGAGCCTCCTTATCTGTAGGCTTGAATTTTAGTTGATAAAGATCCCTCCACCATTCTATGAACTCAAATAAGCTCTCATTTGTCTTTTGTTGCAATGCTTTCAAGTCCTCCTTGGTTGGGACTTGGTCTATATTCCAAGCATATTGATCGATGAACTTTTTGAGTGACGTCGGTCATATCTTGTTTGATGTACTAGGCGAATGCATGACCAATTAAGGTCCACACAAAACAAAATAAAAATACCTTTTCATCATTATGGATTTCAACCATATTGGAGCAATACTCTTTGACGTGGGCCATGGGATCCTCCTTTTCAGAGTGCTCATGGAATTTTGGCATATTGAAGTTTCTAGGAAGATTTATGTCTAGAAAGTGGCAGAATTCATTGAATGTATTCCCATTGTCCTCCTTCCCTTCTAGCAATTTGATCTTTTGCATGATCTCAAGCAATAGGGGATCTGTGGTAGCAGGTTCATGTGTCATATCTTCTTGATGTGTGGCCACCTCGAGTATAACTAGAGGTTTGATTATCATTAACAAATTCATGTATATTGGTGGTGGGAATCCATAACATCCCCCTATATAGGGATTTTACCAGGAGTGGGTAGTGGATACATGGAGTGCATGCTAGGGATAGTTCCTCAACCATTCGTATATTGCATTTGAACCTTTGCGCTGGTGTTGGCTTGTTCGACCACTTGCAGTTCTTCCTATGTGGTTGCAACTTCACTTTGTTTTTGCTTTCCTTTGACTTCTCCCTCAGGATTTAGGAAGTTCGTTACTTCCTCCTGAGGTATAAGGATTGACCCAATGTTCATGAATGGTGAGCTCTAATAAAGCCTTAGCTGGAATGCTTTTGGCTGAGGTGGATGGGAACCCCATATGTCATATGGGAAGAATGGAATGGATTACTCTACGAGTATAGCTCCTTGTCCAACAAAGCTTGGGTAGTTCCATCTTCCTTTATATGGTAAGCCTAGTGGAGGTAGAAAAGGCATGTTGGAGGGATGCTTGAAGGATGTCCTTCTTGAGCATCTATTACTCTAGGCACAATAGTGGATTCCTTGCTTTTCTCTACCTCTTCTGACTTGTCTTGGTTGTTGTGGATGGCCTCCCCTTTGAAAGTACCATTGATTGTCGGTATGTACTTCTTCTCCAAGCCATTCAAATATATCATTGCAAAGACCTAGTGAGGTACAAGCTCCTTACTAATCTCATGATGCCTTGAAATGAACTTTTGTGAGATTCAAAAGTAGGGTGTAACATCATGAGAAAATATTTTATGTTTTAGGATGGCTCCCTCTGCACATATTATGTTAAACAAGAAATTGAAAAGGCTTCCCCTCTGGCAAGGGAGGTGTATGTAAGAGATACTCCCAGATTTCTTGTGTTCTTCTCATGATCAAAGGCATCAGTGGTTTTTTCTTTTTCTTTTGTTATATATTTTTGTGGTTGTTCATATCCCTATATTGGGTTATATGAGGGAACCTATCTGTTATGACTGCTTCTATCCTTAATTACTAAACTAGCGTTTACTTAAATGATGACATACTTAATTATATTGATCATTTAAAAAACATCATTAATGATGGTATCTAAATTGTGATACTATAAACCTAATTAGAACTCCAAACATGCTTTCATTTTGAATAATTAGGATTTAAGAAGTATAAACCCTAGTCGACTGAAATTAGGGTTTTCACGCAACACACCCATGTTGGGGAGGAATGAGTGAGGTAAAAAAAGGACAATGAAAATGATAGTTGGAGGCTTGGGTAGCACGCTGTGTTAGTTCATTGGTGGAACAAGCATTCTAGGCCACACGGTCATTTTGTAAGAATTGAAGTGTTGGTCAATTTTCATACTCAAATCTGATGAAACCAACACATCATGATCGTTGCAAGCAGCATGGCCGTGTTGGGTCCATATTATCATGGTCATTCTAGGGGTATCCAGTGCATTTTTCTCTTATCTGGATGTTTTGTATATTGTCATATAGTTGTACGTTGTTTGAATTTTAAGTATTTATTGGTAGCTCAAAATGATATGAAATTTTTATTGGAGCTCATAAGCTCAATTATGGACAACATGTTAATTTTCATAATTTTTGGACCATGTGTAACCTATTTAGTAAGAAATTTATAGTAACATTTTTATAACATAAAAATTCTACTAAAAAAAAGAAAGTATAGTGAGAGGTGAATTTGTAAATTACCCAAGTACCTCAATTGCTCTATTCAATTACACAATAGTTTCAACGTAACTAAAAACTCTAGATTTTAGTATATTCTTATAACTAGTACAGTAACTTTATTCTCTTTTATATGATTGTATCCATTTCTAATATGATTTTATCATCTGAAATTCATCATAACAAGAAATAAGTCATTCCATATCATCTTGTGAAAGCTAGATTTGAAAGGCATATTAGGGTTTATAGTCACATACAAAGGAATTGAAGATTTTTGAGGATTTAATACAATTTCATGCAATCTACTATGTAATGAAAGTACCCAGTCTCCCCAAGGTGTGAAAACATCTTAAAACATAGCTACATCTGAAATTCTCAAACTCATATCAAAACCCTAGCAATTCACCTCTTTCTTCTTCCTTTCATCTTAGAAACCTTAAGAATGGATATTTTTGGAGAAAGAGTGAGAAAAGGGGGTGATTTGGTATTATTTCAAAACAAATTAGAGGAGGGGAAGAATCTTGACATGTGAGAGAACATTCACAATGAAAGACTATGCAAAGGAACTAAACTTACTTGATTTCATCATTTTCTAGATTGTGAAACCATAGATCAACAATTCCACCTTTTTCTCCTTTCAAACTCTAAGTATCCCTCTCTCTCCAAGATTTCATTTCTCTGGAATGAATCATGAATTATGAGAGCTCCTAGTGTGTTAGGTTGTCATTGAGAAGCCTTGTTTCAGATTTATTGTGACAAATAAGATTTTAGGAGTTTAAAAGAAACCTTGAATGTACTTCTCTAGTATATTTCTGTTTTAAGGAAGAGACCTCTTTAAGGGAGGGAGAATTGTTATGGCAGCTTTTGTGCTTAATTAGTAAGTTAGAGTTTATCTAAATGATTGCATGCTTAATTATATTGATCATTGATTAAACATCATTAATGATGATATCTCAATTGTCATACTATAAACCTAACAAGAACTCCAAGCGTTCTTTCATTTTGAATAATATGGGTTTGAGAAGTATAAACCCTAGTCGGTTGAAATTAGGATTTTCACCCAACATCCCATGTTGGGGAGGAATGAGCGAGGTAATCAAAGGAATATGAAAATGATAGTTGGAGGCTTGGGTAGCACGGTCGTGGTGGGTAGCACGACCATGTTAGGTCGTGGGTGGCAGACATCTAGACCACAAGACCATTTTAGAAGAATTGAAATGTTGTCCAATTTTTTACTCAAATCTAATGAAACCAATGCAGCACGACCATGGCAGGTAGCACATCCATGTTGGGCCATCTTGGAATGGTTGTGACATCTTGCACGCCTGTGCTGGGGGTATCCAGGGCATTTTTCTCTTAGCTGACTGTACTGTAGAGTGTTATATAGATAACAAAATTTTAAGTATCTATTGGTAGCTCAGAATAATACAAAATTTTTACTGGAGCTCATAAACTCAATTATAGATAACATGCTAATTTTTTTGGAGCATCTATAACCTATATAGTATATGATTTATAGTAACAGTTTTATAAAAGAAAATTCTGGTAAAATAAAAGAAAGTATAGTGAGATGTCGATTTGTAAATTATCCAAGCACCTCAATTGCTCTATTATGTGAAGAAACAAAGAGTTTGAAATAAAAAAAAGTTAGGAGCGATCATTGTATTATGTTAAGTCCTAAAATTATGTCTTAATCTTGTTATTATTAGTTATCATCAGATATGGGTGTAACAGTTTGGTATCACCGATCTAGCTTACCTCGACCTACGTGAGACCTCCAGTCGAGAAAAACATTTCATCCTCACATCTTTGGTCTCCTATGAGCACTCTATAGTGTCCAATATATCTTAATGTCTAATTCACTCTTTAATTCATAATTCAATCATCAAATCAACATTTCTTAATTTAACCTTATAAACAGTCCTTTTCTTAAATTATTAGTAATCTATATCATAAATTGAGCAATTGTGCAACATCACTTATCATATTGAAGAACACTAAATTGTTAACACTTGATTCACTAAGTACCCAATCCTTAGGGTTTCATTCACATATCACAAAACTCACATAAGGACGTTATGCATCACAATCTATCACGAATAAAGATTACATTCAACAATTCACATACAACCAACATATATATGAAACAATGGTATGAATTGAACTAGGGTGCCACACCATTCACTTAAATATTGTATATCAAGAATAACCTTGAATAAATGAATATATAATTATAAAAAAATCACATGATTTGAACTTCATGATGTCTATTTGTAAACTTCCAACTTTATATTCATATAGGGTTTCATCCTCTTTACTTACATATCAAGCAAACATTGTTAACATCACATGAAATCCGAGATAGTATCTTGCATATATGTACTAAGAATGCATATGAAATAATCATTCATAAACAAGGAGTTTCAAATAGGCAAAGTTCTTTATTCGATTAGACAACAATTCCAGACATAACTGAAAAACCCTAGATTTCGGTATATTCTTATAAATTCTGCAATAACTTCAGGAACTCTAATTTAGATGATTTTTAAGCATTTCTAATATGATTTTATCATAATAAATTAATCACAATAGGAAAATAATCCATTTCTAGATAATCTTTCGTAAGCTTAAACTGATAGGCAGATTTAGGGTTTGGAGGTGCATACAATTGAACTGAAGATATTGAGGATTTGATTCAATTTCATGCAATCTACTATCTAAAGGAAGTAACCAATCACACTAAGGTGTTAAAACACCCTAAATTTGTAGCCTCACATCTAAAATTCCCAAATTCATGTCAAACTCCTAGCAAATCACTGCTTTCTTCTTCCTTTCAACTCAAAAACCCTAGGACTAGAGAATTATAGAAAAAGAGTGAAAAAAGAGAGGGTATTGATATAATTTAGAATAAAATAAAAGTTGGGATGGAATCTTGACATGTGATCAGATTCACCATGAAATATTATGCAAATACTCTAAACTTACTTGATTTCATCATTTCTCGGACGGCGAAACCCTAGATCAACAATTCCACCACTTTCTCCTCTCAAACCCTAACTCTCCCTCTCTCTCTAGAATTTCATTTAATTGGAATGAATCACGAATTATGATATCTCCTAGTGTGTTATTTTGATCATATAGAGCAATTGAGGCGCTTGGTTCAATTGCAAATTGACCCTACTTATACTTTGTTTTATTTTAGCAGAATTTTCTTTCATAAAAATGTTATTCTAATTCATTTACTCAATAGATAATAGATCATTAAAAAATTATTAAAAATTAATATGATTCTTATAATTAATTTTCAGAGTTCTAGTAAAAAAATTCAAATTATTCTGAGCTACCATTAAATAAGTAAAAATCGTACACTACTATATTACAGTCAGAATGTTTAGTCGATTGAGTTTTCCCTGAGGAAACTCGAACGACCAATAGGTCCATCAAACATCCCAAAATTATGATATTATACAATATAACTTATGTTGGAGTTATCCATATTCATGATAAATTAGAGTTATATAGAAAATATGAAAAATCATTTACTATACTGCTATCCTAATCAAATTCCATATTCATGTACTATCAAAACCCTAATTTTTACCAACTAGGGTTAACATTTCTCAAACCCTAATTCTTCAAATTAAAGGCATGCTTAGATTTTCTTATTATAATTACAAAATCACAAATGAGCTAATATCACTGGTCATATTTAAGTGATGATTGATCTAACTAAGAATGTAGTCATCCAGGTAAACCCTAGTTTACCAATTAAGCTCAGATGTGGTCATAAAAATTCTTCCCCCCTTTAAAAGGTTTTGTACTCAAAACACAAAGATATAAAATAAGTTTCAAGGTTTCATCTAAACTTCTAAACATTTTATGATTCACTAAGTTCTTGTATTTCATATTTGAATAGTGTTTTTCAACATTGAGTCTTTTATTTCTCTTCTAATCACAACAAATTTGGACAAGGCTTCTCAATAACAATAATAGAATTTTCTATGTCACAATCAATAATAGGAAAGAGAAATAGAAATTTACCATTTTCAATCCTTTCATACTCTTGAGGTGTTACCTAGGATTGATAATCTGATCCAACTATCTCAATTCATACAGTTCAATCCATACTAAGTTTCATACCACATCAGAGTTAGTAAAGAGAGTTTACCTTGGTGTTTTGAATTTTCACTATTGTGCTACTCCAATAGAAAAGCACTCATAAGATGCAAGACTTCAATTTAACAACAAGTGTATAGTACTGAGCCGGATTACAAGTATCAATGACTAAAACCATAACACACTTTTCATTTAGTATATTGCTCGCACTTGTACAACTAAAATCATATGTAAAACAAATTTGCATCCCTTCATGTACCTTCAACAAATTATATTGTCAGAAGCAAATTCACATATTATTGAACATCACTTATTTTCTCTTATTCCTCTTCTTGTTCATTACTACTTGCTTCTTCTTACTTATCCTTCATATTTTTTATCCTATAGATTAAGCATCTTTAAGATTAAAATATTTGAGGTAAGAATGGATTATCCATCATTCTTGCTATCACTGTAAGAACTTATTTCTGATTTCATTTTGCTCATACACTTATGGTTTTATTCAAGTCATGCTCCTTTCATTTTAAATCTACTTCTTATCTTCCATTCATAATCATTTCCATATTGTTTATCTATCTTTCTCATTGCAACCTTTATACCAGGGATTACTATAACTGCTATCTTCTTCTCATAATGTTGATCCCATGATTTAATTTTATAGAGGTGCTAGTGCTCAAGATCAAATCACTAGTGATGTCCCTTGAACTACCACAATCTTAGACATTCTAGGGTTTGATCCTTATTAATAACATGATGTTATTTTGACATGATTTTACTCCCTCAATTTGAAATAAAAACTTCACTACTATATAATGGGGATTCAGTGTTGGTTATTTTAGGCATTCAACATCAGTTTGAAACTGATGACCAAGTGGATGGTGCTAAAACTGAATCATTCTTCTTGGCTAAAACAACTGCTAACAAAACTTTTCATCGTCAATTATTTGATACATTGGAACCAATGACCTAAGTCATGGTGAGCGTTCCTTTGACATTTCCCTATTGGTTGTTTAATGAAAAATATATGATGCCGAATAATCAATCTATGAAAATTTTAGGTAAATCACGTCGATTTTTTGTAAATAACTGAGGTAGAATTCTTATGTAGTCGAATATTTACAAATAATCGATAAGAAATGTATATATTTTTTGTATAGCAGGTCTACAGACCTTTTGTCCAATCTACTAGCCTATATGGAGAATGTTGTTCTTCAAAACTAAAAGTTCTCAAGAATAGTAGGCTCTCTGCAAGCATCATAGCTTAACAACAAGCCATCAAACCTGAAAGAAAAAGATATTATACAAAGTAGGCACAAACATGCCACATTCTATTATTTCATTTTCACTTCAAATGCACAAATAAATACATGAACAAATAGCTCAATTATTTCATCTCTCAACTATATTTCAATTTCATACATTATATATGCACAAATATACATCATTCTCTTATTCATGCCTTCACATTCAAATTCAAACACGCATATGCATGCACACATTCAATTCACACTCACAAATACATACCAACATCAGTTGCCATCTCAGATTTTAAGTCACAACATTATCATGAATTATATAACAAATGCATATCAACATTCAACTCACACTCACAAATACATATCAAAAATCTAACATCAAAGATCGAACTAAAAAAAATTACCAATCAATCATCAAATTTCTCATTCAAGTCCACATTTCCTATGAAGAAATATGTCAACCATTCACATAGGTCATTCAGCTGCTCCAACGAGTAGGGTTCAATATTTAGAAAAAAAATACAAAGAGAATGAGACTTTTAATTAGATTTGATTATTTGTATTATCAAATGAGACTACTTCATTAATATGATACAAGACTAATAACTTGCATTCTATATACATTTGATCTATTCCATGTGAGTGACAATCGTCTGCATGTACAACATCATGTATTATGCGCATGCCCAACCATTTTCTTGGATAGGGCCATGTAGATTTACAACTACGTTAATAAATGTAAATTAAGAAAAGTTGTTCGTGTTATATGCAATTGGAATGATAAGACTATATACATCAACACTCTTCCAAGTTACTAATTTCTTTTTCTTATCTACTTTCCCTTTGACGGCACGGAACACTTTCACACCTTTATAAGTTAAATTAACATATATGTTGCATTATGAAACTATCATATGATGCAAATATAACAAATATGTTGGGCACCAAAATACTATACTTAAGCATGAACTACCAATTCCATCTGGTGTCCCTCATTTGGTGGCAGTTTTCACCCGAAGGATCAAAGAAATACACAGTCCAAGTCTCAAGAACAAGCACTAACAACTGCCAATGTAAGACCCCTAACCTTGCTTTCTGGTTGATCTTTCTTGCTTAGCATAAGTATATGCTCAAAACCTTAATCAAACCTCATGATGTTCTTTGATAACAAGTCATGGGCTTATGTTTCAATTATGGTCCAGTTTGGATGTTGTTTGAGCTAGTTATACTTATTTGTGCTTGTTTTGGACCTAATTGTAATTTACTCGTGTTGAGGGTTTTTCTTAAAATTTGTCACATTCTTGTTGTGCCTCACATTTTTTTACATCATGTTGTAGAGATTGGTGCTTTGGGGAGCCTTTTTGTACCTTGGTTTGATGTGGTGACATCATGTGTTGAGGTTTTGGGTTTGCTTGGATGTCCAATGTAGATGGTTGACCTTAGTATGCATTGACCAATGATCACCTTATTTTCTGTGATTGCCAAGTTGTTCCTTTAGCCATGTTATCTACAGTCAATGATGTTTTGGAGTGATGACAGTGGTATTGGAAGTCAATGAGGCCATAACCTCTCTTCAGTCACCAAGGAGCCCTAGGGTTTGGTTCACAATTGTCACTATGTTTTGGATCTTGTTTGGTCACTGAAACCTATTCATTCGATGGTTTTATATGGAACAAGTGAGGCTTCTTATTTTTCTTGTTTTAACACTCTAAGATACATGAGTGGATGTGGTGCTTACATGGATGAGTTTTGGTGGACACTTGGCATATGTTTGCATGACACCTAACCTTTCTTCTCTCTCCCCAACCCTTGGCTATATAAACATCTCTCCTTGCATGCAACTAAACCCTTTGCACCCTTTCCTTCTCTCTTATTGCTTGGAGCTCGTCCCCTTGTGTTTGGTGGTGAAGGTGGAGCTCAAGTGGTCGATCCATCTTGCATGTTGGGTGATCGTTTGGTGATCCTTTGCTCTTGTCTTGATCTTGGCAAGTGATCTCCATCATGAACTTAATTTTTTGTTATCTACCCACTTCTTCTTTCTCTTCTTGGCCTAACCCATGGTTCTCCATGGTAGTGCTTGAGTTGAGGTTGAATAATCTCTTCTATACCTTCTTTTCTAGGATTTTTTCTTTCCTTCTTACCCTTTAGCCTAGGGTTTTGTTTCTCCTTGTAGGTGGAGCTAGCTTGACCGAAGATGGTCATAAATATAGGGTTTCTCTCTCTTTTCTTATAGCTTCCTTATTGTTGGAGTTTTCCTTCATCTTTGAGGTGAGTTATATAACTTTCTCCACTGTTATTGGCTACACTTACCTTGCATGCAAATAATCTACTCTTAAAACATTATTTCAAGTAGGACGATGATGATATCTATGATCTAGGGTTTATGTTCCATGGTGATCTTGAGTATATAATCCCTCTTGATTAAACCCTAATCTTGGTGCACTAAATATATCTTTGATGGTGAATTTTTGATGCATGCATGTGTGTTGGAATGTTGGTTTTCTCTCTCATAATCATGGTGGTTTGTTCTCTCTCAAGGTGATCGTTAGTTAGGGTTTTGGAGTTTTTTTCTCCTTATGCTTTACACCTTGATGATTTTTGGTCTCTTGATGATGATCAACCTACTTTGGTATATCCATATTGATGTTTACTGATCGCCAAGTTTGAATCCATGCTTTGATCGTGAAGGATTTCCTTCCTATTTGGTCGATGATATTAAATGCTTCTATTGGTCACCAAATTTGAACATGTTTGGTCATTGAACCTTGGACCTTAGTGGATGTCAATGCCATGGATTTTATGCGGTCGATGAGATTTCCCATGTTTCTCTTCGATCACTAAGACTTGATCCATGCGGTCGTTGATGCTTTGATTCTCTGTGGTTGATGAAATTGATGTTATACCTTTTCTTCGGTCATTGAAGTGCTTGGTAGTCATTGAGGATGGTTGGTCTCTTTGATTGATGAAGATGTGTGGTGTTTCTCTTTAGTCACCAAGAATGGTGTGACATATTTCTCAATGGTTGACGACACCACTTATTCTACATGACTGATGGTGTTTTTTGATGCATATGGTTATCATGCATTGTTGACTTGATCATGATGATAGTTGACCTAGTTTCTTCCAAGATTGCTGGATATGATATAATTAGGGTTTATTTCTCTTTGTTGTTATGAAAATGTATTCCAATTTGTAATGTTGGACTTAACCCTAATTCAAGTACATGGTGGTAATGCTTAGTTTGCTTGATTAATTATCATGATAATGGAATACTCACTCTCCCCTAAATCGCTATAATCCTAATTTGCTACTCATATGAGCATCATAGTTCTTATTGCAAGGTTATGCTGAACCGATATAATACATATGTGGTGGTGATAATGAGCCTTAATGAGGCATGGAGAGATGATGATGTTCTTGTAGGGAAATATGTGAATGGTCTTATGACCTTGGATAGGGTTGGTTACCCTGATTGAGGTGATATCCTCTAACAATGTGATAAAGTATTGGTATTCCATAATGATGTAATAATGGTGATGGACTATGGGTGGTAGTGAAATAGTACCATGTGGAGACGTGTTAAGCTTTATATTTTATATGTTTTTAATCTTCCGAAGTTGCAATCTACCCTTATTTTTGTAGAATCTTTCTAAGGTTTGTATGTAACTTGATTGATGTGGCCTCAAATAACCTGAATGAACTAAACTAATCAAGTGGAACCTTAATCATGTAATTTCATGTTCCATAGATCCATTCTAGTGTCAAAACTTGCTGGGTGGTGACATGAGTATTCCTAAGGGAAACTTGGAGTGCATATTGTTGAGTATGCAAGGTGCAAGTGACTGTATCTCCTTGACATCTTGATCCCGAGTGTATGGAGGATGGATACGGTCTTGCTTTGGTGTGGAAAGGTTGTGGTCATATCTTAGAGTTTTGTATATGTGATATTTTGAGGGGAACGATGGTAGTACCTCAGTGGAAGGGCTTCGTACCCTGGCGTCTTGTGTCGTGATCTATATACCAATGCAGACTAGGTGTTTTGCAGTTTGACTTTATATATCACTGTGGCGGGGTCATATTGACTGTGGGTGGGAGAGATATTAGGATTTTGGATTTGCTACAGGTCATGTCTGGCACTAATTTCAACTTAGTAGGGGTCAGTTAGAATTGAGTGGTATACCTCAATTTCTCAGGGCATCGATAAAAGATGTAATACAGCAGTGTAGTATATCTATTTAGGATTAAACACACTTCACATTTGATGTTAACTCTTTCCTTGTTTCTTATGTTGCTTGGTTGTTAAATATTTCAATAAGAGAAACTAATTGTTTAGTAGGTGATGTACTTACATGTTCTTCATATTCCTTCTAGTCATATGTTTCTATGCGTATCTGTTTCGTTTTTATTATGCCTAATCTATTTAGTTTGCATTATCTACCTAATTTGTTGAAATAGTTTAATATGTGGTAAATGCTTAACATGTGTAATCTAATTAAATTGTTAATTTAGTTGAATCTACTCATCCTATTTAATAATGATTTATATGTGATAACAATAATCATTGGTAGAGAGTTATATCTCTCGCTGGGACATGGGTATCATCTCGTGGGTCATCACATCTTTTTAGATGATCGTCAGTGGTGTGGGTAGGATCGTGGTGTTGAGGAAGAGCAGTTAGGAGAGTAGTAGCATTAGAAAGTTGGATAGTTGTAGTTGTTAGTTGTGAAGTAGAGTCCTAGTGTCATCCCTGTACTCTTTGGTCTGGGAAGGGATGGGTTTCGTAGATGTTGTATATTGACTCATGGTTTTGGTTGTATGCCTGTGGTTGTATAGTTGGCATGTATATGTGGAACAGATCTTTTGTGTACATATTGTGACTATGGCCATTGAACATATGTAAATACTTGATATAGTATGTGATATAATACAATTTTACGGACCTTTGTGTAATATGTTTCCACACATGTTGGTAATATGAGATCAATTTTAATTTACCTACTTATCCTAGTAATATGATGGCTTAGTTGTTGATCGTATGTTTTGTTTTGAGTAATCTCATTTGTGTGGTGTTGGGCATCACAGCCAATGCCTATTTCTGAGTGAACAGAAGGAAAATAAAATAAAAATTAAATCCCACAACAAATTGTATTTATATGTTAGACATATAAACAACAAGACAAAAACTTACCTAACATTAAATAGAGATAAGATCACATTCTTAGAAGAACCAAAAACATCCATCACAGTATTCACATATTCTTTGACTCCACTTGGATCTCTAAGTACATCGTTGTTCAATGATGGCATAACAAATCCCACATTTATGATTCCAAAGTCACGAGTCGTGTAATACAAATCACTTAAATATATATTATAACCAATATTGGGGTTATATTTTTTTTGGTCTCCCAAAGTGTGTTGCCCCTTTTTTTCATTTTTCAAGAGATTACAAGAAAGAGAAAGAGAAACAATCCTGCAACTATAGGGCAAAGGAAAATAAAAAAACCTTTACAAAAGATAGGCAAGAAAAGGGAAAGACCTATCTATACAACAAACTACACCAAAATATCAATATCTTTTTTAATTCTTCCCCAAATTTGAGCAGAAGAGCAATCAAAATTGACAAAAATTCCCTGGTTCCTCTCACTCCATAGAACATGGATAATCATATGCATAGTAGTCTTGGTTTTCCTATTAGTATAAGAAATCATGTCAGATATAGATCCAGGCACCACAAAGATGTAGATGTTGACCTAGAGGTTATACATTGTCCATATTTTGATAATGACTTAACGGTTCCATTCATATGTATCTAATATGTCTATTAAAGATTGATTTTAGATGTTAGGCACAAGAAAAGGATAAAAAATACAAAGCCCTAGATTGGCTCAAGTTCAAGTCAAAAGAGCTACAAGTGTGCATTTTTGGAAATCTATGTAAATGACCTTAGAACATTTTTGTAATCACTTGTAACGATGAATTGACTTGTAACTTAGTTGAGAAAATTGATTGAGACACTAAACACCAAGTTTTAATCACATTAGATGCACTTTAGAAAATTGACCACAAGTAGTCAATCGGTCGAGTTGCAAACTCGACCGATCCTCCTGGATCAAGTTTCTGGAGATAGCATCGGTCGAGTTGTGGTTTCACAAAACTTGACCGATCGAGAACCTGACCAAATTGATCTTCATTGGTCGGTCAAGTTTTTCCAGGACAAACTCGACCGATGATTTGAATATCGGCTTTGTCTTTTACTCTATCAGTCGAGTTACCTTTATTGAAACTCAACCAATTGCACTGTACGGAATTTGCAGAAAAAGTGATTGTGACTGTTGGTGTGTGTTTTGAGAAAAAATAGAGTCATTTCTTTGAGCAAAACATGGCTATTTTTGTATCTAAGTGTCCCACAACTTAAAGGGGCACCCTCAACTATAAATAGGACCTCTTGGAGTTCATTCTAAGGTTTCTCATTCACTACATTCTTGGTCCTAGCCTAATTGATAGTATTCTAACCCATTGAGCCCCTTTCTCTCTCTACCTTCAAGTCAAATTTGTGAGTATGAGTGAGATTGGTTCCTTTGTAAGAGAGTTGTTCCATGTATTGATGTAAAGCTCTCCTCCACCATCTTCCTACCCTCTTTCCTATTAAAGAAAAGGTTGAAGATCTTCTCCGAGTGAAGGAGAAGAGGTTGTTGTTCTTCAAGGTTGAAGAAGGCAAGGTGTTCCAGATCTCTGAGTGAAGGAGATAGTCAAGGCAAGCGCTCAAGAAAGATAGGTAATCCCTTAAAGGTTGAAGACTTGAATAAAGAGTGGGTAAGTCCATGTTGATGGCTAAAGACTCCATGATTCAAGTGGGTAAGCTCCTTCTATAGGTTGAAGATCTTTTCTTGAGGTACTAAGCCCTTGGATGTGTGGTTGTTGTGTCTTATAATCTTATGATGGAATATAAGAGTACCAAGATTGCAAATCCTAGAGATTAACCACCTCTAGGTAGTGGGCTGACATTCCTCCTAGTTAGGATGTGGAACCACTCTAAACCACATGCCCAAGTGCTTGCTCTTCCTTGTCTCTCATTCTTGTTGTGCTTTCTAGCTAAGACATCAAATTTGCTATTTGTTTAAGTTTTTGTACTTAATATAATTTGGTGGTCTAATCCTTTTTGTGAGAATTGTGAAGCTCTATTCACCCCCTCTTGAGCCCTTGATCCAACAGTAGCCCTCAAAATGAGCATAGCTCCAAATTTCTTTGGTAAAAACACAACTAACAAAAATGTGATGCAAGATCTATAGAGTTCACATCTTGATGCAAGATATAACCCTCTATTTTTCAAATGATTTTGAGTAAGTAGCTTATCAAGCATCAATGTCTAGGCCATGACCCTATATCTGATGGGAGCACCTGAATCCCATACCCACTTTGATCACAAAACATGGGGGTACTTCATGCGCACCATGTTCCAAAAATCCTTCAATTTAATAGGAGAGGCTTTGTCCAAGAACACAAATCTATTCGACCCAGGAGGATATATATGAATATCTTTAATACACCCAACAATCATGTTGTAGTGTCTTGATCTACTACAGATCAACAAAACATTCTCAAGGAGGCAGTCCATTCTGGCAAGCTTCCCTCTGCCTAATTTTAGAATATCCCTTTTATCTATAAAGTCATCAAGGAACTCACCATTAGGTAGCCAAGGATCTCTCCAAATGAGAGTGTACAAACCAGTAGAGACATAGACTCTACTTAGAATCATATTCCTAATCCTCAACAATTATCTCCACATCCAAGAAGCACATGCCATGTGAATTACTCTCCACACTGAGTTTCCTTTAGGTTATCTAGAGTGGATCCATTTCACCCACATGGAGTCCTTCTTGAGAGCTACGTGCCAAAGATTTTTAACAGCACAGGCTAACACAATATCATAAGTACATTTCACATTAAGACCATCTTCCTCCTTAATTTTACAAACATTCTTCCAGGAAACCATGTGAGTAGTGTTATCAAGAGAGGGACCCTCCAAATGAAGTTATGACATAGTGTGTCAATCTCTTTAGATACAACAACAGGAAGGGGAGAGGATGAAGTCCAATAAAGATGGATAGAGGAAAGAGTTGTCTTTATGAGCTCCAGTCTGCCTACATAAGATATGTGGTGAGATTTCCAACCTTCTAATTTACTTTTCAACCTATCAATAATAGGAGAACATAAGGCTCTTGAGAGTCTTCCCATAAACAAAGGAAGCCCTAAGTACTTCAAAGGGAGCCTGTCAATCTTGATCTTCAAATTAGACTTCATCACATGATATTCAGCAACACGATTACAAATGTCAATACTCTTCTGTAGACTAATATTCATCCCTGTAACACTACTAAAGTCATGGAGGACTTTATTTTCCCCCTCAATAGACTTGGGATCATCCTCAAACAAAACCACCACACCATCTGTGAAAATAGCATGAGAGATAGAAAAATCATGAGCACCCTTAATAGGAACCATCATATCTTGAGCAAGATTATAGTTTATGATACAAGTAACCCCTCCATTGCAATAACAAAGAGATATCAAGCAATTGGGTCTCCTTGCCTGATTTATCTCTTAGGATTGAAAGATTCTCTAGGAACTCCATTCATTAGCACTTGCATTCTTGTAGAATTGAGGATGGCATTGATCCACTGGATGAAACAACATGGGAAATTCATGATACTAAGAATAGTTTTAATATAAGACCAATCAATGGAATTGTAGGCTTTCATAATATCAATCTTGATACACATCTTTGGATCAGTGATTTTAAAGATTTTAATTATAAGCTCATTCACAAACAAAGTCGAGTCACTAATAACCCTTGCTTTAATTAAAGCACTTTGTGCAGGACTAATAAGGTTGGGGAGGATCCTCTGTAGCCTATTAGAAAGTATTTTGGATATGATCTTAAATAGAACATTGCACAAGGATATATGCCTCCAGTTCTTAATAGTAGAGGGGTTCTTGCTCTTGGGTATAAGTGTGATGTGAGTTCTATTGACTTCTTGAAGCAATTTACTACTAGAAAAAAAATTGAGCACTGCTTTTGACACATCTGGACCAATAATATGCTAGAAACTTTTATAAAAGTGGTAGTTAAAACCATCTGGGATCGGGGCTTTATCCCCATTTCAGTTATGAATAACAACATCAATTTCCTCTTCAGTGACCACAAAACATAGGGCATTGAATTGATCAATATTTAACTTAGGAAGTCTCCAGGAACTATTCCAGTTTAGGACTCGAGAAGAAGATTCAGAGAAAATCTCCTTGTAATACTCTGTGATATGACTTTGAATAGAATCTTCATCCTTACAAATGTTACCGTTGATAACCATACTTCTAATACTATTGCTTTGTCTTCTAGTTTTAAGTGAAGAGTAAAAGAAGCTCAAATTCTTATCACCCAACTTATGCCATTGCACCCTGGATTTCTGCCTACCCAAAGATTCCTCATTTTCATAGGCCTCAACAACGGCTTTCCTCTTCTCTAGAGTAGCAGCCTGTAAAATAGAGTCCCCATGGTTATTATCGACATCTAGAAGCACTTCACAAGCCTCATCTTCTTTAATCCTCCTATTATCATGGATGTTACCAATGACCTCCTTGTTCCACTTACAAAGAGCCTCCCATACTCAGGTTATATTTAGGAAATAATTAAACAATTTTTCACATATGATAGAGTATACACTCGCCGTATCCAAAGTTCTATCACGAATGTGTTCAGCCAATCATACTTAAATAGCTAAAAAACATGTGTCAACACTATAACATTATCTTATAGTATACCTACGATCTCCTCCCCAAGGCTGATCATAATGGTATTTTTTTGGTCTATAGTGTCTAACCATCTTGTAAACCTCTAATAGTTAGGGCTTAAGGAGTTGAACAACTCCTATGAAATAAAATGAGGGGGCGGAGACTTTAGAATCCTAGGGGGCTTCTTAACTGTTGTAGGTTGTATGCATATATTCTAATATTATCTTTCCATTATTTTATATAAGTTTCAATATACATTTTTCATACCTAAAGAAATATAATGAGTAGTTTGGGCCACTTAGTAAATCTGCCTTCTACCTCTCTAACTGTAGTGGCATCTGGATGCTCGTATGGGAGAGGTATGTCACTCATTCCTGAAAATATGTCTACACGATAGAAATAGCATGAACTACATCGGGGATAGAAGCCTCATCCTTTTCCAAGACGGTGCCTGCTGGAACATCGATGACAAGACGGCATTTTTTGGCCCCCTATAATTTTATGAAACACAAAATTCAATTTGACAAACATAAATATTGACTTGAAGGATTATTTTATCATAATGAATATATCAATTGACGTGAATTGAATCTTACCCCAGTTGTGACATGTGGGTTCGAAGGACTACTCCCAATGCACTCCTTGGGTGAGTGATGAATAGGTTTTGTGACTACTGGAGAAGCTTGTGACGCCTGAGAAGATATATATTTATAAGGTTGCATCTACCAATCTCTACATGTACTGATGGTCCACTTCCCCTTTATTGGCTTGTTTGTGCTTTTGTTGGGATGATCCACAAAAATATTTTATCACATACCCAACTCCAATGCCCCTAACACATCCCAGATGCTCTTCTATCCCTAGAGAAACCATCAATTCACCGTGTGTGTCCTGAGGGATGAACTTTCCCTCCTTTTCTTGGGAAGCCAACTCCAACTAATTATCGTCAAAAACTAACTAATCAGTAAAACTCAACATTCCAGTAAAAAAAGTAAGGACATTATTGTGAGATCAAGAAATTTACCAATTTTGAAGCCACCTCCTGTGTTGCTTGGACGTGGATTTCTCCAGCTTTGTTTTTCCTTGCCTCTATCCACTCAATATAGCGAGGCAACTGTCCATAAGAACTAGAAGACTCAGTAGTGGAAGGAGTACAAGTTAAAGGCCCTTTCTCTTACCCTTTCCCTTGACCTTGCCCTTGCTCTTTCCCTTTCTCTTTGTCTTTCCCTTGCTCTTCCCCTCACTGTGGCTTTCTCATAAGGCGAAGTTTCCAATAACCACCTGAACCCAACTGGTGGTTGTTCACATGCTTGTCACGCCTGTCTTTTTGAGTATCATGAAGGGACCGATTTTTTCATACAAGTGATATTGTTAAGTAACCATAAGAAATCATTATAATTTAATTAATTCAATACCTTGAATGCGTCTATTTTTCTCTGATGAACAAAGTCCTTCCATCGTCTTTATCAATATAGTTCCATTAAAGGCAGAGGTCCTGATCCTTTTTGTCTCCAAAGACATAGTCTCTTGTGAAGATTGTCTACCAATCTCTATGTCTTTTTCTGACAAGCTGCATAATAGACTTGTCATACAACTTTTTAGTAAGTTCATACCAGACTTAAAAAAGTTCAACATTCAATATTATTTAGAAATGCTAAAAGAAAGAATAGGAAAAAGACTATAAAAACATAATTGCAACTATCTCACCTCTAACTCCCTCCAGATGAGGTCTTTGTGGATTGTACTCACTTGTCTCCAATCCTCAGCAAGGAGAGGAACTTTACTTTGACCAAAGACTCATAGTACCTGACAATCTCTTTAGTAAGAAAGTGTGTTGCTTCATTGAATTCAACGATGCCCTTCCTCTCTTTCATATTTGTTGCATCTTTCATCACAGTTATCCATCTAACTCCCTTACGTTTTGTTTTATTAGCACCATCAGCACTCTGGTCAAGATGTTCATTATCCTCACGCTTGTGATCACTTTACTCCTCATCAGATGCCATGTATAAAATCAAAAGTAAACACATGAACAAAGTTACATCACATATAAAAAGTCAGGTCACACATAAAAAGTCAACACTATAAAAATTCAGATCATCACATATAAAAAGTCAGATCACATGTGAACAAATAAACATGTTATATAATGTAAAAAAAAGGAAAATCACATACAAGAAGTATACCTTAAAATAATATCTATTATGTGTGATCTTCACATGTATAGTCATCAATGTTAGATTCAATATTTACACTTGGTAATCCCACAAAAAATGGACTAGAGTCATCATACTTGTCGAGTACTCTTCTTCATCAATAGGATATGAAATGGACTGTCTTTTCCCATGAAAAATGATAGACCAACTTTCTTTTGCAAGATCGCCAATATAGAATACCTATTTTGCTTGTGATGCCATGATGAAGGGTTCATACTTCTCACATGTCCACTCAAAATCCACTATTGTGAAACTAAGTTTGTCAAGTACAACTCCTTTCTTATTATCAACCCATTTACACATAAATAATTGAACTCCAACTCTGTGTAGTCAATTTCCCACATGTCTTCAATGACAGCATAATAATACATCTTTCCTTCACATGTACTCTTATCCTTGGCACTAGAAAAATATAATGAAGATGTCTGAAGGGTGACCCCACTATTTTGGATGACACTTATGTCATATTGAAATTTTGTGTATTATGAAAACTCATTTATGTCAAACCCTTCATTATATGTAATGTGGGTCTTTGGCTTATATGTGAGCCATTTGATAGTTTTTGTAACATTATTTGGTGTTTAATATAGTTGATTGAATACTTTCTTTTCTAACCACCTAATAAATGTCTGATTATGCTCTCTAGCAAGCCACATTGAACTGGCTTGGGGATAACTTCTCTTGAGCTCATTGGTGTGTTCGGTGCTATAAATACCCACAACATCAATGTTGTGTAAAATATACAAGTGTGATTGTTCCCACTTCTCGTGATTGTTATTATCTGTTGTTATCCCGAAATACCTTTTCTAGAATAAATATCAGGGTTCACAACATTAGCAGGAGTTTTTTTGCAACTCAAAATGCCATTGCAAAAGTCCATAACCTTCCTAGAAATATATCCCTCAATGATACTCCCTTTGGGGAAACAACGGTTCCGAACATTGCCTTTAGAAATACTCATGTACCGCTCAAAAGGATACATCTAATGCAAGAAAACTGGACCCAATATTTTCACTTCCCTAGTTAAATGGAAAAATAGATGTACCATGATATCAAAGAATGAAGGGGGGGGATATTTCTCAACTTGACATAGGGTAACAACCACTTCTCTTTGAAACTTATCTAGAAATCTCAGAATCAATTACTTTTCGATAGAGAGTGTTGAAGAAGAAGAAAATCCTAGTGATTGCAAACCCTACATTCTTCAGAAGGATATATCAAATAGCCACAGGCATTATATGTTGCATAAGAGTGTGGCAATCATGATATTTAAGACCTATGAACTTTAGATCTTTCATTAATACCAATCTACAGATATCGGGTAAGTATCCTTATGGTGCCTTAATATTATGCAATCACTCACAAAAAAATCTCTTCTCCTTTATGACAAGGTGTAACAAGCAAGAGGTAGATATGTGTGATGACCTATGGTAACTTCTTTTGTTAATTATTTCCTTCTACTCATGTCACATAGGTCTATTCTGGATTTGATGCCATCTTTAGTCTTACCGGGTATATTCAACAAAGTGCCAATTATGCAATCACGAACATTTTTCTCAACATGCATGACATCGGTACAATGTCGAACTATTAAAGAAATCCAATAATGAAGATCCCAAAATATCGAACTCTTTAGAATAATGACTTTTCACCTGTGGGAGTAGTACACAATCTCCTACCAAAATGATTTACAATTTTGTTTACCCTTGCATTAACATCCTCCCCTAACAAAGATTTAGGGGCACTTTGTTCCTCAGTTGAGCCATTGAATGTTTTGTGCAACTTTCAATAAGGATGCACCTTTGGAGAAAACCTTCGATCACCAAGATATACAGTCTTACCCTTATGTTTTCATATGATAGATATGTATTTTCCTCACATATAGGATATGCCTTGGTTCCGTTGATGTTGTAGCCAGACAAATCCCCATAAGTAGGAAATTCATTAATAGTGCAAAATAGCATAGCATGTAAATTAAAAATCTCTCCATGCAAAGCATCATAAGTCATCACACTTTCTCCCCATAGTTCCTTTAGGTCATTAATTAGAGGTTCAAGATAAACATAAATATCATTTTCAAGTTGTTAGGGGGCTGATATTAGCAACAATAGCATTAGATACTTCTTCTTCATACACAACCACCAACAAATATTGTATAAAACAATCATGACATGACAAGTACTATACTGGTTAATGTTCCATATGGATTCATCCTGTCAGTACAAAGTCTAAGTCTTAAATTCCCAAAATCTTTGCCAAATTCAGGATACAATAAGTCAATCTTCTTCCACTACTGGGAATTAGACACATGCCACATACCATCATTATTTTTCTTTACCTTTGAATGTCAAGACAAATTTTGTGCATCTACGACATTAGAAAACAAGCATTGAAATGGGAGTATTATAGGCAACTACCACATCATCTTGACAGGAGACTTGGTTTTAGTCTTACTTGATGTCGTCCTTTTGTACCTAGATGCCTCACATTTCAAACATTCTTTTAGAGTGATATAGTCCTTTTGAAATAGTACATAGTCATTCAGGCATTCAAGTATCTTCTTAGCCTCCATCCCATTGGGCACAACATATTTTTCGTTTCCTATGTTGAGATTGGAAGCTCTTTGCTTTCAGGGAGAATTTCTTTCAACAAAGACAGCAGATAAGTGAAGATTTTGTCACTCCATCTATTGTTAGCCTTTAGAGTATACAATCTCAACACAACGCTCAACTTTGTAAACTTAGTACAACCTAAGTATAATGGTTTCTCAACATCGTGTGCAAAATTTCTAAATAAGTGAGGTACGTTAGTAACATTTACCCTGCAACTATCTAGCATCGCTTCAACCATGTCTGTTGGAATGGGTTCGTTCTCATCAACTGTGGTATAAATGTCCATAGAGCCAATCATATGATGATTGTCATGGCATATTACATAAAGGATTTGATTAATAATAAATAAAGGCAAGCATCCAATTCATTAGATTTCACTCAATTATGAGATAATGAGGAAACATAATGAATGTCTAAAGAATGACAATTACCCAATGACATATGTCTTCAAGTACATGACTTGCACAATGGCAGCATACAGATGTTAAGAGTATGTACATTCTTGTTATGTCCCTGGTCGGATGTTATTGTGGAAGGCAGATAGACAAAAATTACACATAAGACTAGAGTGTGTGTTTGTTGATGATAGAATATCATTAGTCATGATATGGTATATCAAACCAAGCACACATATACATGTTAGAGAATAGTGTATTAGACAAACCTACCTTGAGAGTGACACATGGAACATACTTGGTGGTCATAATCATCTCCCACTGTCAAGGTGGTGATTGTGATTCTTAGACCAAAAGTCACTACACTCATCACATGTTGTTCGGTATACTTTGGCATCATCTAACGTAACCCTAAATAAGGATTGTCATAAAGGTGATGATTGGGTAGTTGTAATACATGGGGATTGATTGTGAGTGATTTATATGGGATTTGTCCCTCCTACTAGATTTTAATATTATGTCCACTTGATATGCGAGACTGAGAAATGCATGTGCATGCACATGTGAATAAATATATGATATTGATTTCACATATATCTCAGACAGTCTGCTCTAGGTTCAAGGAACATGGATTGAACATTGAGGATGATGATTCAATTCCTTGCATTCATTTTGGATATCAGAAATAAAGGAATTATACAATCACTGTAACATCTTACATAGATTGTAGGTTGAAGTTGTTCTCCAACTATCCTTTCAATTGGGTAGCACTGATATGTGACTAGGCACCGCTCTTTGCTTGTGATGTCATAAATTAGTGATGGAAATTCACTACTAATGTGATATGGGACCTATAGGGTTACACACATAGAAATTCATCTAGAAGAGGATTTAAATAATGAATGATAATTAAATTGATTACTAAAGTGTTTAGGTATTCAATTCAGGAAACAAATCAGCTGACTGGACTCCCAACCGATCAACTCATGTAATGAAATGAACAGTTGGAGTGTCAGGTTGATTAGAAATTGAATTGGTTGAATTCTACATGAGTCAGGACACCCAACTAATTGGCTCACTGGGTGAATCGATAGGATCAGGTTGGTGGGATGCCCTGTTCACCTAGTGAACCGATCAGCTTAGTCAGACTAATAGAAGCTTCTAGTTATTTTTCTGATTCATGAGAATAGTTGATCATTTCACTTGTTCAATTAGATTAGTACAAGGAATTAATGTTAGACACTAATTGGATTCATATTTCCAGATTCATATGTGATTCTAAAACATGGCAAAATGACTAGCTTGGAGTGTGAACTGATCAGCTCGCATGTGAACCAACTGGTTCAATCCTCATAGGTTATGAAAATTCATGATATTCCAATCCCTTCCACTCCCGCACAGACTGGAACCCTGACCCTAACCCCTCCTATAAATAGAGGGATATTGGGGGCTTCTCAGACATATCAATTTCCTTTGAAAATTATTTGTCCTCTCTGGTTGTGGTAACCAATAGAGAGCCTAAACAAGTACTACCCACTAAATGGAGGGATAGTAAGGGAGAACAATTGAGGGAGAGTAAGTTGGTGACTAGTACATCAATGGGAGGGACAACTCCTTCCTATCTATTCTACTAGAGTGAAAGGATTTCTAGTTGGTCCATGTGGACTTCCATAGAGGAGAGGTGGCCTTTTCCCATCGCTAGGAGGATGTTGTCAGCCCACAGTTTGTGGTGAGACCAAGAGTTGTTGAAGGTGTTGTTTGAGTCGGCTATTTGAGTCATTTGTCTGTGGAGGAGCTATTGCAGATGAGTCCCAGTGCAACTAGGAGTGCACGACTACTGCAACAAGTTATAGTCACTGGACTTACTCTAGGACCAGGTATAAAATTGTCATTTTCATTGCATAATAGTTGAGGCGATCTTATTGTTCTGGGTAATATGGATAGATAATTTTTTTATTTTCGTTGTCTACTCTATTTCCATATTTCCCAATAGTGATATCAGAGCCATGCCAATATATTATGTTTTGGGATAATCGATATGATTGGATTTTTTATTTTCATTATTTATTTATTACATATGATATGAGTACTTAAACTGTTTATTGTGCATATCTGATCTAAGACCACATATAATCCCAAACTAATATATATAATATGATATATATATATATGCAATTTACATGTATCACCTAAAAGTGGGTTTTGATGGTGGATGTGTAGCATGGTTATGGCCAATAACCCTGATATGTATGTGTGGTTGAATGGTTTATTTTATTCCTATTTTATCTTGGTTTGCATACTAAGCCCCTACCTTATTCCAATGTAAAAGTATTATTATTTCCTACCTTTTCTCCCCTCGAATGTAATTCAAGGTTTCTCATTACCATGTATTAAGTTTAATAGAAAATAGGATAGTTTCTTTCCTTACAATGATGAAGATGATGATCAACGTCAGACAAGTTGACTGTTTCATGTGATGAGCTGACCGGATAGAGGACCAAGGAGGGAAGAATGTAGGAGGCACGAACTGATCATCTGGTGGACCCAACTGACCATATGGAGGTGTCTAGACACCATTCAAACAAGAGGCCAACCGATCGTTTCATGTGGACCAACTGACCGGACAAGAGGCGAGACGTCCGGTTCAAGGGTTGAACCAATCAACCTAGATTGACAAGCATAGATCTACACCAACAATAGGTTTTGTATGAGATGTGGACCCTAGGTTGCAGTAATTCCTTGTGGGTTGAAGAACTATATTAGAATGTCCATAACCATCATTTTTTCTTTTGTATTGCATGTTTATGTTGTGGTATATAGCATGTATATGAGATATATTATATATATGTGGTGATTGGATAAATTATATGTATATATAAAAACTCTTTAAAATATAATATGAAGTTCAAAATACTTTTCATAAGCAACACACATGAAAAGCTTGATTGACCAAGCATAGGTTGTGCCCAAGAGTGGTGCATCGTCCATCTCGTAGAAGTGTGATCATAGATATGAAGGTTCTTCTCAGGCAGGGTGCATATCCATCGTGTTGGCTTTTGGGTTAGGCTTAATGGGTGTACATAATGGGATTAATAACCAAAGGCATGCAGATACATATGGCAAGCAGTTGTTCATATCATCTATCCAAGAATTGCACATGATGCAATTGACAAACGTTATCTACCTTAATGGTCGACTATGGATGTTGGCATATTGGCTGGGTGATAGTTGAACTATTTCGGATCTTGGGTCACTAGAAGATTGTATGCTACAATCTTCCAAATTGGTATGTGAGAGATATCAATCTGAACAAAATAGTGAGAGTGATAGTTAATTAAAGACCTAATAAACGTTGTTAAATTTTATCAAATCAAATCAAAATGAGTTTTTGACAAAATTGTAAATTATTTTGTAGAATCAAATGGCAACACACAACAACACCTTTTCTTTGTGATCATTCCTTGAGAAGCACAAGTTAAATGTGAACAACTTCCATGATTGGTACAGGACATTGAGAATTGTTCTCACAGGAGTGCAATATCTATATCGTGGAGACACCAGAGCCAGATGAACCTATTCCTAATGCCCCTAAGGCTGACATGGATGCTTAAAATAAGCATACTAAAGATGTCATGTATGTCAAGTGTCTGATGTTGTGCTCAATGAACTATGAGTTGTGAAGACAACATGAGAACATGGAGGTTATTGAGATGGTCACACATCTCATAAACATGTTCCAGAACCAAGAAAGATAGGAGAGATATGATATCTCAAAGGCATTGTTCAAATGTAACATGGCAGAAGGAGATGTAGTAGGTCCTCATGTGCTCAAGCTCATTGGGTATGTGGAGAACCTATCAAGACTAGGATTCTCCTTGGGTCAAGAGTTGGCCACTAATGTGATTTTGTAGTCCCTTCTAGATTCATACAATCATTTTGTCATGAACTACCACATGAATGACTTTGACAAATTGTTGACAAAGTTATTGGACATGTTGAGAACCGTTGAGGTGCAAATGAAGAAGGACCTAAGTTTCTAATGACGATCAGTAAGACAAATGGAAAGTCTAAATGCAAAGGCAAAGCTAAGAAGAGTTCTAAATCTATCTAGAAGCCCAAGTCTTCAGACCTCAAGGCAAAAAGAGGAGTAAAGAAGGGAGGTAAATGTCACCACTATCACCAAGCTAGACACTGGAAGAGGAATTGTCCCCTCTGGTTGGAGGAACTAAAGAAGAAGAAGAGGCATAGGACTCTACTTTAGGTATAACCATTATAAGATAATTCTAAATTACTTCTTCATCTTGGTATATGATACCAGATGTAGATCTAACATACTTTGATGTGTAGGATCTGATAAGAAGTAAAGCCTTTATGAAAGCACAAGGATGGACTATGCTAAAGCAAGAGTTGCTGCAACATCAGTCTACATTTAGAATTTATATTAGCACACATGGCATGTACTAGAGTTAGTTGAAATTCTATATTATTATGGTAAAAAATAGAAACATTTTATTTTTTGCATCTTGTAATGACAAGGATGATTATGAATAAAATACTTGATGCTTCTATTTTGTGATCTTTTGTGGTAATACTTAAATATCTTATGATCTTTATGCATCTAAAGTTCATAACGTATATACCTAAAGATTATAATTGATAACTCAAACAATTAACAATATTTATCATTGTCGTCTAAAGGCACATATATAAGAAATGCATATCTAGAATCCATATTGATGTTTATCTAGACTCCTTTGGTTATTGAACCAATAAGAGACATGGAAATCTTAATTATGAGCAATATGACAAAATACCCTTCACTAGATGTAGTGGGAGGATGAGTACTCTATTATAACTTATACATATTGTTGTATAAAGATCTTATAGAATAAATGCTACAAATAGTTACTTATACTTCATAATATTTGTCGATGATGTGATGATATACACTAAGAAAATTATAGATCTCTTGAAGTGTTTAAGGAGATTATAAATGAAGTATAACTTTGATAAAAGTATTAAGAAACGTTGATATGATAAAATGTTGCAATACTTTACATCAAAAGTTTGAGGACCTTCTAGAGAAAATGTGATAGTGTATCACAATAAATTCCACCTGAAACATAATGATATGTTAGAAAGAAGGAATCACATCATGATGAGTCATGACATGATTATCATTTAATATAATCTTTTAAATTCCTTAAAATAATATGTTAAGCATTAAAACAATGTATCATCCAAAATCGTTCAAAATACACCATATGAGATATGGTATATGGGAATTTCCTAATATGGCTTAAGGATTGAAACCTATATAAAGAAAGTATTTTATTAAAAGTTTGATCTGCAAACCATAATTGTTGAATACTTCCTTTAATCCCTATCTGATAACAAAAGTGTTTTGTTACTAGAATAACTGAGTTCCAAAAGAATCAGTAGGAGTAAAAGGAGAACCCAAAAGGTTCAAGGTCAATGGGGAGATACAATGAGAACAAGTCAGAATCACAAATTGTTGTGGAATCTCAAGTTTGTCATGTAACACAGAACCTCATAGTTCTAGTAGAACAAATCTGAGATTGAAAGATTGTGAATCCAACAACTCAAATAGGTTGGTCACAAGATGATGAACCAACAAGTCAAATAAAAACTATTGAAAAATAGAATCTGAGAAATGGTTTAAAGCCATTATGGATTCCATGCAAACTAACAAGGCATGACATTGCTAGTACTACTTGAAGGGGTAAAACCCAAAAATTGAAGTTGGGGTTTTCATTTGAAAGACCTACATGGACAGCATAAGGGACAAATTGGCCATAAACATTTACAAGTAAGTTCAAAATTTTGAACATGAAGAAATCCCTTCACCAGTTGTCATGCTTGTAGTTGTAGCTAGAATACACTGTGAGATTTGGCAAATGAAGTTTAAAAATAGATTCCTTAAAAGGAATATCAGAAAGGATGTGTACGTGCCACATACTAAAGGTTTTATAACTTCATTAATGCAAATAATGCATATAAGCTAAAAGGTTCAATACAGAGATTGAAACAAACATCTCATAATGGGATTTTTGACTTGACAAGATGGTCAAAGAGTTTGACTTGAGTCAAGATAAAAGATGAAATCTGTAAAACCCATGACCTAGCTTAGTACTTGATTACATTTTATTTATCTAATAAGATGATTAAACCTTAATATAAACTCTTGATATGCCTTAGTAACATCTGACAAGTTTATTCTTTTAGTTTGGTCATGTTCGGTTGATGTTTGAGCTAGTTATGCTTGTTTTGGACCAAGTTGTAATTTATCCATGTTGAGGGTCTATCTTGCAATTTGTCATATGTAGGTTGTGCCTTTTTTACATTAGCATCATGGGAGAGAGAGAATGATGCATAGGGGAACTTTGTTGGACCTTGGATAATGAGGTGGCCTCAAGTATTATAAATTAGGGTTTGCATGGCCTTGCTTAGATGCTTAAGTTTGATGGATGTATTGACCTTGTGAGTTGGTTTTTGAGGTGTTGCAACTGCAACACTCTCTTGATTTATGTTTTTTGCAACCTAGTGCCTTGGACATGTGTCTTGGTCGCTAGGGTTTCTCATGTTGAGGAGTGTTGCGACCATGGGTGGTGTTGCGACCTACCTTTGTGCTTTGATTTGACCTTGTGAGTGTAGTGGACCCAAGTGGTTGCTACACCACATAGTTTTTAATGGCCCTCTTATGTGTGTGTTTTATGGATGTGGCTTGGTTGGGCAAGTGTCTTTTTGGTTCCCTAATACCTTGACATGTCATGTTCTTCACCTCTCTCCTACCCCTTGAGTATATGTACTCTCTCTTTCACATACAAGTATCTCCTCTAGCTCTTTTCCTCTCTTCTTCCTTGTATTCGGTCTTGATCTTGGTGAAGCAAGAAGAAGGTGATGATCTTGTAGAAAGTGTACGATATTTACTTGCATGTGGTGATCTTGAGCTTGATCATCTTCTTTGTGGTGACCCTTGGTGCTCTTCCTTCTTGGTAAGTGGTTTCTTACCCTTGATATCATTTTCCTTTGGAACCCTATATTCCTTCCTCCTTTTCTTGGTCGTGAGACTATGGATCACCATGGTGTCTATCTTGAGGATCTTCTCTTCACAAGGATGGAGACTATGGTCTGACCATGGTAGTACCTAAGTGAGATGAAGCTTTCTCCTCTTTCTTCTTTCTCATCTCTTATTTGGCCTAGGGTTTGAGCTTTCTTCTTCTTGGGATTACTTTTGACCTTGGTATGTTTCTTTTTCTTGAGGTAACCTTATTGGCCATGGAGTTGATCCTAGTTGGAGTTTCTGCTTATCTATTGGAGCTTGTGTCTTTGGAGCTTGATCTTATTCTTAAAACAGGTTATATAACTTTCCCCTATACTATAATTGTGCTAATATCATGCTTGCATCTTAAGATGCTAGATGATGCTATCTTGTTTTAGGGTTTAATATTATGTAGTATTCTTGCTTAGATTTCTCTTTCTCTTAACCCTAATTCATGAATCCAAATTCTAAATGATGGTGAGTTAGTGTTCCTTACATGCACCTTGATCTTGGGCTTTGTAACATACCGAATCCTAGAACCTTGTCGTATTCCAAGGTTAAGAGGTTAGAAACCTTAGTTCTTTGGGCTTATCCAAACAAGGATAAAGATATACACAATAGTCTAATTGAGCCCTAACATGTTAATGTATGAATAAATCACCCTAACTTTTAGACATATAAACAAATATGACATAATACCCTCATATTAGTCTTTGTATCAATACAAGATACATAGAATATGTCACATGAGATAATGTTGATTAAGGTATGATGATAAGAGAGATAATAAGAACTATGTGTTCATAATTGAGAGAAAATGTTACATTATCCAAATAAATATAATTAATAAACTAAATGAGATTAAAGATTTATATATAATATTTCATGAATAAAAATGACATATATCCTTTTGGTTGTAATATGATGATATTGGAAGAATGGTAATATTGATGATGAACTAATA
Organism: Alisma plantago-aquatica; assembly: GCA_963693085.1. NCBI lineage: Eukaryota > Viridiplantae > Streptophyta > Magnoliopsida > Alismatales > Alismataceae > Alisma > Alisma plantago-aquatica. The sequence continues at coordinate 718,554,538 of OY856411.1, read as the reverse complement.
TGTTAACTAAAATGGGAATGGGCCATAAGTGTAAAATTTATAAAAGGAAGATGAATTGGTTAAAGATAACTTGAGATTCATTTTCCTTGGGTTTGTTTTGCTTGAATGATAAGTTTCATAATTTTGGAATAATAATAACTATATTTATTTATTTAGAAAAGAAAAAGGTGATTTTCCTTCAAAATATGAAATAAAATACTTAATGACTCTAAAAGTGGAAAATAAACTTGGATTCGTAATCTACACATTCAAAATAGAATTTGGGTGAATTTGCATGTAATTTGGATAATCTTTAATGTACATGTGTAGATTATGAGAGAGAAAGTCCAAAATATTAAATTATGTGTAGAATAACTTCAAAGGACAAAATTAATGGCCAATTTGTGTTCCATATGATTAAGTTTGCTAGAGGATGAAGTTTCACATTAATTGGAGGATTATAGATGTATCTAATGTGATAAGGAGAAATTTTGATTTACTTTAAAAGAATTAAATAAAATACTTAAAGTCCTCAAAACCAAAAACTAAGGCCATATACAGATTCTACATACTCAGATTAGACATGTTGCCAAATTTTCTTAAATTTGGGATTTTTTGCACCCTCAATTGAAGAGAGAGAAAAGTTAAATAAATATATATGTCACTTTAGTCCAATTCAGAATTAGAAATATTTTTAATGTGTCATGTAGACAATTTTATTTGTGATTGACCACACATGGACCTGGGTTGTCTATTTTTCAATCGGATGGCTATCAACTCATATTCTTCCTCACGCCTAAAAGGAAACATGTCGCAATTATGTGCATTCGTATTTTGCATATTTCTCTCTCATTTCTTAACAGTTCTTTGAGATTCTTTCACCAATGTTTTATAAATTAAATTCCATGTTGTTTGATCCCTTACTCATGAACTATCATGGCGTGTACGCAATTCACCCAATCTCACATCTCCAAGATTTTTGAAGCTCTTGCTTGTTCTTCAGTTCTCACACCCCACCTATAAATACTCCTACCCCAATCTTCCTCGGTAGATTTGCAAACTTTCCCTTACCTCAATTGCTCCCTTGTTTCATGAGTTATCATTGGTGGCCATGGATTATAAGGGAGGTTGTGGCATTGTCCTCGACTCTCAGTGACACCAGTATATAAATTGATGTGTGAGGTGAGTTAACAACACCTTCCTCAATCTTTCTACATCCTTGTTTTGAGGTATGACCGCCTCTTGTGGATTCGCCCAAATTTTCTCAAGCAGTAGCATTGTACTTCAAGTAGACATGGCTTAGGAATGAGAGGAGGAGCAACCCCCTATGTGATTTCTCAAATCTCTGTTGATTTATTTTTCCACCCAAGAGCACATTTGTCTTTTCGCCCCTTTTCCTTTAGCTTTATCATGAGTCAGCCTGACCCTTTGACTGGATGATTTGGATGCACCAGATTGGGATAGGTCACACGCGGCCCTCTTTCTCTCTCTCTCTCTCTTTCTTGCAGACAAATTGCTGACATGGATTTATCTGATTGGCCAATTTTTGAAAATTCATAACTAATTATCTACTAATTTGAAAATTACAAATAAATATTCTTTGGATTCAAAAAAATTGTAACCCATCTAATGGTGTTAATTTTTTTACCTAAATCTAATGTTTTATAAAAGGTTATTTTTAATGGATTTTCCTAAATAGATAATAATTTTCAAAATTCATAACTAATAAGTTATAAGTCAGAAAAATATAATAAATGTATTTTGAACTTAGAAAAATATAATCTAAAACATGGCATGGATTTGATAACCTAATTCATATATAAGGAAAAAGGTGATTTTTAGGGTTTGAATAATCAATGTGAAATTGACTTAAATTCTACATGTATGCTTCATAGGTGCTTTGGATACCAAGGCTTGGATCTAGCATTGACTTTGGACTATTTAGATTCTTAATAGAGGTATGTTTTCATCCCCTATTATTCCTTTTGAGCAATTCACCGATTTTTATGTTTCTCTTGGTCCTCCAAATAATAGCCTACATAATATCTTTTTCTTTTGAAATTATGCTTCATGTGAAGTACCTTTTATTTGTTACTGATCTTGTGATCATGTTATATGATTTGACATTATTTTGGACTCTTCCTTATACATTTCTCATGGTGGAACATTCTTTGGTGATATGTGGTTCTTTACCCACCTTTGTAGTGGATGTTTATATGGCACATTATGTGATAGCATGGATCTTTTGATCCCACTTCATTTTGTTGAATGGCCTCATCTCTCTTATTCTCTTTTATACTTGCTTATTATTTTGATATGCATCATGTGGTGACTGCTACTATGATGTTACATGTTATTTTATGTGGATGTCAACATTCCCACATATGAATACAGATGTTAACAATTTCCTACATATGAGGAGATGTATATTTCCTACTCAGGTCAGATGTATACAGTTCTTGCCGACTCCATATTTATAGAGGATATATACAGTTCCCTCTCACCCCACATTTTTTAGTAGATGTGTTATTTCCTACCTACATGTTTATATTGTCTAGTATCGTCACAGGTTAAACACATGGATGCCTTACTCTTATTTTATTGAACTCTAATTTCTTTTATGCCCGATTGGGTAGTCCTTTACTTCTCTATGGGAAGCCTTTATTTTGATGTCCTTTACTCCTTATAAGTTGCTCAAATTTTATGTTAAGTATGCACATACTAGCTTTTGATGATGTCAACTATTTTTCTCTTCTTGCTGGGGTAGGCCTCCAACCTTAGGTAAAGGACTTGGTTGACATTACATAAATACATGGTCTTATCTTAAGAAGTTAAAGCTTGCAGACAAATCTTGATATGGTTTAGACTTCCCTCTACTTAGATCCTTATGTTTTACCTTACATGTAAACCCTCTATGGGAGATGGTGATGTAATCTTTTATAAAATTGAATATCATCATTACTTTTATTCTGTTGATATACTCTTTGGTCTTTTGAATATCGTTATTTGAAATTTGAAAGTTTTACTCATGTTCCAGCATACCTTTTGAGTGTGTTTAGAATATATGTTTTACTCTTCAAATTTTTAGTAGGGAGTGGATCCCCTCTGGGTCCCACTCCTTATAGGCTTCATTGCCATGTTTGTGTTTAGGTCATTATGTATTACATGGTGGTTTTGGTTCTTATGTGCATGTGTTGATCATTGGTTTTCTCCATGTTAGCATGACTTTCTTTGTTGATCTTAATGGTGATCGTTTCTAGAGTTTTGATGTTCCTCCTTTCTTGAGTTATCATCTTGGTGACGCTTGAGATTCTTGATGATGAGCTTTGTTTTGGTTGACATGTTTTGATCCTTGTGTTGGTGCCAACACTTGGACTCATCTTGAGGTTGCTACTATGTGTATGCTCCTTTGTGGTCACTACCCATGATGGGTCTTGTTGCGGTTCAATTGTTATCAACCTTGTGTTGAGGGTGGGTTGGTCATTACTAAAGCCTAACCCTAATATGCCTTGTGGACACTACCTTGTTTGGACATGAGTTTGGTCACTACATATTGATTCCTTGTGTTGGTCGGTACTCCTAGTTTTGTCTTGAGGTTGCTACACCTTGATGATTTTTGTGGGCACTATGGGATGTTTCTTGTTGCGGTCTAAGGAGATGCTTTTGAGGTCGCAATGTTGTGTTTGAGTGTTGGTCGCAATGTTGTGTTTGAGTGTTGATTGCAATGTTGGTCACTACATTGCATCTTGTTTGTGGTCGTTACATGTATGGAGTTGTTGCGGGCTCTAGAGGAGGTTCCTTGTTGCGGTTGGAGGGTGGTAGTTGCTACCTAGTGATGTGTTGCAGTTGCAACAAAGTGCTGGCCTAGTTTGGTCAGTTGCTACATGTGTTGATTCGTGTGGTCGCAATAGTGGTCAATACTCATGTTTCCTTGTGTGGTATCTACATGTAGGGTGTAACCCTAATGGTCATTATAGTACATTACCCCATGATTGACACATGTTGCTATGTACATGTTTGAGTATCAATGATATGAATGCTAAACTCTAATGTAATCCACAAATGTAGGAATGATGTGTTACGCTAAGCACTATATGAGAACCCTAACCCTAATCATGAGTACATGAAGTAACATTGGTCATGCTTAAGATGATTATCAGGTGATGATATTTTCTCTCACCTACTTGTGTAATCCTAACCTTGCAGGTGGGATGAATGTCATAGCTAGTGAGTGCTATGGTGTGTTTGATATGATACATTGTGATGAGTATGATCCTTTATGAGGCATGATACGATAATGATGACGTACATGAATAATGTGATTGGGTCTATGACCTGGCAGAGGCTCAATGCTTGATGTGAGGTGATATCCTCTTATTAGGTGAGGAGGGATGTTTTTCCCAAAATGATGTGACAATGATAATGTCCTTTAATGGAAGTGGTATCATGAGATGAAGTAATAAGTATTCCTCATGTGTTTTATATCTTTTGATGTTGCAACATACCCTTATCTTTGTAGAGTTGTTTCGGGTTTGTACTTTAAAGCTTGATTGATGCTAAAAGATACTCAATTGTCTTAACTAACCAAGTGAAACCCTAATCATGTAGTTTCCATGTGCCATAAATTCATCTTCAGCGTTAGTACTTGTTGGATGGTGAAATAGTTCTCCCTTAGTGGAAGCTTGGAGTCATAACGGTTAGAACCCGTTACACTAAATGAAATTACTCAAAACATAAAGCACAATCGATCACTAATTAATCACATACCCAAAATATGGGTAAATTAAAACCAATTTAAAGGTCAGTAGCCGCTCAGAAACATTTGCATAAGAGCACGACATCTTTTTTATATCTGTACTATGTCAAGAATTTGATACAAATTGTTCTATCATCTTAGTCACAACATATACATATATATATATATAGGAGAACAATATTTGTATATGCCACACAACAAACATTAACATGCTAACAAAATTCTGATTCATTTGAAACACCATATACAAACTTTTCCTACCCAGACCTGAGAGTACAAGGATGACTCTAGGACACACTAGACATCTAATCAATTTTCTCAAAGATTCATTACTATATCTCCTCTTTACTTCCATGGTTTTGTTGTCTTCACTTACGATTACCTAAAAAAATGTGGCGAACCACAAGGGTGAGACCCATGTCCCAACAAGAGATATAACCCCCAACAACATTTATTGATTACAACATTTTAAGTAATTAAACAGTTTAAGAAATTTAATCATATATAACAAATAAGCTCAGCAGCACTGATGATTAACAAAATGCATAAAGAAGTAGATAATAACTATCATCATTAGCCATACTATCATCCTTTATCTTGTTGATAATATAAGCAATTCATTAGTATATGCATACCTAGCATCATGAGCAAGTCTAGTGACATAGAATCTCTATCATAATTAATATGTCTAGCCACATAAGCATAGATAACAACATTAGCATGTCTAATAGGTTGAACATATCAACATCAAAAGAAGAGCTAACAACATAAGTAAAACTATCTGGATAAGCATGATTAGAAGTATATGCATCTCTAGTTACAAAGGCATGGCTAGCATGCTAAACATAACTAACAACATGAGATAGCTAGCATCATGATTATAATCAGTAGTAGCAGTATAGTTATCAGCATAAGCATGGCTATTGTATGTATGCATCTACAATCTTAAGCATATCCACAACCTAAGTATATCTACAATCTCTTAATTGCACTAAGCATCATCTTTATGTAAAGATAACAAACAAGGGTTATCATCCAATGTGAAACATCATGTATAACCCTAAATAAATATGTTACACTACTGTATTACATCTTTTATTATGCCCTGAGGAAATCGAGGATACCACTCAAACTCCAAATGACCACTGCTAAGTTGAAATCAGTGCCATATAAGATCTAGGAAGAGCCAGACTCCTAAGATCTTCTACTCCCCCGGTCAATAACGGTCCACCACAGCAACATATAAGGTCAAGCTACTAACAACCTAGTCTGTCCTTGGTACAGGTCATGACACTAGTGAAAGGAGGTGGGTACGCATACCCTACCATCCGAGGTACAACCATAGTTGTCCTCCAATCTTGTGACATATATAATCACCGAGACACGACCGAAGCCATTCTCAAACTGAGGGCTAGGTATGACCCCAGTCATCCTCCCTAAACACTTGAATTCAGGATGACAAGAACCCCGCATACTCATCAATATGTGCTCTGAGTTTCCCTTAGGAATACTCGTTTCACCATCTGGAAAGTTCAGACACTCAGATGGATCTATGGCACATGGCACTACATGATTAGAGTTTCACTTGATTAGTTATGACAAGTGGGTGAATTAAGGTTGTATCAAACAAGTGAGCATACAAACCCTAATTCACTTCTAACAAGAATATAAATATCAAAACTTCCAAAGACATAAAACGTGTGAAACATAATTTCTCATCTCATCATCACATGGTACTATTCACTTGACATTCATGTGACCACACTAGTCATCATACTATCACAAGATATAAATACTTTTCACAATATCACAGGGTATCAACCCTTATCAACATAAGAGGATTACACCTCATCTAGGTCTCAACCATGCCCAAAGGTCATTAAGACCATCATACTATCATAGGATATAAATCCTTTTCACAATATCATAGGGTATCAACCCTTATCAATACAAGAGGATTACACCTCATTCAGGGCTTAACCATGCCCAAAGGTCATTAAAACCATCATTCTATTCCCTGCAAGATCATCATTATCTTTCCATGCCTTATAACAAGGCTCAATAACATCACTTACATATAATACACCAGATCAGCACAATATTGCATTAATGAGCTAGGAGATAATCATAAACAATCATAGTAGGGTTATATTAACATTAAGAACATTCCTTTATTACATCAACATGAAATCAATATAGATATGATTAACACTCATCATATTCATAATGCACATGTTTAGCATAAGAAAGTATCAACCATGTGGCTATGATAACCACCAGTTAACACATTAAGGTTATGATCATGTTAAGGAGGTTATTCCACCATCATTCCATCATATAAGAATGTTAAACATGAATACTCATCTTTATCTATTTTCATTAGAGTTAGGTTCAACATAATAAATTATGTGAATGTTACTAATCAACACTTATACCCAAACCCTAACTCACGGCATCCCCATTGGATCATGGATGCATAAGGTGAAGCATCACCATCACATTCCATACTATTCTCAAGTATAAACCCACACATAAATCAAGATGTAACCATCGAGTTATAGCATATGAGGGTTTCAACAACAGTGACAGAGTACCCCATGATTGCATTAGTCATTCAAGGGTTATTCGTACTCAATTACCATCATTTGGTTATATTAAAGCTAGGTATAACAAGCTATACCTCATTAGGGTTACATATCCACACAATATGGTTATAATCCCTTCTATTCATATGAGTGAATAGGTAAGACTACCTTGTTAAGGGTAACCCTCCATTTGTTCCATCATCATTCAACCCATATCACCATACCACAATGTCACCCAGAACTATTAGATGTTTAAAAGGTAAGACCATTGGTTGTTTACATGAGTAAACACCTTGGATAAACCACCAATGAAGTCATTGATTTGTGTTCTAGAAAGAGTCACCATATAACCCTAGACATCCCTTGATTAACAACATTAAAAGTTCCATTGAGAGTAGGGTAAAACTCACAATCAACTCTTCATTTAAAACAAGCCATCCATTGTTAGCAAGTAAGCTCCTTAAGTTGATCATATAAAGGAAACCATATAAATCACATTATTAGGACCAACATATTACATTATCCATAATTCCACCTTATTGGAGGAATAAACATTAGATCTTGACCATTGGGTCAAGTTCATATGTTAAAACCATCAATTACAGTAAAGGTCTGACCATTGCATTAAGTGACTTAAGAAATCATTGGTCTAAGGCTTAATTGATTCTACAAATACAATGATTAACTCTCCATAGGTTGTAGAGACCTGATCCACCATCATTAGTGACCATTAAGTCACCATAGGTTGTTATATCAACACTATATTCATCAATTAGCATCAAATATTAAGCTAATGTCATCATTGATTGATAACATCAATAGGGTACTTAATGGTTGATCATTAAACTTCTAATTGATCCAAAACCTGACCTAAGGGGGTGACATAGGTTGTCACCATCATCTGACACCTTTTATCTCGACCAACAGTTGTCATGAAGACAACACCATAGGGTTGTTGCAATGGTACCATCATCGGGTCATGGGTTTATAGAAGAAATCAGCTTTAAACCCTAAAATTGACCATTGGTTGATAGGTGCTTAGCACCATAGGTTGTCAAACCAACCTGACCCAAGTCATATTATCCCTTAGGAATAACGTATACAAGATCATAGGTTCATCTATAACTGAAATCATAATAGGGAATATTATAAAAATCGAAATCCAAGTCAAGCATAGCTTTTTAATGCATGGATCATCATTTTCAAGCAAGAACATGAGCTAGCAAGCTTATGGTTTAGGTGGTTAGCAACATAGGTTGTCAAACCAACCTTATACAAGTCATATTATACCTTAGGAATAACATACACATAATCACAGGTTCATATAGAACTGAAATGAGAATAGGGAACATTATAAAAATCAAAATCCAAGTCAAGCATAGCTTTTTAGTGCATGGATCGTCATTTAAAAGCAAGAACAAGAGCTAGAAAGCTTATGGTAAGCAATAAACATGGAGAAAATTATAAAAATTTCCTATAAGTAGAAGGTAAACTCCAAAACAGAAGAAAATACAAGCATGTAGGGTAGGAAATCCAAGCATAAGCTGTGAACTCATCCATCTAGCACCTTTCTTCATCAAATGAGCAAACCCTAAGCATAAGGAGCAAGAAAGGTAGGATTTTAGAGCTTTAGAGCAATTTATACCATGGAACAGAAAGTTTAATACCTAGATAAAGGTCTAAGATAGGAGAAGAGCAATGTAAATGGAGAAAGAAGGAAGAAAACAACTTTCCTTGGTTGAAATCTCTAGAAGATGACCTTGGAAACCCTAGGTAGGGCTAGATGGAGCTCTAGGAGATCTTCTTCTCCAAAAAGAGGTTGTATTCTACCTTAGAGCACTTGGTTCTGTAGAAAAATAGAGTGGATTCGTTGCTCTAGGTTATATGAAAGATAAAGCAAGCAATGTTTCGTACTTGGGCAATGAAGAGGTAAATATAGCCCATGGATAAGGATGGAAGCAAGCATGAGGTGTAAAAGTAGCTTTCTCATGTGTCTATGGCCTTAAACTATTAAGAATATACAAGCACACACACAAGAAGATCCCCCACCATCCATATATACCTTCTTATCTTTACTTTGTCAAATTTTTAATTCAATCAAATAATTCATTAGTTGATAGCTACTAAAGGTAGCTCATCTGTGAAGGGGTAAACCCTAAAATACCCTTGAGGAAAACACCTTCAAACCAAGGTTTAAACAGGTGCCCCATGGATCAAAAAAATCAAGAATGATGAGATAATATCCAAGGAACATAATTCAAGTGATAAATTGTAAAGAAAACCTCTCAATTGGGTAAATTGTAGAAAAGTCCAAAATGTGCATAAAATTGCATAACTTGCTCAAACAGTGACCAAATTGGACCAAATTTGAAACTTAAGCTTGTCTTATGATTTCAAAGCATATAAAAAGGTTATATTAGATTTATAAGAATTAAATTATGATAATTAAGCTTATTAAACTCATTAAGCAAGTTTAGGGGCCTTACTATAACTGTTGAATATATACATTTCACAGGATTGGATACGATCATACCCTGGTAGGAGAATCGTCAAGGTTGTATCTCAGTGATGTGATTCAATATATATGTGATATATTTTGAGGATGGTTGTGATCGTACCTTGGCAAGAGTGTGGTTGCAGTCATAACTTAGTTTTTACTAGTGTTGTGCCTATTTACCAAGGCATACTGGGCTGTTTTGTAGTTGGACTCTATATGTCATTGTGGTGGACTTGGACTGACTGAGGGTGTGGGAGATCATAGGAGTCTGGCTCCTCCTGGATCTTGTATAGAATTGATTTTGACTTACCAGTGGTCAGTTGGATCATGAGTGGTATACCTCATCTCGTTAGGGCATAATCAAAACGTAATACAACCATGTAGTATATTTTCTTAGGGTTAAACACGATTCACATTGGATTACCCTTTTTCATATATCTTGTATTGTTTAGTTGTTTTATAATGTAGTAAGAGAAATTAAATGTTATACATGTTCTTTGTATTCCTTCTAAATGTATAATGTGTTCTACTTCCCAATTGTAGATGCCTAAATTGCTTAAACAATATTAATTGATTTATTCATATCATTTAGTTAAATCTGCTCAACTTGGAAATAATGTTAACTTCCTGCTTTAGCTTATATGTGTTAATAATAGTTGTTGCCAAAGAGTTATATCTCTCATTGGGACATTACTCTCACTCTGTGGGTTTCCACATCTTTTAGGTGGTCACACACGATGAGGTAGAGATGTGCAGTTGAGGTTGAGCAGTAAGAGGAGCAGTAGCTGTTAAAGGTTGGATATGATGTTGATGCTTTATAGTAGAGTCCTATTTGCCATCCATGTACTCTTAGGTCCTTTGTGGTGTTTTCTAGACGTTGTATGTGTGAACATGTTATCATACGTAACAAGTTGTGGCAAGTTGGCCAAGTGAATAGTGATATGTGTCATCTTGTGGCATGATATGTAATATAGGTGGTGCTACTTATAAACTCGGACGTAATAAGTTTCTACTTCTGTGGTTATATGAATTCCATTTTAATATCCCCTATTTTATGGCAATTTGGATGTTTAATATTAGTTTCACACTTTGTTTTGAGTAATCTCACTTTGTGTGGTGATGGGTGTCACATTTGGTGGTATCAGAGCTCTAGGTTTGCTTATTCTATAGGGACACTAGGAATTAGGACTAGGATGATGTCTAAACAAGGAACATGACATGAAAACATGGTGCATACTACCTAACCTCAACACTTGAATTCCCTGGCCATGTATTCAATTAATGAAGAAAGGTAAGTATGTAACTAGTATTAGCACCATGATTCTTGATTTGTTATGCTCTTAGATTGTTATCTTTCTTATTACTCTGGTTAAGTATTCATTTTGAAACAATCTAAAGAGCATAAAAAATCAAGAATCATGGTGCTAATACCTCCATATTACCCTAAAGATGATGAGAACTATATCATAATCTATCAAAACTTGAATTATTGGTAACTATAAGAGAAAGATATGACACCATGAAGCCTAAATATGAATACAAATAAGATAATGAAGAGTTCTTGAAGTTGTAATTTAAGAAGATTATAAAGCAAACGATTGATAAATCTATGCTAATGAAGTGATTCAAGGTATAAAATCCACAGTAGATGGAGAGAGCTCCTGAGATAAGTATGATATGAGAAGATGAATAAGAACAATGATAGATGAATAACTTGGAGCCTGAGTTAAGCTAAAACCAACCTATGTGTGTAAGAAAGTGTTAAAGTAGAATATTCATGACATGTGAAAGGAATTAAAGGGGGGTGATCATCGCATAATGAATAAAATGTGAAATATGATGATCTACCTCTTGATGAGGGGATTGAAAAACATGATAGCACGAGAGGACAAAGGTAAAATGGCACACAAGAAGTTGTAAATATGTAAAATAAGGAAAGAATTGGTAACCCCTTGCTAGAAACCCCTGGATAGTGTTGCTTTATTGTGGGAAATGTGTTCTCATTATGTTCTTTCTTTCTTATAATGAAGCATTCAAGTGAATCTTATACCACTTAATATGCATGGATTCAATGTGATCCTCGGGATGGATACTTTGGAGAGGTACTAGGTGACCTTAGACTATAGTTCTAAGGTGGCTATGTTTGTGGATGGTGATGTTTTGTGGGTGTTCCAAGGAGATAGGGTGATTCTTCCAACATGTATGTTATCGGCAATGACGATAGAGAGGTTGATGAGGTAGGGTTGTGATATTTTTCTTGGCACATGTGGTAGATACTAAGGTGAGGAGTCCTAGTATCCAGGAAGTGCCAGATGTCTGTGAATTTGAGGATATTTTCTTGATGAGTTTTTAGGTGTTCCCCCTTTATAGAGAGATTGTCTTTAAGATCAATCTGGTTCCCAGTAACCAACTGATAGCACATACACCATACAGGATGGCACCATATGAGATGAAAGAGATGAAGAATAATTTACAACAGTTGTTTGAGAAATATTTTATCAAATCAAGTATGTCCCCTTGGGGTTCTCCTGTGTTGTTTGTGAAGAGGAAGGATGGATCAGTGAGGTTGTGCAATGACTACTGATAGTTGAATGAGGTGACGATGAAGAACAAGTACATGTTGTCATGGATAGGTAATTTGTTTGATAAGTTGAGGGGTGCTAGAGTGTTTTCCAAGATAGACATGAGGTTAGGTTACCACCAATCATGGATCCTGGAAGATGATTTACCAAAGTCAACTTTTAGGATGAGGTATGGTCACTATGAGTTTGTGGTGATGTCGTTTGGTCTAACCAATGCGCCAGCAACAATTATTGACTTAATGAATAGGGTGTTCATACCTTATGTTGACTGGTTTGTGGTAGTGTTCATTGATAATATCCTAATATACTCCTGAGACATCCAACAACATGAGCGACATTTACGACTGGCGTCGACCTTGTTGAGATAGCACCAGTTGTACGTGAAGTTTAGGAAGTGTGAGTTTTGGCTGAAGGAGGGGTTGTTTCTTGGACATGTGATATCTACCGAAGGTGTGCATGTGGATCCCAAGAAGGTTCAATCTGTGTTAGAGTGGGAGCAGTCAAAGACACTGATAGAAGTTTGCAGTTTCCTTGTCTTAGCAAGTTATTACATGAGGTTCATCGAAAAATTCAATGCAGTATTGATAACACCAAATTTTGTGACGTTTTTTCCCTTTATTCCGTTATCAAAACTGCCCTTTTTCTGCTATTTTCCTCTCTTTTATATGCATTTTCGCAATAATTGGCCAAGCAACGCTCTTATTCCAGTTTTTCCTATCCTCTACAGAGTTTTCCTCGTTTTTGTGCAATAAGGCCGATTCCGACCCACAATAAGTCTAAGCCCGTCTCGACCTTCCTGACGCCCGATACAACCCAGCCCGACAGGGGCTGGGCGACACAAGAATGATCGGCGGAGAAGGGCGCCTTGCGAAAGGGACGCACCGGCCGACACACCTTCTACCCGACAGGGAGCCAAAGCCGCATCGACGACCAACCTCGTCGAGCGACACAGCCACCCACCGGCAGGCGTGCCGCCAGCCACGTGACCGATAGCCAGCGCCTCGCGCCGAAGACATACCTGTATCGGCCGTCCACATCCATCGACCGGCGTATAAGGGGGCTACGTGGCGTTTCCAGCACCATAACTCCTTCAACCGCCGGTATAAATAGCAGCTACAGGAAGCCGAAAAGACAGGTCAGAGACGTCGGAGGTTGGATAGGTCAAGACGGCTAGCCAGTTCCCTGTTCGAATAGTTGGGGACTTGAGCGATCTGCGAGAGAAGTGCGAGAGCAACCGTATCATGCCCCAGTGCTCGTACCGGGCGACACTAGGTGAGCTCTTCCTCATCCCGAGAGGGAGGGGATCGGTTCACCTAGGACTGTGCCGGACGACACTGAGGGCCGATATCGGCCGACGTAGATACGCGACACGAGTGCCTGACAGCAATGCCCGACAGTAGTATATGTGAATCCTTGGCCGACACGATACCGAAACCGATACGCTCTCCCCGTCAGTCATGCCGCTCAAGAGGGTGTGCCGCCCGACATGAGCGTATCGGCCAGGGTCTTCGAACGATATAGTCGTCCGTCAGGCGTGCCGTCCGAGAGGTCATGCCGCCCGACACGGCTGTACCGGGATAGGTCCCTGGACGGTATCGGGTTGGGAGTAGTAGTAGTCTGTCGCCCTTCTACATCAAGAAGGCGACATCTATCTTTAATTATGTTATTTAATTCTTAGCTTATGCATTGTATTAAGACCCTTATTGCTTATGGAAATAGAAATGCTAAATTGCTCTTTGTTTAATGCTTAGTGCCTTATGATTGGGTAACTACTGTGTTGGATATCTGAACTCTAGCTTGCATGTTTTGGATCGCGTTTCGCTTAGCTACCGAATCGTCTTTCCCGTCGCAACTACTTCGAGAGTTGGGTTGTGGCTCTAGTGTTCGGTCCGATTCTGGAGTACGAGAGTGCCCAGAACGGAGTTGTTTTAGTATCATTCCACTCTAACTTGAGTCCAGCAACCTCGAGAGGGGTGTTGAAGCTTGGTTAGAGGCACCCACTCTGAGAGGAGGGGTGCAGGGTGTTACTGCTACCGCTTGTCTTTCTAAAAGTCTTATCCCTTACATTACGCCTTAAACTGCAGTTTACCTTCCTATTTTCTGTTGCATGAAAATTCCTAAAAATTGCTAAATGACAAAATCTTAATCTTTCTTGTAACTCCAGTTGGAGATAGTTTTCTTTAATTTAATAGTGACATCTGGTTGTTCCCTTCGGAGAACTTCATTATCTCTTTATATCCACCGGAGTGTAGAGTGTCGATTCAGAGTCGTCAACGCAACCCACCTTGTCCCTGTGTTTGACCCCGTATGACTACTTCGACCCCGTAAACAAAGTTGCGGGGGCCTAGAAGGATTCGGGTTATAAATGTGAAGGCTCGACTACCTCAAATACACCTCCAATTTTAGGACGCGCGATTTAGGCCGGTCAACTTTCTGGCGCCGTTGTCGGGGACAAGGCAAATGGCACTGTTAACGAATCTGAATCCACTAACTACACTCCCGTGGCTCAAGCTTAGAAATAGGCTTGACAACACTTCTTTTTCTTTTTCTTTTTTCTTTTACTTTAAGCATTATTCTTTACCCCAGTTATAATTTTCTAAACATGATTTTATGTGGATTTCAGGTACTCTGATCTACTGAACACCGAAACTGTCAACCATGCCTCCTCGTGTAGAGCCATCTTCAGGAAATGAAGGCCCAGGAGGGAGGCCAGCTTCGCCTCCACCGGAAGACAACGACCGGTATAGTGATCATGAGCGGCAAGAAGATCCAGAATCACCAAGGCATGAGGAAGAGCATCATCATCATAGACGTCGTCGGAGACACAGGAGGAATCATGATAACCGGGAGCGACGCCGAGACGCCAGCAACAGTGACGACTCAGAGGAAGAAGAGAAAACTCTGAGAGAATTGGCTTCTACCAAGGCCAATAGATCGAGGTGCCCCGTTATCATCCCAAGTTTCAATGCTACAAACTTTGAGCTCAAGCCATCTATGATCTCCATGATTCAAAATAAAAGCTTCAGGGGGAGTTCTAAGAGCGACAACCCTTACCATCACCTTGATGCTTTCAAAAATATTTGCGACACCATAAAGATGTGAGGGGTTCCCCAAGAGGTCATTTACTGCAAGGATTTCATCTTTTCTTTGGAGGATAAGGCTCTATCATGGTACCTTGGGCTACCCCACCAAGCGTTGAATGGATGGGGAGAACTGGCTGACGCATTTGTAAACAAATTCTACCCCACGGAGAAGACGATGAGAAACAAGTTAAAAATCACGTCTTTCACGCAAAATCCAAATGAAAACCTCCACGACGCCTGGGAACGATATCTGGAATATCAGAGGGACTGCCCTCACCACAATTTCAAGAAAGGTTTCCCGGTCTCCACCTTCTACAATGGGCTAACTCCCGATGAAAGGGTATCGCTGAACGCGGCAGCAGGAAATGACTTCTTAGGGAAGAAGCCAAGCAAGTCCGAAAAGATCATTAGGAACATGGTTGAGTTGAAGGCCGATGTTGACTATGATAGATCCGATAGAGGGCAGGCAAAGAAGGCAGGGGAAGGAATCTCTCTTGAGTCCAAGGCTCTGGAAAACATAACTTCTCAGATTCAAAGGATAGCAACAGATGTGAAACAACTGAAGGATCATGGAGGAAAGGGGAAGAAGCAAGTTGAGAAAGTCATGAAATGTGTTACCTGTGGTGAAGGAGGACATGGGGTAGACAACTGCGTCTACACCAAACCCGACACCGACAGCGACTCCGACTCGGAGGAAGAAAGGATCGAGAATGTATCCTACATGGGCTTCAAAAGACCAGACCACCCTGGATTTAGTTACGGCAACAAAGACGCGGCCGAGAACTCGCATCAGCTAAACACCCTGGCCAGGCCCATGCAACCTTTTGAAAAGAGAGGGGGATCAGGCCAATACACCAAGAACAGCCAGTTCCAGCCAGCAAAAGGTAATTTCCAAGCACCAGGAAAGTACCAAGGCCCGCCCCGTGAACAGGAGAAAGGGGTGAACCAATCCAAAGTGATCGGCCAGTTGTTCGATTTTGTCAAGAAACAAGACACCGTTAATCACCAGTTAGCGCAAAGTGCGCTATCCAACTCGGGGGTTTTGAGCTCGTTGCAGGTCCAGTTGGCAGATATGCAGACACATCAGCGCCAAATCGACCAGCAGCTAGCGCAGCTCACCGAAATTATGAAGAATCATGTAGGGAAGATCCCGTCTAACACCGAACCAGCTAAAAGATAGATCAAGATTGAAGAAGCTGAAAGATGTCTAGCTGTAGACAGGAAATGCAGCGCTCCTCGGGAGGCAGCCCGTGTTTTATTTTCCTAGAATAGGATGTTATTTACTTTCTTGCAAGGCAGACATTACAAACATTATGGACTGTAATAAGGCCCGAGTCAGTACATGCGCACGTGTGCTGACTCTTTTTGTTTTAAGGGCCACCGCTTTAGTTTTGCCAGGATGGGTAATACCATCTGAGGCCGGGTTTAGCCTTAGGCCAATGATGTTTTACCCGCCTATCGCCTCTTGCTCTAAGTGGGTTTTTCTTCGGACTCTGTCCCGAAAGATCTTGTATCGATCGGGCGAAGTCTGGTCTAGCAACTTTACAGGCCGAATCGGGCGACACATCAACCGACTTACAGATTGTGCCCGTCTCGGGAGGGAACATTTTACCGCGACATCCGGCCGCTATATATACGGCGAAAACTTTACCGTGTCGCGCTCCCGGATTTTACCTTTTTCAGCTACCGTATCGCGCAGTACTTTTCTTGCCCTTCACTCCCGTGTCGCGCAGAGACCTCTTTCGATCCCGTGATGCGCAGCACCTTAAGGAAAACAAAGGTATCGCGCGACAGCCCAATCGCCCGAGCATACCCGATACGGACCTTTATCGCGTACGATGTATCGGGCAAGGATTTTACGTTGATTTTTCTTGTCGCCCGGTACTGTTATTGCGCGACACGCTTCTCTCGCACCTGTCTGATACATCTGTGTCGGGCAGTGACCATATCGTCTGTTTATTCTTGTACCGGGCAGCACTCTTTCAAGACCCTGCCGGGCACTCAGTTCCTTTTAGTCGTATCGCCCGACACGGTTGTATCGGGCAAGCTTTACCTAATCTTGTCTCAAGGCCCGATACAATCGTGTCGGGGTGCCTTTCCCCTTATTAATTTTTCTGTTGATAACAAAATAGCATTTATTTGATTAATGATAGGGATGGCACGCACAAAGATAACTGTTAGACTCGTTGGCGAGCAAGGCAGGAGAGTCGTCACCGAACTAGAGGCAGAGGTGACCACTATCGGGCAGAAGCGCTCGAACCCTAAAGCAGCTGGACCCTCAACGTCTGGAAAGAGGGTGAGGACAGAAGAAGCGGTCACTCCAGCTGCAGTACCTGCTCCAACAACAGAACCCTTGGAGCACACGCCAGGAAGGTTCGTGCCAAGAGATGAAGAGCACGGACGCCGGTATGCTGAGCTAGGAGTCAAGCTCTACAGGCCTAGCAGGTTCGGCCACCAGTCATCCTTCATGCAGTTGGGCATCTTCGGGAGACTGGAGGATGTACTTGTTGTAGCCGGTCTGAGGAAAATCTGCTTCAGCCTATCCGCCTCCTACACCGAGCTCACAAGAGAGTTCATGGCATCCCTTCACCGAGTAAAGAATACACCTGCTGAAGCCAGAATGTATGGCGGAGCAGACAGACTCCAGGGGCGGCTTTACAATGCAGAGCACGTCATTTCGGAGAAGCTGCTCAACCAGATTTTCTCCTCCAGTGAAGAGGAGAGAAGGAGACTAGATAACGGTGCAAGGATCACCGAAGAAGACGGATTCAACCCCGTAGATATCTGGGAAAAGCTAACCGGGGAGTCGTCTTTCAAACCCGGGAGCAAGGTGGCGGCAGTGCACTCGTGCTTCTGGAGGATAATACACAAGCTGGTAGTGTGCCTCCTCTTCAGCAAGAATGAGTCCAGCAACATTTACTCCGAGGAACTCCACACCACATCATGTGGCACATGATGGAGGGCCGAACTATCAACCTTGGGTGCTTCTTGCTGAACAGGCTGCACCGAATAAAGGAGGCCACCAAGGAATATTGCATGGGTGGCATCGTGAACCTAATCGCGGTGGGGTTAGGATACCCGCGTGAGCCGCGTAGCCTCTCAAGGACGAGAGGGGACGAGTTGATCGACCTCAAGTACCTCATGAGGTCGGGTATAATAAAGAAGGAGGGGCAGAGTTACTTCTACAAGTTCGCACGGACAAAGATCCTTCTTCCGCTTCCTCGTTGCGCCGCCTACGATGCAGAAAAGCTAGTCTTCACCACAGCCGAGATCGAGGCTGTGGCAGCGGGCGCAAGCTGCGCTCCGCCCCCAAGAAGCCAAGAGCGGGGGGTCACCAGGGGGGCCGTCCCGCAGGGTACTCGGCAGGACGTATTTTCAACAGCTCCTGCTGAGCGGCCCACTACCTCAGAGCCACAAACGACAGCCGCGACAACAAGGCCAGTGGTGGCAAGAGATGAATCGGCAATCGTGGAGGTCGCCGAGACAAGGACTGGAACTGCAGCTAGAGAGACGGCTGCAGTCCCTGTAGTTTCTACTGTGCCCTTAAGGGCAACTGAAGAATTACAACCGGATGTCAGCGATGAGCTATTCGCCGACATCCTACAAATGGAGCTCGAAAGAGCACAGGTGACGCCGACACCACCACCAAAGTCACCTGTAGCAGTTATTGAGGAGATCGTCGACAACGCCGATATGGGGCAACATCTGTCCCCCTCAACACGGTCTCCTCCGATACAACAAGAGGGCGGGGCAGCACCGAAACCTCGCCCAGAAGCATCAGCCGCGCGAACAATAGAAGTAGGTTCTGCCTCGTTAGGCCGACCATCGCGCGGGAGGAGCATTTTGAGGTCAAGGGGGAGACAAGCGGAAAACCCTCCTTTGCTCGGAATGATTCTAGGACAAGAACTCGATTTCTTGTGGGAGGTAATAGAAAACCACTCTACTACATTTCTTTCCCTAACCCGCAAGTTTTCATCTTTCAAACAGAGGCTGGATAGGCAGGAGCGAGAGCTGCTGACTTTACCCAGCCTACCTGGCCGGCTAGAGGCAGTAAATGCCACGCTTCAACAAGTTCTGCAGTGCCTTAGCGAGATCGAGGGAAGACTGAACAGGGAGGACGACCATCCACGCCCAAGGCAGCCAAGAAGATCACCGTCGTCTCCTGGTCCGGGCTCTCAATCCTCGTCGTCAAGAGCGTCGTCAGAATCGTCCTCATCCACCTCCTCCTTCGGCAGATCGTCATCAGCAACTGGAGGAATTTCTTCACAAGGGCAATGCTATGAAGCTCCTCCCAGACAAGAAAGCCCTTTTGACCTGAATGAGGCCGCTCCCTCAGCCCCCTTTGACGAAGCTGAGGATAACAATGAAGATATCAGCGTCGGGGAAGGCTCTTCTGACGAATCCGAGGGAGAAGGGGGGGACATCCGCACCGCAAACGAAAGACACCTCCACAGAGGAAGGAGTTCAAGAGCCGACATCACCGATTTTTCCGCACCGACAAAGATACCTTCTTTCGAAATGGCTGACTTTGACAGAAGAGTCATAGGATATCTAACGATCAGAGACCAGAAACTGCTCAACATAGTCCTAAGATCGCAAGCTGACGAGGAAGAGGTACTCTGGAGCGACGGTTATTTCTCGGTACAGCGGGGAACTCTGAGAAACATCTTCCGCGCCAAGGCCGTCGTAGGGAAGAGTTTGTTCAGAGTGCTACAAGGGGCCATTGTAGAAAACGCCGACAACAAGAACCAACATACAGTTTACGCTGCCACCCCAGCTCTAGCAAGAAGACTAATGATGGGGTTGTACAATTCTACGCAGGTAAAAAGTATGTTGGATTACATTGAAGTGCACAATCCAAAACTGGTGTTGGCCCCTTACAAACACAGAAACAACTGGTTCCTGTGCATTGCCGACCTCCGAAATCATCATGTCCAACTGCATTGTTGCTGCAGCAAAGAGGTCCCGCACACAGGAAGTACGTTCTTACTCCCAAAGGACGTAAAGCTAAGACTGCTGCCGCTACGTCTCCACCGGGTCATCAAGTACGGAGTCCAGCGCCACAGTAACGTCTGGAATTTCTACTCACTAAAGGACTTCCCAGTCCAAGAAGATGAGGGAAGTGGAAATAGCGCATTCGTAGTCCTTAGAGCCATGGAGATGATACATATCTTCGGATACTTCAAGCAACTCCAGGATTCTAACTTCTACAATCTCAGAAGCAAATATGCATTGCTGCTGATAAAGGATAAGCGCTACTTCTGAGACGCGGGGATACCAGAAGAGCTGCTAGATAATGAACAAGAAGAAGAGTCATCTCAGCACAGCAGCCCTCCTGAAAAAGAAGCAGAAGCAGAGACGAACGTCTGTGGGGCAGGCAAACAAATAAACATCTTGCGGCAAGTTTTTGGACACGACGAACATGCCTCGCCCCAGAGCCTGGAAGAGTCAATCCACAACTTCGACCGTTTCTCATGCGCTACCCTCACGCAAGAACAGGTCAACGAAATCCACATGAAGTTGGCTGACTCCAACCCTGCAGACATAGCTTACTCAGCAGGCGATGTCATAGTCCCGATTGACGACTTAAGGGACATGGTAAAAGAGGGAGGGTGTCTGGCGTTATCTGTGGCGGTCGCCTACATCCAGATACTGCGAAACAAGTCTGAACACGCATACAAAGTAGATCCAATGCTGTTCAACGACATTTGCTTAGCCGATGAACAAGGGGCAAAGGAAGCCTTCCTAGCAGAATTGGAATGCAGAGTCCCGGATACCATTCTCCTTCCAATCCTGCACGACAACCACTGGACGCTCTTAACGGTGTACACCAACAACGAGCGGGGATTTTCTACAACAGCTCGGACAGCAATAAAGACCATCCAGTGCCTTGTACATCGACAGCGCTGACATCTCTCGAACGATTAGTACGAAAGTACTATATCGATATAGCAGCACTGATACAACCATTCCTAGGAATGCAAGCAAGAAGCTGGCACGAACTTCAGTTCTGCCACCGCAGCCCGCAGCAAATTCAACTATCCAACGACTGCGGCATCTTCGTCCTGGAATGGATGGCAAACGAGGCAACGCCTGATGAGCTTCTCCACATCGACTATCACAGCAAAAGAGGAGAATATGTGTGGGAGCTCTTATCTAGCCCAGGCACGCTGATCATCTAACCCTCACTGATTAACATTTCCTTACCTCATCTATTTCACAACTCTGGGACAGAGTGTGGAGTAAGGTTGGGGGGTACCATGTACCAGTGAGGGAGGTACAAAAATCTTCTGATCTCTCTGACTTAAATTCCTTATTCTTTTATTCTTATCTTAAATTCCTTATTCTTTTGTTCTTTATCCTTTTGTTCTTTCCTATATCATGTGTACATATATATGTTTATACCCAAAATTTCTGAAAATTTTGACAACTTTGCTTATTTTGTCCCCTATGCATATGTACAAAGTTGTTGTAATAATAATAAAACCATGTTGTGACTTCTTGCAAAGTTTACTTTCTGTATATTTCAACGAGTTACAAGTTCTGTCATATCTTTCTGATAATGTTGTCTCAAACAAACAAAAGATTGTGCCTTGCCATCTAAAAATTTTCGAAAAATAATAATCTCGCAAACAGCTAAGAGACGAGTATGGAGAAGGAAAAAGCTGCCCAAACAGTAGATATCTCTTTTGTTTTCCCTTACCCAGCAAAAATCCCAAAAAGAGAAAGAAGCCTTATGAGCGTGAATAAAAGCATGAGAGTTGTGCCCAATAAAAGAAAAGAAAATAAAAAAATATACATATACACCCTTATTTTCCAAAAGTACCCATCTTTAGGCATGGTAGATCCGGGGCAGTGGTACGTAGGATGTGAAATCACTGCTCTAAAGCCAAGTGGCTTAGACTGCAGGGACCACTTGCCCGTTAACGGACCCTTACCTGGATGGACTGATGGGAAACAAGAAGAAAAACCCAAAAAGCCTTAGCCTACCCTATACACAACTTTCTGCCCTTAAAATAAAGTTGTTTGGTGTGGAAGCTAACTTCCGAATCATACACCAAAGTCTCACTGAAGCTGTGGAGAAGAAAAATTTTACTTAAATAATAAGGCAAGTAGGGCAAGGTCTTTAGTTTGCATTAAGACAGCATTACCTCCAAGACATCGCAATTCTTGTTTTATCCTTATAGCCCGAAAGTTTTACGGAGCAAGAAGAAACATCACAAAATCAAGTTTAATTTAAATATTGATTGAGTACAATCAAAAAGCTAAGTTTGGGGGAGTTGATAACACCAAATTTTGTGACGTTTTTGCCCTTTATTCCGTTATCAAAACTGCCCTTTTTCTGCTATTTTCCTCTCTTTTATATGCATTTTCGCAATAATTGGCCAAGCAACGCTCTTATTCCAGTTTTTCCTATCTTCTACAGAGTTTTCCTCATTTTTGTGCAATAAGGCCGATTCCGACCCACAATAAGTCTAAGCCCGTCTCGACCTTCCTGACGCCCGATACAACCCAGCCCGACAGGGGCTGGGCAACACAAGAATGATCGGCGGAGAAGGGCGCCTTGCGAAAGGGACGCACCGGCCGACACACCTTCTACCCGACAGGGAGCCAAAGCCGCATCAACGACCAACCTCGTCGAGCGACACAGCCACCCATCGGCAGGCGTGCCACCAGCCACGTGACCGATAGCCAACGCCTCCGCCGAAGACATACCTGTATCGGCCATCCACATCCATCGATCGGCGTATAAGGGGGCTACGTGGCGTTTCCAGCACCATAACTCCTTCAACCGCCGGTATAAATAGCAGCTACAGGAAGCCGAAAAGATAGGTCGGAGACGTCGGAGGTTGGATAGGTCGAGGCGGCTAGCTAGTTCCCCGTTCGGATAGTTGGGGACTTGAGCGATCTGCGAGAGAAGTGCGAGAGCAACCGTATCGTGCCCCAGTGCTCGTATCGGGCGACACTAGGTGAGCTCTTCCTCATCCCGAGAGGGAGGGGATCGGTTCGCCTAGGACTGTGTCGGACGACACTGAGGGCCGATATCGGCCGACGTAGATACGTGACATGAGTGCCTGACAGCAATGCCTGACAGTAGTATATGTGAATCCTTGGCCGACACGATACCGAAATCGATACGCTCTCCCCGTCAGTCGTGCCGCTCGAGAGGGTGTGCCGCCCAACATGAGCGTATCGGCCAGGGTCTTCGAACGATATAGTCGTCCGTCAGGCGTGCCGTCCGAGAGGTCGTGCCTCCCGACACGGCTGTACCGGGATAGGTCCCTGGACGGTATCGGGCTGGGAGTAGTAGTAGTCTGTCGCCCTTCTACATCAAGAAGGCGACATCTATCTTTAATTCTGTTATTTAATTCTTAGCTTATGCATTGTATTAAGACCCTTATTGCTTATGGAAATAGAAATGCTAAATTGCTCTTTGTTTAATGCTTAGTGCCTTATGATTGGGTAACTACTGTGTTGGATATCTGAACTCTAGCTTGCATGTTTTGGATCGTGTTTCGCTTAGCTACCGAATCGTCTTTCCCGTCGCAACTACTTCGAGAGTTGGGTTGTGGCTCTAGTGTTCGGTCCGATTCTGGAGTACGAGAGTGCCCAGAACAGAGTTGTTTTAGTATCATTCCACTCTAACTTGAGTCCAGCAACCTCGAGAGGGGTGTTGAAGCTTGGTTAGAGGCACCCGCTCTGAGAGGAGGGGTGCAGGGTGTTACTGCTACCGCTTGTCTTTCTAAAAGTCTTATCCCTTGCATTACGCCTTAAACTGCAGTTTACCTTCCTATTTTCTGTTGCATGAAAATTCCTAAAAATTGCTAAATGACAAAATCTTAATCTTTCTTGTAACTCCAGTTGGAGATAGATTTCTTTAATTTAATAGTGACATCTGGTTGTTCCCTTCGGGGAACTTCATTATCTCTTTATATCCACCGGAGTGTAGAGTGTCGATTCAGAGTCGTCAACGCAACCCACCTTGTCCCTGTGTTCGACCCCGTATGACTACTTCGACCCCGTAAACAAAGTTGCAGGGGCCTAGAAGGATTCGGGTTATAAATGCGAAGGCTCGACTACCTCAAATACGCCTCCAATTTTAGGACGCGCGATTTAGGCCGGTCAAGTACCCCTAACAAAGTTAACAAGGAAAAGTGTAATGTTTCTCTAGGATGACATATGTTAGAGTTCTTTTTCTCTTTTGAAGTAGAATATGACCAGTACACCAATGTTTGTGCTACCATAGCAGGGAAAGGGCTATATCGTCTTCTGTGATGCATCCAAGAATGGTTTGTGTTGTGTGCTGATATAGGATAAGAATGTGATTTCTTTTACTTCATGAAAACTTAAGAAACATGAGGAAAATTACCTGAAGCATGATCTAGAGTTATAGTTGTGGTCCATATTTTTAATATTTGGGGACACTACCTTTATGGTGAGAAGTGGTGGATCTTCACCGACCATAAGAACCTCCAATACATCTTCTCGAAGCAGGAGTTGAACATGCGACATCATCACTGGAAGGAGTAATAGGACTATGATTGCACTACAGATTACCATCTAGGGAAGGCAAACGTGGTGGTAGATGCTTTGAGTAGGAAGTCTTCTTCTTCATCATCTGTTGAGAAGGTATAGGTGTGTTTCTTAGTATTCCATAAGAGAGACATGTTGGTCTCTTTGCATTAGATGAATGTACAGCTACATGTGTCTTTGCTAGAAGGTTTGTTGGTATAGTTATAGAGTCAATAGATTAGAGATGCACTGCGGAAGCATGATGTAGCTGAGTTTGTGGCTAAGTGCATAGTGTGTCAGTAGGATAAAGTCGAGCATGAAAACACCTTATGGACTTTGCAATCATTATCTATACCGCAGTGGGAATGGGATCATATCACTATGGACTTTGTGGTTGGACCTCCTAGAACAAACAAAGTCCATGATTCCATTTAGGTGATCGTTGTCCTTCCCATGAAGACAACGTATACAGAAGATAAGCTTGTACATGTTTATCTTGATGAGATAGTGTGTTTGCATGGTATCCCAACTACCATCGTGTCTGATAGAGGTCCTCAGTTTACCAGTGACTTCTGGGAGACCCTGCATAAAACCATGGGTACATAGTTTAGGTTCTGTATAGCGTTCCACCCACAGATAGATGGACAGTCTGAGAGGACTATACAAACTTTGGAATATCTATTTATAGCTTGTGTCTTGCAGTTTTTGGCATTTGGGATGTCCATCTTAGTTTGATAGAGTTTGCATAAAATAACAGCCATTAGAGGAGTATTGAAATGGCATCTTAAGAGGCTTTATATGGGAGACATTTTAGATCTCTGATATGTTGGTATGATACTAGAGAATATAATCTTTTGGGTCATGAGCTTGTGCAACAGACCATAGAGAAATTCAAGATGGCACAACAACATTTGAAGGCAATCCCAAGATAGGTATAAGTCTTATGTTGATAATCATCACAGGTCGTTGGAGTTCCAAGTGGGAGACAATGTGTATCTCAAGGTCTCTCCTTAGAAATGTGTGTTGAGGTTTGGGAAGAAGGGTAAGTTGGCTCCTCGGTATATGGGACCCTATACTATGGTGGCACATGTTGGGAAGGTAGCTTTTAAGTTTGAGTTGTCACCTGAGTTACACAAGTTGCATCTGTTGTTCCACATTTTGATACTGAGTAACTGTCACCCTGACACAGAGTTGACTTTGTATCCTGTTGAGGTTGAGTTGGATGAGGATGTGTCTTATGTGGATGATTTTGTGTTGATCGTGGATAGAAGGATCAACAAGTTGAAGAATATGAATATCCTTTTTGGTTAAGGTTTTATACAATCAGATTGGCATGGAGGAAGCCATGTGGGAGCTTGAGGATGAGATGCATAGGAAGTACCCATCTCTTTTCATGTAGGATTTTAGGGGTAAATTCTTGATAGGAGTTTATGGTTGTAAGACCCCTGACCTAGTTTATTGCTTGATTATGTTTTCTTTTCCTAATAATATTCTTAAACATTAATCAAAGATCTTGAGATGCCCTAATAACATGTGACAAGTTTATGCTTTCAGTTTGGTTCTGTTTGGTTGATGTTTGAGCTAGTTATACTTGTTTTGGACCAAGTTGCAATTTACCCATGTTGAGGGTCTATCTTGCAATTTTTCACATGTCAGTTGTGCCTTTTTACCATAGCATCATGAGAGAGAGAGAGAATGATGCATATGGGCACCTTGTTGGACCTTAGATGATGAGTTGGCATCGTGTATGATAAATTAGGGTCTGCATGGCCTTACTTTGATGCTTGAGTTTGATGGATGTATCAACCTTGTGAGTTGGTTTTTGAGGTGTTACGACTGCAACATTCTCTTGGTTGATGTTAGTTGTGACCTAGTCCCTTAAAAATGTGTTTTGGTCACTAGGGTTGCCCATGTTGAGGAGTGTTGCAACCTTGAGTGGTGTTGTGACCTACCTTTATGCTTTGCTTTGACCTTGTGAGTGTCGTGGACCTATGTGGTTTCTACTCAACATAGTTTTTAATGACCCTCTTGCATGTGTGTTGCATGGTCATGTCTTGGTTGGACAAGTTTCTTTTTGGTACCCTAATACCTTGACACCTCATGATCTTCACCTCTCTCCTACCCCTTGAGAATATATATTCTCTCTTCCACATACAAGTATATCCTTTAGCTCTTTTCCTCTCTTCTTCCTTGTGTTCAGCCTTGAGCTTGGTGGATCAAGAAGAAGGTGTTGATCTTGAAGAAAGTGGACGATCTTCACTTGCATATGGTAATCTTGAGCTTGATCATCTTATTTGTGGTGATTCTTGGTGATCTTCCTTCTTGGTAACTGGTTTCTTACCCTTGATCTTGTTTTCCTTTGGAACCCCGCCTTCCTTCCTCCTTTACTTGGCCATGAGAATATGGATCACCATAGTGTCTATCTTGGGGATCTTCTCTTCATAGGGGTCGAGACTATGGTTTAACCATCGTAGTACCTAAGTGAGATGAAGCTTTCTCCTCTCTTGTTTGGCCCAGGGTTTGAGCTTTTTTCTTCTTGGGCTTACCTTTTCCCTTGGTATGTTTCTTATTATTGAGGTGAACTTGTTGGCTGTGGAGTAGATCATAGTTGGAGCTTCTTCTTCTCTCTTGGAGCTTGATCTTCTTCTTAATGAGGGTTATATAACTCCCCCTCTACTATTATTGCACCAATATCATGCTTGCATGTTACTATTCTATCTCTAAAACATGATCTTAAGATGTTAGATGATGCTATCTTATTTCAGGGTTTAGGATTATGTAGTATTCTTTCTTAGATTTCTCTTTCTCTTAACTCTAATTCATGACTCCGAACTCTAAGTGATGGTGAGTTAATGTTCCTTACATGCACCTTGATCTTAGGTTTCATCACCATGTTTGTGTTTCAGCCATTATGTATTAGATGGTGGTTTTGGTTGTTATGTGCATGTGTTGGACGTTGATTTTCTCCCTCTTAGCATTGTTTTCTTTGTTGATCTTGATGGTTGTTGTTTCTAGGGTTTTGATGTTCCTCCTTTCTTGAGTTATCATCTTGGTGACGCTTGAGCTTCTTGATGATGAGCTTTGTTTTGGTTGATATGTTTTGATTCTTGTGTTGGTCGCAACAATTGAACTCATCTTGAGGTCACTACCTATTTTTATGCTCTTTTGTTGTCACTACTCATGATGGGTCTTGTTGCAGTCGAAGTGTTATCAACCTTGTGTTGAGGTTGGGTTGTTTATTACTAAACCCTAACCCTAATATGCCTTGTAGACACTACCTTGTTTGGACATGAGTTTGGTAGCTACATACAGATTCCTTATTATAGTCGGTACTCTTGTTTTTGGCTTGAGGTTGCTACACCTCGATGATTGTTGTGGGCGCTAGGGGATGTTTCTTGTTTTGGTTGAAGGAGATGCTTTTGAGGTAGCAACACTATGTTGGAGTGTTGATCGCAACACTGGTCGCAGCCCTGTGCTTGAGTGTTGATCACAATGTTGGTGACTACGTTGCATGTTGTTTATTGTCATTACATGAATGGAGTTGTTGCGGACGCTAGAGGTGGTTCCATCTTGCAATCAGAGGGGATGTTTTTGAGATCACAACGTTGTGTTTGTATGGTGGTGGTTACTACCTAATGAAGTGTTGCGGCCCAATAGAGTCATTGCCTAGTTTGGTTGGCCACTACATGTGTTGAGTCGTGTGGTCGCAACAATGGTCAAGACTCATGTTTCCTTGTGTGGTCACTGCATTTACGGTAAAACCCTAATGGTCACTATTGTACCTTACCCCATGGTTGACACATGTTTCTATGTACATGTTTGAGTTTCAATGATATGAATGCTAAACTCTAATGTAATCTACAAATGTAGGAATGATGTGTTATGCTAAGCACTATATGAGAACCCCTAACCCTAATCATTAATACATGAAGTAATATTGGTCATGCTTAAGATGATTAGCAGGTGATGATATTTTATCTCTCCTACTTGTGTAATCCTAACCTTGCAGGTGGAATAATATCATAGCTAGTGAGTGCGATGGTGTGTTTGATATGACACATGGTGATGAGTATGAGTCATGATAAGATAATGATGACGTACATGAATAATGTGATTGGGTCTTATAACCTGGCAGAGGCTCAATGCTTAATGTGAGGTGATATCCTCTTGTGAGGTGATGAGGGATGTTTTTCCCAAAATGATGTGATAATTATGATGTTCTTGAATGGCAGTGGTATCATGAGATGATGTGACAAGTATACCTCATAAGTTTTATATCTTCTTACATTACAACATACCCTTATCTTTGTAGAGTTGTTTAGGGTTTGTACGTTGTAGCTTGCGGGTGCTAAAAGGTACTCAATTCTAACCAAGTGAAACCCTAATCATGTAGCTACCATGTGCCATAGACCCATCTTCAGTGTCAATACTTGTTAGATGATGAAACTGATTCTCCCTCAGTGGAAGCTTAGAGTTGTATACTATTAAGTATATGAATTTCACAGGATTGGCTGTGGTCATACCCTGACAGGAGAACATTGATTTGATTAATTATATATGTGATATATTTTGCATATGGCTATGGTCATACCTCGACATGAGTGTGTCTGCAGTCGTAACTAATTTTTCACTAGTGTTTTGCCTATATACCAAGACGACTAGACTATTTTGTAATTGGACTCTATAAGTCACTATGGCAGACTCGGACTGACTAAGGATGTGGGAGATCATAGGAGTCTGTCTCCTCCTAGATCTTGTATGGCACTAATTTCAACTTAGCATTGGTCAATTGGATCATGAGTGGTATACCTCATCTCCTCATGGCATAATCAAAACGTAATACAACCGTGTAGTATATTTGTTTAGGTTAAACATTATTCACATTGGATGACTCTTTTCCGTATCTCTTGTACTTTTTATTTGATTTATAATGCAATAAGAGAAATGAAATGTTATACATGTTCTTCGTATTCCTTATAAATGTATAAGGTGTTCTACTGCCCAATTGTAGATGCCTAAATTGCTTAATTGCTTTATTCATATCATTTAGTTGAATTTGCTGAACCTAAAAATAATGTTATCTTCCTGCTTTAGCTTATTTGTGTTAATAATAGTAGTTGGTGGAGATTTATATCTCTCATTGGGTCTCATTGGGACGTTAGTCTCACTCTGTGGGTTTCTACATATTTTAAGTGGTCACACACAATGAGGTAGAGATCGTGTGGTTGAGATTGAGCGGCAAGAGGAGCAGTAGCAGTTAAAGGTTGGATATGCTACTAGTGTTTTGTAGTAGTATCCTATGTGTCATCCCTGTACTCTTAGGTCCTTGGGGGTGTTCTATAGACAATGTATATGTGAACAGGTTATCATATGTAACAGGTTGTGGCAAGTTGACCAAGTGAATAGCGATATGTATCATCTTGTGGCATGATATGTGATACAAGTGTTTTTGTTTATGGACTCATATGTAATAAGTTTCTACTTCTATGGTTATATGAATTCAATTTTTATTTCCCCTATTTTATGGTAATTTGGATGTGTAATATTAGTTTTGGGCTTTGTTTTGAATAATCTCATTTTGTGCGGAAATGGGCGTCACAAAATTTGTGATTACAAAATATTTATTGGCAGCGTATATGAATATTCCACATATTAAAGGGGAATAACATCTCTATAATGTAAATATTGAGATCTAGCATGAAAAACACCTTCAACAATAAAGGATTAGGTGAAACATCCTATGACATAGGGATTGAGATCTATGGAGATAGATATGGAAAGTTTCTAAACCTAAGTATGAGCACATATAATAGCAAGATAATGAAAGAGTTCAGTATGAAGGATTCAAAGAGAGAGAATATGACCATATTACATGGGATAAGTTTCTCATGAACCCTATGTTCTAATTCTTGCAAAGAATGGAAGCAAAAGAGTAAGATTTTGTATGCACTAGCAATATGATCTATCATGTGTGCTATGAACAATGTACTCATCCCATATTCTTGTATGTATTAGACATGACAAGATGATATCAATTTCCAATGAGGGACGTTAGAATTCCATTTAAAGACACCCATTATACTTGAGAAGCACTAACAGATACACTTATAGATGATAACAACAAGGAAGAGTTGAGTGTAAAGAGTTACACTGATGCAAGCTTCCAAAATGACAAAAAAAGATCGCAATGCCAAAGTTGTGTGTTTAATCTTAAGAGAAGATTTATTTGTTGGAAGGAGTTCCAAAATATAAGAACATTAATTTATGACTCTAAAATTGTATTCGGGTATCCTAGTGTTATGAAAACAAGAGTGGATACTATATGGATCTAGAAGTTCATTTGGATGAACTTAAAGATACTTCAAACATTGATGATGATGTAGTGATACTATGACAACAATAGAGCTATTTGTTAGGCAAGAAATACCAAATAGCATATTATGACAGTTCCATCTCATATAAGAGATTGTACAGTGAAGAGTCGAGGAACATGCAATATATCGACAAAAAGCAAAGTGTTGCTAACCCACTGGATTAGCACTTACACAGCAAAAACATGATGGACATGTTTAGATCACTAAGAATAAGATCTATGGGTGATTTTCTCTAAGTGCATGTGGTAGTCTATTGGTATGTATGCCCAGAGAGACAATCATATGATGATTTTTATGGCATATTACATAAAGGATTTGATTAATAATAATAAAAGCAGGCTTCCAATTCATTCTATTTCACTGAGTCATGAGATAATGAGAAAACATAATGAATGTATAAACAATGAAAATTACTCAATGACGTATGTCTTCAAGTATGTGACTTGAACAAGGAGATCATATGGATGTTAAGAGTATGTAAATTCTTGTTATGTCCCTAGTCAGATGTTATTGTGGAAGGTAGATAGACAACAATAATATTTAAGACTAGAGTGTGTGTTGGTTGATGATAGAATCTCATTAGTCATGATATGATATATCAAACCAAGAACATAGATACATGTCAGAGAATAATGTATCCGATAGACCCACCTTGAGAGTGTCACATGGAAACCATACTTGGTGGTCATAGTCATCTCTCATAGTGAAGGTGGTGATTGTGATTCTTAGACCTACACTCATAACATGTCGTTCGGTATACTTTGACATAATCCAACATAACCCTAAATAAGGATTGCCATAAAGGTGACGATTGGGTAGTTGTGACAAATGGAGATTGATTGTGGGTGATGTAGATGGGGTTTGTCCCTCCTACTAGAGTTTGATATCCTGGCCACTTGATCAGAGAGAGAGTGAGAAATGCATGTGCATGCACATGTGAATCAATATATGATATTGAGGTCACATATATCTGAGATAGTCTGTTCTAGGTTCAAGGAACATGGATTGAACATGGGGAGGATGATGATTCCATGCCTTGAGTTCATTTTGGATATCAGAGATAAATGAATAATACAATCACTATAACACCTTACATAGATTGTAGGTTGAAGTTGTTCTCCAACTTTCCATTCACTTGGGTAGCACTCATGTGTGACTAGGCACCTCTCTTTACTTGTGATGTCATAAATTAATTATGTAGATTCACTACCAACATGATATAGGACCTATAGGGTCACACACATAGGAATTCATCTAGAAGAGGTGTTTAATTGTGAATGATAATTGAATTGATTACTAAAGTGTTTAGGTATTCAATTTAGGCAACAAATCAGCTGACTGGACTCCCAACTGATCGTCTCATGTGATGAAATGACTGGTTGGAGTTTCATGTTGATCAAAAATTGAATTGGTTGAATTTTGCATGAGTCAGGACACCAACTGATCGGCTCAATGGGTGAAGTGATCGGTTCAGGTTGGTGAGAAGATCGGTTCACCTAGTGAATCGATTGGTTTAATCATACCAACCAAAGCTTCTGGTGATATTCATGATTCATGAGAATAGTTGATCATTTCACTTGTTCAATTAATTTGGCACAAGAAACTAATGTTGGACATTAATTGGA
The DNA here is from genome assembly GCA_963693085.1 of Alisma plantago-aquatica. Classification (NCBI taxonomy): domain Eukaryota; kingdom Viridiplantae; phylum Streptophyta; class Magnoliopsida; order Alismatales; family Alismataceae; genus Alisma; species Alisma plantago-aquatica. Next base: position 718,521,544 of record OY856411.1, on the reverse strand, counting down.
TTTGAATTTCCAGATTCATATGCGATTGGAAAACATGGCAAAATGACCGATTGGGAGTGTGAACTAATCAACTCGCATGTGAACCGACCATTTTAGTTGTTAACTGACTGGTTTGGTTCTTGCGGGTTGCAAAAATTCATGATCTTCCAGTCCCTTCCACTCCTGCACAGACTGTGAACCCTGACCCTAACCCCTCCAATAAATGGAGGGGTACTAGGGTCTTCTCAGGCACATCAATTGCCTTTGAAAATTATTTGTCCTCTCTAGTTGTGATAACCAATAGAGAGACTGAGCAAGTCCTACCCGCTAAAGGGAGGGATAGAAAGGGAGAACAGTTGAGAGAGAGCAAGTTGGTGACTAGTACACCAATGGGAGGGACAACTCCTTCCTGTCTATTCTGTTAGAATGACAAGAGTTCTAGGTGGTCCATGTGGACTTCCATAGAGTGAGGTGGCTTTTGCCCTTTTCTAGGAGGACATCGTCAGTCCACAGTCTGTGGCGAGACTAAGAGCTGCTGAAGGCATTGTTCGAGTCGAATGTCTGTGGAGGAGCTGCCACAGATGAGTTCCAGTGCAACTAGGAGTGCACGACTACTGCAATGAGTTAAAGTCATTGGACTTGGTCTAGGACCAGGTATAAACTCGTTAAACCATCCTTCTCATTTCATAATAGTTGACTCAATCTTGTTGTTCTAGGGAATATGGATAGATAATTTTTTGTTTCTAGATCCTACTTTGTGCCCATATTTCCCAACATTTTACATTGTCAACCATTTCTTCTTGGAGACAACTACCACTACCAACATTTTTTGATGGCATACTAGGAATGTCTCCATGCCAGTACATTTTGTATAGCCCTGTACAATTCCATTGCACATGACATGATGTTTGATCATGTCAATAGTGTCAATTTTCAGGTTGTTGATATAATTCCTACAGGGGCAATAGAACCTATCTCCATGTTGTTTTCTATGTTCTCTACAAATCTTACAAACTCATCTAGACCATTAATAAACTTTGGAGTGCAGCGATTTGGTGTCACAGATCCATTATTACCCTAATCCCAATCCCATTGTTAAAGGGATTAGAGTGCCCGTCCCTGAGTGGCCCAAAAATCACACACAGATAATATGAAAAAAGGAAATAACATTCTTCTTTATTAAAACTAGTTAACACACACGTGCCAATGCACATGAAAACTCAACTGTATGTAGTTCTTATGTAAGGAAATCACATTAAATAAATTATCTACTCTATGTTGCAAAAATCGTCATGGTTTCTTTCAAGTAACACCAAGCAAAATTTGTATAAAAAGACAATTAAGATAAAAAATTATAATCTTGTGATGAGTAGGTCATTCATCTTTGAGTAGGTTTCAACCTTTGCAATGGCTTTTCAAGCCTCACACACTACACCGAGATGGATACAATGTGCATTTGGAAGATTTTTATGGATAGTATAGACTACATATCTCCATTGTGGAACGAACATGGCCTTCACTGTCACTAGCATTACTTTCCCTTTTGTAACTTACATTTCACCACTATTCAAAAATTGGAGAGGGTGAAGATAGCGGAGGTATTGGAGGATAGAGTGGAGGGAGTGGGTGAGGTATGCGAATATTGAATGGAGGGACGTGGGTTTGGTTATTGGTCGTTCATTTTCCTTAGATAGGAGAATAATTAGTATAGATAATGACTAAGAAAATGGAAGAAAAAATGGATTGGTAGTTGTTAATTTTGATGAAGTTTCAAAAGTAGTGACAGTTATATTTTTATGGAAGAGAGGAGATGGAGAGGGCTTAGTCATCATGAGGTTATTGGGCATGGAAATGAAAAGTGTGACTTGGGAAGGTAGTTTTAAAAGGGGAAATGAATTGGAAATGGAAGAGGGAAGCAAAGTAATCGTGGCTTGTTTGTGAAAGAGGGAGAGAAATGGGGTGAGAGGGAGATGGTGGTTCGTTGGAGGGAGGTGATAATGGTTAGTTGGAGGGAATCATGGAGGTGTAGTTTAATAGGAGAGAAGTATTTTGGTGAATAAAAAGTAATTAAAATAGAAAAAAGTGAGAAAAAAATGAGAAGAGATTGAGTGAAGGAGAGAACGACAACTCAAAATGCTGACTTCTGATTGGATGATGGGGTTCAAAATGGCTATTTTGTAAATAGATGGAAAACCTCCCTCTTTTTATAGTAGTATAGATGAACCAAAGGGTTTAGTACATAAGGCCCACAGGAAACATGGAAAGAGAAACATAAGAAACTAGCTAACAACTACATCCCTTTTACAATTAGCTCCCATGTAGAGTCCAGATTTGATGTAGCAGTCTTTATTTCAGTAGATAAAAGAGTAGATATGTGTGAATCTCTAGTTCCTTGCATTACCTAAAATCAAGAAAATTAAAACACAAAGTCAATGCAATTGCACAGTACGCGATATAAAAACAAGTAAACCAATTTATAAGAAAATTAGTAGGACTTATATTTCAAAAAGTATATCAAGCAATCTTCTAAAAACCAAAAATTGTTTGACAAGAATTTTATTACAGATTTCCCATTATGTTGTAATTGAGAAGCATGCTTATATTATATTTGGTTTTGTCTCCCCATCAAGATGGGGGAGGTAACCATGCTCCTTCTCACCATAGGATATATGAGATCAATGTAAAAAAGTCTACCCTCTGAATGATGAGGTCTCTTATACTCAATATCAACATTATCAACATCGTCATCATCAATATATGGACAGTCATAATGGGTAATGTTGTTTTTGTTTTCATGTTTTTCAAAATATAATATAGGAAAAACGAAAAACTAATCATAGGGAACAATAGCTCATCTAAGTAAGTAGCCAAGTATACAGTCAAGAGATACATAAAAGTATATTTAATACAATCAAGGAGGAGGTATAATAGCATACCTTTCTAAATGAGTATTTGGAGTATGGATTCCAAGAAAGAGTAGATCAACCCATTGAGTCAGATCCTAGATCAACAATATTGGATCAAGGGTCAAGATCATGGTTTTAAAGAATCATGTTTCACTATTTGAGATTAGGGTTACATTTTCCTATTTCTTCCTTAGGGTTAGGTCATTCATTTATATATCTCCAAAAGTCCAACTTTATTCAAGTATCAAGCATGTTTCAAGAATGAATGACCTACCTAGGTATTTTTAGGAACACATGTCAACCCTAAATATTATCATCATTATTCAAGTTACCATCAAATCTATAGATCATTATCAAGATGAAATAGTATCATGGGACTCAAGATTAGATCAGGTAGTCATGGGTCAGGTATATGATTAAGGGATTTGGAAGATTAAGATTAATCATCATCATATCAAGAGTAATCCTTATTTCAATGTGCATGATTCATATTCTAGGGTAAATGAGTTTAAAATATTAGATCTAACTCTTATTTAGTCAAGTTCGATTTAGTGTCTCAATATGATCATTACATTCAAGGATTAGGGTTTCCCAAAGATTAAACTCAACATAGAGTCATTAACTAAGATATTATGAGCAAGAGAGAAAAACTAATGATACCAATGATATTCATAAGTAATTATACTATCTGACTATTTTTAATGGATTCCTTGGGTTTTTCTTATTAAGATTGACTATTTACTTGAATAATTTGGATCTAGGATGCATTTTTTGTGATTAAAATGAGATCTGGCTATTTATTGCTATTTTGAGCAGAGAGGGGAAAAATTACCAAAAAAGGAAGGAGCACGAAAAAATATTGGCCATTGGATTCTTGGTCAACTCTAACTGGGTTGATATTTAGTGGCTAGGAGGATGCTTGCTCCTGGTCATGTGCACAAGAAGGAAAGGAGCAAGGAACGAGGGTGCACTTCTTGGAGGTCGTCGATCTTAGGTCTTGGTCAAGGCTTGACTGCAATCCAACGATCACAGCTTACTTGAGCAACCAGAGAAGGAGTTCTTCACGGGCGGTGGTGCCGCAGTAGAGCAGGGGTGGTGCAAAAGAGGGAAAAGAGGAGGAAATAGAGAGGGAGGTCGTAGCGGCACCGGTTGAAGTCATGGGGGCTCGCCAAAGGTGAATGTTTGGTTTTTATAGCCAAAGAGAGCTTTCGATTGTCTTCGAAATGCACATATTCAATGGGGGAAAAAGGGGTAGTCACGCTCGGAATGGTAGGGTGAGAAATTTCTCTTAGTTTGATTTTTGAAACGGGTTGCTAAAAGATCAATTTCACTTGCGGTCATTCGGTCCCCCTCTCCATTGATTGTGGGATGTAGGGGATGATCCTGTGACCACTCAATCATGACCCTGATCTGTGGGTGCCTTATCCAAGGGTTAGGGATCACTCCCGCCCTCTCAGTTGATCACTGACTTAGTTAAGGATCGAATAAAAAGCAAAATAAAAAGGGCTTTTGTCATTAAACTTCAAAAATCATAGAAAATAGTAGGAAATTTGAGACAAATTTGGGCCATTACTTCACAAAAATGTGGAGAATATATATAAAAAGTTTGAGGACAAGATGATAAAGTTTGATGGAAAAACTTGTTTCTTTGAGTGAGGTGATTATTAAACCTAATTTGAAATGTCATAAAGTGTGAACAAGTCATATTGGTCACCAAAATTTGTATATGAGTCTCAACATTAATTATGTAGCTAAGAAAAATAAATTGGGACCATGAGTGAACATAAAGTAAGCAAAATTGGAATTGGACAAAAGTAAAAGTAAAACTCACTTAATCACATCCTCCCCTCCTTATAAGGAATTTTGTCCTCAAAATTTAGACCTCCTTGAAAAGGTCTAGAAATCTTTCCTCCATGTCTGACTTCAACTCCCAGGTAGTATCATCACTGTCATGGTGCTTCCCCAACACCTTCACCATCTCGATATTATTATTTTTGAGATCCTTGGTGTGAGTATCAAGTATCTTGACTAGAGATTCTTGGTATATACAAGGGTGTCTCTCAATTCAATTGGTTCATGATTGAGGACATGGCTTGGGTCTTTGACATACCACTTCAGGTTTGACACATGAAAGACATTGTGCATCATGTTATATTGTGGAGGTAAATCCAACCTATAAGCACATTCCCCAATATAGTCCAAAATTTTAAATGGACCCACTTATCTAGGTCTAAGTTTTCCCTTGTTCTTTGCAATGGCTCGAATCAGTCAAATCTTCAAAAAAACATGATCACCTACTAAGGACTGAGTATTAGTTCTATGTGCATCATCATAAGACTTCTGACGATCTTGTGCCCTTTTCAACCTTTTCTCTATTAGGTTGACATTATCAAAATAGAGTTGCAATTCCTCAGATTTCAAATTCATCTTTCATCTACTTCATCCCAGTAAAGCAGAGATCTACACGGTCTTCCATACAAAGCTTCATAGGGAGGCATGCCTATACTGGACTGGTAGCTATTATTGTAGGAAAACTCAATGAGGGGAAGGTAATGGTCCCAAGAACCACCCCAATCAAGGACGCATGATCTCAGCAAGTCTTCTAGAACTTGAATTGTCCTCTCAGACTGTCTGTTAGTTTGTGGGTGACATGCAATACTAAAATTTAGCTGAGTTCCCAGTTCTTCCTGTACTTGTCACCACAAGTGAGAAGTGAATTGTGCATCATGATCTGATACAATAGATACCGGAATTCCATGCAACCTGACTATCTCCTGAATGTACAACTCTGCTAACTCTTGAACTTTGGTTGTTGTCTTAATTGGAACAAAATGGGTTGAATACGTCAGACGATCAACTACAACCCAAAGGGCATCACTCCTTTTCCTGGTCTTGGGTAGACCCACCAAAAAATCCATGGTGATGTTTTCCCATTTCCACTCGGGGATAGGTAGGGGTTGTAGAAGACATCCTGGACGTTGATGTTCAGCCTTGATTTGTTGGTAGGTCAGACACTTGGAGATGAAAGTAGTGATATTAGTCTTCATATTCCTCCACCAGAAATGCCTCTGCTGATCCTTGTACATTTTAGTTGATCCAGGATGCACAATATATTTCGACCCATGAGTTTCTGGTAACACCTTTTCTATCATAACCGAATATTCTGGGACCCATATGTGTTGTTTGTATCAGATTCCACTATCCATACCGACTGACAGATGAGTTTGGGGTTTCTCTAGAAGCTTAGTCATTTCATCAAGACTCTTGTTGTTCTTATGGGCTGACAGGATCTCAGACTGGAGGCCAGGTTTTACATGGACACTGGCCAATCTGAGAACATTGCATATATGCCTCGGGGCCCAAGGTGACATGACTTCCATGTTCTTCCATTCAGTAGTGAAAACAACAACACATTTAGCATGCTTCCTGCTGAGTGCATCATCCACTATATTTGCCTTACCGGGGTGGTAGGCAATGGTGAAGTCATAGTCTTTAAGATACTCAAGCCATCGCCTTTGTCTAAGATTGAGATCCTTCTGTGTCAAGATGTACTTCATACGCTTGTGGTCAGTGAGGATGTTGAAGGTGGCACCATACAAGTAGTGTCACCATATCTTCAAAGCATATATGATGGTGGAAAGCTTGAGGTCGTGGGTTGGGTAGTTGACCTTGTTTGGCTTCAGTTGTCGAGAGGCATAAGCAACTACCTTTCTTTCTTGAATGAGGGCACAACCCAAATCGAACTTTGATGCGTTAGTGAAGATGACAAACCCATCTTTTCCCAAGGGAAGAGTCAAGACAGGTGAAGTTGTCAGCTTTGTCTTTAGCTCTTGAAAACTAGACTCACACTCCTTTGACCAGATAAACTGCTCTCCTTTCCTGGTGAGCTTTGTGAGAGGCAAGGCAGTCTTGCTGAAATTCTGAATGAAACGTCGATAATAACCAACAAGACCCAAAAAACTTCAAATCTCAGAAACATTCTTAGGGGCTTGCCACTCCAGAACAACTGAGACTTTGGTAGGGTCAATATAGATTTTCCCAGCAGAAATTATGTGGTCTAAGAACATGACTTCAAAAATCCAAAGTTCACATTTTGACAACTTTGCATAAAGTTTCTGGGATTGAAGGATGTCAAGAACTTTGTGAAGGTGGAAATGGTGTGATTCAACATAATTTGAATATATCAATATTTCATCAATTAAAACCACTACAAACTCATCGAGGAAAGGTAGGAAGACACTATTCATCAAGTTCATTAACACGCCAGGGGCATTGGTCAACCCAAATGGCATGACTAGGAATTCGTAATGCTCATATCGAGTTCAAAAGGCAATTTTAGGTATGTCTTCATGCTTAACCTTGAGTTGGTGGCAACCAGAATGGAGATCAATTTTTGAAAAGACATGGGTAGAACAGAGTTGATAAAAAAGGTCATCAATTCTGAGCAGCGGATACTTATTTTTCATTGTATCTTGATTGATCATATGATAGTCAATACACATGTGAAGGGAGCCATCATTTTATTGATATATAGAATGGGGGCTCCCCAAGGAGAGGTACTAGGGAAGACGAAACCCTTGTCTAGCAATTCGTGTAATTGTTTTTTTAGCTCAGTCAATTCAACAGGAGCCATCTGATAGGATGCTCGAGAAATGGGTGTGGTATCGGGTGCTAATTCGATAGAAAACTCAACATCACGATCAGGGGGTAGCCCAGGGAGCTCCTCAGGAAAGACACTTGAGTACTCTCGCACTATATCAATGTTTTCTAGGATACTCGTGTCAGGATTGACTATGGTTATAGTTTCTAGGTAGCTTTGCACTCTGTGGATATCAATCAAGTTTTGGGCTTTAATCAGATAAATAACATCATTTTTATTTCGATCTTTCCTTCCAGGAATTACAAGAATAGGGATGTTGGGTTTAGAAATAATGACTTTCTTGGCACGACAATCAACCAGAGCTTGATTTTTATGGAGCCAATCCATCCCCAAAATAAGGTCAAAGTCTTCCATATCTAAGATTATGAAGTCTGACTCAAAACTACAACCAACATAAGATAGAGGGACTTTTTTGACAATATAGTAGGAGACTTTCATCTTCCCACTTTGGGTAGTTACATCAAGTATGTACCCTAAGTCCCTTGTTTCAATATTTATCATAGAGGCAAAGTTCTTAAACATGAAGGTGTTTGTTAACCTAGAGTCAAATAGAGTAACAACAAAATGGTCAGAGATTTGCATCATACCTACGTATACATATATTTTGTGTAAGGAGTTTGTACATGCAATGTTCTGGAAATAATTTCGAATTTAAATGGTACCTTCCATGAGTTTGTTTTCATTGGCCTTTGCCTCATCCACGTTCACTGCAAAGACACGGGCATGTCGATGTTCACCTTGCCTAGTCCATGTTGGAGGAGGGTGGGGGCAGTTGTCTCTGAAGTGACCCTCTTGTTTCTAGTAGTGGCAGACCGGGGACAAATACTTGCACTGGCCAGAGTGGAAGTTACCATAGTTGTGGCAATGAGGAACATTGGAATTCTGGCCTTGACCCCTGTTTTGGCCAGGATTTTGGTTCTGTATAGGGCCACGATTGTAATTTTGGTTCTATCCTTGATTGTAGTTCTGGGAAGGAGGATTTTTTTGGTTCTTCTATCGGTTCTTATTCTTATTGTCACCAGTATGGGGTTTTCCCTTCTGTTCGGGTTTTATGGGTACAACCTCAGTAAGGCCTAGATAGGCAAGAGTAGGTAATGGTTTCATGTGTCCCATCCCTAGGGTTCTTTCCATGGACAAGGCATGGTCATAGGCATCTTGAAAATTGGTGGGTTTGGATGAGGATACAAAAGCTTTTAGGGTAAGGAAGAGTTCATCAATGTCACGGTCAAGTTTTTGCTCTTCAGTGAGGTTGGTGACATGCCTCTCCAAGAGGCGAAACTGTCAGTTATATTCAACCACTGTGTTAGTTCCTTGGGTAAGGGTGAGAAATGGTTTTTGTTTCTCCTTTCTCTCAGATGTGGGTTGGAAACAGTTGGTGAAAATGGGTTTGAATGCTTCCCAATTGACAGGGATGACCTGTTGTGACCGGATGTAATTCTCCCACCACAACTTGGCCGCCCCCTTCAACTAGTAGGTGGAAAAACCAACTTTGTCTTGTTCAGGGTACCTCAAAACCCTGAAGGCGTTCTCCATGGACACTAACCAGACATCAGCCTTGCCTAGGACATCATCTTTGTCTTCCCCATAGAAGGCTTCTGGATGAGTTTCAGAAAATCCAGGATAGTGATGGGTTTTGGGTTATTGGTTGGTACAAGGGATGTTGTACGAACAACTAGGTCATGGAGGGCATCCATAATGGCCTTCTGTTTCATTTCCCACTCCCCATATCAGTGGTCTTATTGGCAGAACTGACATCTTCATCATTTTTCATGTGGGGCTTCTTCCCCTTATCTTTAGTACCAGAGGTCCCTATTCTTTCTGGTTTTTGGGGCCATCTACAAGTGTTCAATTGATATAAGTTTTCTTATTTATAACTTCCAAAGTAAAAATATGATAGATCATGGCAATATTGCAACAAGTTTTCTCAAATTAATTTTGAATTTTAGTTATTTCCATCCTTAGACTACCCAAAATAGAGAGAGTATATAGATCATCATGACACCTTAATGAGAACAAGAAGATGAGAAGTCATCATACTTCCCTCTAATAGGTGGCTTGGGTAATCCTTAAAGAATAGATAAGATGTTAGAAGACTCTCTAGGATTATAGGAAGTCATTCCATTCATTTATGGATCAACTAAGGCCAGGTGGAGCAGGAGGAACCTCAGCCACTGTAAAGACGGATATGAGGAATTATGCCAGAACCCCCTTTGTGCTCTTTCTAGACACCTCAATTTTCACCATAGTTAATTTTAGGGCTTCCTTAGTTCGGCAATTAAGAACATCATTTCATTAATGCATATGAAGTGTGTTATGGCTCTGATTTCAACTGTCACAGATCCATTCTTACCCTAATCCAAATCCCACTATCCAAGGAGGAACAAGCGTCACCAGGAAAGGAGGAAGAGTAGAGTTGGGACAGTGTCGATGCAACATCAGAGCAGCTTCGGGGGCCAGCGATAGCAGAGGAGTTGTCAGAGTAGAGAAATGGAGAATAACCACCAATAGTAGTGTTGGGGGCCGAAGATTGGTGGAGCAAATCACCGGAGCACCATTCTAGAGGAACGTGGGTAGGGGAAAGGGTTTCTTGCGAGGTTAAGTAAGGCATATACAATCAGTTATTAATAAAATTGGTGATCTAGAAATTAGGTCTTCAATTTTAGATTAACAACTGCCAACCAAAATACAACTATCTTGTTGGTTGTTAATGACAAATCGCCACCTAACCTCACAACCTAGTGATATCTACACCGTTAGTTATGGTTAAAATGATCGACGAGAAACATCAAGTGAGGGTGGGAAAATTTTAGTGGGACACATGGAGCGAACATCTTTGTCGTTGGTCATTATAGGTACAACCAATGAGAAATATCAAGTGGGGGTGGGAAATTTTTTGCGGGACAGATGGCACATGTACCTCTTTATCCTGTTGGTTATTTAGAAAAGAACCGACGATGTCTTTTTTGGAGGCAAATGAAATGCTCACAAAAAGTTACACAATTTTTTTTCGTGGGAAATATATATCTTCGGTTTCTTTTTGAAGAAATTGACAAGAAAAACAAAGTGCAGCCCGTGTTTACTCAGCTGGTAAAAGCGTGACAATTGTCTACTAATAATTGTTGCTAAATATAACACCATCAATGTTTCTTGAAAAAACAACTGACACAATATGTCATATCTGCAGTGGTGTTTAACTCTAATGACGTCTACTAATGTCTTCCTTATATTTATTACTTGAATTTTTTTCTCTTAATTGACCTTTCTAATAGGTTACCTTCATTATTTATCCTATTGGATTTTTTGTCATCATTTCATATTGTGCCATGATTGTATTCAATAGATGTGTCTATAATGGTGGTTATGAATAATTTAGAATCCATTCTCTTATCACTTTATCCCCACATTACTCTCATCAAGGAGGATACAAAAGAGAAGGTGATTTGAGATTTAGAATTCTGATCTTAAAGTACTCACTTAACACACTTCTCGTATCCAAGTTAAATTACACTTAAGACTATTTAGCATCTTCTTATATCTCCCGATCTTTCTCTCTTTTATCATCAATATTATTGTCTCATATTTCAACCCCGTCTTTATTTTCTATCATCTTCTGCATGTATGCTACTCTTCCCTATGTCATTATTGACTTTTACTTATCTCTTATGATCATGTTTCTCACTCTTGTCTATGATTCCATATTCCATGCCTTATCTACTTTCTTATCATCCTTTTACTTTTATCTAGTTGACATTTGAAATCAATACCCCCCTACTACTTTCATTTTATGCATAATACACTACATGTCCTTCATTTTAAATCAAATAACTTATGTAAAGGTCAACCATTGTGTTTCTCTTTCAATTAAGCTCTTCTATTCTAAAAATTATTTACCTTTGCATGACTTGTTCATTTATTTCGTTGCACCTTTGCTCTTCTTTTGAGGACTAGTTCCATTTCATCACTAGGAACCTATTGAATACATTTGCTGCAAACTAGGTTTTTACTCTATAGAGACATTGAATGAAAAGGTAGTAAGCATGGATACATTAAACTTCATTATAGAAGTACACATTCCATGATATTAATTATATCATGTAACTCTCCTTCCTTAATCAAATTCATCATTTCCATCACTTCCCTTTTGTTTCATTTGAGTTCTTTATTCTAGTCTTATAATTTGCATGTTCATCTTGTTCTCTTCACTTTAATTATTCTGAAGAGTCTTCACTTCTATGTACTTATTGGATACTTAACTCTTTTATCCTATTTTTGCTTTGTTTTGGAGTACATCAAAGCATTTTACTTGATTATATGATCCATTCATCATAATTTATTCTTTCTATCTTAGATTCCTATTTAGTTTTCTACTATCATTCCTTGATTTCAAATTGAATAAAATGCCCCATTTGGTTATATAAATCAGTTCTTTTTATCCATCCTTTCATCTTCATTTTGTATGTTAGATACTAATTTGTGTTTGTATTGATATTCCCTCTTCCTTCATTCCCAACTTAACGTTTCTTATCTAAGGCCCCAAAGCAAGATAATGGATATCAGTTCCAATGGATTCTTAGCTATTCCATTTTTTTCATTATACTTTAATGTCTTAGTGTATGTGCATTTTCATTACATTCGAAGTTTAACTCTTCATATTTTAACTACTCTTATTAGATTAATAGATAGGAGTCATTAGATCCCAGTAACACATCTTGCCAGTCAGACCAAGACGAACCTGCAATCCCAAAGCCAAGAGCTACTCATGATTAACCAACTCATATTCATCTCAAACATGTGGAAAGAATATCCACTTAGGGCAAACTTATTTAGAGATAATTTTTGGTCTACTTGATACAAAGAATGTAAATAATAACTTAAGAAACTTTTTAGTATACAAAAATGTTGAAGAACTATATATTCCTAAAAACTGAATATATGAATTTAGATATATAAGAGAAGTTCTATTCATCTCCAATCAAAACAACAATATAAAATAAAAGTTGTGTCTCATTCTAAATTTATGCTCTTATTCCTATTTTACTTTTTAATCTTTTAACCATAACATTTCTAGGGTTTCTCTCTAGCCCATCCTTCCTCTGCATACCTGGCCAGGGCATCCAAAGAAGAATATGCAGAGTAACTTGATATTGGTCGACCTTTGTATTCAGATATCGAGCTAGGGTATCCTAATGCTCAAATCTCCTAGAACTATTTACAAATCACATCCTAACTACCACACTTACGACTTTGACTTCCTATCTTAATGGTCCCTAATGACTCAGCCTAAGCTTTGGGAAGTTTGAGTGTTTTAATACCCTGGCCTAGTGTCTGAATACTTAGGTTGACCAATATCAAGCTACTCTATCTATAGTTCTCTGGATACTCTGTCTAGGTATGAAGAGGAAGGATGGGCTAGAGAGAAACCCTAGAAATAGTAGGGTTAGAATATCAGAAAGTAATGAAGGAATAAGATCATATAGATAGAATGAGTTACCACTTTTATTTTAGATTGTTGTTTTGATTGGAGATGTATAGAAATTCTCTTATATATTAGAATTCAGATATTCAATTTTTATAAGATATATGTGGTTCTTTAAGATTGTAGTATACTGTGAAGTTACTTCAGATATTTTCATATTCTTTGTATCAAGTAGACCAGAAGTTGTCTTTAAATGAGTTTGCCCTAAGTGCATATTCTTTCTACATGTTTGAGATGAATATGAGTTGGTTAATCCTAAGTAGCTCTTGGCTTCAGGACTACAGGTTCGGCCTAGTCTGACTAAAAGGATGTGTTACTGAGATATAATGACTCCTATAAACATTGTAATATGAGTAAACTCTGGAAAAATGAAACTCAAATTGTAGTGGGAATTTATATACACCAAGTTGTTGAAATATAAGGAAAAGATTGGAATAGCTAAGAATCAGTTGGAACTGATATCTATGATCCAACTTTGGGGCCTTAATAAGAAGACCCAAATTTGGGTTAAGGGAAGAAAGAATATAGGTTCAAGACACATATTCGTATATAGCACATGAAATGAAGAAGAAAGAATGGATAAAGAGAACTTAATCATATTAATAATTGAGGCATTTTATTCTATTTGAAACAAATGGAAGTAAAGAAGAAATGATTTACAAATTTTGGAAGACACACAAGAGATAAAATAGAAAGAAATAAAATAATGATATAAGGTTCAGATTAAGTTTAATGATCAGTGTTACATGAACTCTAAATATGGAATATGGAAAAGATATGAGAAAAATATGTAAGGGTCAAGATAGAAAGACTCACTTATGAGAAATGGATTGTAGAATCGAGTAAAATGCATTAATGTACTCCAAAAGAAAGAGAAAATAGGAGAAAAGAGTGAAGTATACAATAAGTGATAGAAGTTGAGAATTTTCAAAAGAATTAAAATTAGGAGAACTAAATGAACATGTAAATTATAATATTAGGATAAGTAACTCATACAAAACAAAGAGATATGTTGGAGATGATGAGTTTGATTGAGGAAAGAGGGTTACATGATGTAATAGAGAGCATGGAATGTGTATTTCTATTATAAATACTAATGTATTCATCCTTGTTACCTTTTGATTCAAAGTCTCTATAGAGTAACAACCTAGTTTTCATCAAATGTATTCAATAGGCTCCAAGTTATGAAATGGAACTAGTTCTCAAGAGAAGAACAAGGGTGCGGTTAAATAAAAGAACAAGCCATATAAAGGTAAATTATATTCAGATTAGAAAATCTTGATTGAAAGAGAAACTATGTTTGACCTCCACATGAGTCGTTTAATTTGAGAGGAAGGAGATGTAGTGTATTAAACACAAATATGAAACTAGTAGGGAAAATATTTATTTAGAATTTCAACTTAATAAAACTAAAAGAATGATAAGAAGTATATATGGCATGTAGCATGAAATCATAACAAGAGTGAGAAATATGAACATAAGAAATAAGTAGAAGCTAAAGATGATAGATGGAAAAGTAGTATATGATAAGAGGATTACAAAAAATAAAGAAGGTTTTGAAACATGAGGGAGTAATACATATTGTAAAAGAGAGAGGTTGTGAGATTCAAGAAAGTTCTAACTAGTCAAGTATCTTTGACGATAAGTAATTAAACCTAGATGTGAGAAATGTATTAAGTGATACTTGAAGATTAGAATCCTAAATCTCAAAATCATATTCTCTTTTGTATCTTCTTTAATGAGAGTAACATAGGGATGGAGTAACAAGAGAATGAATTTTAAGTGATTCATAACCACCATTATAGACACATATATTGAATATTATGATGACACTTTATTGAATGATGAAACTCCAATAGCATAAATTAAGGAAGTACATATCAGAAAGGCCAAGTAAGAGAAAAGGAAATTCAAGTAATAGAGATAAGAAATACCTTAGTAAACTTCAATATAGTTTAAGTTTTAATTTTGAATTTAAGGGAGTAAAACCATGTCACAACAACATCATGTTAGTGACAAGGATAAAACCCTAGAAAGTTTAGGGTTGTAGTAGTTATGTGAGACCCCTAACCTTGCTTAAAATGTCGAACAAGATTAATGATCATAATTGAATTCTTATAACTCTAATATAAAAAATTTATATGCTTTGAAATCATAATACAAGCTTAAGTTTCAAATTTGTTCTAATTTGGACACTTTTTAAGCAAGTTATGCAATTTTATGCACATTTTGGACTTTTCTACAACTTACCCAATTGAGAGGTTTTATTTGTAATTTATCACTTGAATTATGTTCCTTGGATATTCTCTCATCATTCTAAAAACTTTTTGAGTCATGGGGTGCCTATTTAAATGTTTGAAGATGTTTTCCTCAATGGTATTTTAGGGTTTACCCCTTCATGGATGAGCTACCTTTAGTGGCTATCAACTAATGAATTATTTGATTGGCTTGGAAATTCAACAAAGGAAATCTAAGCAGGTCTATATGGATGGTGGGGGAGCTACTTGTGTGTGCTTGTATATTCTTAACAGTTTAAGGCCATGGACACTTGGAAAGATACTAGAACTTCAACTTTTCTTTTTCTTTATCTTAAAGATTCATATACTTATCCCTAAGCACCCAAACGAGCCATTTTCTCTCCACCACTTTCCTCCTTCTATAAAACTCTTTCTCCCTCTGTGTTTCTATGAATTTCCTATCCAAGGAAGAAGAAATAGGGGATCTTCTTGGAAAAAGAATCTTGGGTTGCAATTGACTTTCTTTTAAGGTTTAAAAAGCTTCCTTTTAGTGTTATTGACCTAAAAGAGTAATAATATCCTTATTTCCTCCATTTATTTCTTTTTTATCCTTACTCCTACCTTTCTCCAGGTCGTAACCTTACTATTCCATGGTAGAAATTGCTCTAGAGCTCTAAAACCCTACCTTTCTTGCTCCTTATGCTTAGGGTTTGTTCATTTGATGAAGAATGGTGCTAGATGGACGAGTTCTGTAACATACTGAGTTCTAGAATTTTTACCTTTTTTCCCTCTTTCCCATCTTTTCCTTTCATTTATATCCTATTTGGCCTTTCTATTGAATTTGTGGAGAATATGATGGTTTAATGAACATTTGTTCACCTTTTTCACTAATATTTGGGTTTATGCACAAATACCTCAATGGAAGCTTAGTAATGGGTTTAATATGTAAAATGTACACTTAAGTGATATATAATAATAATTAAATTCGTTCTAGAACTTTCAAGTTCTTTTTAGAATATGAAAAAGAAAGGAAATCCTGAAATATACATAAAGGAGATGATAAATGTAATAATTGGAGATAATATGGGATATAATGGATAAAAGGAGATGATGAGGAATATATTGTCTCAAAAATCATAAGTGTAAACCCATGAAGAAAATTTGGATATCAATCTCATTTTCTTAACTTAAAAGAAACTTAAGGGCCAAGTATCACCTAATTTGGAAGATAAAAGCATATAATAAAGTCTTTATTAAAAGAAAATTGGAGATAAGCCGATAAGGTGAAATAAAATATATAATGTTCTCAAATTGGAAAACTAACTCCAAATTCATAATCTAAGCATGGAAATAAGCTTTTGGGAAAATTTTCATCTAATTTGGCCCATGTTTAATATTTTATTTTATTCGGGAGAGAGAAAATGACTTAAAGGCCAAAAATAGTAAATATATGTTGAAAAAAAATAATTAATGCCAAAATCGTGTTCCAAACGTTTATTATTGCTTATAGGCCGCGTTTTACCTTTTTAGAAAGTTTCTAGATGCCTCTAATAAATTAAAAGGATAAATAAGTGATAAAATTTAAATGAATTAAATAAAATATTAAATGTCTTCAAAAAAATAAAATAATACCAAATTCGTGTTATACATGTTAAAATAGATCTTTTAATGAATTTTGACTCAATTTGGAAAATATTTTATGTGAAGGTGAATTTAGGAGAGAGAAAGTGTGCAAAACCTTCAAATCATTAATTAAAATAACAAACAAATGAAGTTAATAATAAATTCATGTTCCATATATTTTGTTTTTCTTGAGAGTGAAGTTTCACATTAATTGATAATTATATAAGTCTCTAATATATTAAGAAAGAGAAAATATGGTTTACTTTAAAGGAATTAAATAAAATATTTAGAACCCCCAAAAATGAAAACTAATGTTACAATTCGGATCTACATGTATTAAATAGTATAGGGTTCAAATTTTATATTTAATTGGATAATTCTCTCTCTCCCATCTAGATTATGAAATAAAATTAGAATCTATGTCTGATATTCTAACTATTTAATCATGTATTTATTTCTATAAAAGTATCAAATTGATGTACTTGTCATACAAATTTTCTCTCTTGATCTATCACGATTGTTCTAGAGCCTACATTTACCTACCTTGATTGAGAATTTTATAATACAAATAATACGATATAATATAGTCGTTTTCCTTCTCCTCTTCTTACTTTTCCTACATTTCTTATTTTATGCTCAATATTTTCCCTTGATTGCTTTCCCCCTTATCATTTCATGCATATATATAACCACCAAGGGTTGTGATTGCCAATCATCACCAATCTCTTCAAATCCATGTTTTATTGTGTTTTCTTGGTTGGGTATGATCTTGCTTTGGAAGTCGCCGAGTCCACCATAGATCATCTTGGCAAACCTTCTTGGTACGCTACCGGTAAAACTAGCAACCATGTTTCCATCTCTCACCCATGTATTCTATTATTTGTGTTTTCAAAAGATGGACATACAAGTTTATTATGCTTTACTATGTCTTGTCCTCCGATTGGGGTTGAAAGGGTGTCGCGTTCCGGTATTCTTTAACTCTGATTTCATGATTGTGGTGGCATGCAAGAGGAATCATGAGAGTCTTTGTTGGTTGTCGATCTTCATAATTGTTTTTAGACTAAACTTCCGATCACAGACCCAACACTATGTCTTTTACGTTTAGTTATTGTTGTATTTTAAAAGTTGTATCCCTAGTCCGGAAATGGTCTTCTATTTTATGGGATGTCCTCTATATTCTTCCTTCTATTAATGGATTTATTCATTCTATCCATGTTTGGATTCGTCTTCATTTCATGTTTTAGGTATCATCTTGTTTGTACACTTGTATCTTTCATTTCTAGTTATTTTAATCAGAGTTGTAAATTTCAAATTGTGTGTCATGTCGGTGGTTATGGTGTGTGGTCTGGCACACCTGGTGGATAATACTGGTCGTACTTTTCAAAATCATTAGTGATCTCTTTTGATCGTGCTTTACGTGGGATTCTTAGTTTGAACTGCTTCTATCGAGCTTTTTCAAGATCTAGACTTCTATTACCAAGCATTTTATGACTCTGCCAATTGATTTAGTTTTGTTTCTATTACACATACATGAGCTTGTTCGTCCTTTTCCGTCTGTTTAAATAAAAATTACATTGTGTGTTTGGATAATTTTGTAAAAATTGTATCTTTTGTTTTAGTTGTCCAAAAATTAAAGTAAAATATGTTTTGAAATAAAAAAAATGTATTCTTTCAAATAAAAACAATTTGATGCTTGATTCTTTTTTGGAATGATTTAATTAATTAAAAATCACTAAAAATTCCTCTAAAAGCCCATATCTTCAAAATACATAAAATTATATGTTATTTTGATCATAAAAACCTAATAAAGACATTAGTGGTGGTTTCATGGCCTAAATCGATGGTTTGTAGAAAAATTGGTAACTTTGGGGTTTTAAGTCCTTAATGAATGAATATAGCGCTAATACATGACATGATTATGCTATTAGGGGAAAGTGGACTCTGATCTTGATTAGGGATCTGGAAGTGGTTTCTAGGACTTTAAAGAATAAAGGTTTATGCATCTACACCTTCAGTTGGGAAATTTTAGTATACCTTTACCTATGTTCCCTAATGAGGCTTAATTTGACCTAATATATTATTCTTGAAACCTAATTTGTTTATGCCTCAAAATTAGTTATAGTATTATCTCATTTGGGTCTTATACCCCACTGCCATGTTATTTAAATCAATTGATTACTCTTGCCATAACTCTTTTGCTAGCATGTAGTTATATGTTCTACTTAATTTTAAAGTAGAGGTACTTATGTACAACCACCCACAGATGGCATATATATAATCACCCTAGGGGAATGTTTGCATTCTCCCTAACTTATTATGTAGGTGACTGGGAATGTTTTATTCTCCCCTCACCTATAGGTTAGCGGTCTGATAGGTGCCTCAACCCTACTTAGTTAGGTAGACATATTAATTTACATGCAAATCCTTTATTTATATTTATTATTGGCAAGTTTCTTTGTTAAAACCTCATACTCTTGATGTCTCATCTTTTGATGAATCCCTAGCCTATTTTATTTGTTATATTTATTTTTTCACCTTTAGTATAGTTTAGTGACACATACTTTTATTTTCCTTCCCTTTTGCTGGGTGCTTTCCCAACCACCCAGATGTGGAGCAAGGTGATGGATAAGACATAAAGATCTTAGAATTGGCATGGA
The DNA here is from genome assembly GCA_963693085.1 of Alisma plantago-aquatica. Classification (NCBI taxonomy): domain Eukaryota; kingdom Viridiplantae; phylum Streptophyta; class Magnoliopsida; order Alismatales; family Alismataceae; genus Alisma; species Alisma plantago-aquatica. Next base: position 718,502,006 of record OY856411.1, on the reverse strand, counting down.
CTTAGCTGATGGATATGTTTCTTGGAGACAAAAGTGGAGTAGTCTAGACTTCCCTCTATCTAGATCCTAGTTGTGTGTGATGATGTAACCCTAAAAGGGAGATTTTTGATGTATCTTGTACAATCTTTTATGAAATTGAATATAGTCAGAAAAAAAAATTCTACTACTTTCCAAGGTGTTTTTTTTACCATATTTTAGTAGAGGGTGGTTTATCCCACTCTTTACAACATGGTATCAGAGCCCCTGGTAGTCGGAATCTGGCTATTTCAGTTTTTTCTCCCTAGTTAGAACCCTAGATTTGCATAGTTTCCCTTAAGTTACATGTTTGCCCTAGATTTAATCTATGTTGATGATAGGTTGATTTAGGACCCCATAGTTTCACCTTAGAGTCTTGATGAATAAAATCCTAAAATACTCATAACTAAAACATTCATAACTTGATGTTGTTTAGGTTTGCCTTTAGGCAACTATTAGGGCATGAAGTTGAAGCAAAGGTGTCTAGAAAGGATCAGGGTTTTGGGGGTTGGTAATATTTTCCTCCACGCCACTAGCTTGGTTTAGGAGTGCTCCCATGCCCATATGATACTGGTCTGGCCTAAGCTAATATGAATTGCCCAAAATAGTTTGCTTTTAGGTAATAGTAACCTTAGACTTCTATGTTGTATATCTTTGGGAACCCTAAGTTTACAGGTGTATGATGACTTGTTTGAGGATATATATACTAATATGGGTTCCTTATGTCCCTTAGGACCACATTCTTGGATAAGTTTATCCCTAGAACCTAGACCTTAGAACTTGGGTGTTTGGGAAGATAACAGAGTGCGCAGTGGAAGCATGATGGATCTTGAGAAAGGTTTAGTTAAACTTATCGTTTAACCGTAGTGTAGTTTGGCTTGACAAGTAGAACTCTTTAAGAGGTGAAGTATATTTAGTTTATGATGTTTGAGTGGTTATATTTTGAGGATGAAATCCTCTTTAGGGGGATGGGACCCTGTGATATCTTGAAATTTATCTACTCTATCTTTAAAAACCCTAACTCTATGATTAGGAGGTTAGTATGCTTGGATCTTTGGTCATGACCAAATATAGTTATAACCTAACATTCTTGTTTACATATTAATGAACATGTAATGTTCATCTAAGGAATAACTCATATGCTTGAATCCTAATGAATTTCTAATGCACATAATATGAATATCAATGCTAATTGTCAAGATGTAAGATGTTGATCATGTCATGAACCTATAAACCCTAATGATATGAAAGATAACTGTAACCTAATGCATGCTATAATGAAATATAATGATCAAGTTGATCCTAAACCCTAAGTTGTAATCATATAACCTTAATATATACATCCTTAATTCTTTTCATGTTAAATTAGTGGCATTAGGTGTCATAATAAGATAACATACTTTGATACACATAAATGATATGTATATAATCATCTAATCATATATTAATCAAGATATCAATATAAAATACAAGTTACCTTGTTATCTAATACACATGTGATTCGTCACTTAATGTGAATCAATTCATTGATAAGTAATATGTCTCACCTTGATCATTAAAATACATATAATGGCTTCCATATGAATATGAAATGATTGAATCCACATATATGTGCAAAATCAATAATATAAATGAATAAATATAAGGAAATGATTAATTGTGACATTAATGTGAGAAATAAATATAATGTGACAATGTTTAATATGAGTATAAGTAACTAATGTGACATTAATTGGAATAATTGTATGCTTAACCACAAATTGAATAGAATGTCTTATTTCATGTAAAATAATTTGTTATAATTAATAAAGTGGTAATATGAGGATTATGAAGTATAAATCTGAATTATTAAGGAAAATGATCAAATATAATAATGAATGTTGAGATACTTGAGTAAACCCTAATTGTGATAAAGTTCTTAGTAAGAAAAATGAGAAATATACATTTGTATATATATAATGTTACATTGATGATAATGAAATATAACTCTTTTGGCAATAAAGTGTAACTAATATAATGATGATAATGTGAAATCATAAAGAATATAATGTTAATGATCCAAAAATGTAAATAATGTTAAATCTCCTAAAAAGAATATCTTAATAATGAAACCCTAGGGGTCCTTGAGAACCTGACCTAGGAGAAGATGCTTGTGAAGTTTCTAAACTCTCAAGTTAAGTAGTTGATGTATAAGTTTTGGTGGAAGATTTGTGATTGGAGGAAACAACCTGATGTTTTGTGATGCGAGGTTGCACACTCACCCTTCCCTAATTTCTAGTGATTTTGGGGATGAAATCCTTTTTAAGGGGTGGAGTGTTGTAACATACCGAGTTTTAGACTTTTACCTTTTTGGACCTCTTTCCCATCTTTTCTTTTCATTTATATCCTCTTTGGCCTTTCTATTTAATTTGTGGAGAATATGATGGTTTAATGAACATTCGTTCACCTTTTTCACCAATATTTGGGTCTATGCACAAATACCTTAGTGGAAGCTTAGTAATGGGTTTAATATGTAAAATGTCCACTTAAGTTATAAAAAGAATAAATAAATTCTTCCTAGAAGTTTCTAGTTCTTTTTAGAATATGAAAAAGAAAGGAAATCCCGAAATATACATAAAGGAGATGATAAATGTAATAATTGGAGATAATATGGTGATATAATGGATAAAAGGAGATAATGAGAAATATATTGTCTCAAAAATCATAAGTGGAAACCCATGAAGATAATTTGGATATCAATCTTGTTTTCTTGACTTAAAAGAAACTTAAGGGCCAAGTATCACCTAATTTGGAAGATAAAAGCATATATTAAAGTCTTTATTAAAAGAAAATAGGAGATAAGCCAATAAGGTGAAATAAAATATCTAATGTTCTCAAATTGGAAAACTAACTCCAAATTCATAATCTAAGCATGGAAATAAGCTTTTGACCAAATTTTCATCTAGTTTGGCCAATGTTTAATATTTTATTTTATTTAGGAGAGAGAAAATGACTTAAAGACCAAAAATATTAAATATATGTTGAAAAAAATTAATTAATGCCAAAATCATGCTCCACACGTTTATTATTGCTTATAGGCCAAGTTTTACTTGTTTAGAAAGTTTCTATATGCCACTAATAAATTAAAAGGATAAATAAGTGATAAAATTTAAATGAATTAAATAAAATAATAAAAGTCTTCAAAAAATAAAATAATACCAAATTCGTTTTATACATGTTAAAATAGATCTTTGTATGAATTTTTACTCAATTTGGAAAATATTTTATGTGAAGGTGAATTTAGGAGAGAGAGAGTGTGTAAAACCGTCAAATCATTAATTAAAATAACAAACAAATGAAGTCAATAACAAATTCATGTTCCATATATTTTTTGCTTGAGAGTGAAGTTTCACATTAATTGATAATTATATAAGTCTCTAATATATTAAGAAAGAGAAAATATGAATTACTTTAAAGGAATTAAATAAAATACTTAGAATCCCCAAAAATTAAAACTAATGTTACAATTGGGATCTACATGTATTAAATAGTATATGGTTCAAATTTTATATTTAACAGTATAATGCTTGCTCTATCGTCTAGATTATGAAATAAAATTAGAATCTATGCCTGATATTCTAACTATTTAATCATGTATTTATTTCTATAAAAGTTTCAAATTTATGTACTTGTCATACAGATTTTCTCTCTTGATCTATCATGATTGTTCTAGAACCTACATTTACCTACCTTTATTGAGAATTTTATAATACAAATAATATGATATAATATAGTCTTTTTCCTTCTCATGTTCTTACTTTTCCTACGTTTCTTATTTAATGCTCACTATTTTCCCTTGATGGCTTTCCCCCTTATCATTTCACGCATATATATATAACCACCAAGGGTTGTGATTGCCAATCATCACAAATCTCTTCGAAGCCATGTTTTATTGTTTTTTCTTGGTTGGGTATGATCTTTCTTTGGAAGTCGTTGAGTCCACCGAAGATCATCTTGGCAAATCTTCTTGGTACATTACCGGTAAAACTAGCAACCATGTTTCCATCTCTCACCCACATATTCTATTATTTGTATTTTCAAAAGATGGTTCTATAAGTTTATTATGTATTACTATGTCTTTTCCTACGATTGGGGTTGAAAGGGTGTCGCGTTCCGGTATTCTTTAACTCTGATTTCATGATTGCGGTGGCGCGCAAGAGGAAACATGAGAGCCTTTGTTGGTTGTCGATCTTTGTGATTGTTTTTAGACTAAACTTCTGATCACAGACCCAAAACTGTGCCTTTTACATTTAGTTATTGTTGTATTTTAAAAGTTGTATCCCTGGTCCGGTAATGGTCTACTATTCTTTGGGATCTCCTCTAGATTCTTCCTTCTATTAATGGATTTATTCATTCTATCCATGTTTGGATTTGTCTTCATTTCATGTTTTAGGTATCATCTTATTTGTACACTTGATATCTTTCGTTTCTAGTTATTTTAGTCAGAGTCATAAATTTCAAATTGTGTGTCATGTCGATGGTTATGGTGTCATGTCTGGCACACCTGGTGGATAATACTGGTTGTACTTGTCAAAACCACTAGTGATCTCATTTGATCACGCTTTACGTGGGATTCTGAGTTTTAATTGCTTCTATCGAGCTTTTTTAAGATATAGACTTCTATTACCAAGCATTTTATGACTATGCCAATTGATTTAGTTTTGTTTCTTTTACACATATAGGAGCTTGTTCGTCCTTTTTTGTCTGTTTCTAAAAATTACATTATGTTTGGTCAATTTTGTAAAAATTGTATCTTTTGTTTTGTTTGTCCAAAAATTAAAGTAAAATATGTTTTGAAATAAAAAAAATATATTCTTTCAAATAAAAATAATTTGACGTTTGATTCTTTTTGGGAATGATTTAATTAATTAAAATCACTAAAAATTCCTCTAAAAGCCCATATCTTCAAAATACATAAAATTATATGTTATTTTGATCAGAAAAACCTAATAAAGATAGTAGTGGTGGTTTCATGACCTAAATTGATGGTTTGTAGAAAAATTGGTAGCTTTGGGGTTTTAAGTCCTTAATGAATGAATATAGCGCTAATACATGAACATGATTATGCTATTAGGGGAAAGTGGACTCTGATATTGATTAGGGATCTATAAGTGGTTTCTAGGACTTTAAAGAATAAAGGTATGTGCATCTACACCTTCAGTTGGGAAATTTTATTATACATTTACCTATGTTCCCTAATGAGGCTTAATTTGACCTAATCCATTATTCTTGAAACCTAATTTGTTTATGCCTCAAAATCAGTTATAGTATTATCTCATGTGGGTCTTATACCACACTGTCATGTTATTTAAATCAATTGATTACTCTTGCCATAACTCTTTTTCTAGCATGTAGTTATATGTTCTATTTAATTTTAAAGTAGAGGTACTTATGTACAACCACCCACAGAGGGCATGTATATAATCGTCGTAGGGGAATGTTTGTATTCTCCCGAACTTATTGTGTAGGTGACTGGGAACATTTTATTCTCCCCTCACCTATAGGTTAGAGGTCCAGTAGGTGCCTCAACCCTACTTAGTTAGGTAGACATATTAATTTACATGCAGATCCTTTATTTATATTTGTTATTGGCAAGTTTCTTTGTTAAAGCCTCAAACTCTTCTTGATGTCTCATCTTTTGATGAATCCCTCGCTTGTTTTACTTATTATATTTACCTTTTCACCTTTATTATAGTTTAGTGACACATATTTTTATTTTCCTTCCCTTTTGTTGGGTTCTTTCGCAACCACCCAGATGTGGAGCAAGGTGATGGATAAGGCATGAAGATCTTAGCATTGGCATGAACTTAGCTGATGGATATGTTGCTTGGAGACAAAAGTGGAGCAGTCTAGACTTCCCTCTATCTAGATCCTAGTTGTGTATGATGATGTAACCCTAAAAGGGAGATTTTTGATGGATCTTGTACAATCTTTTATGAAATTGAATATAGTCCGAATTTTTTTCCCGCTACTTTCCAAGGTGTTTTGTTTACCAAATTTAGTAGAGAGGTGATCTCGCCTCTTTACAAGTTCACAACTTATGCTTGGATTTTCTACCCTACATGCTCATGTTTTCTTATTTTTGGGAGTTTATCTTCTATTTAGAGGCAAGTTTTATAACTTTCTCCACATTTATTTCTTACCATAAGCTTGCTATCTCATGTTCTTGCTTTTAAATGATGATCCATGCACTAAAAAGCTATGCTTGACTTGGATGTCAATTTTTATAATGTTCCCTATTCTAATTTTAGTTCTAGATGAACCTTTGATCATGTGTACATTATTCCTAAGGTATAATATGACTCAGATCAGGTTGGTTTGACAACCTATGGTGCTAAGCACCTATCAACCAATGGTCAATTTTAGGGTTTTAAGCTGATTTCTTCTATAAACCCATGACCCGATGATGGTACCATTGGAACAACCCTGTGGTGTTGTCTTCATGACAACTGATGGTCATGATCAAAGGTTTCATATGATGGTGACAACCTATGGTCACCCCCTTAGGTCATTTTTTGGTTCAATTAGAAGTTTAATGATCAACCATTAAGCACCCTACTGATGTTATCAATCAATGATGGCATTAGCTTAATATTTGATGTTGATTAATGAATATACTGATGATCTAACAACCTATGGTGACTTAATGGTCACTAATGATGGTGGATCAGGTCTCCACAACCTATGGTGAGTTAATCATATAGTTGTAGCATCAACTAAGCCTTAGACCAATGGTTTCTTGGGTCACTTGATGCAATGGTCGGACCTATTTGATGGTTTTAACATATGTACTTGACCCAATGGTCAAGATCTAATGTTTATTCCTCCAATTAAGTGGAATGATGGCTAATGTAATATGTTGGTCCTAATAATGTGATTTATATGGTTTCCTTTATATGATCAACTTAAGGAGCTTACTTGTTGACAATGGATGGCTTGTTTTAAATAAACAGTCAATTGTGGGTTTTACTGTACTCTCAAAAGAACCCTTATTATTGATGGTGTAATAACCTCCTTAATATTATCATAACCTTAACATGTTAATTGGTGGTTATCATAGCCACATGGTTGATACTTTCTTATGCAAAACATGTGCATTATGAATATGATGAGGGTTAATCATATCTAGATTCCTTGCATGTTGATGTAATAAAGGAATGTTATTATTGTTAATATAACCATACTATGATTGTTTATGAATATATCCTAGCTCATTAATGCAATAGTGTGTTGATCTGGTGTATTATATGTAAGTGATGTTGTTGAGCCTTGTTATAAAGCATGCAAAGTTAATGATGATCTTGCAGGGAATAGTATGATGATCTTAATGACCTTTGGGCATGGTTGATCCCTAAATGAGGTGTAATCCTCTTGTGTTGATAAGGGTTGATACCCTATGATATTGTGAAAAGGATTTATAACCTATGATAGTATGATGGTCTTAATGACCTTTGGGCATGGTTGAGCCCTAAATGAGGTGTAATCCTCTTGTGTTGATAACGGTCGATACCCTATGATATTGTGAAAAGGATTTATATCTTGTGATAGTATTATGACTAGTGTAGTCTCATGAATGGCAAGTGAATAGTACCATGTGATGATAAGATGAGAAATTATGTTTCACACGTTTTACATCTTTTGAAATTGTGATATTTATATGCTTGCTAGAAGTGAATTAGGGTTTGTATGTCCACTTGTTTGATGCATCCTTAATTCACCCAATTGGCATAACTAATCAAGTGCAACTCTAATCATGTTGTGCCATGTGTCATAGAGCCATCTTTAGTATCAGAAATTGTTGGATGATGAAATGAGTATTCCTAAGGGAAACTTAGAGCACATACTATTATGTATGTGGGGGTGGCAAGTTGAGGATACATCCTTGTCATCCACATTATAGGTTGTGTAGGATGGCTATGGTCATGCCTCATACATATGATGTGATTGAGGACAACTACGGTTGTACCTCAGATTAAAGGGTTTTGTATACCCTAGTTTCTAGTGTCGTGACATGTACCAAGGGTGGACTATTGGTTAGCAACTTGATTATATGTTGTGGTGGTGGCAGCTTTGACTGATATATCACTGCCTTTTTACTCGTACTGACCGAGGGGGGAGATCTTAGGATACCGACACTCTTAGATCTTATATGGAACTGGATAGCCCTTTGCAGGATTTGGTTGGACTTTGGATGATACGATTCAAATTCCCCAGGGCATAATAAAAGATGTAAGATAGTCGTGTAGCATATCTATTTAGGGTTATACACAATGCTTCATATTGGATGATAACCCTTGTTTGCTTTCTTTTCACTGAGATCATGTATAGTACAATAAGAGATAATAGATATGCTTATGATGTAGTTATGCTCATGTTGTAAGCATGCTTATGCTGTCAAATATACTGACACTAATGGTTAAGATGCTTCTACTAGCTAAGTTTAATATTTATATCCATGCCTATGTAATTAGAAATGCTTAAAATGCTAATCATGCCAGTACAATTAATTGTGCTATGATGTTAGTTCTACTTATGATATAGACTTGTTCCCTTTATTTGAGATGCCAATATTGATAGCCATGTTATGTTACTAGACATATTTATGATGTCAGAAATGCTTATGCTACTAGATTGCTTATGTTGTTAGCAAGTAATATGATGATAGTCAGATTAATGATAATGATTGTTATTAGATGCAATTTGATGATATTTGAGTGGAAATTTGTCCAAAGAAATGGATTTATTTGTTATATATATATGCATTGATGATCATACTTGTTACTAAGATTAATTGCTTAATCTATTTAGCATACTTGAACTGTTCAATTGATTATTAAATACTCCAATAGCTTAGTTATCTACTATTTAAAATGTTGTAATCAATGAGCATTGTTGGAGGTTATATCTCTTGCTAGGACATGGGTTTCACCCTTGTGGTTCACCACATCTTTTTAGGTAATCTGAAGTGACGAAAACAAACCTGTGGAAGCAAAGAGGAGCTATAGTAATGAATCTCTAAGAAATTTGATTAGATGTCTAGTGTGTCCTGGAGTTGTCCTTGTACTCTTAGGTCTAAGTGAGAAAATTTTGTATATGGTGTTTCAAACGAAACAGACTTTTTTAGCATATTAATGCTTGTTTGTGTGGCATATATGAATATTGTTCTCTTGTGTATATATGTTGTGCCTAAGGCAATAGAACAATTTGTATCAAATTCTTGGCATAATATGGATATAAGAAATATGTTGGGCTCTTATGAAAATGTTTCTGAGTGGGTGCTGACATTGAAATTGGTTTTAATTTACCCATATTTTTGGGTATGTGGTTAATTGGTGATTGATTGTGTTTTATGTTTTGAGTAATCTCATTTAGTTTAACGAGTTCTCACAAGTTGGTATCAGAGCTTTAGGTTCACTGAGTCTACATGGACACTAGGACTTAGGACTAGGTTGATGTTTAAGTAAGGAACATGACATGAAAATATAGTGCATACTACCTAATCTCAGCACTTGGATGCCCTTTCCAGGTATTCAATTATTGAAGAAAAGGTAAGTATGGAACTCTTTGATTGTTATCTTTCTTATTACTTTGATCAAGTAGTCATTTAGAGACAATCTAAAGAGCATAATGAATAAGAAATCATGGTGTGAATATCTCAATACTACCTTAAAAAAAGATGAGAATTGCATCATAATCTATCAAAACTTGAATTGTTGGTAACTATAAGTGAAAGATATAACACCATGAAATCTAAATATGAATACAAATAAACAAAAGAGGAGTTCTTGAATGTGATTCAAGATGATAATAAAGTAAAAGACAGATAAGTCTATGCGTATAAAGTGAATCAAGGTATGAAATCCACACAAGATGGAGAGAACTCCTATAACAAGTACAAAATGAGAAGATGAATGGGAACAATGACAAAGGAATAAGGTGGAACCTGAGTTAATCTCAGACCAACCTATGTGTGTAAGAAAGTGTTAATGTAAAATCATCATGGCATGTGAAAGAAATTAAGCGAGATGAACCTTGTTTAATGAAGAAAATGTGGAATATGATGATTTACCTATTGATAAGTGGTTGAAAACATAATAAAATAAGAGAACATACCCTAGAGGGATAAATAGTCATCAAGGAAGGAGTAATGAGATATGTTAATCAGGATGATTCCTATGCTAATGGTAAGGAACCCGAAATGAAAAAGGTAAAATGATACATAAAAAATTGTAACCTACATAATGAAAATAGAATTGGTTACCTTTTTGCTAGTGACCCTTGAACAATGTTGCTATGATGTGGGAAGTGTGTTTCCCTTTGTGTCTTTCCTTTCTAGGTCACATATTTCAAGTGGATCATTTCCACTTGGTATGTGTGGATTCATTATAAACATGAGGTTGGTTGGCTTATTATAGCAGAAGGTTGCTTGGACTATGGTTCTAAGATCATAAAGTCTGTGATGAGTATGCTTTTGAGCCTTTCAATAATTAGGAAGACTCCTCTTATATGTCTTGAGATTTGTTATGTTGGTAAAAGTAGATGAGATAAGGATATGAGTTCCTTATAATGCATGAGGTGGATACCAAGGTAAAGAATCCTAGTATCCAAGATGTATCAATAGTATGGAAGTATGTGAAGATTGGAGATGTTTATTAAATGAACATTCCAAGTGTCTCCCCCCCTTATAGAGAGAGAGAGAGAGTTGATGATGACCATCTAGATGTTGTTTGGAAGGAAAAACAAAAGTGATTCTATAATGTTGTGTATGGTCTAGTGATAGCTGGGAAAGACCACTATCAAGGATAGATGGTTTGTTGATCAGTAGACGTGCTACCGTGTTCCTTTAAGATAAACCTAGGATCAGAATATCAATACATAAGAGTTAGAGTGGTTGACATAAGTTACATGACCGTGATGATTTTATGGTTATGTCCTTTAGACTAACTAATGTACCAATATAATTTATGAATAGGAGGAACAGAGTGTTCAGGTTATGTCTCATAAGTTGTGATAAGCTTTGAATGATGACATTTCAAAGTATTTCAGAGATGGTTTATAGCATTGTCAACATCTTTTCTAAACCTTAAGAATGTTGAAGCAATTGTACTTATGTCTGAAAATTCTAGTAAGAGTGAGTTGGGGGTTGATTAGAGTATTATCTTAGAGTTATGAATCCTCTGTTAAGTATGTTATGTGAATCTTGATAAGATGAAGACAATGTCATTGCTCCACCCCTAACAAGGTCAATCAGGAAGTTATATTTGTTAACGGTTACATACAAGTGTATGATTCTTCAACCAAACAGATGGCCAGTCCACCATTGAGATGGCTAAAGAATCCTCTAAAAACATATTCCCCATAGTTCTTGAAAATTAGGGGATTCCTACATGGTTGATTGAGTTGTTAATTACAACAACCGTTAAAGGAGCATAGAGAAGAAACCTTGTAAAGTTCCATATGATAAGAGATACATAATGTTCTATGTTTGATAAGAGCCAGTGAGTATGAATTTTAAGTAATGTGTTGATACAATAGATATAATTTCAGGATGATAGCTAGAATTTAAAGTTGAAATTTACTATTATATTTGTATAGGTGGCACAACAAGTTTCTATGTTCCATATTTGCAAATGTCTTCTTATGTGGGGGTCTTTGTGCTGACCCATGATAAGATATATATGAATTGAAAGATAAGAACATGAACTCTATAAGAGTGATGTGACATTACCATAATATGAAAAAAACCATGTATAATATTGAGGATGACATGCATGAGAAGTGTCCATCTATGTGTACCTTGGATTTTAGGGGCGAAATCCCTGTTAAGGGTTTATGTTGCGAGACCCCTAACCTTGCTTAAAGTGTTGAGCAAGATTAATTATCATAATTGAATTTTTATAACCCTAATATAACCTTGTGATATGCTTTGAAATCATAATACAAGCTTAAGTTTCAAATTTGGTCCAATTTGGACACTGTTTGAGTAAGTTATGCAATTTATGCACATTTTGGACTTTTCTACAATTTACCCAATTGAGAGGTTTGCTTTGCAATTTGTCACTTTCATTATGTTCCTTAGATATTGTCTCATCATTATTGAGATTTTTGAGTCATGGGGCACCTATTTAAAGCTTGCTTTGAAGGTGTTTTCCTCAAGGGTATTTTAGGGTTTACCCCTTCAAGGATGAGCTACCTTTAGTAGTTATCAACTAATGAATTATTTGATTGGCTTGGAAATTCGACAAAGGAAAGATAAGCAGGTCTATATGGATGGTGGGGGAGCTTCTTGTGTGTGTGCTTGTATACTCTTAATAGTTTAAGGCTATGGACGCTTGGAAAGATACTAGAACTTCAACTTTTTCTTTTTCTTTATCTTAAAGTTCCATATACTTATCCCTAAGCACCCAAATGAGCCATTTTCTCTCCACCACTTCCCTCCTTCTACGAACCTCATTATCCCCCTGTGCTTATACAAATTTCCTATCCAAGGAAGAAGAAAGAGGGGATCTTCTTAGAAAAAGAATCTAGGGTTGCAATTGACTTCCTTTTAGTGTTTAAAAAGCTTCATTTTAGCGACCTTGACTTAAAAGAGTAAGAATCCCTTATTTCCCCCATTTATTTCTTTTTTATCCTTCCTCCTACATTTATCCAGGTCAGAACCTTGTTGTTCCATGGTAGAAATTGCTCTAAAGCTCTAAAACCCTACCTTTCTTGCTCCTTATGCTTAGGGTTTGCTCATTTGATGAAGAAAGGTTCTAGATGGATGAGTTCACAACTTATGCTTAAATTTTCTACCCTACCTGCTCATGTTTTATTAAGTTTGGAAGTTTATCTTCTAATTAGAGGCAAGTTTTATAACTTGCTCCACGTTTATTGCTTACCATAAGCTTGCTATCTCATGATCTTGCTTTTAAATGATGATCCATGCACTAAAAAGTTATGCTTGACTTGGATTTCGATTTTTATAATATTCCCTATTCTGATTTCAGTTCTAGATGAACCTGTGATCATATTTACATTATTCCTAAGGTATAATATGAATCATATCAGATTGGTTTGACAACCTATGGTACTAAGCACATATCAACCAATGGTCAATTTTAGGGTTTTAAGTTGATTTCTTCTATAAATCCATGGCCCGATGTTGGTACCATTGTAGCAACCCTATGGTGTTGTCTTCGTGACAACTAATGGTCATGATCAAAGGTGTTAGATGATGGTGACAACCTATGGTCACGCCCTTAGGTCAGGTTTTGGATCAATTAGACGTTCAATGATCAACCATTAAGTACCCTACTGATGTTATCACTCAATGATGACATTAGCTTAATATTTGATGATGATTAATGAATATAGTGATGATATAACAACCTATGGTGACTTAATGGTCACTAATGATGGTGGACCAGGTCTCCACAACCTATGGTGAGTTAATCATATAGTTGTAGCATCAATTAAGCCTTAAACCAATGGTTTCTTAGGTCACTTGATGCAATGGTCAGACCTATTTGATGGTTTTAACATATGAACTTGACCCAATGGTCAATATCTAATGTTTATTCCTCCAATAAAGTGGAATGATGGCTAATGTAATATGTTGGTCCTAATAATGTGATTTAGATGGTTTCCTTTATATGATCAACTTAAGGAGCTTTCTTGTTGACAATGGATGGCTTGTTTTAAAAGAATAGTCGATTGTGGGTTTTACCGTACTCTCAACAGAACCCTTATTATTGTTAATCAAAGGATGTCTAGGGTTAAATGGTGAATTTTATATATCACAACTCAATAACATTATATATGATTCATTCAAGGTGTTTACTTATGTAAATGACCAATTGCTTTACCTTTTCAACATTTCATGGTTAGAAGTTGATGAAAGATCTAGAGGGGGGTGAATAGAGCATTTTTGGAGTTTTAAAATAATTTAAAAACAACTAAACATTTGAATAAGAAGTAGGAGGAGACAAGGAAGACACAAGGATGTAGAGTGGTTCCTACCTTAGAAATCTAAGATAGTCAGTCCACTATCTGATTGTTTCCAACTGAGATTTTGAAAGCAACTTATTTTATTACCTCTCGAGGATGTTACACAAAATACAATTGCTTTCCTACACCCTTGAAGTAGCCTTCACCTGAAGTAGCCTCAATCCTTCTAGAAGCAGCCTTCGGAAGTAACTCCAAGTCTACCTTTGGAGTAGCCTTCACTTGAAGTAGCTTCAATCCTTGAGGCAGCCTTCTGAAGTAACTCCAAGTCACCGGGAGCAGCCTTCACTACCTTGATGTAGCTCTACGAACCTCCTTTCAACAACCTCCAACCTAGGAGTAGTCAAGCAGAACAAAATACAATAAAAGGAACAAGATTGGAAGAAAGAAACAATGTTACCAATGAGTGCATCGCTTTGATCCTATATGAAGCGTATTGATCTCCTATCCACTATAGATGAACGTGGTAGTGTGTTGTCTAGGAGATACTAGGCTATAGGACACCAATGTAGAGCTCAATGAAACAAATTGCAAGTGTAGCTTTGCTTGTTGCTCACTAAGAATGAATCTCAAGTGTAATTGTATGCACAAGTGGTGCTTTGGGTGTCCTAAGGCCTCTCCTATTTATAGGAATAGGTTACAAGTTCTTAGGGACGTTCTAGACACTTTCTAGAGTGTTCTTAGTGATCAACTAGCCATTAGGTGTCCCTTAATTACATTGCAACAGATAGTTGTTTAGTGCTAAAAATGCAATCCAGGGAGTAGCTCAGTCGATCAGTTTGTCAACCGAGATGTGTCTCGGTCGACCATTTCTTCGACCGAGTGGGAGGTTGAGGTAAATGTGTTGCAACATTCGTTTCTAACTTCCAACTATTTTTCCAACTCAGTCTGACGTCTATAGAACCTACTGGAAGGGCTATTCTTAGTCGAGAAGGAGTTTCGACCGAGAGTTGATTTGGGGTTACATGTACAGGGTATTAATCAGTGCTCGTATGTTAGACTAAGGTGATTCTCAGTCGAGAATTTGGTCGACTGAGGGTGTCTCGGTTGAGAACTTTGTCGATTGAGAATGTCTTTGTTTCAATTTGTCGAGTCATCTACTAAGTGTGTGTATTAATGTACAATTGTGCTTCTATCTTAGGGGAGGTTTTATCTAAGTGTTGTGAGTGGATAGGGAAGATCTAACACTTGGTTTACATGACATCTATGTACGTGTACATTATATACTTGTACACATTTTTACATTGAGTACAATCATGAAAATAAGATCAATCTAAGCATGTTGATCTTCCAATTTGTATTGATCTTCAACTATCCACTTCCCTATTTGTTTATCCCTGAAACACTTCAAATAACAAGTTAGATCCACAAGAATGAAATGTTTGTCATCATCAAAATGAAGGGTATAATAATGTCCAATGTAGCCAACAATCTCCCCCTTTTTGAAGATAACAAACATTTCTAAAATATAAATCAAGGGAATTTAAATCTCATGAGTTTCATACCTGAGATTTACCTTATGTAGATATTCTCTTGTTTATTCATGGAGTGTGTGCTAGTTATTCCCAAAGAGGTATGAAACATAGTATCCAACTCTTTAAGGAATATAGCAACAATTTATGTGAAGCCAAGAGATTATGAAACTCATTTAATTTGATTTATATTATTTCTCCCCCTTTGTCATTTCAAAAAGATAACCATATAATCAATTTGCTTCCCCTGAATGAGATACTCCCCCTTAATTGTATAATTTAACATGAATGTCAAATTTAGCCACAATTCAAAAAATCATGATTTATTTCTCAATCATTTGCAAGGGATGTTAAGCCTTGAAATGATATGAGAATCCTTTAGGCTCATGGATATATTTTATTAGTTTCTCAACCATTTACAAGGGATTTTAAGCCCTGAAATGATATGAGATTCTTTTAAGCTCATAGCGGAATTAATGAATGTATCTCTAACCAAATACAAGGGATGTTAAGCCTTAATCAGTCTAGAGAATTCAATTAAGAGAAAGATATACATTGTATTCAAGAATGTTGTAAGCTCCCTTATTTTCATAACCAAGATTACTTTAAGGATACTAAGGTCATAACTAGCTTTGAGATTCAATTGAATAAGTAAAGCAATGAATCAATTTTATAACATGATGAGCAAATGTACTAAGGTTGAGTGCAAGTCAATTATTTGTTTTTCACAAATAAGCATTTTGTCATGCTTATTTTTGGTTGACCATGACTTCGACCGCAGCGCCCGTCGGTGGAACTCTTTTTCCACCGAGAGGCATTTATGTAGATGTCCAATGCATGCATTTTCATAAGTTATTCAATGAACTACTTATTCTAGAATATGATTTGATCTTTGTTGTGTGTGATCATTATTAATTCTTCATTTTTCTCATATAGGAACTTGTGAATGTTGAATAATCTAAGATGAAACCTTTTTGTGACTTGAGATTAAGTTTGCCTTTTAGAACTTAATTCATGTGAGCAAGATTTTGAAAAGATATCTTGTATTAATTTTTTAGAATGCTCAAACTTTAAATTTTCTCACAAAATGGTGATGATTATATTCTAACCAAGTTCCTTGTATCATCAATTCTTTGTTTTCAATTTGATTATTGAACAAGATATCTTATGCCAATAGATTTTCCATTAGGACTTTCCTCTAATAAGACCAATTTATTCCTCGTGTATGTGAAAATTTCTTAAATTATATGCTAGTTGGGACAGTTTCAAAGTATAAAGTTTTGAAAAACTTTCAAATATTTTGACAATGTATCATGTAGAGTTTATTACTTAAGTGAAACATTTTATTTTATTAAACAGTTCTGTTAGAAGCATCCTCGATCGACAATTTCCTCGACCGAATGAGGTCTGGTTGAAGTATTTTTCAGCCATATGTTTTTCAAGTTTTTGTAAGTTTGATACAGAAACTTTCTTGGTCGATAATTTTCTCGACTGAAATCCTCTCGGTCGACATTTTTCTCAATCGAGCAAGTTACTGTTTGTCCAAAAAGTGCAGGTTTGAGACAGAAACTTCTTTTGTCGACAATTTTCTTGACCGAAGAGTGTCTCGGTCGAAGTTGTTGTCGACCGAGATGGTTTTTGCTTTGTTTTCAGCAATTATTTTCAAGTAAAACATAAGTTACTTCCAATACAATTTTACAAAAATATGCAAAATAAGGCTCAGTTTAGTTGAGATAAGACATTTTGAGTATCAAAGTAAAGTTTTAGGTCAAATCTCAACTAATTATGTTCAATATTTCAAGTTTGGGCTTTTGGAACCCAAATTAGATGAACATCTTTTTTCTTATAATGACAAGAGAATGAATAATGTCCAAGATGTAAACAGTAATGACAACAGAAGGAATCAATTTCATTTCTCTTCTTAACTAGATTGTCTTTAGGCACATACATGACTTTAGTCTTGGGTACTTATGTCCTTCTCACTCTAGGTTTTTGATAGGATTTATCTTTGGGCACATAACCTAGTCCACTTCTTCCAATATGACCAGAATAGTCTTTTAGAATTTTATCAAGGATATCTTTATTTTTCAAGCTACTAATATCTTTTTGTAACTTAGCAATTTCATCCATTCTCCTTTTAATGTCTAACTTTGCTTGATCTAGATTAGATAACAAACTATCTCTTTCTTTGATAATAACATCATAATCTAAATGAGTACACAAGATAGGTTGAGTTTGAAGATCATTCAATTTTGCAAGTAGTTCAAACTTTTCTTGAGAAAGAAAATTATGGTTTGTTTCTAGAGTAAGAAATTTCATATTGCAATCATTAAAGGATGGTTTCAAGATGGAATTTTTAGAAATAATACTTTCCTTTCCAGAAGTAACATCATTTAATTGAGCATATAATTCTTCATTAGTTTTTGTAACTCTTTTTATTTTTTTACAATCAATATATTTATCATGTAATTTGTCAATGCTAGCAACTAACTCTTCTTTAGATAAATCAGGTAGGCTTACCTCATTTTCTTCTTCATTTGTTGTAGCAATAATGCACTCCACTTTTTCTTCTCCATCTTCACTATCATCACTTGAGTCATCCCATGCTGCTTTGTAGGCTTTTTCTTTCCTCTTGTGAGAGGATTTCTTTCCCTTCTTGAATTTGGGACAATCACTTTTTAAATGTCCCTTTTTTCCACATTCAAAGTACCTAGGGGAAGAGGAAGAAGAAACAATAGAATTTTTTTTAGTTTTAAATCTTCTATACTGCTTACCATTTACAATGAGAGTCTCTTCTTCACTATGTTCTTCACTTGTATCATGACTAATTTTGGTTTTTGCCTTGAATGCAATATCCTTCCTTTTCTCCTTTTTTGTGTTCGGCTGCCAATCTTTATTCTTCTTCAAAGATGACCTCATGAGTCTCTAAGTTGCCAATGAGATGCTCCATCCTCAATCTGGTGAGATCATTGGCTTCTTCAATGGCTGTCACCTTTGGTTTGTACTTTGGAGGCAAACATTTAAGGATTTTGGATACTTGATCTTCTTCACTGATGAATTTTCCTAATGCACTCAAACTGTTAATGATAGTAGAGAATCTTGCATACATTTCACTAATGGACTCATTTGGTTCCATACAAAATTGTTCAAACTTTTGTTTAAGCATACTAATCGTAGAATTTTTAACTTGTATAGTTCGTTCATGTGTAATAGAAAGTCTATGCCATGTATCATATGTAGTTTCACATGAAGAAATTCTATTGAATCCACTTACCGAAATAGAGCAATATAAAATACTTACAGCCTTGGCATTTAGTTGAGCTTGCTTTATCGTATTGATATCCCATGTAGCATACTCAGTTTTCGGAAGCTCACATGGAGTAGACACCATCCTCCAAAGCTCCCAACTGATGCCTTGAAAATAAAACTACATCCTTCTCTTCCAATAGTTGTAATTGCTTCCATCGAACGGTGGTGGACGAGCTACGTAGGTTCCCTCCAAGTTCAAGTTGTTGAGCACACCATCCCCCATCCTTCAAGACTTGTTAAATATCCTTGAAGACCTGCTCTAATACTAATTGAAAGATCTAGAGGGGAGTGAATAGAGTTTTTTGGAGTTTTAAAATAATTTAAAAACAATTAAACATTTCAACAAGAAGTAGGAGGAGACAAGGAAGACACAAGGATGTAGAGTGGTTCCTACCTTAGAAATCTAAGGTAGTCAGTCCACTACCTGATTGTTTCCAACTGGGATTTTGAAAGAAACTTATTTTATTACCTCTCGAGGATGTTGCACAAAATACAATTTCTTTCCTACACCCTTGAAGTAGCCTTCACCTGAAGTAGCATCAATCCTCCTAGAAGCAGCCTTCTGAAGTAACTCCAAGTCCACCTTTGGAGTAGCCTTCATATGAAGTAGCTTCAATCCTTGAGGCAGGCTTCTGAAGTAACTCCAAGTCACCAGGAGCAGCCTTCACCACCTTGAAGTATCTCCACAAACCTCCTTTCAACAGCCTCCAACCTAGGAGTAGTCAAGGAGAACAAAATACAATAAAAGGAACAAGATTGGAAGAAAGAAACAATGTTACTAATGAGTACAACGCTTTGATCCTATGTCAAGCGTATTGATCCTATATCAGGCGTATTGATCTCATATCTACTATATATGAATGTGTTAGTGTGGTGGCTAGGATATACTAGGCTATAGGACACTAATGTAGAGCTTAAAGAAATAAATTGCAAGTGTAGCTTTGCTTGTTGCTCACTAAGAATGAATCTCAAGTGTAATTTTATGCACAAGTGATGCTTTGGGTGTCCTAAGGCCTCTCCTATTTATAGGAATAGGTTACAAGTGCTTAGGGATGTTCTAGACACTTTCTAGGGTGTTCTTAGTGCTCAACTAGCTGTTAGGTATCCCTAGATTACATTGTAACAACTAGTTGTTTAGTGCTGAAAATGCAATCCAGGGAGTAGCTCGGTCGATCAGTTTGTCGATCGAGATGTGTCTCAGTTGACCATTTCTTTGACTGAGTTGGAGGTTGAGGTAAATGTGTTGCAACGTTCATTTCTAACTCCCAACTACTTTTCCAACTCAGTCTAACGTCTATAGAACCTGCTGGAAGGTCTATTCTCAGTCGAGAAGGAGTGTCGACCGAGAGTTGATTTGGAGTTACATGTGTAGGTCATTAATCAGTGCTCGTATGTTAGACTAAGGTGATTCTTGGTTGAGAATTTGGTTGACCGAGGGTGTCTCGGTCGAGAATTTTGTCGACCGAAAATGTCTCTATTTCAATGTGTTGAGTCATCTACTAAGTGTGTGTATTAATGTGCAATTGTGCTTCTATCTTAGGGGAGGTTTTATCTAAGTGTTGTGAGTGGATAGGGAAGATCTAACGCTTGATTTACATGACATCTATGTACTTGTACATTATATACTTGTACAAGTTTTTGCATTGAGTACAATCATGAAAATAAGAGCAATCTAAACATGTTGATCTTCCAATTTGTATTGATCTTTAACTATCTACTTCCCTATTTGTTTATCCCTGAAACACTTCAAATAAAAAGTTAGATCCACAAGAATGAAATGTTTGAAATCATCAAAACAAAGGGTATAATAATGTCCAATTTATCCAACAGTTGGTGCCTCAATATTCCCATCTTTTTGGGTGAAGCGTGTAGTGTAATGTTATGATTCAAATGATGAGAATTTGATGGTTCAATGCCTTAAACTTGTAGCCTTACCCTTGCACCCTCGTATGATTATGATTTATAGTCACCATAATGAATTAATGGGTAACCCTAATGAGTTATAGCTTGTTATACCTAGCTTTAATATAACTAAATGATGGTAATTGGGTATGAATAGTCCTTGAATGACTAATACAATCATGGAGTACTCTCTTATTGTTGTTGAAACCCTAGTATGCTATAACCCGATGGTTACACCTTGATTTATGTGTGGGTTCATACTTAAGAATAGTATGGAATGCGATGGTGATGCTTCACCTTATGCATCCATGATCTAATGGGGATGTCGTGAGTTAGGGTTTGGGTATAAGTGTTGATTAGTAACATTAATATAATTTATCTTGTTGAACCTAACTCTGATGCAAATAGATAAAAATGAGTATTCATGTTTAACATTCTTATATGATAGAATGATGGTGGAATAACCTCCTTAATATTATCATAACCTTAACATGTTAATTAGTGGTTATCATAGCCACATGGTTGATACTTTATTATGCTAAACATGTGCATTATGAATAAGATGAGGATTAATCATATCTAGATTCCTTGCATGTTGATGTAATAAAGGAATGTTCTTAATGTTAATATAACCCTACTATGATTGTTTATGAATATATCCTAGATCATTAATGCAATAGTGTGTTGATCTGGTGTATTATATGTAAGTGATGTTGTTGAGCCTTGTTATAAGGCATGCAAAGATAATGATGACTTGCAGGGAATAGTATGATGGTCTTAACGACCTCTGGGCATGGTTGATCCCTAAATGAGGTGTAATCCTCTTGTGTTGATAAGGGTTGATACCGTATGATATTGTGAAAAGAATTTATAACCTATGATAGTATGATGGTCTTAATGACCTTTGTGCATGGTTGAGCCCTAAATGAGGTGTAATCCTCTAGTGCTGATAAGGGTTGATACCCTGTGATATTGTGAAAAAGATTTATATCTTGTGATAGTATGATGACTAGTGTAGTCTCATGAATGGCAAGTGAATAGTACCATGTGATGATAAGATGAGAAATTATGTTTCACACGATTTATTTATATGCCTTCTAGAAGTGAATTAGGGTTTGTATGTCCACTTGTTTGATGAAACATTAATTCACCCAATTGGCATAACTAATCAAGTGCAACTCTAATCATGTAGTTCCCTTTGTCGTAGAGCCATCTTCAGTGTCATAACTTGCTGGATGGTGAAATGAGTATTCCTAAGGGAAACTCAGAGTGCATACTATTGAGTATGTGGGGGTGACAAGTTGAGGATATATCCTTGTCATCCACAATGCTGGTTGTGGAGGATGGCTATGGTCATGCCTCATACATATGATGTGATTGAGAACAACTGCGGTTGTACCTCGGATTAGATGGTTTTGTATACCCTGGTTTCTAGTGTCGTGACATGTACCAAGGGTGGATTAGTGGTTAGCAACTTGACTATATGTCACTGTGGTGGAAGCTTTGACTAATATATCACTACCTTTTTACTTGTATTGATCGAGGGGAAGAGATCTTAGGATACAGGCACTCCTAGATCTTGTACGGAACCGAATAGCCCTTCACAGGGGTCGGTTGGACTTTGGATGGTACAATTCAAATTCCTCAGAGCATAATAAAAGATGTAAGACAGTCGTGTAGCATATCTGTTTAGGGTTATACACAACGCTTCATATTGGATGATAACCCTTGTTTTCTTTCTTTTCACTGAGATCATGTATAGTACAATAAGAGATAATAGATATGCTTATGTTATAGTTATGTTCATGTTGTAAACATGCTTATGTTGTCAAATATACTGACATTGATGGTTAAGATGCTGCATCTAGCTAAATTTAATATTGCTATCCATGCCTATGTAATTAGAAATGGTTAAACTGCTAATCATGCATATGCAATTAATTATGTTATGATGTTAGTTCTACTTATGATATAGACATGTTCCCTTTATTTGAGATGCCAATATTGATAGACATGTTATGTTACTAGACATATTCATGATGTCAGGAATTCTTATGCTACTAGATTTCTTGTGCTATTAGCAAGGAATATGATGATAGTCATATTAATGATAATGATTGTTATTAGATGCAATTTGATGATATTTGAGTAGATATCTATCCAAAGAAATGGATTTATTTGTTATCTATATATGCATTGATGATCATACTTGTTACTAAGATTAATTGCTTAATCTATTTAGCATACTTGAACTGTTCAATTTATTCAATTGATTATTAAATACTCCAACTACTTAGTTATCTACTATTTAAAATATTGTAATCAATAAGTGTTGTTGGAGGTTATATCTCGTGTTGGGACATGGGTCTCACCCTTGTGGTTCGCCACATCTTTTTAGGTAATATAAAGTGACGAAAACAAATCTGTGGAAGCAAAGAGGATCTATAGTAATGAATCTTTGAGAAAGTTTATTAGATGTCTAGTGTGTCCTAGAGTCGTCCCTATACTCTCAGGTCCAGTCGAGTAAAAAAATTATATGGTGTTTCAAACGAATCAGACTTTTTTTAGCATATTATGCTTGTTTGTGTGGCATATATGAATATTGTTCTCATGTGTATATATGTTGTGGCTAAGGCAATAGAATAATTTGTATCAAATTCTTGGCATAGTATGGATATAAGAAAGATGTTGGGATCTTATGTAAATGTTTCTGAGTGGGTGCTGACGTTGAAATCGTTTTTAATTTACCCATATTTTTGGATATGTGGTTAATTGGTGATTAATTGTGTTTTATGTTTTGAGTAATATCGTTTAGTTTAATTGGTTCTCACAAGTTAAAGAGATGTCATTAGTGATTTGACATTGAGCACTAACATCTCTATAAAATAAAATCTTGAGATCATCAATATGAGAAGAAAATAACAGTGATAATATTCTTGGGTTCAAAGGTTGAAAATAGTAAAGATAGATAAATCATATGGAAATGAGTAAGAACGAAGAACAATAAATTGATTTTGAATGTAAGGAGTGTTGTAAGGAGTGGGATCCCATAGGGATCCACTCCCTACTAAAATAAAATGGTAACATCCCTTATAACCAAAACCATCATAATTTTTTTCACAAAAAGGGATGATAACCAATTCATTCACATGTATGTATCATAAAACCAATAATGTAGCAGCAGAATAGAAATATATCTAACTATTACAATTGAGTGTCTATGAAACTTCTTCACCTCACAGGGTGTACATAGAAGGAAACAAAATGAACTATTAAGAAGAGGCTCGTCCCACTATCTCAATCTACCTCCAAAAGCTAGATAAGGTAACTCCTGGATAGCCTTGGTCAACTTTAGATAGCTTCTCCTTTCTCCCTACCTAGGGGTTGGAAGCATACCTGAAAAGAAGAAAAAGATGGAAATTGTCAGGTATCAAAGTCTATATGTGCATATAATACTGATTGGACAATACAAGGAAAATAGGGACAACAAATCACAAGGTGTAAAGAGTGAGACCCAAATGGAGATCCACTCTTCACTGAATTGAAGAATTATTCCATCCAATTCCAAATGTTACCAAAAAGGTAAGAAGTAAAGGAGGAATTTCATTCATTTCTCAAACGGTACATAATACAGAGCATGATAAAGAATAAGCAGCGGAACAAAACTATTACAAAGTTACACTGGGTATCATTATACAATTTCTCATCACCATAAAATGTGTTATTACAAAAACTTGAACTATCTACAAATAAGCCCAGTAGCAGAGGGTAACCTAGCCATTCCAAGCTATCCTTAGGTACAATTCTCTTTACATGATCTTCGAGCAACCTTGATCTTTAATGCACCTAAACCTGGGTGGAAAGGAACATCACCCAGAACATAGGAAACAATAAAGAGGTCAGCAAAGGCTGAGTATGTACATATATAAAACATTTTGGGCATTATATAGGGTTAGAAGTACAAAAAGAGATGTTCCCACAAAAAAAAGGGCTATTTGCAATTAGGTATGTTCAAGAGTCAAGTAACAAAAGAATGAAGCAAAAGAAATGAGGCATGTTAAATTTCAGATTACAAGTATGATAATAAAGAGTGTCTTGCCATAACAATCATCCACAGATTCATATTAAAACAATAAATATTTGCATGCATAACAATGTAGACTAAATATACCTAAAACAGGGCCATAACACCATAGGATCATCGCCTAAAAATAAACAAGGGTGGAAACGCACACCCCGGGTGGAATACGCACACCCTATATAAATATGGTTGTACATAAGTACCGCTATTCTAGATATTCTAGTCATACAAGCAGCATGCTATAATAGAGTGGCAAGACTTATTATTTTAGTCATTTTCAATAAAGGCAACATGTCAGGAGGGGTCCAATGACCCAAATGAGCACAACAATATAAATATCACAGAAACAAAAAGGAATTCATATCAGGAGCAATAAATGTCCAAGTATTTGGATTTTAAAAGGAATTTACAATTCAAGAGATGCCTCATTAAAAGATATATGGATTTCAGTCATTTAATGCCCAAAATAAAAATAGAGAGTGTACATACCTTAAAGTCAGATCCTAACACTCAATAATGTTCTTTAGGCTCAGATTCAGGTCTTTTATCACCTAAAAATAATAAGTGTGTGCTACATCAATAAATAATTCCTTAAATCCTTAATAATAAAAATGACCTCTCAGTAGGTCTCGAATCAGGTCTCCAAACCTATCCCATTAAATCTGTTGGATCTTTCTCATTTCAAAAACATACCTATATGTGGGATTTGGACACAGAAATGATTTATAATGAATTTTACAAGTTAAAGCATTTCCTGATTAAAACAGAATATAAAAGGTGAATTGACAGAATTGCCCCCGAATGAAACACTAAACTGAGAAAACACTGGACAACAGGAGAAACGTTGCTTAGTTCATATGGTCAACGTGGGTCAAAGTGAGCAAGGAAAATATCTGAATTACTCTTTTCGGTTGATACGAGTTGTACTCAGGTTCCATGGGCAAGACAGGGCTTTTGCCCCAGGGATCGGCTTCCCTGTATCTTGCACCATGACCACCTGCAGGAGCTCCGAGCTCAAGACCTTGAGTCCAACTATCAGTGCCAGTGATCTGGCTCTTCCCCACTGCAGGAGTCGATCCCAGTGGTTGCGTTGGGGTATTCCAACCTAGGAAACCCTTGCTTGGGCGCCTCCATTGTCTCAGCTTGCACATGACCCGCACCATGGCAGAGCGTCAGAGATCTCATGATCACAAGAGGGGTAAGAGTCAGATGGATTCTTGTGTTGCTATGGAGATGTGGCATTGTACAAAACTCGAGACTGGCAGAGGCAGGGTGAAATAAGCCTATACTGTGAGAAGGTCGGAGGAGCTGTCGGGTTGAGGGAAACCATAGAAAAATGAACCAAATTAAGCATACGGAAAGCAATAAGGCAATCTGATGTTACTCACGCTCGCGAGGAGACAGGCTGTGCAAAACTAGAAACCAGAGACACTAGCGAAACCAAAGAAAATCCGTCGATGTACATAGAACCAGTGTGGCTTGTGCTCAGAGAAGAAGTGGTCCAAAACTAGGATGGATGCCATCAGCAATGGCGGGGAGGTCCCATCAACGCCACGATGTGCGATGAATGCCTTCTTTACACCGTTCACCCCTGATGGGTTTGGCCGAGATACGGGAGTCAAGGATTTGCAGAATCCTTCACGACAGCGCAACAAAATAGGGGAGACCGGTGGTGCTAGTCGACCCAGCTAATGAGGCTGGACCACAACAATATGAATGCACCAATGGAAATAACGGGGGTCATAGATGGTTACCTTGCGAGGAATCGCACCGAGGTGGGGAGAGCTAGCTGCTGCTCGCCATCTTCGCCGGAGAAGAAGACTTATGCCGGCGGCAGCTCTAGGGCACGTCGGGTGAAATTAACTGAAGAGGGCCGATGAGGGGGCACCGAGGATCAAGACTGGATCGTTAGAGAAGACGGTGGTGGCTTCGGGTGGGGATAAGGCGAGCAAGAAAAATGGCAGCGGCGGCTGCTCAAAGGGTAGAAATAGGCGTTTTTGCCTTAGGGTTCGATGTATGTTGAGTAAGGGACCGGCGGGCTCGCGGGAGTGCGTGGAGTTTGTTGGCGATGAAACCGCGTTGAAAGGGTCACTCTATCGTGTGGGAGCAGTTGTCAAAATTGCCATGTTGTTTCCCATCTCACGTGAGCGAGAAGCGGAAGGTAGGGGACGACCAGGTCCCGCTACCCGGGCAAGGGAACCAGAAAATAAACTCGGCCCAGAGACTTGGTCTGGCCGTGACCCAAAATAAACCAAAATCGACCAAAAATTAGGGTAAAAGCTTATAAAAGCTATTAGGGTCTAATTAAATGTGCATACGATGTCCAAAAGACCCCAAAATTTGAGGGTTAACTAATTAAGGTGTGAGGAACTCAATTATGAGCTTAGATTTGTATTTTGAAGTTTCTACATCTATAATTTAACCTGTGCACTTTAATCATTCAATTAATGTGATGAACTTAGTCTAATAGTCAATTATGGTGAAACCTTCACCTAGACTCGATTCTCATCCTATCTGATATCCAAAAGTATCATAGCTCACAAATCTAGGGTCAAGTAATCTAGATTATCCTTATTGTTATTAAGTTTTCCAATTCATGTACTAAGGTAGCAATATCATATGACTTCATCTCTAAAGATCCCTAAATGAGTCAATCTAGGGTTTGAAGATCAAAATATGGTTTGTTCTATGCTATTACAATGAAATATAGACATCGAAAGGTAGCCAAGTAAAGAAAAGGGGCAAGGGATTTTGGATATCCATCTAATCAATTAGGGGCCTAGAAGAATGGGAAATTAGCCTATGTGTCTAGAATCGAGTATGTTACAACACTCCACCCCTTAAAGAGGATTTCGTCCCCGAAATCCATCCACCGCTAGACATGAGTGCTAGTTTGTTCTACAGATCCTCATCTTCCATCACTTAAGCATGAAAACCAATCTTCATTTACAAATTTCCCAATAGAACCATTTAGATTGAGACCGCTAACTTGGTGTACTACTTTTGCGTATAAACATCAATCCTCAAGTACCATGATTCGTGTTACTATTACTACTAAGGAGAAATTCCTTATCAACATTATCATCATCATCATCATCATCAATGCCATCGTCCTCATCATCCACATCATCATGGTTACTACCTCTCATCTACTCATTATCATCTACATCTACATCTACATCATCATCATCATCATCATCATCATCATCATCATTAACAACAACATCATTAACATCTTATTATCTAAAAGGGTCACGTGGGAAAAGCTCAGAAATTCCACCATCCTGATTATGTTCATCCCAGCCTATACTATATAGTCATCCCTACCATTAAATTATTAGCAGTTTGGTGTACAGAATATTGACTTGAGCTTTTAAATGAATTTTTTTTTTGACATACATACATCTATCAAGGATAACCCAAGATAAAATTTTAAAAATCTATTTTAATTGTCGAGGTAATTCTTATGATGGTAAGATTAGCAAGGCTTGTCTGGAATTCTCAGTTTGGTAGCCTCCACATATGTTTGACATTAATACTAGGATTTATCCAGGTTTTACTTATTGTAACCACTATTAATCATGGTCATGCCTACAGTTAGTTTGATTCCTAATGAATAAACTGTATGAAACTCCACCCCTTAAAAGGTTCAAACTATAACTTGGTACATAAGCTAGAGGGGCAAAAGGGTGGATCCACTATGTCTGATATATACATATGAACTAATTATGTCAGTCTTAGGCCTAGGGTATTAGGGTTGAACATACCAACCAAGGGTACTTCACTAAAGAGATCCTCTATCTCAACTTCCTTGGGATGGCGACTTGGTTCCAAAAACCATCGATAAAATCTAAAAACTTTTCTTTTGTACATATAAATTGATAATGAAAAAAAGTTTGACGATGCAAAACTTGCGGTGAAAAATCTAAAATTGGTGCCAAAAACAATCAGGGAACCAAGTCAACCACCTATCACAACCTGACACATACACTACTATCCTATCATCACTTCCTCCTCCAAAAGGGTATGATCCTCCTATCTCCAAAAAGATCATACGACTATTCTCTAATATGTAAGCGTGAGAGAGAAGGGTTTCTTATTACTCACGGTCAACCCCAAACAAAATCTATGAAAGCATGACATTCCACCATTCCCCATGTCATTCTTAAGCATAACTGACACAACCTCATCACAAGACCTAAGGGAGTCATAAGGTCATCCAATCATTATAGGAAGGAAATTGAGATTTTCCCAATACTAGTTGGTTTACATTTATAGTGCCTTCTGAAGATAATACAACCCTACGCAACCAAGCTACTCGTCTTCAATCATTAAATAAGTGAATCACACTATTGGATATGAGAAAGATGATTACTCATGGGTTTCTACTAATACTTGTAGCTTTCTTAGTAAACCATAAGTATGAGGCATGACAAGCTCAATGAAAAAGGTATCCAATTCTTACATGGATTTAGGTAGATCTATGTGTGACATACTCCATATCAAAGGCAAGACATTCCTAAGTATAATATAGCTAATTAATTCAATCACATACTATCCATGTAATCATAAACATGTTTTCACCCATGTCATTGTTATATATATGTCATCGATACATGTTTCCGTACATACCAAGCCCTCCTAGTGGGAAAATCTGAGACATGCCAGACAAACAACTAGAATAGGGCCCATGAGGGAATTAGGGTTAATCCTATATACTAGTGTTCGAGTCCACCTACATCTTAACACTAAACTATACTTCCATCAGGTGGGAAAATTAAGTTTAATAACCATAATAGTCGACCCCTATTTAGGGAAATTTATTTATCCATATGGGGTGTTGGGTGAACTACGGTTATAAAAATCAAAGTCTCAACCATTAGTGGTTTGGGGAGTGAAAGTGACCAAATTAATCATGGGTTAAACCCTAATTGGTATTGACTACTGGGAAATATGTTTATCAATGACCTCTAAGGGTCACCTATCTAATTAAGGGTCAACCAAGGATAACTTGAAATAGTCAAGTTATCGACTACTTAGGCTCTGATACCATTTTGTAAAGAGTGAGACCCAAATGGAGATCCACTCTTCACTGAATTGAAGAATTATTCCATCCAATTCCAAATGTTACCAAAAAGGTAAGAAGGAAAGGAGGAATTTCATTCATTTCTCAAATGGTACATAATACAGAGCATGATAAAGATTAAGCAGTGGAACAAAACTATTACAAAGTTACAATGGGTATCATTATACAATTGCTCATCACCATAAAATGTGTTATTACAAAAACTTGAACTATCTACAAATAAGCCCAGTAGCAGAGGGTAACCTAGCCATTCCAAGCTATCCTTAGGTACAATTCTCTTTACATGATCTTCGAGCAACCTTGATCTTTAATGCACCTAAACCTGGGTGGAAAGGAACATCACCCAGAACTTAGGAAACAATAAAGAGGTCAGCAAAGGTTGAGTATTACATATATAAAACATTTTGGGCATTATATAGGGTTAGAAGTACAAAAAGAGATGTTCCCACAAAAAAGGGGCTATTTGCAATTAGGTATGTTCAAGAGTCAAGTAACAAAAGAATGAAGCAAAAGAAATGAGGCATGTTAAATTTTAGATTACAAGTATGATAATAAAGAGTGTCTTGCCATAACAATCATCCACAGATTCATATTAAAACAATAAATATTTGCATGCATAACAATGTAGACTAAATATACCTAAAACAGGGCCATAACACCATAGGATCATGGCCTAAAAATAAACAAGGGTGGAAACGCACACCCCGGGCGGAATACGCACGCCCTATATAAAGATGGTTGTACATAAGTACCGCTATTCTAGATATTCTATCATACAAGCAGCATGCTATAATAGAGTGGCAAGACTTATTATTTTAGTCATTTTCAATAAAAGCAACATGTCGGGAGGGTCCAACGACCCAAATGAGCATAACAATATAAATATCACAGAAACAAAAAGGAATTCATATCAGGAGCAATAAATGTCCAAGTATTTGGATTTTAAAAGGAATTTACAATTCAAGAGATGCCTCATTAAAAGATATATGGATTTCAGTCATTTAATGCCCAAAATAAAAATAGATAGTGTACATACCTTAAAGTCAGATCCTAACACTCAATAATGTTCTTTAGGCTCAGATTCATGTCTTTTATCACCTAAACATAATAAGTGTGTGCTACATCAATAAATAATTCCTTAAATCCTTAATAATAAAAATGACTTCTCATTAGGTCTCGAATCAGGTCTCCAAACCTATCGTATTAAATCCGTTGGATCTTTCTCATTTCAAAAACATACCTATATGTGGGATTTGGACACAGAAATGATTTATAATGAATTTTACAAGTTAAAGCATTTCCTGATTAAAACAGAATATAAAAGGTGAATTGACAGAATTGCCCCCGAATGAAACACTAAACTAAGAAAACACTGGACAACAGGAGAAACGTTGCTTAGTTCATATGGTCAACGCGGGTCAAAGTGAGCAAGGAAAATATCTGAATTACTCTTTTCGGTTGATACGAGCTGTACTCAGGTTCCATGGGCAAGACAGGGCTTTTGCCCCAGGGATCAGCTTCCCTGTATCTTGC
This sequence comes from Alisma plantago-aquatica, assembly GCA_963693085.1. Lineage (NCBI taxonomy): Eukaryota > Viridiplantae > Streptophyta > Magnoliopsida > Alismatales > Alismataceae > Alisma > Alisma plantago-aquatica. The sequence goes on along the minus strand of OY856411.1, from coordinate 718,470,583 downwards.
ACCATGACCACCTGCAGGAGCTCCGAGCTCAAGACCTTGATTCCAACTATCAGTGCCGGTGATCTGGCTCTTCCCTACTACAGGAGTCGATCCCAGTGGTTGCGTTGGGGTATTCCGACCTAGGAAACCCTTGCTTGGGCGCCTCCATTGTCTCAGCTTGCACATGACCCGCACCATGGCAGAGCGTCAGAGATCTCATGATCACGAGAGGGGTAAGAGTCAGATGGATTCCTGTGTTTCTATGGAGATGTGGCATTGTACAAAACTCGAGACTGGCAGAGGCAGGGTGAAATAAGCCTATACCGTGAGAAGGTCGGAGGAGCTATCGGGTTGAGGGAAACCAGAGAAAAATGAACCAAATTAAGCATACGAAAAGCAATAAGGCAATCTGATGTTACTCACGCTCGCGAGGAGACAAGCTGTGCAAAACTGGAAACCAGAGACACTAGCAAAACCAAAGAAAATCTGTCAATGTACATAGAACCAGTGTGGCTTGTGCTCAGAGAAGAAGTGGTCCAAAACTAGGATGGATGCCATCAGCAATGGCGGGGAGGTCCCATCAACGCCACGATGCGCGATGAATGCCTGTGTTCCACCGTTCACCCCTGATGGGTTTGGCCGAGATATGGGAGTCAAGGATTTGCAGAATCCTTCACGACAGCGCAGCAAAATAGGGGAGACCGGTGGTGCTAGTCGACCCAGCGAATGAGGCTGGACCACAACAATATGAATGCACCAATGGAAATAATGGGGGTCATAGATGGTTACCTAGCGAGGAATCGCACCGAGGTGGGGAGAGCTAGCTGCTGCTCATCGTCTTCTCCGGAGAAGAAGACTTGCACTGGCGGCAGCTCCAGGGCACGTTGGGTGAAATTAACTGAAGAGGGCCGATGAGGGGGCGCCGAGGATCAAGACTGGATTGTTAGAGAAGACGGTGGTGGCTTCGGGTGGGGAGAAGGCGAGCGAGAAAAATGGCAGCGGCGGCTGCTCAAAGGGTAGAAATAGGCGTTTTCGCCTTAGGGTTCGATGTATGTTGAGTAAGGGACCGACAGGCTCGCAGGAGTGCGTGGAGTTTGTTGGCGATGAAACCGCGTTGAAAGGGTCACTCTATCGTGCGGGAGCAGCCGTCAAAATTGCCCTGTTGTTGCCCATCTCACGCGAGTGAGAAGCGGAAGGTAGGGGACGACCAGGTCCCGCTACCCAGGCAAGGGAACCAGAAAATAAACCCGGCCCAGAGACTTGGTCCGGCCGTGACCCAAATTAAACCAAAATCGACCAAAAGTTAGGGTAAAAGCTTATAAAATCTATTAGGGTCTAATTAAAGGTGTGTACGATGTCCAAAAGACCCCAAAATTTGAGGGTTAACTAATTAAGGTGTGAGGAACTCAATTATGAGCTTAGATTTGTATTTTGAAGTTTCTACATCTATAATTTAACCTGTGCACTTTAATCATTCAATTAATGTGATGAACTTTGTCTAATAGTCAATTATGGTGAAACCTTCAGCTAGACTTGATTCTCATCCTATCTGATATCCAAAAGTATCATAGCTCACAAATCTAGGGTCAAGTAATCTAGATTATCCTTATTGTTATTAAGTTTTCCAATTCATGTACTAAGGTAGCAATATCATATGACTTCATCTCTAAAGATCCCTAAATGAGTCAATCTAGGGTTTGAAGATCAAAATATGGTTTGGTCTATGCTATTACAATGAAATATAGACATCAAAAGGTAGCCAAGTAAAGAAAAGGGGCAAGGGATTTTGGATATCCATCTAATCAATTAGGGGCCTAGAAGAATGGGAAATTAGCCTATGTGTCTAGAATCGAGTATGTTACACAAGGCTTCCCATAGAATAAAGATGAAACCTCCTACTAGATATCAAAAAGGAATTCTTCATATAGTAAGATAAAAGAGAATATATGAAGAAAACATTAAAGCTCACATTAATCAAATCTTGCCTTTAAAACCTCAAGAAGAGAACAACAATTAATAATAATAGTTATGCATGTGGGTAAACTAAACAATGATTCACATAATAACATTTTGGGGTATATGTCATCACCACCATAACCGTATATTATGAAATCACCACCATAATCTTCGGGGGAGTAATGACATCATAACACAATTACCCAGGGACATGAATCACCATCAACACCCTCTATAGGTATTAGACACAATTGGGATACATCACCCAATGCACAAATAAACAAATTCTCAAACCAAACATGCATTATAAATAGAGAGAAGCAAGTAGAGATATTGTCACATCACCATAAAGGTGTCCAAATTCCAAAGTCATCAAAGGGGAGTATAGGCATAGCCAAATTAGGGTTTCTATTAAATATATATTACCAACACTAATAAGATACAAGGACATGATCCAATTAACAATTATCATAGTGCGTCGGTCCAATTTCAAGATTAGGAAACAATTGGTACAACTACAAGCAAATATGTGACATCTATATTATATGTCACCATCAAGTCTAAGAGAGAGAAAGAGAAATAACAAGTTGTCCAATATGACTCAAAAAAGGATGCAACTTACCTTACTAATGTGTATATCAAGTTAAGATCCACAACCTAGATCCAATCAGAGTTTATCTTCACCTAATATCATATTAGATGTAAACCATTATTTAATGAGTATATTAAAACCCTAGAAATATCACTTTTTATTAAATTAGAATTAGACTCTGAAAACTTCACCAATCAATTAGTTAGATACTCCTGATTAAGAAAACATATCTTTTTGTCCAATTTGGAGTTTATATGATTAAGTTATAATTATTATGAGTTTTATACATAAATTTCATTCTACAAAAATAATCTATGAAAACATATTGAAATCAGGCTCTGAAAGTATTTTTATTAGATAGAGAATATTTTTCCGATTCCAAAACATATTTATTTATAATTTTTGGACAAGCGGTTAAAAGTTATGATTTTTATAAAATTGACCAATCAAGAATTTAAGAAATTAATTATCTGTGAGAAAGAGGGAGAGAGGGGCCCGTGTGACTTGGCCCAATGACATGCGGCCATGTCAGCGGTCCGCGCCCACCATCCATAAACACTACTACAGAAAAGGCCTTTGGCATCAGTTATTTAGAGCCTTTAGCGTCGGTTTCCAAGCAACACCCAAGTGGGCGCCACTAAAAATCGACACCTTCAACGTAAGTTTCTAACCGACGCCATAACCCTTCCCGCCACTAAAAACTCACCAGCAAGGTAACTATAGGCATCGGTTCTTAATGAAAACTGACACTATATCATGATCAAAGACGTCGGTTATTAAACAAACACTGATGCTATAACCCTTCCCACCATAAAAATGCGCCAACAAGGGAACTATAAGCGTCAGTTAGTAAAGAAAACCAACACTATATCATGGTTAAACACGTCAGTTATTAAACAATAACTGATGCCATATCCCTACCAACACGACCGTGCCTGGCCACAATAGGCATCAGTTCTTACAGATAACCGACGCCAACCATAGAAGAGACGTCAGTTTTTTGCTAATAACCGATGTCGTATGTCTTTGGTGTCAGTTTTATAAAAATAACCAACACATATGTTCTGATTTTTTTTCTTATCAGGTCAGCAGGATGCAGAACCTGCAGTTCAGTTCTGAACTGTAGGTTTACAACATCCATTGATATCATCCAACAACATGTCACATACCTGCAAAGTCATTCACATTCAGATACATGTATTGATCAGATACATGTAGAAACCTACAAAGTCATTTACATTCACATTTAGTTCCATTCATTTCATCTCTTTTCACATTCAGACATTCATGTATTGATCAGAAAAAGTCATTCACATTCACACATATGACAATTCAGAAAAAGTCATTCACATTCACACAAAAATAATTATGAGAACAAAGTTTAGAAATATCATTCTTTATTCATCATCGTCATCATTGTCATCAGATACCCAATTATATTTATAAATTCCCACTACTTGTAGGGCTTTTGCCCATTCTTATCTTACAACATCTAATTCCTCCCTCGTATAGGGAGTATGTACATCTAATAACTCTCCACATGTACTGAAGTTAGTTTTAAACACCTGTAAAGAGAATGACGTATATATATAATTAATAATATATAATAAGATTGATGTATTTCATATTATCTAATGAGACTATATATAATACCTTATGTGTAGTATCAATTTCCATTGTGGCATCTTTGATGATTAGGTCCATAAATCGCATCACAAAATAGGCACATGCCCAACTGTTGTCTTGTGTAGCACACTATAAATTAAAACATATAAAATATTCAAAAATACAAATAAGCACAGTTCACATAAATAATATATACATTGGAGTTGGGAAATTACTTTTACATTCTCCCAAATTAGTGGCTGATTCTTTTTTCTGGGGACCTTTCCTGTAACGCCCAAGCCCACTGCCCAAGGCTCTAGTAGAGTTTCAGGAATGACGAATGTCCCCACAGACCACCACTAGTCTTAACTGCGCACTTTGTCCTCACTCACGCGCATGCCAGGATCAACTTCCCGACAGGTCACCCATCCCAGTACTACTCCAAGTTGAGCACGCTTAACTATGGAGTTCTTTTAATGATGGGCTCCCGGAAAAGGAAGCGCACCTTGGTGATATGGGTAGTCCAATCATTCGTTTTAAGATCAACTTATCCGAGGCCTCAAATCCTGGGATGTTACATTTCCTCTAGCTTTTTTGAACTCTTGTAAAGCCCTACATGTTAATGTAACACATTAAATTGCATAATTAAATAGTAATGTAATAATAGATGTTAACGGATATAAAAATATGAAATATTTCTCATGGGAATAATGGCATTTTCATTGTGTGTCCATATAATGTATTTAATTCGTTCCCCACAGGATCTAGATAATAGACAGTGAACGTCTTGGGAACAAAAATTAGTAACTCCCAATACCTACCACTACAGGTAAGAAAGTTAAAAATTAATAGCTCAAAATCCACTATAAAAATGTAATTGTCTTAAGTTCAAATTATAAGCAATGTAAACTTACTCGACATTGAATGGAGCTATTATCATCGTCTTCTTATTTTACCAAAATATTCAAAAGCAGCACAATAATATGAAGTAACTGGAGAAGGGTCTCTATCTATAAGACTAATCAAAGATGGAACCAAAAATCCCACATGGGAAAATGTAAAATCTGTACATATCATGTGTAAGTGGCTGCAAAACATATACTATGTATGCATTAATATATAAGAAACCAGATCACCGTATATAAAACAAGGTATACAAATGTATAAACAAGATCTCACCATATCCACATCTCTATCATAGATGTGTTCAACCAATCATAACGAAACAACTCCAAAATATCTTGTATAAATAGCTTGTTATCGTATGATTGACCTGCATTAATATGTATGCATCAATGCGTATGCAAAACTTATATTATGTATGCATTAATACATATGCAAAACTTGTATAAATAGATTGTTATCATATGATTGACCTGCAACATCCTCCGGAATAGTAATATTTATAGGGCAGTTTGAATCATGTTCTCCTATCCATACTGCCATGCCCCTACAATTAAGACCTAACAAGGTGTGTAGGTTCCTTGGAAGCCAACTTGGTACTTTAGGAGGTGGAGGTGGAGGCCTAGATTTACCGGGTGTCTTCCTTTTGACCTGTATATATAATTTCAGACCAATTGACTCATATATACACACTAACAAATTAACGTAATGCAAATTTACCATACAATATTAGTATAGACGACATCTGCTTTGGGTCACATTATCACTCCGCCTTCTACCTCACCAAGCGTTTCAGAATCTGGGTGGGCATATGGCAGTGGAAGATCCCTCCAATTGGGGAGTATATGTATCAGGCTCACACGAACCACACCAGCTGGTACTGGTGACCCATGAAACATCTCCCCTGGAAGGGCTGGGTAAGATCGTGCCTCTGCAACGATATATTCTTGACTTTTTAGATGGCATGGCTTCAACCCGTATAAATTTATGTAAAGAATGTTATACACACACACACACACACACACACACACACACACATATATATATATATATATAAACATATCATCTTGAAAAGACTAGCTACTATATATTTCACAAAATTACTTACAGTGGATGTGCTAGGTGATGGGTCTACATGATTACTCCCAACCTCTACAGTAGGAGAAGAGCAGGTCACCGCAGGTACTGTCTGAGTGGCAGTCTGAGATGCCTACCACTTGCTAATTGCTTCATTGGCTCTCTTATCAAGTGTTTCCTCGACTCTCCTATCAAGTGCTTCCTCGAATCTCCTTTCAATTAACTGATCTACCTACACATGGATAAAATAAACGCTAGCTTCTGATTATTGAATTCTCTTTCACAATAACATTCTAAAAAAGAATAAGTTACCTCAGCTTATAAAAGTCTCGCTCTTGGGACTGGTTTGCACTGTGATGGCCCAAAGAATGCTTTGATGTCCACACCAGTGCTTGCACCCCTAACACATCCAGGATGCTCTGGGTTACCTAGAGCAACTATCAATTCATCCCTTGTACCCTCAGGGATGAACTTGCCTTCCTTCCTCTTCTCGTACAGCTCTCGCTAATCAACATCAACAGAAATTGGTAAGTAAACATAACAATAATCAATATCGATTGATTGCTCTAAGAGTTGCACAACAAAAATTGGTAAGCAAACAGAAATTAGTTACCATTTTTGCAGCCACCTCAGCAGTTGCAGGATTCGTTATGTCTCCCTTCTTGTTTTGCCTCCCAGCTATCCACATAGCATGGTGAGGCAGAGGTGTGGGACCAATAGTAGAGGACTCCTGAGTAGCAGCAGACTGAGCAGTAGACTCATCCTGTAGTCTTTGGCGAACACCTGCATAGCCTCTTGGACCCATTGTGTGATCATGCACATTCAGTACAAGCATTTCTCTTTGAGCATCACTGATAGCCTTGTTAGTAAGCACATTGATTTGGTTAGTAACACTAAAGGTTAATCTTGAATAGGTGAATACATAAGAAGGTATATTAATTAAATTGGGAGTAACGCTTAATACCTTGAATTCATCCATTTTTTTTAGGTAACAAACTCCTCCCAGTCTTTAGTGTCCAGGTAGTTCCATTGCTCAGTAGCTACCTTTTGCCTAAATTTATTTTTTAAAGAGAATACAAAATTTTTTTATTAGTGTAGAGTTAGTAAAAAAGTGATCAATGTCTAGAATTTGAAATCAACCAAGAACCTCTTCTCAGCATCGCGTATGTAATCTCGGGTGAGATTTGTTCTATAGTTCCTTAGGACCCTCCCACGGCGTTACATCATGCATTTACGATGCAACTTTTCATCCAGATCAAATATACTCTGCAAAATAGAATTGCTATTAACTAGTATCCTAAAAATTAGTAATCTACAAAAATGGAATTGCAAATAATAATAACTCACGCATAGTTCCTTCCATACTAAGTCTTTCTTCCCCTTAGAAACTTTATGCCAGGATTAAAAAATAGGACTACAATGGCTGCGAGTAAGAACCCCCAAGATATGAAAAAAAATGAGTTGTGGTTCACTCCAACTGGATTTCCTGCATGATCAAAATCCACAACCAGTTTGGGTCCATTGCCCCTTTATTGTAGTAACTTGTTCATCATTGTGATGCCCCTCACTTTCTCAATTTTTTTTACTGCTCATCAAGTGCCCCGATTTCTTCAGGGGGTACATCACCAACCTAAAATTTGACAAAAAAACACACTTATAGGATATAACTATAAATGAACATATAGATAGAAACCTCAGAGATATATTTTTAAAACTTACATTGTGAGGCGGCGTATTGACATCCTCACCCTCACGATAATCATCAGCACGGTCATCAGGAGAATGCTCATCCATCTGAAAGTTCACATGTACATTGTAAAGTTGTAAAGTTCACATTCACATTATAAAGTAATTCACATTGTAAAGTTCACATTCACATTGTAAAGTTCACATTCAGAAAAATAAAACCTATAAAAAATATAAACATGCATGCATGCCTCTAATATTGTGATCTTTTATCAATTAACAATCCTTCATTGTGATCTCCATGCACATACAAGTCATCATTAGCTTCAATATTTGGTGGTGTTGGCAACCCAACTGAGAATGGACTCGAGTCATCATACTTATCATAGTACGCTTCTTCATCTATAGGATCTTCAATGAACTGTCTTTTAACATGAAGCACAACCGACCATTTATCATTTGTAGGATCATTGATATAAAATACTTGTTTCGCCTGTGATGCCAATATGAATGGTTCACCCTTCTCGCCAATCTTTTCAAAGTTTACTAATGTGAAACCCAATTCATCCACTATAACTCCTTTGGTGTTATCAACCCAATTACATTTAAAGAGAGGAATTCTAAAATCTACGTAGTCAAACTCCCATATGTCTTCAATGACACCGTAATATGACATTTTAGCTTCACGTGGACTCTTATCCTTTGCACTTGCAAAAAACAATGAAGATGCTTGAAGGGTGACCCCACTGTTTTGGACGACACTCTTATCATCTTGACGCTTTGTGTAATATGAGAATCCATTTATGTCAAACCCTTCATAAGACATAACATTCAATTTTGGTTTAAAGGTAAGGCATTTGATAGTTTCAGTAAGATTATCTGGTGTTTGAGATAGTTGATGTAAGACTTTATCTTCAAACCACTTAATAAATGTCTTGTTATTCTCTCTAGCAAGCCACATTGAATTGACTCGAGGATATTGTCTCTTGATGAAATTGGTATGTTCCTCGATATAAACACTCACTTCATCGATGTTGTGTAAAATATACAAGTGACCTTGTTCCAACTCCTCACGGCTGATTACTTTCATCCGTGATCCCAAAATTCCTTTGCCAAAATGCTCCTCAAAATTGTTGTCATTAACAGGAGCGTCATCAGCACTCAGAAAGTTATTGCAAAAATCCATAACCTCTCTCACCACATAACCCTCAATAATACTCCCTTCAGGCCAATAACGGTTTTGAACATCACCTTTAAAAATGCTCATGTATTGTTCAAAGGGATACATCCAATGCAAGAAAATTGGTCCCAACATTTTCACTTCCCTAGTCAAGTGGACAACAAGATGTACCATGATATCAAAGAACGAAGGAGGAAAATACATCTCAAGTTGACATAGGGTAACAACCACTTCTCTTTGTAATTTATCGAGAGTATTAGGGTCAATAACTTTGCTGCACAGACTGTTGAAAAAGAAACAAAGTCTGGTGATTGCAAACATTACATGCTTCGGCAATATAGATCGAATTGCCATGGGAAATATTTGTTGTATTAGAGTGTGACAATCATGAGATTTAAGACCTATCAACTTCAGATCTTTCATTAATACCAATGTACGGATGTTGGATGAGTAACCCTGTGGCACCTTAACATTTACCAAGCATTCACAAAAAGCTTTCTTCTCCTTTCTCAACAATGTGTAACAAGTGGGAGGTAAGTATGTTCTCCGATCACTACTAACTACTTCTATTAATTCTGTCCTTATTCCTATTTCACATAGGTCCATTCTGGATTTTATCCCATCTTTAGTCTTACCTGGTATATTTAACAGAGTACCGATGACGCTATCACAGACATTTTTCTCAACGTGCATGACATTGATACAATGCCTGACTGCCAAAGAACTCCAATAAGGAAGATCCCAAAATATTGACTTCTTATTGAATAAAGATTTGTCACTCTGTGTGGCCATCATACATTGTGATCTCTTACCAAATTCATTGGCAAAGTCTTTTACTCTTTCATTAACATCCTCCCCTGGTATAGATTTAGGTACACTCCGTTCCTCATTCCGTCCATTGAATGCTTTGCACAACCTACAATACAGATGTAATTTTGGAAGAAACCTTTGATGACCAAGATATACAGTCTTGCCGCCGAGTTTTAGCCGTATTGAATTAGTGTTCTCTTCACATATAGGACACACTTTAGATCCTTTAGCACTATATCCAAACAAATTCTCATATGCTGGAAAGTCATTCACAGTGCAAAACAACATAGCTTGCAAATGAAATGTCTCTCTTTGTGAAGCATCATAGGTCATCACACCTTCACCCCAGAGTTTCTTCAAGTCATCAATCAGAGGTTCAAGATAAACGTCGATATCATTTCCTGGTTGTTTAGGGATCGATATCAACAACGAAAACATAACATACTTATTTTTCATACACAATCAGGGAGGAAGATTGTATATAACAAGAATAACTGGCCAAGTGCTATGTTGGTTGCTCAATGTCCCATACAGATTCATCCCATATGTACAAAGCCCAAGTCTTAGATTCCTGACTTCTTCACCGAATTCAGGGTACAATAAATCAATCTTCTTCCAAAGTGGGGAATCAGACACATGTCAAAGGATCCCATCATTATTTTTCTTAACATCTACATGCCACCTCAAATTCTTCACATCTATCGGATTGACAAACAAGTGTTGAAATTGTGGTATTATAGGTAGATACCACATCACCTTGGCAGGAGAATCAGTTTTGGACTCCCCCGAAGTTGTCAATTTATACCTTGACGCACCACATTTGGGACAATCTTTCAAATCCACATAGTCCTTTTGAAATAATACACAATCATTTGGGCATGCGTGTATCTTCTTGGCCTCCAATCCCATTGGGTACAACAATTTCTTTAACCGGTATGTTGAGATTGGTAGCTCATTTCCTTCAGGAAGAATTTCTTTCAACAAAGACAATAATGACGTGAAGCTTTTATCACTCCATCTATTGTTAGCTTTCAGCTTATACAATCTCAACACAACACTAAGCTTCATGAACTTACAACATGTGTATAACGGTATCTCAGCATCATGCACAAAGTTTCTAAACATGAGAGGTGGATCAGTGTGCTCTACCCCACAACTATCCAACATCGCATCAACGATGTCTACTGGAACTGGTTCGTTCACATCTACGTCATCGGAGGCAATTTCTTCTTCCACACAAGCACTGTTATCAACATCCACTGATTTCATGTTTGAAATCTCTCCATGCTAGTGCCAGTCTGTATAGCCTTGTACAATCCCGTTGCACATGACATGACTTTTGATTTCGTCACCCGTGTTGACTTTCAAGTTGTTACCGCAATGCCTACATGACAGTACAACCTATCTCCAGGTTGTTTCCTATGTTCCTCAGCAAATCTAATAAACTAATCCAGACCAGAAATAAACTCTGGGGTGTAGCGATTTGGAATGGACATCCATGATCTATCCATTCTATGATCAAAGAGAAAATAAGTATATATTAGAACAATATTAGGGTCTAGGGTTAAGAGATTAGTGTTTATGGCTAAAACTTTAGAAGTTAAGGTCTTAAATATAATAAATGTGTACCACCTGTCCCATTCTTGAACACCTGATCTCACTAGTAAGTGTATAATGTGTATTGGGTTTTCAAGAAAATTTCGGCATCATTTCCCCGCTGTTCTCCAAGTACATATGTACTTAGAGAACAAACGGGGAAGTGCTACCAAAATTTTATGGAAAACCAAATACACATTATACACTTACATCCTAAGTGATATTAGGTGTTCAAGAACAGTCCCAAACTGGGGACTATCTAAGATTTACTCCTAATGAGTAAATCTTGGATGGGTTTCTAGGTCAACAAAATATAACACCACTCATAAGTAGATGGGTCTGATCACATTAAATTTTTAGGATCGAGCCTAAGGACATTTTTTCTTAAGGCCAATTTGGATTTTAGTCCAATTAAGAAAAAATGATTAACAAGGTTGGATCGAGTTGACTATCTTTTTTATATAACTAAGTTATGTAAGGAAGTAAATAAAATAAAAGCAAACATTAAAAATAAGATAATAGAATTATAAAAGAACATAGATAAAAGATTTCACCACCACTACATGTATTTGCTCACTTACATTGCATCACTCACAATTTGGATATTAGATCAAGCGTCAAACACATTCTAGATCTTGTTAGAGTATGTAAATCACAAGGACAAAGTTCCCCATTGAATTGAGGTATCATTACTTATATATCATGATCCCATCACCCCATAGAATTTCATTCTAATGTCACATCTAGGTTTCATTGATGATTTATTGATGCTCTAATTTCATATACATATGTCTCTACTATAGGATTTTAATAGACATGATAAGTACCTAATCTATAGAGAATTATTAAATAATAAATCATGAATTTAATAGTTTCAAACATGCAATAATTCACAATGCAATGTTATAAACTACATGCCACATGGATAGATGAGACTAGACTTCATATTAGATTAAAAAATAGCAACTTAGGACAAAGTCCATCACTAAAGTCCCAAACTCCGCACATATGCACAATTAGCATCAAATATAGGACAAAAGGGTAGATTAGAACCCTAATGTACTCAAACATGTATAAAAATTACTGATTTGTATATAAAATTACCATTGGTCTAAGATCCAATGTTAGCATCCCTCACCCATTGCCCGCACCCTGAGGGTAGGGGGCCAACCAATGGTTGTCGGCGGAGGAAGAAGAGGAGGAAGAGCGGTACCTTTGCAATGGCGGTGGCGACCAGGAGCAGCAAGCATGCGGCCGGTGGTGAGCAGGAGAAGGCGAGCAGAAGCAGTAGGCGGAAGCGAGTAGGAGAAGGTGTCGGAGCAACGAACGCGGCAGTCGGAGTAACAAACGATGCCGGCTAGAGCAACGAACGGTGGCGGCGGTAGTGAGAAGAGGAGTAGTGAGCAGCGGCCGGAGCAAGAAATCGATCGCCATACCTAAGTGTGGAGTCGATGAAACAAAGAAAGGGAAAGAGCCTGGCTCGTGCGGGTGTATTAAGTTAACAATAGGTGTCGGTTATTCCAAACAGCCGACACTTAAAACAATTAGCGTCAGCTGCCGTAAAAAATAACGTCAAAGGGGGGGTGAAAATTTTTGTGGGGGCAGTGCGCGAAAACACATTGGCGTCGGTTATTGTAAGAAAACCGACGATAACAATGTGTCCAATTTCTGTCTCGCAAAAAATCTTTAGTCGTCGGTTAATTAGTTAATAACCGATGTCGTATGTTAATTTTTGGAGGTAATTTTTTCTCATTGGAAAATTTAGATTTGGCGGTCGATTTTAGGCGTCGGTTGCTTATTAAGGAACCGACGCTAAATTAAAAGTAATACCTGTGTATGGATGCTCTTCATAGATAGATGTCGGTTTTTGTATTCAACCAACGTTGTAGGATTTAGGTGTCGGTTTCTTGTATACAACCGACGCCTATAAATGTAACGTTATAACCCATTTCTATAGTAGTGAAAAGAATCCAAAGGTCATTCGTTCCCTCACGTGAGAAAGAAAGGAGAAGAAGAAAAGCAGGGGTAGGGATGTAATTGACCAAAGGTAGTTGTCTCCTCCCCTTGCACAAGCCATGGCACAGAGCAGCAAGCCGTAGCTTGCTCTGATTTTTGGGCATTTTTGCAAATCTCAACCAAACTCAAAACTAAGGGCACCGAAAGAAAGCAAAGACAAAGATGAACTCGAACATACCTTCAATTTGATCAAAGAGGATGAGGGACGACAGTAGCAAGCACCGCGAGTCAGAGCAAGATTCAAGCTTTCGATGGTTGTGCGTGAAGATCCAGAGCAAATTTATGTGAGGGATTTGTTGTAGGGGACCTAACGGAGACTAGGTGTCACACCCCGATCTCGCATTACCCACAAATCACGAGATTAGGGTGCGACAGAGGGATTATCACATAAACAAATCACTGAGAACTTTTTATTTTTAAAACCTCATAATGATATCCGGATTATTGCTGTAAACTAAAACATAATAAACTATTGCGGAAGCGTTTCAATTAAACTGGCTAGAGGACATAAACAGAGTTTACAATATTGTTTAATAGAAAGTAAACATAACAGTTAATTTACATCTTTATACACATTCCACATACACACTCTCTCTCACCCACACCATGTCCCAAGGACCGAGGGGAAAGGACTAAGAGACCTCTAACTAGACTAACTACAAACCTTCTATAGACTAGGTGTTAGGATGAAACGATCCTTCCGATTCCTGATGCTGATGCTGACCTGAAAATGTTTGAGTAGAGGTATGAGCCTACTCGCTCAGTGAATAGCATTTCACTTAGCTATCACTAAACAACTCATCAGATTTATAAAATTGAAATAAAACATAAGTACAGTACTAAGCAGGGCAGTTCTAATAACATAACAGATTTGCAGAATATATTCACATTTCCATGCCATAACGGATAATTTGAATAGATAAACAGATATAAAGAAACAGTACAAAAGTTCGAATACTTTAATTTACTGTGATCCTATATGAGTACCAATTTATATTATTATTATGCCCTAATCATATGCAGTGTACTCTGCATATAAAGATCTGTAGCAAACTACGATCTCACCGTACAAGACTTAGTGACACACCCGGGAAATGCTAAGTCTGACGCCAGCCCTGCTCTGCCACAGGACCACAGACTCTCCGGCCTATAGGCTCTCCGGCCTCAATGCACTACTCCAAGTGCTCTAGACTCCTCCTCTAACCTGAGCACACAGGCGGAGAGTCTCACGGGGTTACCACCGTGACTCCGCACGGATTAATGTTGAATAACCCCCATTTTCCTCCAGTGCCACCGTGACTCCGCACGCGTTGTTGTTGGACACTGCCTCTCTGTCCTCGTGTCTCCATGACTCCGCACGGATAATGTTGCAACACGAGTTTCACCCCTAAGAAGCAGATCTGTCAAAGGGGTTCTACGGTGTTAGGGCACCTAAGTCTATTAACTGATTAACATATAACCATTTAAAACAAGAATATCACATTCCATACTTACTGCACATTCTGAACATTTCTTGAGACACATATATAACATTTGTCCTCCTTAAACATGATTCAGTATCATTTATCCAGATTCCATGCTAAACATCCATTTTTAAATCAACAAGTACATTGTCCCCATAATACAGGAAATTTCATCATTTTCATTAAGCATATTGCATATTTCAAGTTCCAATGAATCTAACATACTCTATTGTATGCACTACACTGTTTAAAAGTTATACTAACTGATACAGAAGCAATTAAGCATTTTAATTGAGTTAAATAATGATTTCTGAATGAACTACTACTCACCCACTTCGGTGTGTTCGTATACACCGACAAACGTCCACAAACACGCCTAATTCTGCCCTTTACAGCAGCGTGCACGCTGTGCACCTAGGCTGCACGTCGTGCACCTTCAGTGCACTTCTGTTCTACTTTTCTGCACCTTTGCACGCCGTGCAAACTGATTTGCACGCCGCGCACCTGGGCTGAAACTCGTTCCGCTATCTGTAACTTTGCACGCCGTGCAACTTAATTTGCACGCCATGCAACCTGCGCAGAGACGGAAATTGCAGAATTAAAAGAGGAGCTCGGGGTCGATTTACGGCAAATCTCCGCACGAAATACCTTGGGAACTTCAAGACGACCTAGCAGCAACCCGTAGACGTTGCTTTTCACGCTTTTGGCCGCTCCTAGCACCTTCTTGGTCGGCGCCTACCTTGGCCGGGCAGCAAGAACAAAGAAGAAAGGGGGAAGAAGTTGGAGAAGATGACGCAGCTGGTTGATTTGGCTGGAGAAGATGAAGAATCGAAGAAGAATAGAGAAGGAGGGGCTTGGTTGCCTAGCTTCTCCTCTAGCTCGCTCTCTCTCTCCCTCTCCCTTTTCTCTGTTTTTCTCAGGCGGCAACCAAAGGAATGAACGATACGTTCATTCCAAGGTCGGTTAACAGAACTAATAAAGGAAAACTACAGAAAAGGATAAGGAAAGCGCCCAGGGGGCCGGATGTAAATTTCCCAAAAACTTTCCAAAATTACACATAGGTCCCTGCACACTAAAAAGCTTATATCTTTTTACTCGTAGGTCGGTTTCGCATGATTTCTTTGGCAACAGATTAAGCACAAACTTGTCCTCAACCTCAGGACAAGAAAACAAGCTAATGATACATTAACACTAGCTTAAAGTTCAAAACACTATTAACAAAAGCAAGTACTCATCTCAACATAACTAGTTCAATTATGCACTAACCAAGGTACTTATTTGTAAAACGAAATGTGGGTCATAACAATCTCTCTCCCTTATAAGAATTTCGTCCTGAAATTCCTAAAAGAGAAAAGGAAACTTGTTACGCATTTCTGATTCAAGCTCCCACGTAGCTTCCTCTATATTGTGATTCCTCCACAAAACCTTCACTAAAGATAACTCACGGTTCTTAAGCTTCTTGATTCGATGATCAACTATATGTACTGGTCCTTCCACATAGGACACATCTGTCCTAAGCTGTGCCAGATCTGGATCTAATATTTTCTCTGTACCGGGATGACACTTTTTTAGCATAGACACATGAAACACATCATGAAGATTTGCCAACTCAGACGGCAAATCCAACATGTAAGCTACAAGTCCAATCCTCTCAACAATAGGATATGGGCCCATATACCTAGGAGTCAATTTACCTCTCTTGCCAAACCTTAGCACTCCTTTCCACGGTGAAACTTTCAGATAAACCTCGTCACCAACCTCAAACTCAAGAGGTCGACGTCGTCTTTCTGCATAACTTTTCTGCCTGTCCTGAGCAGCTTTCAACTGCTCCCTGATCACAGATATCTTCTCTGTAGTCATATCGACTATCTCAGGTCCAAGAATTTCTTTCTCACCAACCTCATACCAACAAATTGGTGATCTACACTTCCTGCCATATAGAGCTTCATATGGGGCCATTCCAAGACTAGAATGGTAGCTGTTGTTATATGCAAACTCCATCAGGCTTAAGTGTTCTTCCCAGTTACCTCTGAACTGCAGAACACATGCTCTCAGCATGTCTTCAAGAGTCTGAATGGTCCTCTCAGATTGACCATCTGTCTGCGGGTGAAACGCTGTACTGAACCTCAGCTTTGTGCCCAACGCACGATGTAACTGATTCCAGAATCTAGATGTAAACTTAGGATCTATGTCAGAAATAATGGAAACTGGAATCCCATGTAATCTGATTACCTCATCCACATAAATCTTGGCCAGCTTTGGAACATCAAAGGTTGATTTGACAGGGAGAAAGTGAGCAGACTTAGTTAGTCTATCCACAATCACCCAAATCGAGTCCGAACCTCTAGACGTCCTGGGTAATCCTACCACAAAATCCATCGTGATGTGTTCCCATTTCCATTCAGGTATAGGAAGCGACTGTAAGGTACCAGCAGGTTTCTGATGCTCAACTTTAACCTGCTGACACACTCCACATCTAGCCACGTACTCAGCCACATCTCTTTTCATACCAGACCACCAGTACAGCTCTTTGAGATTCATGTACATTTTCGTGTTACCTGGATGCATAGCATACATAAAAGCATGCGCTTCTTCAAGAATTTGCTCTTTCAGCTCACTGTTCCCAAGTACACACAACCTGTCATGAAGATACAACACACCATCGTCAGAGAACCTGAATTCTGACCTTTTACCGTCCGACATATCCTGCATAATCTGCCTCAACTCATTATCACTCTGTTGCAATTCCTTAATCTGATCATAGAAAGTAGGTTTGACCTGCATCTGAGCAATCAACCCACTTTGTCCAGTCACATCCAAGTCTAAGTTCAATTTCCGCATATCTACAAGCAAGTCTCTCTTGAAACATGCCATAGAAAATGCATCAGTTGTTGAACTTGACTTTCTACTCAAGGCATCTGCTACAACATTCGCTTTACCAGGATGGTAATCGATTGTCACATCATAATCTTTAATCAGCTCAAGCCATCTGTGCTGTCTCAGATTCAAATCCTTCTGAGTGAAGATATACTTCAGGCTCTTATGGTCTGTAAATACCTGACAAGTCTCACCATACAGGTAGTGACGCCATGTCTTAAGAGCATGAACTATAGCAGCTAACTCGAGATCATGAGTAGGGTAGTTCTCTTTATTCTTCTTAAGCTGTCTAGATGCATAGGCTACAACCTTGCCTTCCTGCATCAGCACACAGCCCAAACCTCTCCTGGAAGCATCGCAGAACACTGTATAACCCTTTTTCTGCTTCTAGCAAAACCAACACTGGTGCTGAAGTCAACTTCCTCTTCAAGATCTGAAAACTTTTCTCACAGTTATCAGACCAAACAAACGATGCATTCTTCCTCGTCAAGCGTGTCAAGGGTGATGCTAGCACACTGAAGTTATGTATAAACCTTCTGTAATAGCCTGCTAAACCCAAGAAACTTCTAATCTCAGTAGGAGTCTTAGGTTGTTCCCACTGAAGCACAGAATCAACTTTCTTAGGGTCAACGCTAACTCCATCTCTCGAGATAACATGTCCAAGAAATGCTACCTCGGCTAACCAGAACTCACACTTACTAAACTTAGCATACAGCTGATGTTGCCTCAACAACTGCAACACTACTCTCAGGTGTTGCTCATGTTGTACATCATTTCTAGAATAGATCAGAATATCATCTATAAAGACTACAATAAACTGATCTAGGAACGGTTTGAAAATCTGATTCATCATATCCATAAAGGTTGTTGGGGCATTGGTCAGCCCAAACGACATGACCAGAAACTCATAATGCCCATACCTAGTTCTGAAAGCTGTCTTGGGAATATCAGAAGCCTTTATTCTAAGCTGATGATATCCAGATCTCAGATCTATTTTAGAGAAGATCGTCGCTCCACGTAACTGATCAAACAGATCATCTATTCTTGGCAATGGATACTTGTTCTTAATAGTGATCTTGTTCAATTGCCTGTAATCTATACAGAGACGCATGGTACCATCCTTTTTCTTAACAAACAGGACTGGAGCACCCAATGGTGAAGAACTGGGTCTAATAAAACCCTTATCCAGCAATTCCTGCAGCTGCACCTTGAGTTCCTTCAACTCTGCAGGTGCCATTCTATAGGCTGGCAGTGCTACTGGATGACTATCTGGATATACCTGAATTTCAAAATCCAGGTCTCTGACAGGAGGTAAGCCTGGCAAATCTTCTGGAAAAACATCAGAAAACTCACGAACCACGGGCACATCATAAACACTGGCGGTGCTCTTCTCTGCTCTAGTGTCAACCACATGAGCAAGGAACGCTTCACATCCTTTCTGTAACATCTTATCAGCTACAGCATCTGATACTATGTATGTAGGAAGAACTTTCCTGTCTCCAGTGAAGACACAAGAAAATTCACCTAGTTGAAAGGTAGCTTCCTTCTTCCAACAATCGAGTTGCACTCGATATGTCTCAAGACAATCCATACCCAAGATGACTTGAAAAGTATTGACATCCAAGGGTATGAGATTAGCAGCAAAGGTGTAACCTCCAAAAGATAGCAAACATCCGGGACAGAACTCAGTCAGAACTGTTGGTCCACCTAGTGGAACCCTCAACACTAACTCATCTATCAACTCTTGAGTTAACAGATTAAGTTCATCAACTAAAGAACGTCGTATGAAAGAGTGAGTAGCACCTGGATCTATCAAAACTGAAACTGGTATACTATTAAACAAAAACATCTCTCCTGTAACGACTTGTGAAGAGATTATACCTTCCTGAGGTGTCAAAGAGAAGAAACGTGCTGAAGCTCTCCCTCTGCCACGCTGTCCTCTCTGACCACTTCTGCCACTGGCCACTCCACCACCTCTGGAACCAGAAGCCACAGAAGAACTCGGAACATCATGGTACTGGGGCTAGAAAGCTTGTGATGCTACTTGCTGAAGCTGAGGACATTCCCTTTTTAGGTGTCCTACTTGTCCACAGACAAAACAACTTGGACCCCAACACTGACCAGTGTGTAGTCTTCCACATTTGTCACATGGCGGTATCTCTTGTCTCTGGGGACCTGTTACTGACATTGACGACCCAGAAGACCGTCCACTAGACGCACTGCCCCATCTCCCTGGGTTGTATCCCCCTCTGCCTCTAGAAGGAGCAACATCCTCAGATCTCTGTCTGCCGAAACAGCTAAAGCCACGCCCGAGTTTAGAAAAGAAACCTCTACCTCCACCTCTATATCCACTACTGGATTGTCCTCTACTGAAATCTGCAGATCTTTTCTTAGACTCAGGCACCTTGTCAGCGTTCACAGATTCCTCAACCTGTCTAGCAGCCTCAACAAACTCACCAAAGTTCTCCCTGTTCCTCCTGCTAGTAGCAGAAACTGTATGCCGAATTTCTGGCCTTAGTCCTTCTTGAAACCTTCTGCATCTTTCTATGTTGTCAGGAACAAGCTGCGGACAGAAGTTCGCTAACCGAGTGAAAAGCGCTTCATACTCAGTAACTGACATGTTCCCCTGCTTAATGTTCTGTAACTGCCTGATTTTCTCATTAAGGAAGGTAGGTGGATAAAACTTAAGATGAAACTCTTCAGAGAAATCCTACCATGAGAGCTCTGTACCTCTCCTCTTTTCCTCCACACTATGCCACCACAGCTCTGCATCGCCTGTCAAAAGATAAACTGTGTGATTAATCTTTTTCTCTTCTGAAAGCTCCATCAGGCGAAAGACCTTCTCTATTTGTCTCAACCACTCATCAGCCTCTGCTGGATCTGTAGTGCCACTAAACTCTGTGCCGCCAAGCTTCTTTACAAGCTCATATGATCGCATCAGATCCTTACTGCTGGTAGAAGTAGAAGCTCGCCTATCAGCCTTGTACCTCTCTTTGGTCTCCAGAAACATCCTATACATCCGGGATGCTTCATCCACGTGGTCGCCACCACCTGGACCCAAGTACAGAGGGTCAGGGCCAACATGGCTCTCGGCCTGATCATCACGATCAAGGCCTCTTCCTGCCATCTGCAATGATATAACAGAATATTTCCTGTTAGAAAACTACAGATAGAAGAAAGACACCTAAACCTTAATCCTATTGGTCTCTTATCGTCCCCTGACTTGGACTCTGAGTAACTATGTACTCAACCTAAGCTCTGATACCAAGATGTCACACCCCGATCTCGCATTGCCCACAAATCACGAGATTAGGGCGCGACAGAGGGATTATCACATAAACAAATCACTGAGAACTTTTTCTTTTTAAAACCTCGTAATGATATTCGGATTATTGTTGTAAACTAAAACATAATAAACTATTGCGAAAGCGTTTCAATTAAACTGGCTAGAGGACATAAACAGAGTTTACAATATTGTTTAACAGAAAGTAAAATAACAGTCAATTTACATCTTTATACACATTCCACATACACACTCTCTCTCTCACCCACACCATGTCCCAAGGACCGAGGGGAAAGGACTAAGAGACCTCTAACTAGACTAACTACAAACCTTCTATAGACTAGGCGTTAGGATGAAACGATCCTTCCGATTCCTGATGCTGATGCTGACCTGAAAATGTTTGAGTAGAGGTATGAGCCTACTCGCTCAGTGAATAGCATTTCACTTAACTATCACTAAACAACTCATCATATTTATAAAATTAAAATAAAACATAAGTACAGTACTAAGCAGGGCAGTTCTAATAACATAACAGATTTGCAGAATATATTCACATTTCCATGCCATAACGGATAATTTGAACAGATAAACAGATATAAAGAAATAGTACAAAAGTTCGAATACTTTAATTTACTGTGATCCTATATAAGTACCAATTTATATTATTATTATGCCCTAATCATATGCAGTGTACTCTGCATATAAAGATCTGTAGCGAACTACGATCTCACCGTACAAGACTTAGCGACACACCCGGGAAATGATAAGTCTGACGCCAGCCCTGCTCTGCCACAGGACCACAGGCTCTCCGGCCTACAGGCTCTCCGGCCTCAATGCACTACTCCGAGTGCTCTAGACTCCTCCTCTAACCTGAGCACACAGGCGGAGAGTCTCACGGGGTTACCACCGTGACTCCGCACGGATTAATGTTGAATAACCCCCATTTTCCTCCAGTGCCACCGTGACTCCGCACGCGTTGTTGTTGGACACTGCCTCTCTGTCCTCGTGTCTCCATGACTCCGTACGGATAATGTTGCAACACGAGTTTCACCCCTAAGAAGCAGATCTGTCAAAGGGGTTCTACGGTGTTAGGGCACCTAAGTCTATTAACTGATTAACATATAACCATTTAAAACAAGAATATCACATTCCATACTTACTGCACATTCTGAACATTTCTTGAGACACATATATAACATTTGTCCTCCTTAAACATGATTCAGTATCATTTATCCAGATTCCATGCTAAACATCCATTTTTAAATCAACAAGTACATTGTCCCCATAATACAGGAAATTTCATCATTTTCATTAAGCATATTGCGTATTTCAAGTTCCAATGAATCTAACATACTCTATTGTATGTACTACACTGTTTAAAAGTTATACTAACTGATACAGAAGCAATTAAGCATTTTAATTGAGTTAAATAATGATTTTTGAATGAACTACTACTCACCCACTTCGGTGTGTTCGTATACACCGACAAACGTCCACAAACATGCCTAATTCTGCCCTTTACAGCAGCGTGCACGCCGTGCACCTAGGCTGCACGTCGTGCACCTTCAGTGCACTTCTGTTCTACTTTTCTGCACCTTTGCACGCCGTGCAAACTGATTTGCACGCCATGCAAACTGATTTGCACGCCGTGCACCTGGGCTGAAACTCGTTCCGCTATCTGTAACTTTGCACGCCGTGCAACTTAATTTACACGCCGTGCAACCTGCGCAGAGACGGAAATTGCAGAATTAAAAGAGGAGCTCGGGGTCGATTTACGGCAAATCTTCGCATGAAATACCTTGGGAACTTCAAGACGACCTAGCAGCAACCCGTAGACGTTGCTTTTCACGCTTTTGGCCGCTCCTAGCACCTTCTTGGCCGGCGCCTACCTTGGTCGGGCAGCAAGAACAAAGAAGAAAGGGGGAAGAAGTTGGAGAAGATGACACAGCTGGTTGATTTGGCTGGAGAAGATGAAGAATCGAAGAAGAACGGAGAAGGAGGGGCTTGGTTGCCTAGCTTCTCCTCTAGCTCGCTCTCTCTCTCCCTCTCCCTTTTCTCTGTTTTTCTCAGGCGGCAACCAAAGGAATGAACGATACGTTCATTCCAAGGTCGGTTAACAGAACTAATAAAGGAAAACTACAGAAAAGGATAAGGAAGGGCGCCCAGGGGGGCGTATGTAAATTTCCCAAAAACTTTCCAAAATTACACATAGGTCCCTGCACACTAAAAAGCTTATATCTTTTTACTCGTAGGTCAGTTTCGCATGATTTCTTCGGCAACAGATTAAGCACAAACTTGTCCTCAACCTCAGGACAAGAAAACAAGCTAATGATACATTAACACTAGCTTAAAGCTCAAAACACTATTAACAAAAGCAAGTACTCATCTCAACATAACTAGTTCAATTATGCACTAACCAAGGTACTTACTTGTAAAATAAAATGTGGGTCATAACACTAGGGTACCTACATTTTTAAGTGTGGGCTCACCCCTTGGATTTGGGAGTAGGTGGCTACAAGAATCTGAAGAACACGATTAGGAAAGTCACAAATTCATAACGGTAGATCATGAATAATGGCTTGATGCGTGCAGAAACTTATATAGAGCACAATGGTGAAGAAATCACATAAAAAGATGGAGTAATGAAGGAGAAATCCGTGAAACAAAAACTAAAGATGTCATCCTATTTCCAAATTCATACGTAAGGTAGGAGACAACACAAATGTCCTTAGATCCTGATCGAACGACCTATAGAGAGCGCAAAATAAATGAAATCCCAATCAGATTAGACTAAAATGCATATTAAATTATTTCTTTTTTCTCTTTCCTTATTTGAGGGTCCAAATAAACTCCAAATTAAATGAAATTTTACACCTAAGCTTTTTTGAGTATGTAGAATCCGAATATACAATTAGTTATACCATTTGAAGACTTTTAATGTATTAAATAAACCAAAACTTATTTTCTCTTTCCTCCTTCATTAATGTTTATAAGATTCTCCAAAATTATTGAAACTTCACCCATAAGTCATATTAAGTGTGTTGGATACAAATTTGTCATCATTTCCATTAGTTGAAGTTGTTTGTTATTTTAATTAATGATTTGAAGGTTTTGCACACTTTCTCTCTCCTAAATTCACCTTTTCGTCGAATATTTTTTTAATTGGATGAAAATTCACCCAAAGGTCCATTTTAACATGTAGAATATGAATTTGGCATTATTTTTTTGAAGACTTTAATATTTTATTAAATACATTTAGTTCTTGTCACTTATTTTGTCCCTTTAATATATTAGAGGCATCTAGAAACTTTCTAAAAATATTAAACTTCGCCTATAAGCAATACTAAACATGAGGAACATGCTTTTGACATTAATTTTTTTTTTTCGACATATTATTTAATATTTTTGGTCTTTAAAGCATTTCTCTCTCTTGGATAAAATAAAATATTTAAGATTGTCAAAATTAGATGAAAATTCACAAATAGACTCATTTTGACATGTAGATTACGAATTTAAGGTTTGTTTCCACTTTTCAAATTATTAGTAATTTATTTAATAATTTGGAGAAAAACTCATATTTTCCAATTCTAATAACGCAAAGATAATTATTAATTTTCCAAAATTGTGAAACTTGTCACTTAAGTAAACTTTAACTCTAAGAAAATGAATTTGGGCTTGAAATCATCTTTTAAGATGCCCTTTTATGAATTTTAGGCAATGTTACTCATATTTCCACTATTTATCACATTAGAGCATTTAATGCATTATTTTCTTGACTTTAGCCTTTTCCATATTATTTTTGTTTCTCTTTCTTATTCCAAAAGGCCTTAGAAGGTTCTCGTACAAAACATTTAATACTATCCCTCTTAAGTGGCAAACATGCATTTTACTCCATCATTGAAACATCCATTAAGATATTTATGCATATGACCTTACATTGACATAATTAGTGTTCAATTTCATTCCAAACTATTATTATTTCCACAAATTAAACATCAAGGAACATACAAGATATAGAGGATAAGAAGAACTTAAATTAAGGGTTAAACTAGCAATTTATCCAAGATTCGGTATGTTACAAGTGTGATTTGAACAGAAGGAGAAGTACAACATGAGAAAACTGTGATCTGAAATAAATTCTTGTAGTGATAGAAAGAGTAATAAAATAATCCATTCTTACCTCAAATATTTTAATGTTAGAGGTGTTTATTCTATATTATTAAAATGAGAAGGATGAGTAAGAAGAAGCGAGTAGCACTGAATAAGAAAGGTGTAAGAGAGAACAAATGGCTTTCAATAATATATGAATTTATTTGTAAGAATACAATCATTGAAGGCATATCAAGAAGTTATTTGTTTGCATATGATTCCAGCTATACATGTACGAGCGATATATTAAATTGAAAAGAGTGATATAGTTTTAGTCATTCATACTAGTAATCTGGCTTAGTACTATACAATTGTTGTTTAATCTAGTCTTGCAACTCATGAATCATTTTCTATTGAAGTAGCACAATAGTAAAATTCAAAATAGCAGAGTGAACTCTCTTTAGTAACTTTGACGTGATGCACAACAATAGTATGGATTGAACTGTATGACTTGAGGTAGTTTTGTCAGATTATCAATGTTGAGGTAACAACTCAAGAGCATGAAAGGATTGAAAATCATAGATTTCTCTTTCTCTTTCCATGTGATCGAATGTGAGAAGTCAAAGAGTTTTAAATCAAAGAAAAAAATTAAGGGTGTTCTTCATATTATGTTTAATTCTCAACTTATACCATGTTCTCATGATTTATGGTAATAATGGGATTTGGGTGTAACACTATCCACTTTTGTTTGTGATGCACTTGTTAATTCTATGGCAAAAAGGAAAAGATGGTGGATGTGTTATTCCTTTGAGAAATGATCCAAAAGAATCATTCAAAGTATGAAGGAAGGTGGGGTTTGATTGGTTGATCAAGATTAAGGTGATCCTCCCTGAGCCAGTGACTGTGTTTAATCAACCACTTCTCTTTCCCAAGGCTTCCTCATCCAACATGTTACCAAACTGAAACCCTTGGAAGCATCCAATGCACCCTGGTCTCCTCCTAGATCGAGGGGTTTCTCCAAAAAGTTCTTGAGAGGAACGGTTGGTAAGGAGTAAGCCTTGGCTTGGCCTCTCCTTTTCATGGCATTCAACGATAGGTTACAGTCTAGTTTTAGGTCATAGTACAAGATCATGTTTAGGAAGATGAAGTGTAAGATTGACCCAATTTTAGGTCGTAGTCTTGGACTCAAAAGGATTTGAAAGTTAAAGTGGGATTAGTTTACAGACATAAACAAAGACCATGGTGAGGCGGACATGACATTAGCAAACAATGTCTTGTATGACATGGAAGAACCCCTATTCTCCCAAATTTTAGTGACATACCCCTTTTTTTGAGATTGTTTAAAAAGATTTTTGAAATTTTAGTTTGAGATCATTAATCTTTGGAAAAGATTGTTTTGAAATTTGAGTTGGAGATTGTTAATCTTTAAAAAATATGGTTTTGAAATTTGAGTTTGAGATTGTTAATCTTTGAAAAAAAATGTTTTGAAATTTGAGTTTGAGATTGTTAATCTTTGAAGAAGATTTTTTTGAATCTGTATAAGAAAAGGGTTAGCAACAATATCCGTAATATTTCAACAACCAAGACATGACATATGGACATGCAACATACATACCCCCTTTTAGACCATGAGTCTAGATTTGTGTTACATCCTCACTTAAGCATGACCTATATAGGAGGGGTGGGTTTTTATCTTCTCTATCGATAGATTGCACTCGTCAAGGGACATTCCTAGTTCAACGGATAAAGGTATTGCTCCCAATACACCTTGTAACTATGACGATCATAATCAGTCATGAGAGCTAGGAGAGTGAGATGTTTTCAAGGCCTTTGGATGTCCAAGTTGACGTTGTGCCAGTACCTTTACTGGAATATCACATTATTTCTAGGGATCCAACGTGAGGTTGGCACTCATTCCATGATGCATAATTTGTACGAATGTGTGCATGTGATATGTTTTAGAAATTTCAAAAGCAAGCCCATGATTCATTATAGTCACATATATATAAAAAAACAACAACATGTTTCTAAAAAAGATTAGATTTTATTTCTAACTTACACATGTTGTTCATCTTTTATTTTTTCTTATTTTATATTTATCATGTTTTTTTTAAATGAGGGAAGCAAAAATGATATCCTTGACAAGAAGTGCGGCCAAAACCCTAACCAGTGGGGGACATATGTGTCAAGAATCGCTAAACAAGATCAGGATCAGGAAACCCCAAAAAGAGAAAAATAAAAATATGGGACCAAGTATAGAGGATGCCTCGATCCGTGCACCTAGAGTGGGATGATCAAGGAGATCTACCGCCATGTTACCAGTAGGTAGGAAAAAATTTAGAAGAGAAAAAAAGTGAACAATATTGAAGATGTTGAATCCTCAAAGCAGAACAATGGGAGTTTGACTCAGACCGACTTGGCTTCCCAGAAAAATTTCCAATATGTTGCAATGTGCCCAAAAAGGGGAAAAAAGAGAGATATTTGAGGAATGCAACTCTATCCTTTTTCAGTAGTGAAGCATCACATAAGAAATGTTTGTAGTCACCACCACATTTTCTATAAAAATGAGAAAAAAAGATGGATCGTGAGAGCCACGATGTAAACTGAGCAGTTATCCATGCACGATAAGAAAAATGAAAATAAAAGCAAAACTAGAGATCAGATCTAACAATCTAGTTATGAGCGGGGAAGTATTATCACCCCCATCTCACTAGGGAAATCAATAATAAAACAATTTTGGGCTGCGAGGAAACTGAGCGATCCAAGATGGTTACTATTAAAGAAAATATGAGAACAAGATAAAAAGTGACTTTTATTATGGGTGGGGTTTTGGGACTGAAGATGTTCGTGGCCTGCCTGTTATGGCCCAAAAGTCCTAACTTTTAGGTGTTGTGTGATCACGATCGCAAAATCCTCCCAAATAGAGGTCCATCATTGGTGACCAGGACGAATGTGGAGGATGTCAAAGGATGACTACAAAAAGTTTGCTTGAAAAACTAGATTCGATTCTTTCAGAAGTAGTAAAAAGCTGACAACTATAAGAGAAACATAGCAATTATAGCATATAACATATCAGGTGTAACAATAGATCAGGACAAATACAATAGTTTTAGATTGGAAATTAAATAGATAGCCGATTCAACAATTAGACACATTAGTTAGAGTAGTTTATCGTTCTACAAATCTGGCACAACATGTGGTGTTAGAGGAAGAATTCCTTAATCATAGAAAATACAAAAATAAAGAGAGAGGTAGTTTTTCTCTAGCTTCAGGAGAGACAAGAGGGGCATGCAATACGTTGGGTATGGGGGTGTTTTTATAGTCTGGGTTTAGGTTTAGGATTTTGGATACATAATTTGAGAAGAGGCGATGGATTGTGTTGATGTAACGCGTAGGGGACACAGATCAAGGTGATTCACCCACATGACACTGACAAATGGCTTTCATCCGCCCAATCTCCTGAGTGAAAATAAAAGAAAATCTCATGTTCCCAGTATTTTTAGGAATTTTCTGACAAAAATTAGAGAAAACTCGCACAAAAGATTTTTATGAAAAAATAGTTGAAGAAAAGGAAATATTCTATTTCAGATAATTGAACTGGGTAATTTATGAAGAAATGTCTATTTAGGACAGAATTGAACAACAATAGTACTTTCAATATGAAAAAGGTTTCTTTATAGAAGAATCCCAATTAAGAGAAAGTGGACAAAGAAGAGTGATTTAGATAGGCAAAACATATGTGAAAATTGGGTAAAAAAGGATAAATGTGAAAATTGAATAAGATGTACAATGAATTCTATCATTAGTTAGAGAATTAACATTAATCATGAATTCATGTTGGGTGATAAAAAAATGGGGTGTTAACACCTTCTCATTTCATGTCACCTCAGCAAATGTTCCTCTGAGGTTGAAGCTTCCAAAGATAAATCTATCCTTGTAAATGCCCTTCTTCCTTTGTTTGAAAAGATCCATTAGAGTAACCTATTCACTTTCTAAAGAGAGCCCTTCGAACTCGATCCTCTCCACGGTTGAGATATTCCCCTCCTTTGTGCCATGATTGGGGCTAGATTCATTTTGAAGGGCGTCTCTCTTCTAGATTGAATCTTACTCATAGATTGGACAAGTTGGACGAGGATGTCCCCATATCCATTGTAAAATATGTATCAATATTACTAGTTAGTATGCAATGTTTTATCTAAATATATACATTATATGACATATAATATATAATACATATATTATTAATACCATAACGTATCAAGATACTTATTTTTTGCGTGTCATCTTTGCACAAGGGCCATGCTAATCTTCTCTATATCGTTTCAATTTTATTGGATATCTCCGAAGAGACTTTATCAAGATACTTGTGACACATAATACATCCATTCGTTTAAATAAGATTTACACCGACATATTGAACTACTAAAACTAATATATAAAGTAACC
This sequence comes from Alisma plantago-aquatica, assembly GCA_963693085.1. NCBI lineage: Eukaryota > Viridiplantae > Streptophyta > Magnoliopsida > Alismatales > Alismataceae > Alisma > Alisma plantago-aquatica. The sequence goes on along the minus strand of OY856411.1, from coordinate 718,441,025 downwards.
TATTAATTTAAAAAAAAATCTTCATAGAAATGCAAGTAGCAACAAGTTGCACCATCAATCTAGACGGGAAAGGGAAGCTTATAAATCTAAATTATACTATCATTGTTCATATATAAAAGTAATATGTATTAAGTTGTTAAATTACTTCATAATAGATAGGAGGCCCACACACAAAAAAACTTGCCGAATCCACTTTCTCTCTCCTTTTCTCTATGGATATACTGAGAGGAATTATGTAGTAGTAGAGGGAGGAGTGTCCGGGGAAAGATTCAAATTTAAATTTGACATGTAAGTCGGTGGATTATGGATATCCCTGAAGAGTATTGTTTGATTTCCTTGTCAATGGGGCGCGCTGCTCGCCTTTGACTTGTAACACAGCAGCAGAATAGTACTGTATTTGCTTACAGGGATACAGCGTACTACAGCAGTAATTGGCAGCCATAAACTCAAACGGACTCGAAACGTCTGGATCAATGACTTTCTCCTTTTGCCCTTTCCAGCGAGGGCGAATCAATCATCTCGATTAACAAAGGGCGAAATATAAGCGTTACGGGAGAAGGAGACGGAGGAGAGGGAGAGTGCGCCCGCCCGGCCATTGATGATCGTCGTCAGTCAGTCAACTAATCCCCAGTTCAGAATATTCAAATCAGCCCGAGCACGTAGCAGCAGCAGTTGATCAACCTATCCGTTGTTTCTTTCCTCCCCCACCACCTTTCCTCGTTCATCTTCAGCTCTGGGTTTCCGTTTTCTTTTCGCTTGCGTCTTCCACTATCCTTCACCCTTCACTCACTCTCTCTGGGTCTGCTCAAATCCCTACCTTGACTTTGAAGCCAAAAAGAGCCTTGCTTTGCCCCCCATCTGTCCATCTCCTCTTGCCTCGCTGATCCAACTCACTCTCGCATAATGGCACCCATTGCGCCTCTCCTTTTCCCGTCCTCCTACCTTTTCCTCTCCTAGAACAACTAGCAGTACCCTTTCCCCTTCTTATCCCTTCTGTCTGTCCCTGCCGCTTCCTTTTCCCCTCATCATCGGCCCTCCCCTCCCCCACGTTAGGTAGAGTGGGAGAAAGGGCAAGGCATCATCAAGGGGGACAACATTCACCAGATCTAACCAACAAGCCTTGTCATGGGGAACTGCGCACCCAAGCCCAAAAGGGACGGTGGCACCGCCAACAATGGCTACCCGCCGCCGCCGCCGTCGCACTCGCCGGTCGTCGTCCGCCTCTACGGGCCGTCGGCATGCCCGACCACCTCACGCATCCGCGTCGCGCTGCTCTACAAAGACGTCACCATCGAGTTCCACCCAACTGACGACATCGACATCTCCACCACAACGCAGCCCGAAGGCGGCGTCAGCATTGACATTGGCCGCTCCAACCTAGTCCCAGCAACAAGAACTTCCACAACAACACCGGCAGAAGCACCAACCCCCCGTTTAGGCGCAACCCGGCTTCAGTGCGGTCCCGACAGCGTCAGTGGCTCCTCCGACGCCATCCTTACCTACATCGACTCCATGCTCCCGGGCCCACCGGTGCTTCCGGCTAACGAAGACGAGGCTTTCGCTTCGTCTTCCATGCCCGGGTTGGCCGTGGCGGCGACGCTGCAGCACCGCAGCCTGCTGAGGCTCCTGGAGGGCGTGATGGCGTGGGCGGAGGACCTGGTGGCAAGAGGTGGAGTTGGCGGTGTAGCGGATCTCGGGTGGAGGGGGAGTCCCAGAATGGAAATGAGGAGGTTCGCCAGGAGGTATTCACAGGTTGCGGAAATGCTCGTCGAGCATGCGCAGATGGAGGAGCGAATCATCTTCCCGGTACTGCACCAGGCCGATCCAGGTAACTTTTTCCCCGGTGAATTCGATTCCGTGTACTGACGTTTAATCCATCCCCGTCTTCCTACTCCGGCGTGAAAAGAGAAAAAAAGTCTTGATTTATATAGTAAAATATATGGAATAAAAAATCTACAGGGGCGTTGCGAGAATCGAACTCGCGGCCTCTCGCACCCGAAGCGAGAATCATACCACTAGACCAAACGCCCTTGACGCCCGTGAAGTAATATATATATCAATAAAGAATGACAAGGATCTACACATTACATTATTTTCAGTTAGCAACACCCAGCATAGTATTCGGTTCTTTCTGTTTATGGATCATTGTCTACGGCCACGATCGTGATGTCGTTATCATCTATCAGTATAGTTATTCAATTCCCATGGAATGTGAGCTACTGCAGAATCTGCAAACGGGCATCCGAAACACACATGGACGAGGAAAAGTCCTGAGCTTGTTGGTGGCATAACCATTGCTTTAATGAACGAGGGTCCCCCTCATCAGTGTCTGACACCGACCACCATTATGCCAACCTCTGCTTGCAGAAAGTAAACCCAATACACGATCTAGCACTCCCCCCCCCCCCCCCCCCCCCCCCCACGTTTCAGCAACTTTGGAATTCACATGGCAGCACAGATAGTCACATAAGAGTGATCGTAGTGGGGCATGCAGAACGCATTACAAAATCACACTGCATGCTGCCATTAGTCCAATACTCAGCATGACCTTCACCTAGGTTTCCTCATTACTCCCCAAGTCTTTTATGATTCTACCAACAAGTAAGGCTTCAAATTCACATAAAAAAATTACCTTCCCACTCGAAGGGCAACCCACTTCATTTTCCTCTTTTTTTTCCCTATCGAAATTCGCATCAAAATATAACCTCATATAGTACTTAGGATACCTAGGATAAGATAAGAGGCTGGTAAACTATGGCTGTGCGGATCATGCAATCCAAAATCATCCAATCAGGAAAGGAGACTGTCAGAATTGAGATACACTTTCAAATCATAAATCCGCACGTACTTAGTCATATCAATTGTTCTATATCATTGGAAAGAAAATTGGTTTTATCTTATTTAGTTATTTCATACAAGGGGATTTTGATGTTATTTTGATAAGGCTTCAAATTCACATCAAAAAGTTACCTTTTGATGTTATTAGGACAACAAGTGGCTCATCCTTTTACTTTCTTTTGAAAAAAAACCACATCAAAATATAATCTCATATAGTACTAATGAATTATCACACCTAGGATAAGATAGAGGCTGATGAACAACAACTGTGCATATCAGGCAATCCAAAATTATCCAATCAGGAAAGGGGACTGTCAGAATCATGAGTCACGTCTAAATCATAGTGTCCTTATCAGATCAATTGTACTAAATCAAGGAAAAGAAAATTACGGTTTAGCTTATTTTACAAGGAGCTTTTTCATAAACATTGTGTCTTGCCAAGTGATCCAGTTCCATCTACAACTCTTTACAATGAACAACCCAAAGTGATATTTTGTGTTCTCCCATCCAATATTTGGATAGAAACTACACCATGCTAAAGTTTGTGTTCTCTTAATATTCCCAAGTGAGTCAGGCATGTCTTTGAATATCCTTCTACATTGTTTTGAAAACTCCATTAGGGAATGAAAACAGCGATGGCAAATTTTTAGGGGTCGACAGTGAGATTGAGAAGAGTGATCATCAAAGGGTTAAGAGTGAGGTTGCACAATGTGATGCCCATAGAAGTGGTTCAAAGCAAGGTTGTCAAGACTGAACCCACTGAGAGTGATCACCAAAGGAAGGGCTAAGAGTTAGGTTGCATAGTGTGATGCCCAAAGAAGGGGTTCAGAGCAAGGTTGTCAAAACTCAAAACCGAACCGGTCAGCGAATCCATGAGGCTTCCAGTTCTCAGTTCCATGGTTCAAATTGTGACATCATAAATTATTTTTATAAATCATATAATATATGAAAAATTAGAGATATATGTAAATGTATAAAGGAGAATATTACAAAAATAGTATATAAATGAGAAGTATTCAATTGCTCACTATATTTCTATGCCAAATTGTAGTAGAAGAGTAAACGGGATGGGAACATGGAAGGAGCAAGTTGGAATAAACATAAGTTTGAGTCTGAGGGTCAAGGTACACACATGGCCAAGAACCGGCCAGTTGGAGAAATCTGGGACCGTTTCGCCAGTTCAACCGGTAGTTGACCGGTTTTGACAAGTTTGAGGTCATTTTTGAGTTTGTGAGAGAACCGAACTGTTCCAGCCGCCGGAGGTTCAAAGTGAGGTCAAGAAGGTTGATGGCCAAGGGAGGGTTAAGAGTGAGATCGCATAGGGTGATGATCAAAGGAGGTTTAAGAGTAACGTTTGAGGGGGAGGGCTTAGAGGTGGTTGAAGCTCACAGGGTGCGGGTTTTAAGAAAGCAAATCCAGATCTTCAGGAGTGAGGACGGAATGAGGGATTAGAGGAAGAAATGACCACTATGACGATCAGAGAAGAAAGATTGATTCCACTTGGTTTATGAAAATTATTTGTTAACCTTATACTTCCATTAACGATTTATCTCCTTGCTACTAATTTTGGAGTTTGGATGGTTAAGAGGCGGCATGGGGTTCACCCCTTCTGTTGTCTTCTTTATTTCAAGTGTAAGAGTGGGGTTTGGGGGGTGGACCTTAGAGGTGGTTGAAGCTGACAGGATGATGGTTTCAAGAGGGCAAAAAATAAGGGCTTCTATAGTTAGGAAGAAATGACCATTATTAGGGAAGAAGAAAGCTTGACTCCACTTGGTTTGTGGAAATTATTCATTAAAGGTATTAACCCAAAATTAAGATCATTTTAGATACTATCGAACATTCAACTTCAACTTTACAGGCTGAACATGCTCATGACTTTCTTCTTGCTATACCTATTGATGGCCTCGGACTACATATGTCTCTAGTGGAGTATCGTACTGTTCTCAGATATCGTCTTATGATTCCACTTTTTCCTATTGATGAGGTATGCCCAGTGTGCCACAAATCTTGCTTAGACACTTTTGGGGAGCATGCAGTTCATTGTAGGGAACTCCCAGGCTTCAAGTATTGGCATGATCTTGTAAGAGACGTTCTTTATGATGTTCTTAGACATGCGAGAGTTGCAGCTAAGAAGGAAGCTCTTGTGAACTTTTTGACTGATCCTTAGGAGGGCAGGTCGACACTTAGGCCAGCAGACGTTCTTATTTTTGGCTGGGTTGGAGGAAAACATACATGTGTAGATCTAACATGAGTTTTCCTATTGGTTGGTCTGAAGGGTGGCGACTTTACTGTGGGACATGCTGCCCGTAAAGCCGTTTCTGCTAAAGTGGCCAAACATGAGAAGGCATGTATCGACAATCAACATGTTTTTATCCCGTTTGGTTTTGACACTTTTGATTTCCTAGCACCTGAGGCTGTGGAGCTTCTTAAGAGAGTTCAAAAAGTTATACATAGTAATGTAATTACTCCCAGATCTATGGATGTGGTGTTTCGGATGATTGGATTTGTCATTCAAAAAGGGGTGGCGGCGGAGCTTGTTGCCCGCCTCCCCTTCTATTTCCTTGTAATCTTGTAGTTTTCACAATCTTATGCTGTAATAATATTTCTCAAACTACAAACATCCCAATGCCAATTATTATAAAGCCCCAGCAAGCGGGCATTTCATATTGTCCCTTGTCCATCTTCATACTTCTGTTTCAATTAATCTCTAAGCGCCTAACGGAATAGAGTCTGACATCACCACCATTCATTAATATTGTTATCTTGTAACCAGAAGAAAACATCGTTACACTTACATTGAAGTAACGATTTTTGGTTTATTTTAAAAAAAGAAATAACAGTTCAAGCTATGCCACAGGGATATGCGACTTTGCAAATGAGGAGCACGCAAAGAACCTCCCCATTATCAATGGTATCAAAGAGGATATCAAGTCCATCATAGTGTTAGATGCCGGGAGTTCCGCCTACAGTGAAGCACTCAGCAGCCTGTCCAGCCGTCTCAGAAACCTCCTGGTACACCATATTTATTTATTTGACTTTGTTTTGTTGCTTGTTTTCTTTTGGAATAGATCTACATTTCCTGGCTATTATGTGTGGATGAATGTATCACATGGTTAATCTTGTTCTGTCCAATCTTTCCACCACCAGGAGCATTGCAGAGAGCATTTCGACAAAGAGGAGAGATACCTCTTACCGATGCTAGAGGTAGCCGAGGACAGCTTAAGGGATGAGTGCGGCGGTCCTGCCTTTGGTGTCGGCACCGGTTTGCTGGACAAGCTGGTGGGAATAGCCATGGAAGCCACCCACTCCCCTCACTTGTTCCACTTCTTCATGGCAGGGTTGCTCCCCCAGGAGGCCCTACAGTACCTAGACCGTGTTGTGTGCAAGTGCAGCGACCAGGACAGGGTTAACAAGATGCTCAGATCACTAGCCAGCCAGATGGAGAGAACACTAACCGTCTCGTCGCCATCTCGGTCTTCCCTTCCTTCCTCCACCTCTGCTTCTTCTCTCCCACGTACCACCTCTCGGGATAAAACCCGTCTGCCCTCATCCAAACTTCTTAGCCAACTCCTGCTGGAGTCTCAGTAGGGTGAGCGTTCCTGAATCATACATGTGGTTGTCGCCTCCTAACAACTGGGATACTGACGTTTGTTTGCTTACATCTCTGACCATATGTAGTGATTGGTTTGGAGTCGCTGTGGAATGTTTTGTTATGAGATGTGCAGTGATTTGGTTCTCTGATGCTTACGGTAACAACATATTTGATCATTACTTGTGGCTTTTACACACCTTCCACACTGTATTGTAAACTTGAGGTTATTATTAACGAATGCTTGCGTCCTCCCTCTTTCCGTCCTCATCCAAACTTCTGAGTCAACTTTTGGTGGCGTCTCGAAAGCGGAATAGGACTGGCATCGCTGAACTATATTGATGCTGCCTAACAACGGTCACTAACGTTTGTTTACTACATGCCTGTTAATATGCATTGATTGGTTTCTAGTCAGTGTCTTGTGGAATGTATATGACATGTGCATAGGTTTGGTTCTTTAATTCGTTACGGTTGAAAACATGTTTCTTATTCGTCTGTAACTTGGGTCTGTGCTGTACCTTGAAAAAGTAACTATATCAACCCCAGTAGGTAAATAGAGGAATTAATAAACCCACTAGTAAATCATCATGCACACTCAACAACTCATTGCACGACAATGACGATTTTTTTGTGTTGCCTTACCTTACACATTCCTCGCACGACCAGACCGGCTTTTAGATAGCCTATGATTTTCCTTGACCATCCAATCAAGATTATAGGACGTATCATCTCCCACCTCACTTCGGGAATAATACCTGATAACTTTATCTCTCCCTCTCTTACTAACCTCATTTCAATGATTTCCTCATAACTCTCTGCATCCACTGAGCACTTACATCTCGTGTGCACGAGCTAGTCGACATCCCACTTCCCAAATTCAATCAGCTCCCAAACGCAGGTCATGCATGTCTTGGTCCCAACAAGGGGGACAAGGTCATCTTGTCCTATGACCCTTATGTATTATGGAGAAATCTGTTCATCGTAAGTCAAATGCACACTACTATGCAGTAAGGTGCAGTAATACAAGGAAACAGAAGAAGGATAATCGATTTTGAGGTCGTCAGGTAGCATATAGAAGCAACTCGGATGAAGAAGCAAGCAAGAACTAGTTGGACTTGCACATACAACAATTAGAAAGTTTGCATCTTAGATCCATATTTAACTATTTTGTGTAAAATGACAAATTGAATCCTCTAAAAATATAAGGGCGCTATGTTGAAAGAACTAAAATGGTTATCCTATTGAGAATCATAAGGTTGTTTGCTTGGCTAAAAGAAACATCTGATTCAAGTGTTGTATGTGATTGAAAACTGTGGTAGTGTCCAATTGAACATCAATCATGCTGACCAGGAATGTAGTATCTTCGATTAGGCTGGCTGTTTTGTCTGACTGGCGGTAAGACATACTCTGTTAAATAGCTATCCTGTATGACGGAATATGAGGTACTCCACCTAACATGTCTAAATATAACTAAGAAGCCATTTTGGATGTCTCAAAGTGATGAAAGAAGGTAATAGAGGTGTCAACCAAGGTTACGAATTGGACTGCAAGCAAAAGAATGTGGTGCGCGATTCTGATCCCAAACGACATACAACACATTTACAAATAAGATACAAAATATCTTCCTTTTAGAAAGAAAATGGCTCGCACTTCATTGTGCTGGGCTACATGCCCCTGGTGTATACGTCACCGAGGGAGCATAATTAGTCTTGAGTGATTCCGAAGCCCATGACATAGGCTTGGGTCTCCATTGTCACTAAAGTGAATTAAGCACTGCGACCAAAGCAGATGCACTAATGTGTTGAAATGCCTCAAAACATGAAAGGAAGTACAACATATGCGTAATAAATACGATAATTTGAATTGAAATCTCAATTATATAGACACCGTGCATGCATCATTTTGAATATAAAATACAGTTTAACTCATCAACCAAGACATCATCATGAATTTCTATTAAGAATCCTTGCTTATTAATTTTGTAAAAGGTGACAGAAAAAGAATTCACTATTATTCTGATCACAGCTAACGATTGCATATAATTTGTCAATTAGCAATTCGCTCGAGTTTTTATCGGAAATTCTGAATGATAATTTTGATTGGGTAAGGGCATTACTTCTTCTGTAAAAAGAATATAGCAAGAGAAGTCTCGTAGCATGCCTTACACATGGTCAATCAAACTCTGAACTCTGCCACAAGACAAGGCAAATTAAGCCGTCAAAAACAGAGTAAGCTGGTGACCAGACAACAGGCCATCAGCAATTCACCAGAACTACAACGTACTTCCCGCTAAACAAAAGCAAGTACTGAGTAGGAAGCTCATAAACTATGCACCCAATTAAGCAAGATATAATCACCAGCTGCATCTTCTGCAAAGCAGGAAAGTTTCAAGATATATGAAACACCAGAATTGTGACTGTTTCGTACTCTCGGACAAAGAATACCTCCGCTACTTTACAAAGAAGCATCTGCAATGGCACCGAGTATCCAGGCGCAGGGGCTAATTGTCCTGCTCGTAGCCATGGCCAGCACTACCTCCATTGCCAACGGAAGTGACCCCGACATTCTAACTGACTACCTACCACTCGAGTTCCCACTGCCACCACCTCCACCGGATGGCAACTACTTCACCTTCATGGGCATGCGCCCGCTGGTGACCATCGAACCCCCTAAGACCTTCACAGCCTTCAGGGCATCAGCATCCGAGTTCCCCGCACTCAACGGCCAAGGCGTCTCCATCGCGGTTCTCCTCTACCCATCCGGATCCAGCAACGGGCCACACGTCCACCCGCGCGCGAGCGAGATCCTCTTCCTCCTCGACGGCGAACTCCAGGTTGGGTTCGTCGACACCAGCAACAGGCTCTACAAGCAGGTTCTTCAGCCCGGGGACATGTTCGTATTCCCGAAGGGATTGGTGCACTACCAGTTCTGCAGCGGCAAGAACCCCGCTGTGGCGATCTCGGCTTTCGGGAGTGCCAGTGCGGGGACCGTGTCGATTCCAGGGAGCATGTTCATGGCAGGGATTGATGACAACATCCTGGCGAATTCTTTTAGAACGGATGTGGAGACTATTAAGAAGATCAAGACCGCCATGTCAGCTCCTATGTCGTGAACATATACTATTACTACGAGATTTGCTTCCAGCATCCTATGAAATGATTTTGTCTTGGTAGATAATCACCCCTCTCTTCGCCGCTGTTTTCTTGTCGGTACAACCGCTTAGTACGTTTTCCAAACGGAATCCTCGGGGATACAAAACAAGCGTGCGTACGAGATGGCCAGAGTAGTACTCCAGGCTTGCGTAGGGATGTTATTATAGGTTTGTATCATTGTAGAGCAAGAATGCTATACTATCCTTAGAGCAAACCAATAAATTAAGCTTCTTTGCCTTAATTAGACAATAGCATGCCTTCTATACAACAAATTAATTTCTTGTTGGCATTCATTTTAACTTCTTATATAAACCAATCGAAGTCCTTCAGGCTTCAACGGTATATGGCCATGCCACCCCTATAGTATTAAAACCATGCTTGTAATTTGCAACCGTTTTTTGTTCTCTTGTGTATGTGGATTTTATAACAAATACGAGGTTAAAAAAATCAAAATGGCACGTTCTTCATCTATGCTTCGGGCGCCAAACGCCCCAATGGCTAGCGGGATAATGCGTCTCTCTTGGAGACGCCGCAACATGTGCCACGTGGGGGTAATATGTCCCAAATGTGGACATGTTGCTCTCCTATATGTAGGAGACGAAATCAGCCCTCCAAATACACACATTTTCTCCATTTCTTCACTTCTTCTCTACTCCCAATTGCTCTGGAGTTCTCTGGTCGGGATTCTAGTTGTAGCTGATTTCGGGCGGAGCTTGGAGCTAATTTCTGACGCTATTCTCTCATCTTCTTTCTCTCTCTAATCAGGATTCTGCTTCTCTTCTTTCTTTGGTTTAGTATTCTGATTCACAAGGGAGATCTAGCCACTTGAGGTATTTTCTCTACTACATTTTTATATTCAAAATTTTGAACCTAAAACTACTATGTAATATTAAAAATGAAATAATTGTATTGCTATTGTTTAATTCTAAATTTCGAACTTAAAACTACTATACAATATTAAAAATAATACAATTGTATTGCTATTGTTTAATTCAAAATTTTGATCCTAAGACTACTACACAATATTAAAAATGAAATAATTATATTGCTACTGTTTAATTTCAAATTATTAAAACAATGTTATGAAAATGACATTTGAAGTAAATGTTATCAATGAAAATGACATTCTTACTATTTAGTTCCAAATAATGTTATCTTAGTATTTAATTTTAAATTTCAAATTGTTGTTCTACAATCTTAATTACTCTTCTAAAAATGATGTTATTGTTCTAAAATATTAATATTGATATAAAAAAGACATTATTGTTTCAATTAAGTTAATTCACTATTCTAAAATCCAAATTACTGTTCCAATTAAGTTTATTTGTTTTACAATGATAGGAACATGGCATCTAGTTCACGTTCACGAATTATCAAGATTCGATATGATGGTCGTTTTCTCTCTGATGGGTCTTATTCTAGTCGATCTGTTAGACCCATAAATATTTCACTTATCAATACTCTATCCGAACTAAAATCATATATCCCTACAACACTTGACATCAATCCTAACCACTTCTCTATCAATATATCCTATCTTTTCCCTAGAGAAGATCATATGCTCATACAAGTTGACGATGATGATGCATATAGAACTTTTTCTCACTTTCATCTGATGCCTATATTGATGTGTTTCTTGAAAAAAACATCTTTGCATCAACATTCTAGTTAAATGAGTATATTGAATCAATTTTACCAAATGAACAGTAGTGTAACTGATGAATGGAATCAAGCACCTGAATTCTCTCAAAATCCTACTATTGAGAATATTGGTCTTGAGATTGAGGAGGGAGAATAAAATTTTGAACAAGAAGGTGATGATAATAGTGATCAGGAAGGTGATGACAATAGTGATCAAGATGGTGACTCATTGACTGAAACTGATAATGGGTATCAACATCCATTCCCTGACTCTATAACAACATTGAGTTTCGTCCCATCCATGTTTGATAGAGAATGGCCTAGACACAATCACATTGACACTAATTATGAAGCTTTTCAAGATGACGAATGGGTGGAAGATTTTCATCAGGAAGTTCGTCTCAATTACAACCCTTCCATCACTAAAATTTATGAGGGTGCTTTATTTGCATCCAAAGCTGTTATGATTGAGATGATTAAAAATGATTAGTACAAAACGATGTCCAAAATCGCACACAACGCTCAAATAATCGATTTATCAAATTTGTTTGTATCCATGTCCAACGATGTCCTTGAAGTTTGGCCGCTTGCCAGTCTAAAAGAGCAGGTGGCATGTGGAAGATAAAATGTTATAGTGGGAGCCACAATTGTCTACTAACTATTCTAAATCAGGACCATCGCCAATGCACATCATCTTATATTGCTCGTATGATAATCCAATCCTAGTGTCACGATTGGATATGTCCACACGAGAAATTCGTAACAAGGTGAATGCTGAATTAAACCTTCAAATATCATACAAGATGACATTTCTAGCAAGGAGGAAGGCTTTTTGTAAATATTTGGAGATTGGGAATCATCATATCATAATTTGTTGCCGTTCCTGATATCTTTATCACAATATATTATAAAAACTATATATCCCCACATTGTGGATGATTATACCCTTCAAACTCAAGGCACTCATAGATTCAAGCGGGTGTTTTGGGCATTTGGCCCAGTTGTGAGGGGTTGGGTCTATCGCAAGCTTGTTCTTACTGTTGATGTCATATTTCTAACAATACATAAAAAATGACTAATACATGCACTAATTGGTGGCACATATTATCGCTCTTTTACAATGTGGTTGGAGAGGCGTAATAAAGCATATGGTTGTCAAATTACGGGACAGAAATGGCCCCCGAGGCTTCATAACAAGCTTTTTAATGTACAACATGATATAAAAAATAAGACTATCACATCTCGTAAACAATTATGAATGGGCTTGTTGATGACATGGGCGGATATAAATTTCAAGTCAAAATGCGTCCAAATGGTGCCAGTGAATATTCACAACAATGACATTTTCCATGTTGTCATGTTTGGGTAGTTGTGGGAACTGTCAATTACGATTGTGACATACTTGTGAGCCCATATTTGACAAATGGTTTGTATTTGAACACATACAAAACTGAATTTTGTGGTATTGTCGATAAGAGGTATCAGCCTCCATTTGATGCAAGCAGAGGTATTTATTCCTTATTACCCCCTAGGAAACGAAGGCATGCTAGAAGACCAAAGAAAAATAGAAGGACTTCAACTATGTATGTTGATCCAAATCAATATACATATCATTGTCATAAGTGTGGAAGAAGGGGCCATAATAGGCACACTTCTCCTAATGTAATGTGAAGTCATGTAATGTTTTTATTTCAGTTTGTTCAAGTCATGTAATGTTCTTATTTCAATTTGTTCAAGTCATGTAACATTTGCATTTCTATTTGTTCAAGTCATGTAACATTCTTATTTCAGTTTGTTCAAGTCATGTAATGCTCTCATTTCAGTTTGTTCAAGTAATGTAATGTTTACATTTCAGTTTGTTCAAGTCATGTAATGTTTGCATTTTAGTTTGTTCAAGTCATGTAATTCTTGCACTTTTCATTTAATCTAATGCTTACATTTTTCATTTAAGCAAATATTGCACTTTTCATTTAATCTAATGCTTGCACTTTTCATTTAAGCAAATATTGCACTTTTCATTTAATCTAATGCTTGCACTTTTCATTTAATGTAATATTTGCATTTTTCATAGATATGGCTGCTAGAGAAGTATCATTTTGACTCTCCCAACATCACTTTATGTTGTCAGTTTGGCCTATTACTGACGCGGGTATTTTGCAAAATATTTCTTTGGATGGTTTTGGGTTTGTTCATAAGCTACAACCTATCCACCTTGATCCCCATATAATCACTTCCCTAGTTAACTGGTGGGACAAATCTAGCAACACTTTTAGGTTTTCCTATTTTGAGATGAGTGTCACGCTACAAGATATTACATTTCTTTTAGGTCTTAGGATTAATGGCCCACCGGTTATAGTTGTATATCCTTTAGGCACAAATGAGGGGCAATTTTCTTTATAGACTCACCTTCGTGAGAGTTTCTTGGGAGCTACACCAGATGGAATGTCTAAGGGACATATTCATCTTGGGTGGCTGCGTGAGACCTTTAGTGGGATGGATTTTACCTTGGAAGATGAAGAACAACAAAGACAAATGAGGATAAGGTATACTAGATCTTATGTCCTATAATTTTTAGGTAGTTACCTTATTCCAGATAGTATCGAGGACAGAGTTCATGTATGGTACCTCCCACTTGTGGCTGACTTTCCAAGTTGTAGCACTCTATGTTGGGGTGATGCAACTCTAGCATACTTGTATAAGGAGTCGTACGAGACTACCACCCGTTCTAAGAAAACTGCCCACTTGTCTGGTTGTGTATATGTAACATATCGAATTCTAAAATTTTTTCTTTTGACCCTCTTTCCCATCTTTTCCTTTAATTTCTATCCTTATTGGCCTTTCTATTTAATTAATGGAATTTATAATGGTTTAGTGAACATTTATTCACTAATTATACCAATGGAAGGGTTTATGCACAAATACCTCAGTGAAAGCTTAATTACCATAATTAAGTGCTCTAAACCATAATCTAACTTTTTGATGTGATTTGAAAACATAAAATATTCCACATAACTCATTTTAGTGGTAATATGAAGATAAGAAACTTAATTGGATGGATAATTTAGATAATGGGTTGTTAATGGGCCATATGACATATCTCATAAAAATAATTCTCAAAAGAGGAAACAAACTTCAAATTCGAAATCTACATATGAAAATTAGCCTACATGTCAAATTTCATCTAATTTGGACAACCTTGAAATATTAGGATAAGTTTAGGAGAGAGAAAATCAATAAAAGGCATAAGTAATTAATAATGTGATTTTATAAATTAAAAATATGGAAATAATGGAAAATTCATATTCTACACATCAAAGATAACTTGTGGATGAAGTTTGGTTCAATTTGGATGTTTTTTGTGCTAGTTATGCAATTTTAGGTACATTCTGGACTTTTATACAATTTACCCAATTGGGAGGTTTTCTTTGCAAATTATCAACTGAATTTTAATCCTTAGATATTCCCTTACCATTAACGAAATTTTAAACCATTGGAGAACCTAGTTTCACCTTGGTTTGATGGTATTTCTTTCCAAGGGCATTATAGGGATTACCCTCTTTATAAAGATGCTTATCCTTAAAAGCTATCAACCAATGATGTTATTTCTTTCTTGAAAAACGATGGGGATGGCCTAGAATAATCTATGGGCTCTTAGAACCAACTTTTGATATGAATGAAGCCTCTATGAGCTATCCTCTTGCAAGGCCATCAACCCCTAGGCTAAAGACACATGGAAAGTCCCTTAAGACTCCTCATTCTTCACCTCTTTCTATATATATCCATGTATACCCCTTCCCAACTCACAATTCGAAAAATCTTGCTCTCCTTTTCTTTTCTCTAGCTTAGATAATAGTTTCTTCTGTATTTGGCCACGAAGTTTCTGCCCCAAGGCAATAGAGGGAGCCTACCTTGGTGAAGAAGGCTCCTAGGGCTTCCAAATTGCCCTATTAGGGTTTCTAAAGCTCCTCCTTGGTAATTTCGACCAAAACTAGTAAGTTTCCTCCCTTAATTCCCTATTTTCATACTGATAGTCTTTCTCACACCTTCCTCCAGGTCGGAATCATGACCTTCCATGATAAAACTCCACTAAGAACCCTAAAACATCTCATCTCCATGCTCTTTTCTAGGGTTTATCACCTCTAAGTTGAGAAGGAGATCTTTGTTCAAGAAAAGAGCTAGGCATGGAGCAACCAGACCTTATAAGCTGGGGATTATTGCTGTTTGGACCTTATTATCTTCCCTAGGTATGAGCTTCGTAACCCCCTTCCCATATATTTCTTATTACATGCTTAAAACTCATGATCTTATGTTAAAAATTGACGATGTGTCGATTTCTAATTGGTCGATTTTCAATAATTCATAACTTTTGATTCGTTTATCCAAAAATTAAAGAAAAATATGTTCTGAACTCATAAAAAAATGTTCTTTTTAATAAAAATATTTCCAAGTATTGTTTTTCAGTTTTGTCGAAAAGAGTTTTTAGAAAATGAATTAAATACCTAAAAATCACTAAAAATACACTTTAACCTTCATAACTCCAATATATGCAAAATTATATGTTTTCTTAATCAGAAAAACCTAACTAAGTTAGTGGTGATATTTTTGAGGTATGAATATAGGTTTTGTGTAAAAATTTCATATATTAGGGTTTCAACTCTTTAATGTATATATGTTATTCTAATACATGAATATGAAATTGGAAATAGGATAAGTGAACCTTGATTTCAACTAAAGGTTTGGAAAAGAGGTTAATAGGACTCTAAGTAAGATTTATGTGATATTCCTATCTATGTATGTGATATCCCTATCTATGTATGTGCTATAAATCCCTATTTATGTATGTTGTATCCCCTATTCCTCTATGTTGAGCAATTCACCTATGCTTATTCATTCTCTTTGTCCTATGCACATTAGCCTATACACAATGTCTTTTCTTTTGAAAATCATTGTTCATGTGAAATACCTTATTTGATGTTGAACATGTGATCATGGATATTCTTTTGAGCTCTTATCTTATGCTTTGTTCATGATGGAACTCTAAAAGATGTCATGTGATGTCTTTTGCGCACTTATAAGGTGGATGTATATGTTGGTCACTTATGTGATGACTAGTTTATATATTCTGACTATACTTTCTACTTGCCTTTACATTTAACATGCTATGTGATTCATTAGCACTAGAGTAGTGTAATTGCATTGGTTTTTATGGCAGATGTGTTATTTCCTGTCGAGCAGATGTGATATTTCCTGCTCTTTTGGGATGGAAAGGAACCTCATACCCAGGGCAAGATGTGTGATTCTTGGCCCATGTTTTATATATTTGGGAGATTGGAAGTATTCCTTTCTCTATCAGGTTTCAAGTTTATGAGACTTGGCCGCGTTTGTCTTTATAATATTCTAGTGTTATGCTTATCTCACATGCATGCATGATGATGGTTATGATATGTGCTTATGTGGCACCACTCTTTTATTTAATAATGGCAAGTATTCTTTTGTTATCATAGTATTTCAATTCCTTTTCTCCTGATACCTATTTGGGTGGTCCTTATCTTTTCTATGAGAAGCCTTTTATATTTGATGTCCTTGATTCCATATATTTGCTCAATTTCCTATTTAGTATGCACATACCAGCTTTTGCTGATGTCTCCTGTTGTTTCTTTCTTTTGTGGGGTATGCTTCCAATCCCAGGTTAGATCAAGGAGTATATAGCTTTTAGCTTGGACCTAGCTCTTGGAGATTTTGCTTTGGAGACAAGATTTGAAGTAGTTTGGACTTCCCTCTATCTAGATCCTATTTTGTATGTTGATATAACCCTAAATGGGAGAATTTGATGTATTTTTGTAAACCTTTATGAAATTGAATACAGTCAGTTATTTTTTTTATTCCGCTTCTTTCCAATGAGTTTTGATTATCATATTTTAGTAAAGGGGTGATTTCACCTCCTTACAGCATGGTATCAGAGCCCATGGTAGTCGGAATCTGACTATTTCAGTTTTGTCTCCCTAAGTAGAATCCCTGTCTTACATAGTTCCTTTTGGTGACATGGTTTCTGTGGCAACACATTCTACTATCACACAGACATCGAGGTGTTACGCGAAAAATGTGCGGAAGTCACCATAACCACAGATTATCGAAAATACGGGTTAATTAAAACCGATTGCGGAAAGCGAATTAACTGAGAAACTATTACATTCCAGTCCACATCCCACAAAAGAACAGGTTATATAAACATATATACAAGCCTTGATATGTGTCCGCGGCTTAGAGCAACAACTGTCTCATCATCGCATGAGTTCATCACATGTTTATACATACATGAAGGCCCACATCCGGCCAGCAGCAGGATATACAAAACATCTATAGCTATACATCATGAAACAACGTCAAAGCACCGCCAAGGACCTGAGAGTACATGGATGACTCTATACTCTATCACAAAACATCAAAACATCAGCATCTCCATCTCTTGCCTTCTATTTCCCTTCTTGCTGCTCAGCCGCAACTCCGCGACCACCACCACGTCTAGCTCGACTACCTAAAAAGGGTGTAAACCAGCGGGGTGAGACAATCGAACATTGTCCCAGCGAGAAACATAACTCCCCGCCGAAACTACAAAACCTCAGACATGTATAAAGCAGCTAACTGATAAAAGGTATAAAAGAGCAGTTATGTAATAAAGATGTCTATGCCTAGAAACTTATCAGATGTAATCAAATATTACTTGTGACACATGATTAACAAGACGAGATATATAAGTTCTGCTACATATGAAGAACATATAAGCAACTGCAATATATAATAGAGTTGACTACACAAACAAGGCCTCAACCAATATTTCGTGTTTGTCCTTAAGAAGTAATACTATTCGGCTGAATTACGTATTATTATTATTATTATGCCCTGAGGAAGTGAGCCGTACCGCTCAAATCCAACCTTCGGTTATGAAACCCAAGTTGGTGCCATACAAGGTCGATGGAAGAGCCGGACTTCACGACCTCGCCCCTCGTGGTCAGTGTACGAGTACAACACAAGTAGGACCGCAATCTCATGCTGAAGTGGTCTTAGCCACAGGGTCAGGCTACCCTTTGCCTAGCCCGCCACGGTACAGGTCTCGGTGCTAGTGAAACTGAGCCACGGGCCTGTTCACCGTGCTCTGAGCCATGAACGCATTCATGCTCCTCACATCACATATCCTGAGCCATGGGCCTGTTCACCATGCTCTTCATCACAACTGGGCTACGGGCCTGAATATGCACCCTGGAGTTTACAACCGCAGTTGCACTCTTACCTCCTCACTTTAGGCTAGGAGCAACCTCGCATATTCAACAATATGCGCTTTGAGTTAACCCGTAGGAGAACCCATTTCACCATCACCAAATTCCTGACGATGATGGATCTATGGCCAGGGAAACTACATGATGTATTTCACTGTAATTATTTAGTATCTTTTAGATGGATTGCAAGATTCAACCAAGTTATATAACATGCAAGATATAACAGAAAATAAACAACATAAACTCAACGTTATACTTTTATTACAATTCACATCATACAGATCCATCACAAGGATCCCACATCACATGTTATCACTTGGCCTCTTGCCAATCAATCTAGATCCATCTCAAGGATCATCACATCTCATGGGATTTCAATCCCTCAACACATTGTGCCACTGCCTCTCAAGGCTTACAACATCATTCATCATGGAACAACATTCATAATGTACCTGTTATCTCATTGTTCTCATATATTCATTCTTCATAGCCTTTCATTTGGCTATGCATTACCTGCATGGTTAGCACTATTCAATAATCATCAGGAATAACTTGGAAATTCATATCATTAGCAAAGGGTGACATTTAGGATTAAGTGCTTTATCACACAAAGTGACATTAGTGATTATATCACTACTACAGAAATAGCATTCAGTGTCGCTTTTCTGGGCGTCGGTTTTTAAGGAACACGGACGCCTTATATTAAAGGCGTCGGTTATTTTGAAGAACCGACGTCTATATTCAAAGACCAGCCAAACACGGGTACCGCTTTGTATACAGCGTCGGTTGTTTATACCAAACTGACGCATTATTTCATCCAATTTTCGAGCGAAAAAATAATGTCACTTTCGGCGTCGGTTATTTAGTTAAAACACCGACGCTTATGTGCGATGGAAATTTGCGCGAAAAGTGTCCTTTTCCGCGTCGGTCGTCCTTTACTAACCGACGCTGAATGGGGTTCCCGCCAAACATTTTCACGAAAATATCGTCCAAATGGACGTCGGATGTTGCCAACGACCGACGGTAAATATGTTTAGGCGTCGGTTGTTGTCAACAACCGACGCTATTGGGGAACTTCATAACCTTCGATCGCCCGACTCTTCCCCTCATTGCTACCCTATTTCCCTATTGCGGCGATTTCTCCGGCGATTTCTCTGTAATTTTTCTCCGGCGCTTCTCTCCGGTGCCCCATCTCCGGCGTCCCCTCTCCGGCGCCCCTCTCCGACGCGTTTCTTCTCTGGCACCCCTGCGCCGCCGCCACGCCTGACAACCGGCGCCCCTGCTCCAACCGCCTGCGCCGCCGCCACGCCTGACAACCGGCGCCGCCGCAACGCCTGGTGCCCACCTGCCTGCCACGCCTGAGAACCGGCGCCGCCGTACCCCCTTCTCCTTCTCCTCCGCCTGGCCGCTGCCTGCCTGCCGCCGCCTGGCCGCCTGCCTGCCTGCTGCGGCTGACGCTCCTGCTCGTCGGAGTCACTGCCGCTGGTTCTGGAGCTCGTCGGCCGCCACCCACGTACTCAACCAGCTCGACCTCACCCTACTCTTCTTGCCCAGGTACCTGCAGACCTACCCAGGCGCGAAATTGGTTCTTTATGTGCTGACCTAATCTGTTGCCTAATCTGTTTGCACGAAATTGGCTCCCTACTCTGCTTGCTTAATGTGCCTAATCTGCTTTAAGTGGTCCTAATATCATAACATGATAGTTTTATTATATGATTTGTGGCACTTTAGGGTGTATATACATGCAAATTATATAAGTGATAGATGTTGGATGTTTGTCAAGGTTTTTTGAAGATTGAATAAGTGATAGATGCTGGATGTTTATTTATTTCATCTATCCATGTTGCCTATAGTTTATAACATTGCATTGTGAATTATTGCATGTTTGAAACTATGAAATTCTTGATTTATTAGATGATATTCAAGAAAACCCTAGTTTGATGAGCATGTTGTTAATCATGTTAATTATGATTCTTCTATATATTCTGATGTCATTATATAATTATGTGATCCCAACATATTAAATTGAATTAGAATGATTTCATGAATTATAGGGTTTATATAAGAATGACAACACATGTATTTGTTGGCCTAGAAACCCGTCCAAGATTTACTCAGTAGGAGTAAATCTTGGATAGTCCCCAGTTTGGGACTGTTCTTGAACACCTAATCTCACTTAGGATGTAAGTGTATAATGTGTATTGGGTTTTCGAGAAAATTTCGGTAGCATTTCCCCGTTTGTTCTCTAAGTACATATGTACTTAGAGAACAACGGGGAAATGCTGCCGAAATTTTCTTGAAAACCAAATACACATTATACACTTACATCGTAAGTGAGATTAGGTGTTCAAGGATGGGATAGGTGGTACACATTTATTATATATAAGATTGACATCAAATGTGTTTGTTGGCCTAGAAACCCGTCCAAGATTGACTAATATATACTTGTTTCCTAATATATACTTGTTTAAAAGGTTAACTGATGTTATACAACTTTTTCTGAAAATATATAACATCGTTATATGTACTTACACTTTGTTAATACTAATATTGTGCAGTCTTTGTCTTCCCATAACAATGACTATGAATTGGGCCTCTATGTCAATGTTAGCGTTCCCTATTGAAGAACAATTGGACATCATCCTAGATGATCGTTCCTTAAACCAATTGGTCATACCCAAACATTGGCGTTTTCTAAAAGGAAGACACTACATGCCTGGTAAAGTGACCCTAACTTTTGGAAATTATTCACATGTAATCGAGGTTGAGTATGATTTGGCGGGAAATCTTGTATCAAAATCCGGTTGGCATGATTGGATTGGAGAGCTGTATCTGGTCCGTTGGAATAGGCTTTTTCTCCGTCCAGTTGGCGATAATTCCATCAAAGTTTGGATAACCAACAACAACTGCGACACCCTCGATCATCTTCTGCGGTATGAGCGCACGGCGTCGCATATCAGCTCAGACAAATCAGAATCTGAGGCCCCTATCAGTTCAGATTCGTCTAAATACAGTGAGGAGCTTCGTGACACAGCTTCATCATCAAAAAGAAGTTACTGATGCATGCGGGACCATGTTGGTGTAGTATTTAGTTGTCTATCTATCTAGACTTGTCTGTAGTAATAGTTTTTTTAATTATGCGCATGTTTAGGGGTACACCAACCCCTTTGTTTAGTTATTGTTATAACTAAAGTGTTTGTTCCCATGAATGGAAATGTAAGTTGCTACATGAATGCTTATAACTGAAGTGTGTGTTCCCATGAATGTTCCCATTTACATGATTACACTACTATTTTCTCATATTGTCTTGCCTCAAAAAAAAATTCTTTTATTGTTTAGTCTATTTTAATACGACATACTTGCTTATATCTTTCTTAATGATGAACTGTAATACGACATACTTGCTTATATACTTGTTTCCTAATATATACTTGCTTTCCTAATATATACTTGCTTTCTCTGATCATAGAATGGATAGATCATGGATGTCCATTCGTAATCGTTGCACCCCAGAGTTTATATCTGGTCTTGATCAGTTTATTAGATTTGCCGAGGAACATAGGAAAAAACCTACAGATAGGTTCTACTGTCCATGTAGGCATTGCGGTAACAACTTGAAACTCAACACTGGTGAGGAAATCAAAAGTCATGTCATGTGCAACGGGATTGTACAAGGCTATACAGAATGGCACTGGCATGGAGAGATTTCAAAATCGAATCCAGTAGATGTCAATAGCAGTGCTTGGGTGGAAGAAGAAATTGCCTCCGATGACGTAAATGTGAACGAACCAGTTCCAGCAGACATTGTTGATGCGATGCTGGATAGTTGTAGGGTAGAGCACACCGATCCACCTCCTATCTTTACAAACATTGTGCATGATGCTGAGATACCGTTATACACAGGCTGTGCTAAGTTTACGAAGCTTAGCGCTGTGCTGAGATTGTATAAGTTGAAAGCTAACAATAGATGGAGCGACAAAAGCTTCACTGAATTGTTGACTTTGTTGAAAGAAATTCTTCCTGAAGGAAACGAGCTGCCAATCTCAACATACCAGGTAAAGAAAATGTTGTGCCCAATGGGAATGGAGGCCAAAAAGATACACGCATGCCCGAATGATTGTGTATTATTTCAAAAGGACTATGTAGATTTGAAAGATTGTCCAAAATGTGGTGCGTCACGATATAAATTGACGACTTCGGGGGAGTCCAGAACTGGTTCTCCTGCCAAGGTGTTGTGGTATCTACCTATAACATCACGGTTTCAACGCTTGTTTGCAAATCCGAAAGATGCGAAGAATTTGAGGTGGCATGCAGATGTTAAGAAAAATAATGATGGGATCCTACGACATGCGTCTGATTCCCCACAGTGGAAGAAGATTGATGTATTGTTCCCTGAATTTGGTGAAGAAGTCAGGAATCTAAGACTTGGGCTTTGTATAGACGGGATGAATCCGTACGGGACATTGAGCAGCCAACATAGCACTTGGCCAGTCATGCTTGTTATATACAATCTTCCTCCCTGGCTGTGTATGAAAAATAAGTACGTTATGTTGTCATTGTTGATATCGGGCCCTAAACAACCCGGAAATGATATCGATGTTTATCTTGAACCTTTGATTGATGACTTAAAGAAACTTTGGGCTGAAGGTGTGATGACCTATGATGCTTCTGCAAGAGAGACATTTCGTTTGCATGCTATGTTGTTTTGCACTATTAATGACTTTCCGGCATATGGGAATTTGTCTGGATATAGTGTCAAAGGAGCTAAAGCGTGTCCTATATGTGAAGAAAACACTGATTCAATAAGACTAAAATATGGCGGCAAGACTGTATATCTTGGTCATCGAAGGTTTCTTTCAAAATTCCATCCGTATCGTAGTTTCTTTCAAAATTCCATCCGTATCGTAGGAAGCGCAAAGCATTCAATGGATTGAATGATGAACGGAGTGCACCTAAACCTATACCAGGGGATGTTGTTTATGAAAGAGTAAAAGACATTGTCAATGAATTTGGTAAGAAATCACAATGTAGTATGGCCACACGGAGTGACAATTCTTCATTCAAAAAGAAGTCAATATTTTGGGATCTTCCTTATTGGAGTTCTTTGTCAGTCAGGCATTGTATCGATGTAATGCACGTTGAGAAAAATGTCTGTGATAGCATCATTGGTACTCTATTAAATATACCAGGTAAGACTAAAGATGGGATAAAATCCAGACTGGACCTACGTGAAATGGGAATAAGGTCAGAATTAACAGAATTACGTGAAATGGGTAATAAAAGAACATACTTACCTCCCGCTTGTTACACGTTGTCTAGAAAGGAGAAGAAAACTTTTTGTGAATGCTTGGTAAATGTTAAGGTGCCACATGGTTACTCATCCAACATCCGTAGATTGGTATCAATGAAAGATCTGAAGTTGATAGGTCTTAAATCTCATGATTGTCACACTCTAATGCAACAAATATTGCCCGTGGCAATTCGATCTATATTGCCGAAGCATGTAAGGTTTGCAATTACCAGACTTTGTTTCTTTTTCAACAGTCTATGCAGCAAAGTTATTGACCCTGATACTCTCGATAATTTGCAAAGAGAAGTGGTTGTTACCCTATGTCAGCTTGAGATGTATTTCCCTCCTTCGTTCTTTGATATCATGGTACATCTTGTTGTCCACTTGACTAGGGAAGTGAAAATCTTGGGACCGGTTTTCTTGCATTGGATGTATCCCTTTGAACGATACATGAGCGTTTTTAAAGGTGATGTTCGAAACCGTTATCGTCCTGAAGGGAGTATTATTGAAGGTTATGTGGCGAGAGAGGTTATGGATTTCTGCAATGACTTTCTCAGTGGTAATGACACTCCTGATAATGACACGAATATTGAGGAGGGCAAAGGAATTTTGGGATCACGGGTGAAAGTAATCAGCCGTGAGCAGTTGGAACAAGCTCACTTGTATATTTTACATAATATGGATGAAGTGAGTGTTTATATCGAGGAACATACCAATTTCATAAAGAGACAACATCCTCGAGCAAGTTCAATGTGGCTTGCTAGAGAGCATAATAAGACTTTTACTAAGTGGTTTGAAGATAAAGTCTTACATCAACTATCTCACACACCAAATGATATTACAGAAACTATCAAATGTCTCGCCTTTAAACCAAAACCGAATGTTATGTCTTATGAAGGGTTTGACATTAATAGATTCACATATTACACAAAGCGCCAAGATGATAAGAGTGTCGTCCAAAATAGTGGGGTCACTCTTCAAGCATCAACTATGTACTTTGCAAGTGCAAAGGATAAGAGTCCACGTGAAGCTAAAATGTCATATTACGGTGTCATTGAAGACATTTGGGAGTTTGACTACATAGATTTCAATATTCCGCTCTTTAAATGTAATTGGGTTGATAACACCAAAGGAGTTATAGTGGATGAATTGGGTTTCACTTTGGTGAACTTTGAAATGATTGGCGAGAAGGCTGAACCATTCATATTGGCATCACAGGCAAAACAAATATTCTATATCGATGATCCTGCAAATGATAAATGGTCGGTTGTTCTTCATGGTAAAAGACAGTTCATTGAAGATCCTATAGATGAAGAAGAGTACTATGATAAGTATGATGACTCCAGTCCATTCTCAGTTGGGTTGCCAACTCCACAAAATATTGAAGCTAATGATGACTTATATGTGCGCGGAGATCACAATGAAGGATTGTTAATTGATAAAAGATCACAATTTTAGAGACATGTATGTTTATACAAATGGTAAATGTTTTCCTTTTTCTAGTTTATACAAATGCTAAATGTTTTCCTTTTTCTAGTTAATACAAATGCTAAATGTTTGCCTTTTTAATGACATTTTCATATGCGCGGAGGCGGCTGGAGCAACTTGATGTGCGGAGAGGGACATTCCAACTCGAGATATCGTCTACCGTTTCCTCCTCCTCCGCAGTAATATCCTCATCTCTAAACGTTTCTCGTAGGATTCTGAACCCCTTCCTTCCCTCTACTGCATCGAAGCCATGCTGCAGTTGAACCCTTTCGCCGAGCCCTACCCGGCCAAGTAGGCGTCGCCTGAAGTACCACCGTCGTCGTCGTCTCCACCTCCATCGCAACTTGCTGTGCTAGTCCTGGCAGTTTATCACCCCACATGCCTTCCTCCCCAGTTCCTGCCGCTAGACGACCACACAATGGATCCAAGAGGATATGCAGGAGTTCGCCAAAGACTATAAGCTGAGTATACTCATCCTATAGTCTGTGGCGAACGCCTGCATATCCTCTTGGATTCCATTGTGTGGTCGTCTAGCGGCAGGAACTGGTGAGGAAAGCATGTGGGGTGATAAACTGCCAGGACTAGCACAGCAAGTTGCGATGGAGGTGGAGACGACGACGACGGTGGTACTTCAGGCGACGTCTGTTTGGCCGGGTAGGGCTCGGTGAAAGGGTTCAACTGTGGCATGGCTTCGATGTAGTAGAGGGAAGGAGGGGTTCAGAATCCTACGAGAAACGTTCAGAGATAAGGATATTGCTGCGGAGGAGGCAACGGAAGATGATATCTCGAGTTGGAATGTCCCTCTCCGCACAGGAGTCTGTGAGGGAGATACTGGAGGAGAGTTCTATACCATACACAGGCGAAGAAAGACATCGATACCATACATGAGGTATTATATATAGTCTCATTAGTTAGTATAAAATATATCAATCTTATTTTTATATTATTACTTATATACATCATTCTCTTTGCAGGTGTTTAAAACTGACCACACTATAGGCAAACACTTAAAAAATGTACATGCTCCATATACGAGGGAAGCATTAGATGAAGTAAGAGAAGAATGGGCAATAGTTGTACAAACAGTGGCAACTGTAAGATATAATTGGGATGTTGATAGTGATGATGAATGATACTTTGTAAATGAATGTTTCTGAATGTTAAAACATGTATTTGAATGATTCTATATGTGTGAACGTGACAATTGAATTGATGTCTGAATGTATCTACTTGTGTGAATCTTTTTATGTTAATTTTGCAGGTTTGTGGCCTGTTTGTAGGCTGATATCAATGGATGTCGTAAACCTGCAGTTCAGAAAACTGAACTGCAGGTTCTCATCCTGCTGACCAGCCATAGCAGGCCTGCAAACAGATTTATAAAAAAAAAAATAGATATAGGCGTCGGTTATTTACCGATAACCGTCAGCACAAACTTACAGCGTCGGTGTTTTATAAAACACCGACGCCAAAAGTGTTCGCGCTACAGGAAATGGGAGTCATCTAGGACACTTTTCTGCGTCGGTTGTTTAGTATATAACCGACGCAGAAAGCGTCCTAGATGACGCCGTTTTCTGTGGCACGAACCCTTTTGGCGTCGGTGTTTTATAAATAACCGACGCCTTTATATTAAATAGGCGTCGGTTTTTTAACCGACGCTGAAGTATCCAACCTTTTAGCGGCGCCCACATAGGCGTCGTTCCGAAACCGACGCCAAAGGGGGTTAAACAACCGACACTAAAAGGCACTTCTGTAGTAGTGTATACTTTCTTAATCATGCTACAACTTATGACCACATGTATAAGACACATCATTAAGCAAACCCTATTGCCTGCTCATTATTGTTCTTAGCATTAAAGAGATAATCAAGGTGATCACATGTATGTGTATAGCTTATGTTAAGTTTAAATGGACAAACTTTATCAATGAAATACTTATCATGCAACGAGTCACCATTGATTAACAAGAGTATAACCAACACATCGGATTTACATGATACACAGAACCCTTACTAGAGGTATCACAAACCTTCACAAAAAGAGTATCGGGCAGGGCTCACCCTATCGCCTATCTATAACGGCCAATGCCCAAGTGCAACACGCAATGCTGCGTTCAGGGTATGTCGTGCACATCATGTGTCGGGCGACACATCGTCACCACCCAGAGAAACAACAGCTAAACGTGCAACTTGGCAAAGGAGGTATGACGCATGACGGGGTGTCGGGCTGGTAGGGGTATCGTGCAACAACCTGTGTCGTGCAACGCATGACACAAAACTACTAGCAACGCTCGTCACAAGGGTCATTAGCAACATCCACTCCAGGGGGTATCGTCCAAGGGTGCAACGCAACTACATATCATCCAGCCATCTAACCTCATGGCCTATCGGCCGACACATGGCAGTGTGGTGTGACGTCCGTCACAAAGACCAGGTGTCGTCCACCTTCAACACTTCATGTGTCGCACAAGGGGTCTAGGTCAAGGGGGCTGTCGGGCAGCACCTCCCCATGCTCATGCCGTCCAAGATGTTAACTCTCAAGGTCATTTGCCACCTCTCACATGGACACCCGAAACCTCAGTGGGTCAAGAAGAGGCTCACCTCAATCAACTAAGAAGGAGGGGTCTTGCACTTCTTCTATCACCAAAATGGGTCACAAGGAGAAACCCTAGAAAGAGTCACCACCAACCGAGCTCACCTTCTAGCCCATGGTGAGAGGAGAGTGTTTCTTAAGCAACTAGAACTCAAGCTCACCTCAATCAACTAAGAAATAGGGGTGTTGCTCATGACACTAGAAGCTCAAACTCACTCCTCTAGACCAAGGGGAGAAAGGAGTATTGCTCACCAAGAAACCCTAGATCACAAGGATCAGCCAACATGAAAGCTAAGCAAGAAACTAAGCTACTAACACATAAACAAGATCATAGAAGGAGGTAATGTAGTTAGGGTTAGAAGTTATGTAACCCGCCTTAAGCTCCAAGCTCCAAAGAAGAAGAACTCCAAGGGATGTCGACCACCACTTGCTCCTTCAAGGTGGGGGGGGGTATATCGGCCGACACAAACGAGGAAGAAGAACTCCAAAGCTATCGGCCACCAAGCTGCTCCTCCAAGGAGGTATCGACCACCACTTGCCAAAGAGAGGGGTGTGTCGTGCACCAAGGTGGAGGAGAAGCAAGGAACCAAAAGAACTCCTAGCTAAGGAAAGGAACCGCCTATATAGAAGGAAAGGGAGGAGTCCAAGCAAGGTGTCACTTGCCTAGGGACACTTGTCCTAGTGCACGAGCCACCACTCTAGCAAGCTCCTTACACATGTCCAAGATATGCACCAAGTGTCCACTAAACAAGGTCAAGGCTAGGTCAAGAACCATGGGTGACACAACCACTTGGCCGATACACATCCACATCTTGGCCGATACAAGGCTCAACCAAAACAAAGCAAGGAACCTCAGGGCCCAACTAGCTCAACAAGGCCCAAAAGAACTCAAGCAAAGGGGCCCAAGCCTTCCTCTTTACACAAGAGGAAGCAAAGAGAGGGAGGAACACCTCACAAGGTGACAAACTTGCCCACAAACCCTAGACTTGGGTTATTTGCAAGTAGTACCTCCAACTCTCAACAAAGCACAACCACACCCTAATCACCACCAAGGGTGATTAACAAGCACCAAAGCACCAAGGTTAAGCAAAGCAAACAGGGTAAACCCTAAATGAAGGTCAGGGTCCTTACAAGCTAACCCCCTTTAAGGGATTTCGTCCCCGAAATCCGAAGAGAAAAGCGAGGGATACTTCCTCCTCATCTCTTCCTCAAGCTCCCACGTGGATTACTCAATGCCACGGTGACGCCAAAGAACCTTCACAAGAACCAGGTCCTTCCTCTTCAGCTTCTTAACCCTTCTGTCAAGGATCACCACAGGACCTTCTTCATAGGTCACATCTTCATCAAGCTCAACCTCCACAGGCTGTATCACTATTCCTGAATCTGGATGACTTTTCTTCAACATACTGACATGGAACACTGGATGTAATCTGTGCAACTCTGGAGGCAATTCTAACTCGTAAACTACCTTGCCAACACGTGCTATGACTGGGTAAGGCCCCATATACCTGGGTGCAAGCTTACCCTTTCGGCCAAACCTCAACACACCTTTCCATGGTGAGACTTTGAGATACACTTTGTCTCCTACTTGAAACTCCAAAGGTCGTCGGCGATTGTCTGCATAAGACTTCTGCCTGTCCTGTGCCACTTTCAACTGTTGTTATATCACTTTGATCTTTTCTGTTGTCTGCAGCAGTAACTCAGGACGCAAAAGCTGATACTCACCAGACTCATACCAACACAAAGGAGATCTGCACTTCCTTCCATACAAGGCCTCATAAGGAGCCATGTCAATGCTCCACTGATAACTGTTGTTGTAGGCAAACTCTATCAAACTAAGATGTACATCCCAGTTGCCTAGAAACTGCAAAATACAAGCTCGAAGGAGATCTTCCAAAGTCTGAATAGTCCTTTCAGACTGTCCATCTGTCTGTGGGTGGAAAGCGGTACTGAATCTTAACTGCGTTCCCAACACCTTGTGCAATTGTTCCCAAAAATGACTCATAAACTGAGGACCTATGTCAGAAACTATCGTCGTCAGCACACCATGCAAACATACTATCTCATCTACATATACTCGAGCAAGTTTCTCAGCTGTATACGTCATCTTTACTGGTAAGAAATGGGCAGACTTTGTCAATCTGTCCACTATCACCCAAATGGAATCATGATTCCTAGTTGTCCTGGGTAGACCAACTACGAAATCCATGGTTATGTGATCCCATTTCCACCGCGGTATCAGCAAAGGTTGCAACGTACCTTCCGGCTTCCGATGTTCAACCTTCACTTGCTGACACACTATACACCTAGCCACGAACTCAGCTACATCTTTCTTCAAGCCGGGCCACCAATACAAGTCTTTCAGACTATGATACATCTTGGTGACACCTGGATGCATAGCATACATCGATTTGTGTGCTTCCTCGAGCACCAACTTACTCAGCTCATCAACATCTGGAACCATCATCCTATTACGATAGCAGACTAGTCCATCCTCAGACTCATGAAACCCATCACGCTTATCACTGCCGAACTCTAATCTAATCAACTGTACCGCATTATCTGTCTGCTGGGCATCTTTGATCTGCTGTCTCAACGTAGGCTTGACTTGCATCTATGCTAAGAGTCCAGCTCATGAGGAAACCTCCATCTGCACATTCATCTGTCGTCAAGAGACAAACATATCCCGCCTAGGGCATACCAGGGAACTCAACTGTGCCTTCTTGGAAGAAAAAGAAGACTTTCGACTAAGCGCATCAGCTACCACATTCGCCTTACCAGGATGATACTCGATAGTGCAGTCATAGTCGTTGATCAACTCCATCAATCGCCGCTGTCGCATGTTCAACTCTTGCTACGTAAAGATGTACTTCAGGTTCTTATGGTTCGTAAAGATCTGACACACTTCCCCATAAAGATAGTGTCTCCAAATCTTTAACGCATGAACCACTGCTTCTAGCTCCAAGTCATGAGTCGGATAGTTCTCCTCGTGTTTCTTAAGCTGTCGCGAAGCAAAAGAAACCACATGATCCTCCTGCATCAGTACACAACCTAAGCCTTTCTTGGAAGCATCGCAGAAAACAACATAGCCCTTCCCAGGCTCTGGCAGGATTAACACTGGAGCACTAGTCAGCTTCTCCTTCAAACTCTGGAAAGCTTGCTGACATCGATCATCCCAGACAAAAGGTACGTCCTTTCTTGTCAACTTTGTCATCGACAACGCAATCACACTGAAGTCCTTGATAAACCTCCGGTAGTATCCTGCTAAAGCCAGAAAACTGTGAACTTCTGTCGGCGTCTTCAGTTGTTCCCAATCCGTAATGGATTCCACCTTTTTCGGATCTACTTTGACTCCTTCAGAAGATATCACGTGACCCAAGAAAGTCACTTCCTCCAACCAGAACTCACACTTACTGAACTTGACATACAACTGATGTTGGCGAAGAAGAGTCAACGCTAGACGAAGATGTTGCTCATGCTCTTGCCTGTCCCGACTGTAGATCAAAATGTCATCTATAAAGACTACAACAAACTGATCTAAGAACGGACGAAACACTCTGTTCATCAGATCCATGAAAGCAGTAGGTGCATTGGTTAACCCAAACGACATAACCACAAACTCGAAGTGACCATACCTCGTCCTGAAAGCTGACTTTGGTATGTCATCCGCCTTAATCCTCAACTGATGATATCTGGACCGTAGATCGATCTTCAAAAACACTATAGCACCACGCAACTGATCAAACAGATCATCTATCCTCGGTAACGGGTACTTGTTCTTGATCGTGACGTTATTCAGCTGTCGGTAGTCTATACACAACCGCATCGAACCGTCCTTCTTCTTGACAAACAACACGGGAGCACGCCAACGCGACGTGCTTGGTCAGATGAAACCTTTGTCCAACAACTCTTGTAACTGCTTCTTCAACTCTGCCATCTCAACTGGAGCCATCCTGTACGGTGTCTGTGCAACTGGCTGCATCCCTGGGACCAGATTGATCTCAAAATCAATCTCTCGGGGTGGGGGAACACCAGGAAACTCCTCAGAAAACACATCTGCAAACTCCCTGACAACTGGCACCTCTTCGAGGCTAGGACCTTTTGCCTTTGTGGCCACGACGGTATCCACCACATGAGCTAAGAACGCCTCACATCCTTGTCGTAACAGCTTATCTGCCACCATAGCTGATACCAGACATGTCGGAAGAATCTTCCTATCTCCCTGGAAGATCCACTTCTCTCCAGCATCATCAAACTCTGCCTGCTTGGATCCACAGTCCAAAACAACCTTATACCTCTCTAAGGTATCCATCCCAAGGATAACGTCAAACCCATGCATATCAAGTGGTATGAGATCCACTTGAGTGTGGTATCCCGAGAAAGATATGACACAAGATGGACACTCTTCTCGAAACAATGAGGAACCATCAAGAGGGGTTTCTAACAACAAACTATCCTTCTTACGACTAACAGGTAAACGACAATTCTCAAGCATACTATAGGTGATAAAAGAGTGCGTAGCACCCGGGTCAACTAGAACAAATATAAAGCAAGAAGAAGACATATCAGAATGAAATAACTCCATCTGACCTGTCACCACTCGCGGGTTGACTATCGCCTCCGGTGGATTCATAGCATAAAATCGAGTCGTTGCTTGCTGTACACGACCTCTGCTTCCTTGAGAAAACAATCCAGCTTGAGATGCTTGATCGTATCCTCGTCCTCTGCTACCACTAGGCTGTTGTCGATCCGATCCTTGATGATTCTGCCTCAGCTACTGTGTCACTTCAACATCTCTATTCGGGCAGTTGAACCTCCAATGCCCGATCTGACCACACAGATGACATGCTCTATCGTCAACCCTTGGCCTAGATGGCCCCATCACTGCCATGGAAGCTGTACTTTGTGCCTTAGATGGTGAAGAAACATAACCTCTTCCTCTACCCAGAGACCACTGAGACGGTCCACCAGAACCTCTCATCACTGATGGTGCTGCAAACCTTGGCTTCTTGAAGCCACCAAACCTCTGACCCTGGAACTGAGCAGGTCTCTTCTTAGCCATAGACTCTCTCTTCTCCCTAACTAATCGTTCGATTATTCGGATAGATTCCACAAACGTCGCAAAACTCTCTCGGTTCTCCAATGCAGACACCGGGGTTGTCAGCTCAGAACTCAGACCCTTCTCGAAACATTTGATCCGTTCCTCATCTGTCGCCTCCATGTGAGGACAAAACCTCAGCAGATCCATGAACTTGGCCTCGTACTCGGTGATGTTCATCGTTCCTTATCGCAAGCTCTCAAACTGACTGATCTTCTCATCTAGATACGTCTTCGGGAAGTATCTGGTGACGAACTCACGCCGGAAAACCTCCCAACAGATCACCTCACCAGGCCGCTTCTCTTCCTCGATGGTCCACCAGTGACCAGCACTACCTTTCAGAAGGTAGACAATGTGCTTTACTTTGTCTGCTCTGGGGATATCGAGGATCCGGAAAGCCTTCTCAAGACTTGTCAGCCATAGATCCGCATCTGCTGGATCAGTCGTTCCAGCATAATCCGAAGCTCCGACTCGGCGAAGCCGCTCGAAGGTCTTCCCAATACCTGATGTTTCACCATGGGGAGCCTGTGCTCTCATAGGAGGCACTAGAAACCGCTCAACCATGAGATTCATCGTAGCCATCATCTACGCCATAAGCTGTTGGTAAGCAGGATGTTCAAGTATGGTTGGGTCAGGTTGGGGGACCTCAGGCACCCGATCTTCATGTGCCTGCCCAAAACCTCCATCGAATGATGCAACATCACTGTGCTCATCAACATGTTCTTCATGGTTTCCAGACATCTTGGCTTTCTTCCACTGAGGGCAGAAGATGATTGTGAGAAAATCTGGAAAACTCATAAGAACAGACGCAACCTGGTCCTAAATCCCTGTAGACTCAGGGAACCTAAAGCTCTGATACCAAACTTTGTGGCAACACATCCCACTATCACATAGACAGCGAGGTGTTATGCAAAAAACGTGCGAAAGTCACTATAACCACAGATTATCGAAAACACGGGTTAATTAAAACCGATTGCGGAAAGCGAATAAACTGAGAAACTATTACATTCCAGTCCACATCCCACAAAAGAACAGGTTATATAAACATATATACAAGCCTTGATATGTGTCCACGGCTTAGAGCAACAACTGTCTCATCATCGCATGAGTTCATCACCTATTTATACATACATGAAGGCCCACATCCAGCTAGCAGCAGGATATACAAAACATCTACAGCTATACATCGTGAAACAACGTCAAAACACCGCCAAGGACCTGAGAGTACAGGGATGACTCTAGACTCTATCACAAAACATCAAAACAGCAACATCTCCATCTCTTTCCTTCTATTGCCCTTCTTGCTGCTCGGCCGCAACTCTGCGACCACCACCACGTCTAGCTCGACTACCTAAAAAGGGTGTAAATCAGCGGGGTGAGATAATTGAACATTGTCCCAGCGAGAAACATAACTCCCCGCCGAAACTACAAAACCTCAGACATGTATAAAGCAGCTAACTGATAAAAGGTATAAAAGAGCAGTTATGTAATAAAGCTGTCTATGCCTAGCAACTTATCAGTGTAATCAAATATTACTTGTGACACATGATTAACAAGACGAGATATATAAGTTCTGCTACATATGAAGAACATATAAGCAACTGCAAGATAACAGAGTTGACTACACAAACAAGGCCTCAACCAATGTTTCGTGTTTGTCCTTAAGAAGTAATACTATTCAGCTGAATTACATATTATTATTATTATTATGCCCTGAGGAAGTGAGCCGTACCGCTCAAATCCCACTTTCGGTTACGAAACCCAAGCCGGTGCCATACAAGGTCGATGGAAGAGCCGGACTTCACGACCTCGCCCCTCGTGGTCAGTGTACGAGTACAACACAAGCAGGACTGCAGTCTCATGCTGAAGTGGTCTTAGCCACAGGGTCAGGCTACCCTCTGCCTAGCCCGCCTCAGTACATGTCTCGGCGCTAGTGAAACTGAGCCACAAGCCTGTTCACCGTGCTCTGAGCCATGAACGCATTCATGCTCCTCATATCACATATTCTGATCCATGGGTCTGTTCACCATGCTCTTCATCACTACTGGGCTACGGGCCTGAATCTGCACCCTGGAGTTTACAACCGCAGTTACACTCTTACCTCCTCACTTTAGGCTAGGAGCAACCTCGCATATTCAATAATATGTGCTCTGGGTTAACCCGTAGGAGAACCCGTTTCACCATCACCAAATTCCTGACGATGATGGATCTATGGCCAGGGCAACTACATGATGTATTTCACTGTAATTATTTAGTATCTTTTAGATGGATTGCAAGATTCAACCAAGTTATATAACATGCAAGATATAATAGAAAATAAACAACATAAACTCAACATTATACTTTTATTAGAATTCACATCATACAGATCCATCACAAGGATCCCACATCACATGTTATCACTTGGCCTCTTGCCAATCAATCTAGATCCATCTCAAGGATCATCACATCTCATGGGATTTGAATCCCTCAACACATTGTGCCACTGCCTCTCAAGGCTTACATCATCATTCATCATGGAACAACATTCATAATGTACATGTTATCTCATTGTTCTCATATATTCATTCTTCATAGCCTTTCATTTGGCTATGCATTACCTGCATGGTTAGCACTATTCAATAATCATCAGGAATAACTTGGAAATTCATATCATTAGCAAAGGGTGACGTTTAGGATTAAGTGCTTTATCACACAAAGTGACATTAGTGATTATATACTTTCTTAATCATGCTACAACTTATGACCACATGTATAAGACACATCATTAAGCAAACCCTATTGCATGCTCATTATTGTTCTTAGCATTAAAGAGATAATCAACGTGATCACATGTATGTGTATAACTTATGTTAAGTTTAGATGGACAATCTTTATCAATGAAATACTTATCATGCAACGAGTCACCATTGATTAATAAGAGTATAACCAACACATCGGCTTTCCATGATACACAGAACCCTTACTAGAGGTATCACAAACCTTCACAAAAAGAGTATCGGGCAAGGCTCACCCTATCGCCTATCTATAATGGCCAGCGCCCAAGTGCAACGCGCAATGCTGCGTTCAGGGTATGTCGTGCACATCATGTGTCGGGCGACACAGCGTCACCACCCAGAGCAACAACAGCTAAACGTGCAACTTGGAAAAGGAGGTATGACGCATGATGGGGTGTCAGGCTGGTAGGGGTATCGTGCAACAACCTGTGTCGTGCAACGCCTGACACAGAACTACTAGCAACGCTCATCACAAGGGTCATTAGCAACATCCACTCCATGGGGTATCGTCCAAGGGTGCAACGCAACTACATATCGTCCAACCATCTAACCTCATGGCCTATCGGCCGACACAGGGCAGTGTGGTGTGACGTCCGTCACAAAGACCAGGTGTCGTCCACCTTCAACACTTCATGTGTCGCACAAGGGGTCTAGGTCAAGGGGGTTGTCGGGAAGCACCTCCCCATGCTCATGTCGTCCAAGATGTTAACTCTCAAGGTCATCTGCCACCTCTTACATGGACACCCGAAACCTTAGTGGGTCAAGAAGAGGCTCACCTCAATCAACTAAGAAGGAGGGGTCTTGCACTTCTTCTATCACCAAAACGGGTCACAAGGAGAAACCCTAGAAAGAGTCACCACCAACCGAGCTCACCTTCTAGCCCATGGTGAGAGGAGAGTGTTGCTTAAGCAACTAGAACTCAAGCTCACCTCAATCGACTAAGAAAGAGGGGTGTTGCTCATGACACTAGAAGCTCAAACTCACTCCTCTAGACCAAGGGGAGAAAGGAGTATTGCTCACCAAGAAACCCTAGATCACAAGGATCGGCCAACATGAAAGCTAAGTAAGAAACTAAGCTACTAACACATAAATAAGATCATAGAAGGAGATAATGTAGTTAGGGTTAGAAGTTATGTAACCCGCCTTAAGCTCCAAGCTCCAAAGAATAAGAACTCCAAGGGATGTCAACCAGCACTTGCTCCTTCAAGGAGGGTGGGTATATCGGCCGACACAAACAAGGAAGAAGAACTCCAAAGCTATCGGCCACCAAGATTCTCCTCCAAGGGGGTATCGACCACCACTTGCCAAAGAGAGGGGTGTGTCATGCACCAAGGTGGAGGAAAGCAAGGAACCAAAGGAATTCCTAGCTAAGGAAAGGAACCACCTATATAGAAGGAAAGGGAGGAGAAAACAAGGTTGGTCCAAGCAAGGTGTCACTTCCCTAGGGACACTTGTCCTAGTGCACGAGCCACCACTCTAGCAAGCTCCTTACACATGTCCAAGATATGCACCAAGTGTCCACTAAACAAGGTCAGGGCTAGGTCAAGCACCATGGGCGACACAACCACTTGGCCGATACACATCCACATCTTGGTCGATACAAGGCTCAACCAAAACAAAGCAAGGCACCTCAAGGCCCAACTAGCTCAACAAGGCCCAAAAGAACTCAAGCAAAGGGGCCCAAGCCTTCCTCTTTACACAAGAGGAAGCAAAGAGAGGGAGGAACACCTCACAAGGTGACAAACTTGCCCACAAACCCTAGACTTGGGTTATTTGCAAGTAGCACCTCCAACTCTCAACAAAGCACAACCACACCCTAATCACCACCAAGGGTGATTAGCAAGCACCAAAGCACCAAGGTTAAGCAAAGCAAATAGGGTAAACCCTAAACGAAGGTCAGGGTCCTTACAGTTTCCCTAGAGTTGATCTATAAATGATGAAAGGTTGATTTAGGACCCTATAGTTCCACATAGTGTCATGATGAATAAAGCCCTTAAATAATCATAACTAATATATGCATAACTTAATGTTGTTTAGGTTTGGCTTTAGGCAAATATTAGGGTATGAAGTTGAAGCAAAGGTGTCTAGAAAGGATCAGGTTCTGGGGGCTCGCAATATTTTCCTCCGTGCCACTTGCTTGGTTTACGAGGACTCCCAGATCCATATGATACCGACCTGGCCTAAGCTCAAATGGATTGTCCGAGATAGTTTGCTTTTAGGCAATAGTGACCTTAGACATCTATGTTGCATATCTTTGGGAACCCTAAGTTTTAGGTATATGATGACTTGTTTGAGGATGGATACCCAATATAGTTCTTTTATGACCCATATGATCACATGTTTGGATAGTTATCCCCAGAACCTAGACTTTGAAGTTTGGTGTTTAGTAAGCAATCAGAGTGCATAGTGAAGCATGATGTATCTTGTATATGGTCTAGTTAGACTCACCCTTTTACCTCTAGATTAGTTTGGATTGGTAGGTCAAACCTTTTAAGGGGTGGAGAATAGTTAGTTTGGTGATGTTTGGGTAGTTAGATTTTGAGGATGAAATCCTTTCCAAGGGAATGGAGTCATGTAACATACTGAAATATAGCTACTCTGACTTTAGAAACCCTAACTCCCTAATTCAGAAGTTAGTGTGCTTGAATCCTTAGTTTTGACCAAACAAGTTATAGTTGTAACCACATGTTTCTTTATATCCAACAGAACATATAATGATCATATAATGAATAGTTCATATATTTGAACCCTAATGAATATCTAATGCACATAATAAGAGCAACTCACATTTTAATACTAATAATGGATAGGCATGATGTTGACCATTTCATAAACCAATAAACCCTAATGAAATGACGAGTAAGATAATTGTAACCTAATCTTTTATTTAATGCATACTAATAATGTATAGATGAAGAATAATGATCAAGTATATTGAGGGAATTGAGTAACCCATAATTTTGCTAAAATTCTTAGTAAGATAAATAAGAAATATATATGTATATATATGATGTTTCATGGATGATAATGAAATATAACTTCCTTGGTAATAAAGTGATTATGACATGCCATAATTAAAATAATGGTAAATATCCTAAAAAGAATATCTAAATAATAGAACTTAGGTGATGCTTCAGAACCTAACCTATGTTGGGATGCTTTTTGAGTATATGTTGATGAGTTGTTTGGTAGAAGTTAAGGCTAGAGAAATAACCTGAAGTTTTGTGATGAGATGTTGCACACTCACCCTTCCCTTCTTGCTTGTGATTTTGGGGACGAAATCCTCTTTAAGGGGTGGAGTGTTGTAACATATTGAATTCTGAAATTTTTTCTTTTGACCCTCTTTCCCATCTTTTCCTTTCATTTCTATCCTTATTGGCCTTTCTATTTAATTAATGGAATTTATAGTGGTTTAGTGAACATTTATTCACTTATTATACCAATGGAAGGGTTTATGCACAAATACCTCAGTGAAAGCTTAATTACCATAATTAAGTGCTCTAAACCTTAATCTAACTTTTTAATGTGATTTGAAAACATAAAATATGCCACATAACTCATTTTAGTGGTAATATGAAGATAAGAAACTTAATTGGATGGACAATTTAGATAATGGGCTGTTAATGGGCCATATGACATATCTCATAAAAAGAATTCTCAAAAGAGGAAACAAACTTCAAATTCGAAATATACATATCAAAATTAGCCTACATGTCCAATTTCATCTAATTTTGACAACCTTGAAATATTAGGATAAGTTTAGGAGAGAGAAAATCAATAAAAGACATAAGTAATAAAAAATGTGATATTATAAATTCAAAATATGGAAATAATGGAAAATTCATATTCTACACATCAAAGATAACTTGTGGATGAAGTTTGGTTCGATTTGGATGTTTTTTGTGCAAGTTATGCAATTTTAGGTACATTATGGACTTTTATGCAATTTACCCAATTGGGAGGTTTTCTTTACAAATTATCAACTGAATTTTAATCCTTAGATATTCCCTTACCATTAACGAAATTTTAAACCATTGGAGAACCTAGTTTCACCTTGGTTTGATGGTATTTCTTTCCAAGGGCATTATAGGGATTACCCTCTTTATAAAGATGCTTATCCTTAAAAGCTATCAACCAATGAGGTTATTTCTTTCTTGAAAAACGATGGGGATGGCCTACAATAATATATGGGCTCTTAGAACCGACTTTTGATATGCATGAATCCTCTATGAGCTATCCTCTTGCATGGCCATCAATCCCTAGGCTAAAGACACATGGAAAGTCCCTTAAGACTCCTCATTCTTCACCTCTTTCTATATATAGCCATGTATACCCCTTCCCAACTCACAATTCGAAAAATCGTGCTCTCCTTTTCTTTCCTCTAACTTAGATAATAGTTTCTTCTGTATTTGGCCACGAAGTTGCTGTCCCAAGGCAATAGAGGGAGCCTACCTTGGTGAAGAAGGCTCCTAGGGCTTCCAAATTGCCCTATTAGGGTTTCTAAAGCTCCTCCTTGGTAATTTCGACCAAAACTAGTAAGTTTCCTCCCTTAATTCCCTATTTTCATACTGATAGTCTTTCTCACACCTTCCTCCAGGTCGGAATCATGACCTTCCATGATAAAACTCCACTAAGAACCCTAAAACATCTCATCTCCATGCTCTTTTCTAGGGTTAATATCACCTCTAAGTTGAGAAGGAGATCTTTGTTCAAGAAAGGAGCTAGGCATGGAACAACCAGACCTTATAAGCTCGGGATTATTGCTGTTTGGACCTTATTATCTTCCCTAGGTATGAGCTTCGTAACCCCCTTCCCATATATTTCTTATTACATGCTTAAAACTCATGATCTTATGTTAAAAATTGACGATGTGTCGATTTCTAATTGGTCAATTTTCAATAATTCATAACTTTTGATTCGTTTGTCCAAAAATTAAAGTAAAATATGTTCTGAACTCATAAAAACATGTTATTTTTAATAAAAATATTTCCAAGTATTGTTTTTCAGTTTTATCAAAAAGAGTTTTTAGAAAATGAATTAAATACCTAAAAATCACCAAAAATACACTTTAACCTTCATAACTCCAATATATGCAAAATTATATGTTTTATTAATCAGAAAAACCTAAATAAGTTAGTGGTGATATTTTTGAGGTCTGAATCGAGGTTTTGTTTAAAAATTTCATATATTAGGGTTTCAACTCTTTAATATATATATGTTATTCTAATACATGAATATGAAATTGGAAATAGGATAAGTGGACCTTGATTTCAACTAAAGGTTTGGAAAAGATGTTAATAGGACTCTAAGTAAGATGTATGTGATATTCCTATCTATGTATGTGCTATCCCTATCTATGTATGTGCTATAAATCCCTATTTATGTATGTTGTATCCCCTATTCCTCTATGTTGAGCAATTCACCTATGCTTATTCATTTTCTTTGTCCAATGCACATTAGTCTATACACAATGTCTTTTCTTTTGAAAATCATTATTCATGTGAAATACCTTATTTTATGTTGAACATGTGATCATGGATATTCTTTTGAACTATTATCTTATGCTTTGTTCATGATGGAACTCTAAAAGATGTCATGTGATGTCTTTTGCCCATTTATAAGGTGGATGTATATGTTGGTCACTTATGTGGTGACTAGTTTATATATTCTGACTATACTTTCTACTTGCCTTTAAATTTAACATGCTATGTGATTTAGTAGCACTAGAGTAGTGTAATTGCATTGGTTTTTACGACATATGTGTTATTTCCTGTTGAGCAGATGTGATATTTCCTACTCTTTTGGGATGGAAAGGAACCTCATACCCAGGGAAAGATGTGTGATTCTTGGCCCATGTTTTATATATTTGGGAGATTGGAAGTATTCCTTTCTCTATCAGGTTTCAAGTTTATGAGACTTGGCCACCTTTGTCTTTATAATATTCTAGTGTTATGCTTATCTCACATGCATGCATGATGATGGTTATGATATGTGCTTATGTGGAACCACTCTTTTATTTAATAATGGCAAGTATTCTTTTGTTATCATATTATTTCAATTCCTTTTCTCCTGATACCTATTTGGGTGGTCCTTATCTTTTCTATGAGAAGCCTTTTATATTTGATGTCCTTTATTCCATATATTACTCAATTTCCTATTTAGTATGCACATACCAGCTTTTGCTGATGTCTCCTATTGTTTCTTTCTTTTGTGGGGTATGCTTCCAATCCCAGGTTAGATCAAGGAGTATATAGCTTTTGGCTTGGACCTAGCTCTTGGAGATTTTGCTTTGGAGATAAGATTTGAAGTAGTTTGGACTTCCCTCTATCTAGATCCTATTTTGTATGTTGATGTAACCTTAAATGGGAGAATTTGATGTATTTTTGTAAACCTTTATGAAATTGAATACAGTCAGTTATTTTTTTTTATTATGCTACTTTCCAATGAGTTTTGATTATCATATTTTAGTAAAGGGGTGATTTCACCTCCTTACAGTATATCTACTGCAGATGTGGTGTTGGGAGAGGTTAGGAATTGGACGCCCAAGTTCACTTGTTATGAACTGGGGGGAGTGGGTAGAAGATGTTCCCTTGGGTTACATGTAAAAATTTACATAACTTCTTTATACATTTTTCTGAATATTTTATAATGTTTATCTAAATTTAGGTTGTCAATTTATTTAATAGGTGGCCTACTTTTCTTCAAAGGAGTGATACTATGAGAGGAACGGTCCAGTTTTATGATTCTGCATCTGACCAGATTTTGCCATCTCAGGTATAAGTTACTTCTAGTAACATGTTGTATTTTTTTATGAAGTTTACTCCTTTTTATATGATACATGTTGTATTTTTTTGAATAACAGATACAATTAACTCCATACATAGAGGATATCCTAGAGAAACTTTCAGCATTGTGTTGAGAGGGTCGTGATATTTGGTTGGCCCGAGTGCCTCTAGTGTGCTACACAGTAGTAGAGTGGCACCTCCCAGATAGAGTACTTGGACAATTCAACTTTGTTCAAGTACAACCTACTCTTGCCTTGCCACACCTTAGTAGGATAGATGTGAGGGGTCATGCTATTGAGGATTGGTTGCATCGCTATAAGGAGGAGGTGCAACTGTGGAACAATATATGTGAGAGCTTAGTTCTCCCTCCACTAGTAGACACAGTCTTCAGTCTAAAACTACACTATGCATGGTATCATCCACAGTATGTAGTGCCCCCCTCCAACTTAGCCTCTGACCACATACTGCCCAACCAGTTATTGACAACAACAATTTTTTAGTATCAATATTATTTCTTTTACAAACTGTTATTATTAATCTCTATTATTTGTAATATATGTAATTGGTCTTTATTATTTATATGTACTTTGTTTGAACAGGTAGAATCACATGTGTAGATTCGAGCGTATTTACATTAGGCCCATGTAGAGATCAGAGATGATATCTACGACATCCAGGGGAGCTACATTGTGAGTCTTCCTGACTATACTCGCTCACATTATCCCATACCCACTCCTACTCATACCACTGTCCCGAACCCATACCCACTCCTACTCCTACTCCTACTCCCCATACCTACACCACTCAGTCTGAGCCCATTCCCACTTCTCCTGATCTCACTCCCACTTCTTAGTTCATTGGATGGGGACCCAGAGGGCCATACTTTTCAGGAGTTGGTTCATTTTCTTCATACATCACCCCACCTTCACCAGCATCCTACTATGGAGCAGATTCTTCTTTTGTTCCACACGCTCCACTCCCACCACTAGTTATTCATGAGAGTCGACCACCATCTTATGTCACATACTCACTGACTCCATTTGATTTCTCAAGATGCACCACACATGATGTCCCACATCCTAATATTCAGAGACCCCTCACCCCACTTCTAGCTTTTCATTACTTCCCTAGTCCCCGTCAGCCTACTGCTACGCTCCCCCATTGAGGCGTTTCCAGATAAGTTCGCTACTCAGGAGTCAGAGGTACATGGAGGTGGGCGAGGATGTCGTGGGCATGGAGGACATGCTTAGTTTATTACATATTGTACTGTTTTGTATATATGGATTGGCAAAGGCATTTATTTAACTTATATTTGGATCTATCGTATTATGATATCATCTGTTGGTTCATGTTGGATCTATCATATTGTACTGTTATGTATTATTTTCTCTATAAGTTGGTTTATGTTGTAACCTTGGTTTGAATTGATATCTCATTTTTTGGGATTAATTTCTTTTTATCTAATCAATTAGCAATCAACTATTGTTGGTTGCAATAGCACTTCTATAATCCGTACGTATGTTTAGAGCCATTCAAATTAACAAATTTATAATAATTGAACATATTATAGACATTCAAATACAAATAAAATAATTGTAAATATACAAATATAATCAATAGTGTTAATATATAAATCAATAAGCAGCAAATACTAATTATGAATACAGAAAATATCAAATAAAAAAAGTAATACATCACGCATGGGGACGTATTGCTTGCTTTACAGACAATACATCTTGCATGGAGATGTT
The DNA here is from genome assembly GCA_963693085.1 of Alisma plantago-aquatica. Lineage (NCBI taxonomy): Eukaryota > Viridiplantae > Streptophyta > Magnoliopsida > Alismatales > Alismataceae > Alisma > Alisma plantago-aquatica. Next base: position 718,396,754 of record OY856411.1, on the reverse strand, counting down.
TTAATCTAATGTGATAGCAATACGTCCTGGAGTGGGACGTATTACTCTACGAGAGAGTAAGGCGTCTCCGAGCCGGATGCATTGGTCCCACAGCAGGGCAATACGTCCCGACTCATGACGCATTACTCTGCAGTGTGACCAATGTGTTTGGGTCGGGCGTGTTGCTCTCTCGCAGAGCAATACGTCCCGCTCCAGGACGTATTGACCCCACTGTAGGGCAATGCATCCTGAGTCAGGAGTATTGCTCTGTCGCGGGACAATGCGTCACCCACTAAGACGTATTGCCCTCACAAATGTGCCATTTTAGAAATTAAGGTGAAGAACGTGCCATTCTGGGCATTAAAATGGCCAAACGAGTCATTTTAATTTTTTGGCCCAAATACAATCATATCTTCAACAAAATATCCCAACGGACTAGGACAATAAAATTAATGTTTACTACGGATCCTACAACAATGTTGAATCGAGGGTTCTATATTATGTATTGTGACGGGACAACGGTGAGGGACCAGTACAAAATTTGGCAACAGCAGACACAGCTGTTCGTCAGAAATTCAGATAATTAGGCACACTTTGGTGTTGAAATCTAAACGTGTGACAATTTATATAAGTCTACCTGTTGGGAGTTATATTTTATTGATAAATCGACACATATAACATAGCCAAAACACACATCAGTGATAATCTATATCATTATCAACTACCACTTGAAATTATCATCCATGTGTATCGATTTCAGTGGCAGCAATATGCAGAATGTAATGATCTGTGTAGCAGCTAATTCATTGGCAATACAATAAGAGCTCTGTTTTTTAACCAGTAGATAGTAGATACGTCACTTGGCATGACTCATGCAATTCCCATAAAATATACTTCATTAAATGTTAAAAAGGTGTTTGGTACATATGCATGCCTGTAAACACAATCTGCACTTAATGTTCCTGAACAAATTTACAACATGCTCATACAATAAATATAATACCATCATAGTCAGCTTGTTCCCGCGGTAGTCTTCTATTCATTTGCACCAAAATGACAAACAAGCTTTAGATACTTAGTCCACGTTGATACTCTCATTCTTTGCCCAAAAATTGCAAGCTATTTGTCATATGCAATCTGTACAAAAGCCATTATTACTTAAAGTAATTGAACTTCTATACATAAACGTAAGGCACAGACAGATCTGGAATAAAAGTTATCATTCACACCAAAATGACAAACAAGCTTTAGATACTTAGTCCACGTTGATACTCTCATTCTTTGCCCAAAAGTTGCAAGCTATTTGTCATATGCAATCTGTACAAAAGCCATTATAACTTAAAGTAATTGAGCCTCTATACATAAACGTATGGCACAGACATATCTGGAATAAAAGTTACCACACTAGTACCTTGTCCTGGTACATAGCTTCAATTCTTTACTCTTAAATCTCAAAAACACAAAATGGGGGCTAGCTTCAACCTGCGTAGTTAAGATTTATTTCCTAACTTAGGGTTGTGTGCTACAAACCTTATAGAAGTTAAAGTCTTCTTTCTAATCTTACACATACATGTAGTAGGGAAACGACATTAGGTAATAATACACGGAACATAGAGATGAAAATATGTATTAGAATAAGACTTTCTCCAGTATAGTTAAAAGATAAACTGAAAGATAGAAGACCATATATACATAACAACTGTTTTGCTAACAGTTGAAACTCCTTAGACAATTCATGTATCCAGTGAGGTATCTCCCCTGCTAACGTTCCAGTGACCAAGATTTCTGATGGGTTAATCTCAGTTCTCCAAGTCCTAGACCAGAGTAAGCTACATAATATATGGAGGAGCCAGATATTTAGGAGTTTGGTTCGACTCCCGTTTCTATTGCAGGTAGCCTTAATCTGGAGTGGGAGCTGGGGTTCTGATGCGGCTATCCTTTGACTTTGCTATGGTTTTCTGTTTCTCAGGGTGGCTTGTGCAGGTTTGCTCATCTGTGTGGATCTGTTATGATCATTATGCAGATATTACTGGTTTGTTTTTTGGGTTTCCGCCTTTTGGCGTCCGGTTCCATGTGTGGTATTTGATCTCGCTAGGTAACGAGTACTTGTCCAAATCAGTACCAAGTAACAAAAAGCACTATCATTACAAAAAACTTACGGCAAGACTAACTCCCTCATTGGAAACGGACCAAGATGAGATTTAGGTTTGTCTTATTAGGTCACGTATGCGACACATCAGCAGATCCAATCCCGATCCAGTCCGGTTTCGCACTTGCGCGTTTGGTTGGAAATCGTGAAACGACCCCATTTCGAGATTCCATAATCTCAAAAGCTGGACTATCTCAGTCCTGCCAGCAGCAGGATTAGGATTCCTAGTCTGGATTTCGCTCTGTATTTTATGTATTTTGTTTTATATAGCAGACTGAAAAACACAAATTACGAGGCCAGCCGGATTGGTTTGCCAAACAGGGCCAAGTGGAGAACCCCAATAATCCCAGCCCGGATGATTGGACTAATCCCAGTCCAGATTTCATAATCCCAATAATCCCAGATCATTGCCAAATATGGCCTATAAGTATCTGGCTAATACAATATATGCCTGTGTTTGGCACAGGACTAGGATTCTGGAATCTGGAATGGGTTAGTCGGGGTTAGTCTGAATTCCGGTGCTGGGGTAGTCAGGATGCAGTCTGATTTTATTTGGCAACGCAGTCTGATTCTGGTCAGCTGGTCTGATTTGAGTCTGTGTGTAGTCTGAATCTGTTTGGCCACCAGTCTGATTCTATTTGACAACCTAGTCAGGATCAGCTTATTCTGTCATGTTCTTGACGCAGAATGTGTATTTGTGATGTCACTTCAACCTAAGTTCAGAATATATTAATTTTTTTTATTTGTATTGTATGAGTGTTATTTTGTATATTTAGAAAAGTACAAATAAGATATGATTACGCTAATTTTTACGTGGCAATTAAAAATTAATTAAACATTACTGTTGTCTTGAATGACATTTGGATGTGGTATATATGTAATGTTGAACATATTAGACACAATAATTGTCAAGTAACATGAAATATTAAACTGGCCTAATATATTTTGTTCATAATATAAACAAATAACATTATCGTCACTAACAACAAATGATAATAATGATATTTTCGTCATTAGTTAAACATAAACAATCACTGATAATAAAACATTTATTTACGGGAGAACTACGTCGACAACATACAGGGGAGACGGACAAAAAATGGGACACATGCCATAGACCTAGACAGCCAAACAGAAGCTAAGATTTTGACCAACCACTTTGGGGGACATTCTTCGATGTGGATGTTGATTTAAATTGGTCCCAGGTGGGCCGTCCCAGTTGGCCCACTTTATGGCCTCATCGTACTCGTCCCATGACACGGGACATGCTTATGCACTGGCTACTTGTATTGTTGTTTGATGTCGTATTTTGGCCAATCAAACAACAACAAAAAATGAGGAACATGCTGACTGACCCGGCCCTTGACTTGTTCATCGGTCCCAATTTTTCCCTCCTCCTTTGTGTGATCGTAACATTATTTTTTGCATACAAGGTTATCTTCAACATATTTTTGAATTTTTGCCGGAGACATCAACAATTTTTTCAAATTTTGCCCTTGTCCTTGCCTTTGCACGTGATGTCGACATCTAAAATTAATAAAAACAAAGGTATGACCAAATAAAAAAAATGGTAAAGTAATTGTGCCAATAAGCTTTACAAATAAATAATGCAACCTAATTTAGATAATAATAAATTTGAAAGTGATGCAATTTTTGTAAACATAATAATGAAGTAGGAAATTTGATCTTATTATGGTAGCAACATAATATTGTAACACAGAAGTAGAACATGTAATATGTTGCGACGCACACACAAACAACTACAACATTGAGCACATATGTTACAAGTTCAATTGTTTATTTCAATCGTCAGTGGTAAAGAATGCAGAAATTCTAGGTGGGTAAGTGTGACACGTCGTCACAAAGTTGCGTTCAATGCCTTGTTGCGCGGCCAATGTGGGGGGAGGCAATAAATCTCCCAATATGAAAATATTTTCTCTTACAAACTCTCTCTTGATGTATTGCCATCACATTTGCAACTCGGATAATGAAATGTAAGGGCCTCCTGTTATGTTTCGGAACTGGTGCCATGCCTCCATCCAAGCATGTATAGAGTATATTCCATTTACACATCTACGTACTCACGTCATATTGGGTTCTCATCAAACCCCTGAGAACCATATCAAACTCGGTAGACCAGATAAAATACGGTGTCGACGGTTGGCCAGCCATATAACAGATTCTGTAAGTAATATATTTCAAAAGTAAGGGTGTATATCACAATTAATTGTATTATTTGATTTTACATAACGTGAAGCAAAATTTTGATTAATAACATACAACATTAATAAAATATTCACCAAGATTAAGATAAAAATTCATAACACTTATAATAATGTAATACGACATTTATATAAGTGCCTAAATTAAATAAGTGTATGATGTTCATAACATCCATTGATAGTCAATCTAAATAGAGAAGACAATGTAAATGTATTTGCCATTCAACATTATGGAGTCATTTGAGGTGAAGGGATGTCCACAAGAAGACGACAATCTTCCTCCAGACTGTCAACGTTGCGTTCCAGAACCTCATGCTCATACCTTTTGTAAGTGTATATATCATCGTAATTGTGATGAATTTCAACGAAGTCCTTCATGTTCATCACCTAGCCCCACACTGACTTGTACTCAACAATTAGTAACATAATCTCCGCTTTTAATGAATCAGTTGTTGGGGAGAGATCGACTGCCCAATGGAAGTATCTGCATCGGTCTTTTCCCTAAAATGTAGTACCAAGTTCAAGTTATCACTACTAAAAAAATGGTCTTTAACTACAAAAAAAATTTGTAGTGAAAACCCCATATTTTATAGCTAAAGGCTTTAACTACATATTTCTTTACACATAGAAATTGTAGTATATGCTCGTATAGCTAAAGCCTTTAACTATATTTTTCAAATATGTAGTTATATAATCTATTTGCTACAAATTCATATGTATCCAGAAGCGTAGCTAGATATTGTACTTACATATTTAAATATAAGTATAAGTATAGCTAAATGTATGACAACAATTGCATATATAGTCATTATGTAGCAAAAACATGAAGTTAATACATTTTAAATGTATTTAATGTGTAGGGAAAGGCAACAGTTACTATATACATATATATGTAGTTGATTATGCATCTAGCTGCATATGTAGTGCCATTTAATACACATACATATATGCTTAGTTCGACTATATATATATATATAATTATATATATATATAGTGTAATTTATTTGTACACAAGCTCTTTTAATAACAACATTGTATGCTCAATATTATGCCAACAATCTTACTTTCATTTATAATGAAGAGTCGAATGTACATGGGGAGGACGTATACCTTGCCCCTATTACACAATGTGTACAAAAAAAGTTTATACATATATCAATGATTCAGTGGTCTACTAACATCTTTGTGAAAGAGTTGTCTTTCTCGGCCAGTTTTAACATCCTTATTGTCTTCTTCTTTTGTTTGAGTTCTTGTTGTTGTTGCACCATCATGAAGAAGAGCATGCGTTGGATTAAAAAATATAAAAAAGACAATCTTGACTTGGTTGAGCAGGGTTGCCCTCTAGAGAAGATGTTCTTTCTCTTATCTTAGAATCAATCATTTCAGCTAAAACTTGCTGACACAGATGCACTACAGAATGTCAGATTCTTGGTGTGTGATCCTTTGTGCGAGCGGGACGAAGCAGGTCTCATAGAGTGGGACAGGATAATGAGCATGATGTATGGGATGGCTTGGAATGACGTTGGAGGGATCTTGAAGCTGTTTGTGAGCCTAGTGTCCATGATGTTGCCTTGTTGGACAGAGAAGGTCTGGAGTTTTGCTAGGATCATCTTGAAGATGATGGTGCGGGTGAAGATTGGGACGACTAAGAGTAGCACTTTTACTTGCTCGACCTCTGATACTGAGCATAGTCTTCAGACTCTCCTTCATGTTGTGGTCATCTTGAACTCTAATGCAAGCCTTGTCCCAGAATCTGCATGTAAAAATATATGTTATGTCTAACCAAAGACATTGGTGTACTAATGCTATCTTCTCAATAAGCTTTTTACTTGAATTTATCTGTGTGGCGGAGGTGCCTGATAATGTTGGAATCTCGACCAGAGTTACCAAGATGTAGAGCATTCTGTTGCCCCCCACAAAGTATCTCAGTGTTAGATGGGCAAATTTGCTTCCTCTTTGAAATTGCAGCAACAAAAACCTGAGTATCAAAAGCAACATCAGAAACTCAAACACCCACTATATGCAAATGTATATGCATTTATAATATCTCAGAACTAAATAGAAAAGAATATCACATGCCGTGTGATATCTGGTTTATACACCATAGCAAAACTGACAAGTCACAAAACAAGGAATATATTCTTGACTCCAATAAACATAGTGTGCTTACTTTGGGATGATGCATCCTAGTTATAATGTGAAGATTATCAATGCCCATCTACTGATTGGGAAGTTCCCTAGATGCTGCAAAACAAAAATGTGTACGTATGAAAAATGGTATCATTCAACAAGGAATCCTGAGAAGCAACGTTTTCTAGAAATAGAATACTTACAAACTATACCCACATCCTTTGTTAACGTTCGTCGTAGTTGATAGAGCACTTTGTTTGCAATCTATGGTTTCCATATGATTCCTAGGGTGACATCAAGTTTCTATTTGAGGAATCTAATACCCGCATCCTTTTATATTCAAAAAGAAACATAAGTATATTATTTTACAAGAAAAACTTTACGAGAAGAATTTTTGATTATTTTACATAAGCTGATTAAACTTACCTGCACTAAAACATCATTTGGTAGTTGGAAGAGCATAAAAGATATTCACTAACTCATACCCAGAAGAGGGCATTTTTCTGCCTCATCAAGAACTAATAACGACTCCAACTGAACTATCATCATTAGCATTAGTCCTCATCAAGAACTAAACACGACTTCAATTGAACTATCTTCATAAGCATCAAACCTACAGATACAGAACCACCAAAATGGTTGGCCACTCTCATAATCTTCACAAATGATTTTTGAAAGGTCCTGTGGTGAGTGATTCCATGATTTTGAGCAATAAAGAATTAGTTCAGTATAAATAATCACCAATGACAGTCGCATAGCAAGGACAATAGGCCTTTAGGCTGAATAAAAAGACAAAATCAATATCCTTTTTTGAGTATGTAACCAACATCAGCACTTCTGGAATCAATTTCCTTACTGATTAATAGTAATTCAGTTCACAACAGTGGTTAGTGAAGTATAAGATAATGAAATTGATAAAGAGAGAAGGAATAGTATTCAGAGATGGGAGAAACTTACTTCATAAACTTGATCTGAATTTCAAGAGATGCACAGTTAGACATGATATAGGAGTTACTGATAGGTATGAGTTATCTTCTCAAGAAATCTACAAGTTGAATATATTTGTTGCATTTGATTCTTTTTTTAGTTAAAGGATATAGATTATCCTTTAACTAATCTTGAAAACAGATAGGAAACTGCATGGAACCAGCAAGGTTACAATAAAAGTTCAAGTAAAGCTAATACACAAGAAAAAACTTTGAGAAATACTACTATTCAGCCATATACTTTTGATATAGTTAGAGCGAATTTTTCTACCTTGTTGAATTCCCAACACAGTGCTGTGATTTTAGTGAATGTCCAAGGCACTGTGAGGCATATGATGGTGATTGCATGTGTCAATTCTGGCGAGCCTTCTAGTCTTCACAAAAGCAGCCCATGTAAGTCCTAATTGTCTTGTCTTCAGGCTGGTGGTGAGCTTCAGTACTTGCCTAAACACTTCAATTTCAAAGATGAATGAAAACTTTCAGTACCTCTATTTATAATCAAGGTTTCTAGAACTAAAGTATTTTTAACTAATAAAGTCATCCTGATGACATGGTTCATCACTCATCACAGTAGAATAAAGAAGGTCTCCATGCTCGATGCCTTCATTTATGGGCCTGCCAAAGGGATGTTGCACCTATCCTATGCAACATAGAAAACCATTTATGCTCCCTAGAAATAGAATCTCCAATGCCATGGATTGTAACATTGTTTCTAGCTGTACCAAAAGGTCTTGGCCTTGATAGTGCTCCAACCATTGGAAAGCCACCTCAAAGTCGACCAATGAACATAAGATTTTGATCACTATAACATGGAGAAAAGATTATGTCCGTCTTTTCAAGAAGCCAAATGTTGTAAGCATAAAATGAAAAGTAACACAATTATGTTTCACGGAACCCACCTTAGTTGTAACTGCAGTTGTATTTATCATGAGTTGATATGAAAGCCTACTTCCATACCGATAGAATTGTTGTCAAATGTAGATAAATCAGTCAACAACTTTACTCCTACATCTACTAATGCCCACTCTGACTTCCCAATTGTTTGTGTGGTGGCACCAAGTATTGACTTGTGGGCCTCTTCTTCGTCAGAGGAGTCTCCGTCTGAGCTATCTTCATCTGAGCTTTATTGCTTCTTCTTGGTACCAAGTTTAGCTACTGGCATTGCCTTTTTCTGATATCGAGTAGGCTTCACATGCTCCTGTGATTGGCATAAATAAAAAAAGAGCAACTTGTCAGAGATTTATATATTAAAAGTAGAAATAACAATGCATCACAGAAACATATTCAGGAAAATATATGAGCATATAAGTACAAACAAGTACTCAAGAATTAGATTTGAATTACATCATTAAAATCAAACTTGGATTTGCTTTCATTAGAGCTTCTTTCTTTTGTTACTTTCTTGCTTGCATGAGCAGCTGTGCCATTCTTGCATGAGCAGCTGTGCCATTCTTGCATGAGAAGCTGTGCCATTCTTTCATTTCTAGCCTGCAAAACATATCAGATGACCATGGCCGACAACTATAAAAAAAATATCCCTTACATGGAATAGAGAATAAAATTATTAGATGGCTCATTCATAACTGAATAGTACTTTGCCTTACTAGAAGAAATTATCTGGACAATTAAGCTTTGTTGAACACTTTGCTGACCAATCATAAGCCACCGCAATCCCTGATTCTTCCCACCAATTAACTTCTTGCTAGGAGAAAGGGATCTGGACTGGGGTCATCACATAATGGTGGCAGCATTTGATCAGCTGCCATGTTCAGTGGTGTATGAGATGGAAAAATATGGGAAGGTAGAGTAGATGTTCAAAAGGCCAAGTGCTAGTTTTGATTCACTAATAAAGATCAACTACTGATATGTAATCATTCAACATGTCATGCTATATGAATCTGTAGTAAAGGAGCCTAATTTACTAGCTGACTTGACATAGTATGTCTGTCTAAGAGGATGTGTCTCGTATAAGTCTTTACCCAAGAAAAGGATGGGATCTAGTACATATGTGCAAGCATTTAATGTATACATGAGAACATCAATAATTGTACAAATAAAGAACTCTAAATAATGAGACCAATGCAAGCATCACAAACTTTGAGCCTAAATATGTTGAAACGGGTGCATTTCCTATGGATTGCATGTGGTGCACATGAAGTGGTGTAAGATTGGGAAAAATGATGCAATTTTTACTGAATGCCATGTTCTATTTTTAGTTGCTTCTTAGTTTATTTCTTGAGGCTTTAGATTTGACAGTCCTCGGCCGCACACTGGTTCATTACTGCTCCCTACCATGTGTGAAGCCCAACAAGGGCCATATTTAATGGTTTAAAGTCTTCAACTCTCAGTGGATATGAGGCAGTAGTAGCTTGCTCCCCCAATTTAATTGGTCATATGGGCTGCATTAGATGCATTACCTAAGTAATGAAACTCTATCCAATAGATCTAAGAAATGTACTTTGGTGGTCGATAGCAAATATAGCATCTTTTATCCAATAGGACATTAAACATGGAATACAATGTTTTCTCTATCCTTGGAATGACTAGATTTAGCCTTAGGCCTATATTCTATACTCAAAAAATCTAAAAACCAAAGCCCACTTATGCGTTCTCTTATCTACATCAAATCTTCTAGGAAGTGCATTCACTTGGAAAGTTTTTGTATCCCTATTTTATTTCACTGGCATCTTAATAACACACAATATTTTCTGTAGTTGAATTATAAGACTGGAAGAAACATAAAAATGCTTAGTGACTGTACACACACTCATTTCATAAACCTTCTGCCGACATGAATATCTCATTGTTTATGTAGAACTATGCACTAAAACAACATATCATATTGTAGCCTCGCACCTAAAAAAATCATACTAATTTGGGTATGAAAAATTCTCGACTTTTAGAGCACATATTTCCTCATATCTTTATTCACTATTGAAAAGAATTTTTTTAATCAATTAGATCTTTAATACATGACTCTAAAACAAATAGCTTAACAAAGTAGCATAGAGAGATATACCTAATTGAGAACTACGAGAAAGAAATTATAGAAGTACTGGCGATATGAGGATTTTGGAAACTATGTGGTGTATGTCGGATATTGTGTAGAAGGTTGAACCATATCAGGTGCACCATTTAGTTGACTAACATTTGCACTGCTTGGTATCTCTGTGAATATCATCGCACCAGGATCATATGCTTGCATTGGAAATCTTGCACCAAAATAACCTACAAGACCCAGAAACATAGGTGAAAAAGGCAATATTGGTGCTTCTGCATATGCAGAATCATGCTCAATTCTAGCTTGTGATTCTGCTTCACTTGCAGCTAAATATTATTATATAGGTGGAGACATCATTGGAACCATATTGCAATTCATGAACATATTTAATGTGTATGCATAAAAGTCTTTTCACTAACTGTATTATGGGTTCAGTAATACAAAACTTCTAAAATGTTAAATGAGGAATATGTATTTAAGTAACATAATCAATGAAGGCATCAAGTGGCTCGAGAAAAGCATTTGCATGTCTTATATGAGCTAGTGGCTTTATCTTTAATGTCATTTCTGTAAAGTTATGAACTGGGGTCATTAGTTGTTCCATGTAATATAGTTCAACAAGAAAAATAAAGTAATTATGTACCACTCCTGCCTTAAAACCATCCACTGCTTTATTTCCATACCAACTCTCTTTTCATTTTCTTAACCCTACTCCCACCCCTCTATTCTAATCCCTCATATAACCCACTCAATTATTCCTTACACTATGACATCATAGCCCACTCAATAACGGACCCACAATAGAAATTCAATTGCTCGTGCCTTCTACTATTGATGGGTGTAGTTATACTGATGGAAAAATATTTCAAGATGTTGTTTTTAATAGGTAACCATAGATAAGATTTTGAGTCTAATAAATCTATTAGTACCTAAGAAACAACCATTCTAAGATGAACTTGATACAGATAACAAGTTTCAGCAAACCCAATCCAAGTCACATCTCCATCTCACCTCTCATTTAATGTCTTGTTCCTTTCTCATATGCTCTACTCCCTCACTCTAACATGCAGTTTAGAACCACATACATACGATTAAGCTACTCATACCTACTGCAACTACTGAGTGTAATCATTCTAGTGGTTAAATTTTTCATCTGCTGGTTATAACAAATTAATCATTTTAGATTCCTTCAAATATCTTAATATGGGAATTACATATTTGATTAAAGTATAAAGATATGGACAGACCTTGCTACAACCAATGCAATCATTTTGCAATGTTTCCTTGGTAGCTTACAATTAAATTTTTTCAGATCGTATTATCTATTAGTAAGCATATGTATACTACTTTATATGGGATGGAGCTAGATTCTAGAATGAAATGGCCAAGTGGTAGAACACATGAATCGCACCCTTTCATCACCACACCCTTCTCGTTGGGTGACATGTCCAGCTTGGACATACCCTTCAACCCCTACCACAGTCCAAGGCGCAACTCAGTTGGAATACACCTGAGAAACAGGAAGTGATCCAATCGGGGGGTACCTCTAATCCGTCTAACCGGAAGAGGACCAAAACCTCTCTCCTTCCTGACCTTGAAGATGAAGCCAGGACGATGGGCACATCAACCTTGGTTGAACCTAATAAATGAAATTTATCACCTGGAACATACAAGGTGCCTGAGACGTGTACATATCATTAAACTTGATCTGGAAAGTTGGCTGGGATCCTGAGGTAGTCATCCCCTGCTCTCCTCTTCTAAGAATATTCTCCTCTCCTCAAACTGTGAAAATTTACATCAAAAAAAGATCTAGCTGAATTTTACATTACAAAAGTTTGATATTAGACATGATAACAATCTCACCTCATATATGGTGTTGTTCATCCACATTGTAAAATCTTCATCTGGATGCATCAGAACACATTGCTCAGTAGCACTTGAAAACATATCATTGTTCAGTAGCACTTGAAAACGTATCATCATCCATGGAGACCAAAAACTTGATCTTCTTCAATCCCAATCTCCCTAAGCATAGGTCAAGATTGGCATTCCCAGTACTCTATCGAAATTGCTATTAAATAAAGAACATTACACCCATGAGACTATAGCCAAAATAATCACCACAAGTTCAAACAACACAAGGAAATTTGCAATAGTTTAGTTCAGAACATGCTCAAAATTGAAGATATTGTGGAACCATAAAAGTGCACATACAACAAAGATTTAATCAGCTTGTAGACAGAATTTTATCTTCCTTATACTCTACATCTTCAGTAATAGTTTAGTATAGTGAATATCTAGTGAATTATACAAAGAGAGTTTGCAAGAATGGAGCAATAAATCAGGAGAACTGGAGGGAGTAATAAAGGCCCTTGAGACGCATTTGGACCAGATTGAAGAATACAAAGAAAAGCTTGAGAAGGAATCAACAATAAGAGAGGATTTGCAGAAGGAGGTCATGGAAGTCAAAGAGAAGCTGGGGGGTTGTGAATTTGAACTTGAGAAACCAGGAAATGGAATAGGAACTCTTGCTGGGGTTTAATCCTAATGACGATGCAAGCATCAGACAACTTTTGAATAATGTGAGTGTTGCTGATGATCTCACTGAATTTGAGAGGCAACTGGAGGTTAAGTTGTCTGAGATACTTGAAAAAAATAATAGTGTCGTTGATCTCACTGAATTTGAGAGGCTGAAGGCTGTGCTTCATCAGGCTGAATCCAAGTTAAGAGAAAAAGATGCAGAAGTGATTCAAAATAAGACTCTTTTAGCTAAAAATCAAGAAAATGTGACGATTCTGGAAGAAAAACTTGCAAATTATCAGAAGGATATTGATGAGCAGCAGAAGCGTATCTCTGATCTTGTCTCAAATGAAGTGAATTTATAGTCAGATATTAGAAGGCAAAAGAAAAGAGCTGAAAGGTTACTTAAAGAAAAGGAAGACATCAGCAAAGAGAACTAGTCCCTTAAGAAGCAATTGGAATATTCCCTTGCTGGTAGGAGGAATACTGCTGAAGATTCCAATGTAGATGCCATAAAGGAGAAGGAAAAGGACACTCGGATCCAAATGTTAGAGAAAACACTGGACAGGGAAAGAGAGTACCTCAAAAAAGAAAAGGAGGAAAGTAAAAAGGAGAAGGCAAGGCGAATTGCTCATGAAAAATTGCTTTCAGATCACATGCTTCTGATCTTAAAGGAGAGAAATAAACTTGAAGATGAGATCAAAGTCCACAAGCACCATATACGTAATGTTTTGGAGAGCACAGGATTACCAGCGTGTCGCCTTCCTGCTGAAAGTGTCATGGAAGAGCAAAGTGTTGCTTATTTTTTCACTGTTGATAAATTTGAAGAGGCTGTAAATTCTGCTGTAGAAGAGGACACTCACCTGCAACCAAGCAATCTTATCCAACACTTTTTTACAAGAACAAGGTGCACATGCTAAAATGCACAACCCATACAGGCTAACATAAGCCACAAACCCAAAGCAAGGCACAATCCCCTCCATTTACTGATTCATAAAAGATGCACAATCCTCTGTTTACTGACCGTGGCAGCAGCTAGCCAATCAGTATTGTTGTCCTCTACAGCCTCATTAGTGACAATGAAATCTTCATGTTATTTGTACATCTGCATCATGATTCTAGTTTAAACAAACATTTTCCATCTTCTAACCTTCATATGTGGTTCCTCACCTACAACATCTTTTCCCTTGATACATACCAGAATAGATTGGTCATCAAACGTATGCTAAGATATGCAAATGTATGCTAAGACAAAGCAAACCTATACCATTCATCAGGTTAGAAGCATATGGAAAAGACAATAGTACCCTTTAAGAACAACACCTCATGAAGCTCACCAAACACTGGGACAGATGCAAGAGAAGCATGTTCATGCCAACATAGTAACTAAACAAGACAGAGCCCTTGGTTGTAGTTCCAAAGAGGGGGAGCTATTTTTTGGGTGCTATGTGATTGATAAAAATACCAGAGTTCTACATAGGTCAAGTGTGTTTTGAGAATGACTGTGTTGATAGGGTATTCATGGTTGAACTGTAGGTTTAATCTCCTAGCAAATCACCCCATGTCAGCTGGTTACAACTATCTTTTTAAAATTCATGGAGTCCAACTTGTGATGAAAATAACATGTGGACAGTTGACAAATTTAGCCCAACGTTCATAAATTTCCCGACTGACAGAATTAGCGCAATGTGCATAGATTCTCCTTGGCACTCCCCTATTTGCCAATGAGGAAGCTTAAAATTGATGAGAAGGATAATTTTCATCAAAAATACTCATTGGCCTAAATCGATGCCTTATATTAGGTCACTAGCCACCATAAACTATTTTGCAAGAAAATCAGCCACAATGAAATAGGGTAAGTGACTAAAATGGAAGCATGGAATGAGGTTGTTGGAAAGACAAGTTTCTTTAGATATGATTGCTAGCCAGATTGGTGCTTTAAGTGGGGTTCTAGGTCTCACTAGAATATGAACAACCCTAAATTTTCATGTAAAACTAGTAGGTGGCAAGGCAAGAGAGACCTATTTGTAAAGGCAATCTTAACATGTCTTGTGCATGGAAGAAACAACATGGAAGAAGAATGTAAAGCCCTACAATCACATACATTTCTATTGAATGCCAAAAGGTCATTCTAGTTATACAAGATAACTTACCTTCTAAAAAAGATGCGCAAAGTCAGAGAACCCTGATCGTTGTACTTGAGTAGTTGCACATAAAAGTAGCTCTGATCCTCTTTTATCTTTCCTTGTAGGGCTCCATCGTTCCTCATGTTCATTGGTCCAAGAGTCAGGTGCTAGCAGAGGGGACCAAGAAAGGCAATCTGCAAATATTTTCTCTTGTATTGACTTGCTCCAAGCAAACACTACATGTTAGTCCATCTTCAGGGTTATGTGCACCAGCATCTGGTTTTGCTGGTTCTTGCTTTGCTGGTATCGAGAACCACCTAGTTGAAGATGAGAAAAACTATCAAGTTTAATTAGTAGTCCAAAACATACACGAAGCAAAAAAAAAATCTAACAATTTGAAACAGAAGTAACAAGAGATTACAATAATATGTTGTTGTAATGCGTGAAGAGCTTGTAAAGAGCCATGGTGGCATTGATGCATTGGTGGGCTTTTTGAAAACTACTACTTCAGTATATCTAGACCAAGCTGAGGCATATGAGAAGAAATTGAGACCATTTCTAGGTTTGAAGGGAGTGAATTTGGAGAGTTGGAGCAGAAATCTGGTGCAAAGCCTCTGGATGCTTCTATTTCAAGAATGGATGTATCGAAGGAATTAAAGGAAAAAACAAAACTAAAAAGAAACAGAAAGAAAAAACCAAAATAGCCAAAGGGTTTTGACTATGTTCACCCAAGACCTCTACTTGATTTCAAGACATGACTTCCTAGGAGATATAGGTCAACATGTAGAGCAAGAAGGAAGGACAAGAGAGCATATATCAATGGCTCTTAAGGTGTTGTTGCTAAATAGAAGCATGCATCTAACCTCACAAGTGTAGGGAACCCTGAACCCAAACCTAGTCTTGTTGGTTCTTTGAAAGCAGGGACAAGCTCCCAGAAATAATCCAAATCCAAAGAGAGAAAGAAGTCTCAATCAAATTTTAACTATTTTGCTTTGAGAGAATCCAGTCTGTTTACTGTTAAAACTTGTGTAAGCATATGTCTTTTGAAATTGAAGACCCTTCATTGCAAGCAAAAAAAGGTATTGCTGCCAGGGAAAGTTGTTTCAGCGTATTCTAATGTTAATGTATAGGACCCATTTTAAAGAGAAAGATCATTGCAACACAATGAAGGAGATATCCTTACCGAATGAAATAGCTTTGGATTTGAAATCAAGATAAAGTTGGCTATGGAGTAGTATAATTGGAATTAGGAGCTTGGAAAAATGTTCCAACACTACTAACAACCCACATTTTGTGTCTTTTACATAATAGGATAATGTACTCAAGTTCTTCTTATCATAATGTTTGCAATTTTATCTCTTCATAGACCAGCCAATATCATAATGTTGCAGTCATGGCCGTTCATAAACCAATTAAATTTTATAATCTATAGTCTTGTCATAGGGCAGATCAAGTTTTTATCATACTTCCTGAGGGTGAGACATTGCTTGAACATGACTCATAATTTTATTGACTTCACCAAATATAGCTAGTTCACCTAAAGGAAAAGTTCAAATGAACAAAAAATAGAAACAATAACCCTCGACTATATACACTTGCCTTGAGAACACCACCCCCTCCAAATAAAGATCACATTTAAATACAAGTAGCAAGTAAAGCACACATTTTCAAGCAAAGTTACTCGCACCTATCGTCTGTAAGGATTAATCTAACCCCAAACCCTCTTGTCCTTAACCTTCCACAAGAAAGAATCCAATTTCCATTTTTCCCACACCAAAAAAAAAATATGTACTGAACAATGCTAAGGAACTGTCATGTCATCATGGGAAACATGATCATCACAATCTATGATGGTATATTAAGATCATTCTCTATTAGTATCTAACACTTTACAATGTGTCTCATTTTATATAACCATTAATTGAATTGGCTATAGATTTGAATGGCATGTATATTACCTTGACCATGATCATTCAGTAAATATATGAATAAATATGGCAATTTCTGACAATAACTCTTTAGGAAACATGTTCAGATCCTAGTAGACAAGAAAAAACTTTTTGGAGTTACAACTCCAACATAGGGAGGCATTCTATATAAGATTGTGCAGTATGTTCCAACAAAAATCTGACCTGCATCAAATATAAATGGAGAGGAATGGAAAAAAAATATGATGATATTTGGGTTACTTTTGCAGACCATTCCTTATCTCCTACTCATCTTGTGGTTACCTCCTTCTTTCTATGTATGTGGATGACATTGTGATCATCTATTGTGTTACCAAGGGAATCTCTAATCTAAAGAAACCCTTACAATCCCACTTTCATACTAAGGACTCGAGAAATCTATGGTATTTCTTGAGCATAGAAGTCTTCTCCAACACAAGAATTAGTCTATAGATTCTATATATAAATTAAAAAAGTTTTTGATTCACATGTGGCTCACAAAATGATGCCAATTTATCATGAGACAAAATTCATATCAAGGTGCAACCAAACAATCTCCTACAAGTTAATTTGTCATCTGCATAATATAGAAAATATATTAGTAGTTGGAATATTTTGTGGAATGGTCATGCGAAAAAGAAGGGGGAGTGGCACCGGGAGTTAATTTTCATTGGACAATCATTTGGGCAAGCTGGGATCAGAACAATCTGCCTCACAGCTAACAATAAATATCTTATAGACCAAAGATATGATACTTATGTTTTTCTAGGCTTAGTCCATGGGCTACCTATGTTTGCATGTTTAAGCCAAAAAGGAAATAGGCTATCTACATATGATGGTTAAAGTCGATAAATTTGAACATGGTAGACACAACTGATCATGAAGTTTTGATTATACGTTAACATTTATACGGTGAATTGTGATCTAGAGGTAATTTGGTCACGCCCCACAAAAATGTATGTATAGGGCAATTAATAGTTATTAATTACTAATTTTTTATATTTAAGTGGTCTGATGGGACTTTGTAAAATGTATATGTCCAAGCAAAGAATTTCTTAAATAAAGAATTTAATTGTTTCTATGAAGTGCATCCCATCTATTGTAGCCTATAGATTTTATCAAGGAAAGATAAACCTAGTACGCCATGACATTCCACTTTCTCCACTAGAAAACCAATTTAACGGCTGTTTACCATATCATAGAGAGAGGCCATGAGGTGGAGGATATAATAGAATACAAGAAAAAGAAGAAACTAAAAAAAGGAGGACGTGAGAGAAGGGGAGAAAAGATAGAAGGAGAAATAGAGACAAATATATCTACCTGTTCTATTTATAATGCTATATTATACATTGCACCTCTAATGAGAAATGACACATTTTACTATTGAAGATACTAAATGGAAGGAGAAATGAGGAAGATACTGCTGGAAAATCAAAAGAGTGATGAACAAGGAATCAATTTGATGAGTGATTATAGGAGGATATTAGACATTGTACTTGATTATGAAGGTTCAAGCAAGGAAGAAATTTTCAGTAACCATGTTTATCACAAACAAGGCAGTGCCATAAAGAAGGATAATAGTAATTCCAACAGCAAAAGTAATCCGCACCATGTTCACTCGTTCAAGTTTGTAGAAAAATATAATCTCAAAAGACATGCTCATGCAACTAAACTATAGATACAAGTTACTCGAACACAATATCAATCCATTAAAGATTCTTTAAGGATAAAAGTGGTACAACTTCTGGCCATTGGACATCTATTTAGCTGAATAATTAATCGATTATTCTTCCATATACACAATGCAGTCCACATGTCTAATAATTTCAGTCTGTGATAAAATCGATCAAGTGATACAAAATTTCTTGTGGAGTGGGAAAAGTGAGACTAATAGAGTGTGTCTAGTCGCTTGGAAGTTGGAACAAGGTGATTTCTAATTAAAAACAAGTATGGAGGCATGCCCGTTGAAACTGATAGACTGTAGCTTGAATCAATATCGAGGAGTTGTTGGAACTTCTTAACTGAAAGGCCAGTTCTTTGGAGGAGATGATGAAAAGTAAATATGGTAATAGCCAGAATGATGGCATTGCAATAGACTCTTGTCTTTGGAAATGTATAGCAAGGAAGAAAGAGAAACTACTACCCTACTTGAGGAAAGCTATACTAGATGGAAACAACATGAATGTGTGGAATGACAAGTGGGTTTAAGGAAAGTTGAAACCTCAACTACAGTCAGCTAAGAGCATTTCTCCAGTCCTAGTGGACCTAAAAGTTGGATCAATGGTGACTACGGAAAGCAAATGGGATGCAAGTTTCTTTCATTAGTGGTTCTACAACAAAACATGCAATAACATTTTGGCTATGAGTATCCGTCGAGGGATGTTGTCAAAGATGAAACACTATATATTAAGGACACAAAGGGATATTTCTCTAGACAAAGCAAGGTATGCAAGGATGTTGAATCTCTGAGCCACCGGAACAACATGAAGGTGGAGCAGAATGTGGAGCCTGAATCTACCCAAACACGCCAAAACATTTCTATGGACGGAAATGTGTGACAGCCTGATACAAAATAGATAGTAACGACGCCAGAATGTATTGATCTTCTGCACAATCTTAGTGACTTGGTTGCTATAATGCTAAAGATAATAGTGCAAATTAAAGTAAAATGAACTAGGATTTAGATGTTAGATAAAATGTTGAATTGGGAAAGCAAAAGCAACTTCTAATCCTAAAAACATATTAACCTTGAGTCTAAGAATGGATTTTAGTTTTCTTTTGATGGGGGTTTGGTTGAATCTCTTTGGTACAACCTCAAGATGCTCTCCTATTTGCTGATTGTGGTGACAACCTTCTGTAAGATTTTTTCCCCTGTTGTTTTGTAGTTATTGATTCTTTAGTATCTGTATGCCAATAAACAAACTGTGTGAGTGATTCTTTTGATGCTACATGATGATGAGACTGTTATTGTAATTTTCTACAAGATAGACATAACGAAATTAGAAAATATGAATAGAGTACCAGAACATAGATCTCAGAGCACGAAAATATTATCTTGAATTACCAGCATAATATCTTTATAACATCTGAACAACTGAGTTCCCCGTCTATGAAACTTATTTCTATCTAACTTTTAGTTATCGAAATTAACAATTTTTGCATAAAGATAAAGCTATAGATTGTCCTCTTAGCTGACAAGAATAAAATTATAGAAAGATCACCATAAAAAATAATGGACTAAATATGAACCTCTTGCTACATCTTGCAAGCCTATAATCTGCATTTGGTTATGAGCTAAATCCACTAGCATGTGGTATAGACTAATACCTTAAATATATGTTGTTTTCTAAATAGAATTCTGAACATGTACTTTCTAGGTCACTATTTCCAAACAGAGTAGATGGTGTTTGTTTTCTAATTTTTTCTTCCTTTGGTGGAGATATTTATGCTCTGCTAGGAGTCTTCTATATTTATGTCAACAATAAGAGGTGTATTAGTTGTGTTCTCGATTTTTCTTAGTTTAGGATTAGTTTTTCACCACTCATTTATTTTATGTGAGGTTTCTAATTGGCATAATAGGAAGAGGTTTTTCACATTCCACTAAGAAAAGGTCCACATCAAATCTCTACAGTAGATGACATCTCATCCTCTAGTCCATTCTAGACAATCTAATAAAGTTTATTTTCGTACTCTGGACTATAACAAATAAATGAAAAAAGATTGTCACAATGTTGAACAAAAGCAACTGCAATTTAGCCATCATCATTGTAAAAGACATTACCTTGTAGTATTTTCAATGATGGTGAAAATGCTACCTCAAAGTAGAAAGAAAACATGTTCTATCATAGGTTTTAAGGAGATAAACATCTACCTGTAGTTGGTCTGATAGATGTTCACTACTGATTGTGTTCTAGAAAGAGTACCACATGGTGTTAAATGTCTATGATCAGGATAGGGAAAAGAAGAAATAATTGAAGCTAACTAAGGAGAAGGCAAAAATAATCAACGAGTAAGAGTGTGGGCACCACATGCTTTAGCTAGCTCTCACTGTAGATCTTCAAGCCTACCTTATGGGACCAGTAGGTTGACTCCACGGCTGATCAGGTTCTTCTTCACGTCAGCCGGGCATTCCAGCAGTAACCTTACCCTCGCATGTGCTAATCAAATCATAGAAAAAAAGATTGAGCAGTCAATAATCATACAGAATGTAGAAAAAGAGAAAGCCCAATATTAATGATTTAGATTTCTCGAGTCATGTCCTCTCAATGAAATTGAAAGAATAGTTTGGGGTCACAAAAATCGTCTGGGCATGGTGTGCCTTTGGTCTTAAGAATCTATCTGATCACATACACATATGCACAAAGATTTACCTATACAAACAGAAAATGTCCATTCAGTTTGCTGGAGGGGCTCCTCTACTCTACTATTTTCTATTTTCTGGAAGGGTTCAGTCCATCCGGAGCCTCCTATCCGGCTGTCCGCATGGCTAGCTGCTAACAGGGAAGGGGAGGTTGGGGGTTCTGTTCGGTTGAGGAGAAAACATTAAGAGGGAGAGAGCAAGGGATATGGGGGAGAAGAGAGTGAGAGGGAGAGAGCGTGATCACACATGGCACATCATTTTAGAAGGAACTATCAAGTGAGAGGGAGGGAATGACGGGGATGGAGTGGCTGAATCAGGGAGAGAGCGGGAGCACTAGCCGCTCCAATTGGCGAAAAAGTCCAACACGCGGCAAACTTTAAATTTTTGGCTTATAGTTATTTGAGAGGGCGGGTGGGGTGAGTGTTGGAAGGATTTTTCATTAAGTTGTTGGACATGATATTTAGTTTGTATTCAATCAAAATATATGTAGTCATTTTGTGGCT
The DNA here is from genome assembly GCA_963693085.1 of Alisma plantago-aquatica. NCBI lineage: Eukaryota > Viridiplantae > Streptophyta > Magnoliopsida > Alismatales > Alismataceae > Alisma > Alisma plantago-aquatica. The sequence continues at coordinate 718,374,832 of OY856411.1, read as the reverse complement.
AAAAGAATCAATTACATTTACTATCATTACATTATTACAATTTGTAGCAAAATCTAATCTTTAGCTATAAATAAAATATATGTAGTTAAAATAATTATAGCTAAATGATCTTTTTTTGTAGTGTATTAGCAACGAGTGCGTAGCCTCCACACGGGCAGTCTATTATTTATTGATGTACTATCACACCTCACGGGTAGGGCATATGTAATACATTTCTCCCGACCTTTGACACAGAATGCCAAATTTATATAACCATGCATCCTCTGTGTTAAGTCGTAAGGCTGCATTTAGCCCACAATCACACCTCGGAACCTCAGATGGAGTCATCGACATCAAATAAAACAAAATTGACGATTATTACAAAAATTTCGGGTTCATGACATAGTTTTCAAAGATAATATGTAGAACATTTCTTCAGGAGTAGTTAATTGTTAAAACAGACAAGTGCAGTTCATTTGGACAGATCATAATATATTATATCTATGATGTATTGTATCCATCTTCCTCTGTTGAAGAGTCATTATCACTCGTTATTTGAAGTCAGTGGCAAAGATATCGACACCTCTCCCGCATACTTGAAATTTCTTCTTGTAGCCTATCGATGTCTACTCTTGTTGAACAAATAAAGTCATAGTGTTCTGACCAGAACTTGCGTTCGCTACGTGCATATGTGAGTTGTGATACCATTGCATCCCTAATTGCAGTCAACGTGGCCACTGTAGGTTGTACTTGCTACACGGGCAACCGCATATGGCATCTGGTTGGAACAAGACCCCTACCACATGTAAAATATGGTCTGTGGGGATTGTTGTCTTCAAATCGTCCATTTGCCGCATCTGTGGCATCCTTGTACACTCGTACGGTGCAATGCAGACCAAATGGACACAACGGCATGCCATTGTCCATTTCTAGATAGAAAACCTAATGAGACATAATTTGACATTGTTTAGAAGTAGGCAAAATTATATTCAACAATAGAGTTTGAGAACAAAAGTTGGCCATTAAGTTACAAAATTAAATTCGAAAAGGGAGTGTCTGCAAGTTAGACAACATATGTATAAATCACTGATTTTCCCACATAGAATTGGCAACAGTTTTGCACAAAACATCTCCCTCCCTAGCATCAACCTGGCTTATTTGTTGGAGATAACTCAATTCGTTCAAGATGTTAGTGGTAGTATGAGGCTCATCCAAGTTTTCATCCATCATAGGATCACCATCATTTTGGTGCCGGATAAAATTGTGAACGATACAACAAGCCATTACAATATGAGACTGAGACTGCACGAGAAAAGTCGCTCCTTTATGATAGTAGGAAAACCTCTTCTTCAACACACCAAAGGATCGCTCAATAACATTACGTAGTTGAGCATGTCGGTGGTTGAACATTTCCTTTTTGCTGGTGTATGAGCTTCTGTTACCCCGATACTCTGCTATATGGTGAGTAACGTTTCAATATGGTGATGTTGGCATACCCTGAATCAACAAGATAGTACTTCCCAGTGGGTACTTTGAACCCGCTTGTGGTTGTAGCTGCGTGAAGTACCCTTTGGTCTGCAGCAGATCCCTCCCAACCATTCATGATATATGTAAACTCCATTGAGAAGTCTACTACAACAATGCCATTCATGGAAGCATTCCCTTTTCTATTCCTATATCGGTTCTGCTTATCGTGCTTCACCAAAATGGGGATGTGTGTCCCATCAATTGCCCCAATGGAATCCTAAGACAAGTATATAAGAAATACACAAGTAAATACCAAACTCAGCAATGACAATAGTGGTTATATTAACAATGGAATGGACAATGGTCAACTAAGTGATGGTCATACCTTGAAGTAAGGGTAAAATCTTGAACTCTCGCCGTTGCGGTGGTATGGAGTTGTGGATGCAGTTGGCATCACAATATATTCATTGCACAAAGAACACACTGCATCCAACACCTCATTAAACTTTCTACTTATGGTCTCACCGCTGTGAATGTAGTCCTCAGCCAGAACACAGTTGGTATGGCCATGGCCAACCATTTGAAGGAAGTAGCAAACTGCCTCCACTGATGATACACCTTTGGTACTTTTCAACAAACCTCGGTCCTCAAATATGTCAAAAAAGGCTAAAACCGTGTTGGGTAGCATATGGTATAGATCATATACGCTCCTTTCATGGCCGGTTATTATTTCTAAAACCTTTTGATGGTCGCTCCTAATAGTAACTGATCTCGGTATTGGTTGGTGTAACGTCCCCAATTCAACCACCTGATTTTATTCCTTCGAAAATCAAGTAGCTGAATCTGAGCAGTTAATATGGCACCAAGAATCAAAGAACAAGTGTGATATAAGCAATATTTCATTTCAAAATATTACACCCTTACAAAAGTTATTTTTACATTATCACCTATATCAATAAAGAAATGATACATGAGTTTAAAATTAAGATTGATCTGCCTTTGATTCTTGACGCCCTTCAGGATCTTTTCAAGATGAGTCTTCCACAAGAAAAGGTCCTACAAATAATATAATCTGCAACATGGAAGAATATGTCGCAGCCCAAGTGGGAGATAATGGGTTAGACAATTGTCTAAGTATGGACAAATAGAGATAAGCAGCAAGACACTATTAATATAGCTATATTCTTAATGCATTACTCAGATAACTAAAGTAACAAAAGTTCAAATCAAACTTATTGACCATATACTAGCATGAAGCATAAGGAATGTGTATGTACGTATATTTATAAAGCACTTATCAGATGACAACTCTATCAAAAAGTTAGACCGATATTGTGCAGCATAATCAAGATTATTGGTATAATGATAACAAAAAGGGAGACCTTATTCCATAAACGAGTTTAACTACAACTCTCAGAGAAGGTGTCAATTCACCTTGGGCAACTGGCCTGCAACCACAAAAACTTGCTTAGCCAAGACTTTAGTCCATTAAGGTCACCAAAACACCTGTAAGTACCCTGGCACACCCCCAGCCACTCATGCACTCTACATGCTCTATTCAATGAATCAGATTACCACATGCAGTCACTGGTCGCCTTTCCAAGACCAGAAGAGGGTGATCCTTGCACAAAATGCCACTTGAATAATCATTAGTTAGCATGCTTAATCTTTGCAGGAGATTATTCCCCATTACTAACTTGATCATGCCTGACTCTACATGACCAACCCAAGTGTGGGCCTGAGTATGGTAGAGAATTATACTCATCCATCCCTGACTCCAAAGGACTTAGATCCAGATCCCAAATGTATCAATCCCCGGCCAAGACATGCCGACTCTGTTACCAACACATCTCCCAATTTAAGGATTACAATTAAAGGGACATCATCAAAGATATACAACTCAAAATGTTGGGGAGTCAAATCTAATGAGGTCAAAAGGTAGCCATGAATAATTAAGTATTTCACTATGACACCTAAAATGTAAACTTGTGAGATTGTGGTTTTGAATCAGACAAGTCTATGGCCAGGACCGTGCAAGAGGTTAGGGAGTCCCCCCGTGCGAACACGGAACCAATTAAATAACCTTTCCTCTTTACTGGCTACAAACATCAGTGAAATAGGCTCCTAGTCACCTTAGAAGTGTCTGATAGAATTCCACTTTCCAACAATATCACATGACACAATTAATAGAGAGAAATAAAGGAAAAGGGAACCAAAAGACAATAGGACTAGAATCCAAAGAAATGCTTGATTATCATCTAAAGCCTTTAAACTCAACTTTAAAGGATAATATGGACGAATGTATGGAAGTCATACCTAGCTTATTAATAAAGAGGTTGTGTATAGTTGATCACTTATTCATTCTTTAGGAAAGTATATGAAGTATACTATACTCTTACTGCATATAATACCAAACCATTCTATACCATACCTTTTATTGATGTTGATATAATAGATTACAATAGGAATTGAATATCATATTAAACAATAATAAACTGTACTTTTTGGATGATAAAATGTGGGAACCATACCTTTATATGTCCTTAATAGATATTTCCACAAGAAGACCATAGAATCATTAAATATATCCAATTTTGATATATTTGGGCAGCACTCTGTCACACTTTCCATTACATTGATCCTCTAGCTAGATCAGCTTCTAGGGTTTCTCTCACTAGGGTAGAAGAGAGATGGCTTATATATTCTTAGAGAAAGGATATTTTAGAAGACATAATATTGGGTTACTCTTACTATGGTGGAGGAGGGAGGTAGTAGGTTTCTATACAGAGAGTATTTGTTGGGAGGTAGTTCCTTTCACTAACATAAAGAAAGAGAGAGTGGTTTGCTAATCTAGACAGAGATTGGAGGTTTATGGTGAAGGAGATGGGAAAGGAGGGAGAAGGGACGTTGACCTTTGCTTTGGGATGAAGAGGAGAGAACTTATGCTTATGGTGGGGTGTATGGGGGCTCTTTATATAGGAATGGTGAAGGGTAGCATGGTCCTAATAGAAAAAAGTGTGTGGATGACACATGGGTTCAAGGTGTCATCTTTAGGTGGATGCTTACTAGTTAGGTTACACATCGATGGTTAGGTGTCATCTCAAGAATTGCTAGATGACACATGGAAACATATGTGTCATTTGAAGATATATATCAAGGATTAGTTGACACATGGTGGGATAGGTGTCAAACATTAGGATGTGCTAGGTGTTTGAAAGAGGAGCATGACACTAAGCTTCTTGCTTTACCAAGTAGTGTGTTTGCTTAAGCTACCTACTTGCTACCCAGCTACATGCTTGCCTCTATAAGCAACTTTCTTACCACCCAGCTACCTGCTTGTGTGCTTACCCACCAATATATATTTTTTTCCAAAATTTGGCAAAAGTACCGCAATTATATTTTCAATATATAAAAGTTTTTAAATTAATTAAAATGGATTATTTTAATATTATAATTGAATTTACTAACAAATCCTCAAAGAGATTTTTTTTCAAAACTTACCCTAGAGAAGATGTTTTATTTTCTCGAAATTCAGAATATTACATATACTACCCCTAAAAGAAATTTTTGTCCTTGAAAATTCTAAATCTTACCAAAAAGATATGGATACTTATTTCATATTTCAGATTCAAGCTTCCATGTTGCTTCTTCCAGCCTGTGATATTTCCATAGAACTTTGACAATAGATATGCTTCGATTTCTAAGTTGTTGTTCCTTATGGTCTAGAATACGAATTGGGATTTCTTCATAGGTCAAATCTTTGTGTATTTCCAATGGTTCAATATGGATGACATGAGATTCATCAGGTATGTATCTCTTAAGAAGGGATACATGAAACACATTATGAAGATTCTGATAAAGAAAAGGAAGATTTAATCGATATGCTTGACTTCCAATTTTTCCAATGATTTCAAATGGTCCAACATATCTTGGACTAAGCTTTCCTTTATTTCCCCATCTGGAAACTCCTTTTGTAGGTGATATCTTAACATATACCAAATCACCAGTCTTGAATTTGACTTCTCTTCTTTTTGTGTCAGCATATTGTTTCTGTCTATTCTGGGCTATTTGTAGTCTTTTGCGTATCAATCTTACTTTTTCAGCACATTGATGTACTAGATCAGGTCCTAAGACCTTAGCTTCTCCCACGTCATCCCAATAGATTGGTGACCTACATGGTCTTCCATATAATGCTTCATAAGGAGCCATTTGGATGCTAGCTTGGTATCTATTGTTTTAAGAGAATTATGTCAAAGGAATATGTACTTCCCAACTTCCCTTCCAATCTAAAATGTAGGCTCTTAACATGTCTTCTAAAATTTGTATTACTCTTTCAGACTGTCCATCAGTTTGAGGATGAAAAGATGTACTGAAGTTGATTTTTATTCCCAGAGCATCATGGAGCTGCCTCCAAAATTTGGAGGTAAAACGACAATCTCTATCAGAGGTTATAGAGATAGGTATACCATGAAATCTGACAATTTCATTCATGTATAGTTCAGCTAGACTATCCATTGAACTAGTTATCTTCATAGGTAAGAAATGGGCTGATTTTGTCAATCTGTCTACAATCACCCATACAATATCACTTCCTTTCTTGGTTTTGGGTAGACCAGTGACAAAGTCCATAGTTACGTGCTCCCACTTCCATTCAGGTATTTCTAGTGGTTTCAAAAGACCCCCAAGCCTCTGATGTTCAACTTTTATTTGTTGGCAATTCAAACATCTAAGTACATATTCAGATATTTCTTTCTTCATGTAAGGCCACCAGAAATTCTTTTGTATACTCTTATACATTTTAGTTGTTCCTGGATGAATAGAATATCTTGATAAATGTGCTTCATCAAGAATCTTATTCTTCAACTCTGGATAATTTGATACCATTTAAATCTGTAACGTCCCAGAAACCAATGACATTGCATATCAACTTGGTTTCTAAGGGTTATAGAATTTGAGTATCAAGACCAATTAAAGATGCAACCCAAAAACAACTATATTGATAACATAGTCATTTACACAAGCATTTCTTGAAAGAAAATTTGTACATATGTTTACATGACCCTTAGGTCTAGTAAAACTACAAAACACAAAAACTAGATATAGTCTTGATATTACTTCCAAGAATTTTCAAGATAGTCTACTACAAGATACATACATACACCTGCATCCACATAATTAACCTATGGAAAGAATGATTTGCCATATCCCAAATGGGAGAAAGAGAGTTAGACAATGATCCAAGTATGGATAAATAAAAATATTGCAACAAGACACTTTTAATATCTCATTAAGCTACATTCTTAAACATTTATTTGTATGACAACTATATCACTAGACAATAGACTTGATATCGAACAATATAATGAAACATAATCCATAGATAGTGCTATTTGTGTATTTCTTTCATAATAAGTGGGAGATCAGGATGTTACAGTTGGTGTGTGGTTGCGTCGTCTGAATTTTGCATGATATTGTGGGATATTTGGTCAGCTATTTGGTAGGATATTGCATTAGCAATGTCATTAGCCAGACCAGACATAAGATCCACTAGTTGTAGAATGTCATTAGTTGTTTCATATGGATGAATACCGGCCATCACATCTATAATTAAAAGTGATTACCCGCATAAAAAATATTGAGATATTGCAGAAATGAAATTAGGGCTATAGCACATGCTTATTATTATTAGATAATTCCCATAAATTTCATGATAAGTACCCAAAGATTCATATTGAACTTGCAAATAGAAAATACTGACCAAATAGCAAATAACAAGATAAACCATTACATAGTACCATCGTTTAGAGATTCTTCCCAAAGGAATCAAATAGTACAACAACAACTTTTGAGAAAGTTCATAAAATAAAAGGCAGGATACTGATATAGTTCTTAAATTAGATAACCTCAGAAGTACGGCGGCGGGGAAAGACCTCTACTATTGTAACCACTTGTGCTAGAAAACGACGACGGTGGAGATTGTGGATATGGTGGTGGCGTGAAGGGTGATTGTGATCCAGAAGCTCTAGAGGCCGTGTTCTTCATTTCCCACAAGTCTTGCAACCAAATGGTAATTTTTTGTGGGGTGTCCATAAGGCTTAGGTAGATGTTGCGATTTGCTGGATCTTTTATGACATGCACAAGAGTGGTAAAAACTAGGATAGGGGAATCAGGGTAGCTTGCATGAAAGTGGTGCAAAATGGTTTGATATTCATCTTTGTCATTAGACCTAGCAGCAATTCCGCCGCCCATCTCATATACCTTGGAAAATACCTTTGTGAATTCAGAAACGACATCATTAGACAGGACACAACTGTCCTGTGAGCTTGACACTCACTTCCTGCGTCTGTTCGTAGTGGGAGTCCTTGAACCAACACCTTGGTTGTGTGATCCTCCGTTGGTGTCCTCACTTTGCGTCCCAGAATTATCCATGTCTTCAGTGAAACCGGTTGGACCGGTCCAACCTGGGATGATAAATGAATCAGATGCATCTAGATCAACAACAACATCATCTTCAGATGCAACATTAGAAGGAGGCTGTCGATCAGTTGAGGACATTGCATGATGGACCCTAGCTATGTTCCTCCCCCCATCATCTCGACGTCGTGGTAGTGGTAGAATGGTCTATTGATCAATCTTAATAGTTCCCTATTTGCCTAAAATAGGTGACAACTACTTATTAGGTCAATATTAACAAGTTTAAGTTAATATTTAATACTTAGGGGAGCGTATATTATTAGACATACCGCAAGTGCCTCCCTCTACTCTGGGGTGTCAGGCAATATTGGCTTGTGCCTGCTGTCATCCCATCCAACACCACTTTTTTTGGTCACCAGTTTTTATCTTTGCTTAGTCTCTCCTAAGGTTCTTCCACTGAGTTTTTAACTGCTCCTATGTACCCTCATTCCTCCCCATCTTGATATGCCAACCGCATAGCATCTCCCTCCATGCGTCCCTAGTAAATATTCCATCGACACACCTACCCAGGTCATATTGTCTCCTCAATGCCGCAACCAGAGCCTCATCCAACTCTTTCGTCCAGATAATACGGAACCTCGAGTCTGGTGCAGCCATAGTAGCAATGACACTGCAATATATCACTTTAGTCAGGGTGTTTAAACGAAACCTTTATACGAACCTAGTATGAGTTTGCGTAGTTGAAAGCAATAACTTGTATTGAAGTAGTCTAAGACAAGATCCATTAGCCGGACCAGACATAAGATCCAAAATTTGTACATTGTCATCAGTTGTTTGGGGTGGATACCGGCCATGACGTCTATAATTAAAAGTGATTACCCGCATAAGACCAAATAGCGACCAAATAGCAAATAACAAGATAAACCATTTCTCAGTACAATAGTTTAGAGATTGTTCCCAAAGGAATCAAATAGTACAACAAATTTGAATTTGTTCTTAAATGAAAGACAAGCTACTGATTTAGTTCTTAAATTATTCAACCTCATAAGAATGACTACATGGAAATACCTCTATTGTAACCACATTACATGATGTGCCATAGCTATGTTCCTAACCCCCCATCATCTCGACATCGTGGTAGTGGTAGAATGGTGTGTTGACCAATCTTGCTAGTTCCATGTTTATCTAAAATGGGGGACAACTACTGATTAGGTCAATATTAATAAGTTCAAGTTAATATTTAATACTCATGGGATTGTATATTATTAGACATACCACAACTGCCTCCCTCCACTGCGGGGTGTCAGACAATATTGGCTTGTGAATGTTGTCATCCCAACCAACACCACTTTCGTTGGTCACCAGTTTTAGCTTTGCATAGTATCTTCTAAGGTTCTTCCACCGAGTTTTAAACTGATCCAATGTACCCTCATTCCTCCCCATGCTAATATGCCAATCGCGTAGCGTCTCCCTCCATGCGTTCCTAGTAAATATTCCATTGGTGCACCTACGCAGGTCATATTGTCTCCTCAATGTCGTAACTAGAGCCTCATCCAACTCTTTCATCCATACAATACGGAACATCGGCTCTGGTGCAGCCATAGTACCAACAAGACTGCAATATATCACTTTAGTCAGGGTGTTTAAATGAAACCTTTATATGAACCAAGTATAAAATTAGGGCTTATAGAACCTTACATCATAAAAACAATACATCATATTTTTTTAAACGGAACAAATAGTCACCTATAAAATTAGGGCTTGTAGCATAAAATCAAACTCCCTAGGGAAATATGAACCTGTTTATGAACATAATTATGAATATCACTTTCTTTACAGTGCTACTTGTCGAGTTCCTTCCATGACCAAACAATATGTGAAAACTATCATGTGTAAATATAAACATGTCATTGTATATGAGGTTACACATCAATATATAGGTACTTCTAACAGATCAATCCAATATGGTTGTAGCAAACACATCATCCAATATGTTCATAACAAGAAAAGTACATAAATAGCAAGCATTCAACATGTCATTCACATTAAATGTGTTCGTATTGCTCATGAGATATACCTGGTAAGCCGAGTTGAAGGTTGAAGAGAGTTGCACAACCAGTGACAGGGTCAGGGACGGTACATACAAGAAATTAAGAGGGAATACAGATTAGCTAAAATAGTTGGATTATTTGCAATATAATCAGCAAAATTGTAATGGGTGTACATTTTGGTCATACATGAAAATTAAAATCATTCATTCAAGCTAACATATATCACAAAGCATAATTGTTTCACATGAAGTCTGCACAATTAAAATCATTCATTCATTCTATGTCCCAGGTGGTGGGATGAATGAAGTGAGCATATTGGTGACATGTGAAATTTTATTTATCAAGTCTGCACAATTGACCACAAGTCCATCTTTCACAAATTAAAATATTTATAGGTAGAATTAGAGGTAAGAATTAGAAAATATTGATATGTGTCTGCTATTAAAATATTTGATCTTAAGTGGATGTGTGTACAATAGTAACATTATTCCTAGTTAGAAAAGGGTTATAATATCTGGGTAAGCTCAAGAGAAAGTAAAATAACAAAAAACATAGAATACTTCTTCATGGTTATCTTCTTAGTCTTCTGTGTTTAGAGGAAATGATAAATCTCAAGTGAATATAGATCGTTTTCAGGAAAAATAAAATACTTCAGCAAAAATTTAGAAAGATTTTTTTGCATATGATTTCATCCAATTTTCAACAAGATATTTCAGTAGAAGTTTCAAAAGCACCATATTGCATAATTTTCTTCAAGGCTTCAAACAAATAAAAAGGGAGCAGTAAATCTTCAAGGCTTAGAAGTAATTCAAACCTTTTTAAAATATCAATATTGGATCCTTCTTTAGGTTCACACTAATAAATTAACATCCATCCAATACATTCACATTAATAAATCAATATCCATCTAGTGACTACTTAAGAGTTTTATGAACACACAAAAACTCCTCTACAATTCCAAAATTCACCAACATACATTACCCTTGTCGGCCAATATCATAATTTTAAGACAAAAATTGAGTAACCCAACCAAATGTTTCAAACAACATGTGACATTTTGCATCATTCAAGTTAATATTTTGGTATATCTAGCAAAACCATATCAATTTAACTACTATATTTATAAATAGAAGTTTGCAAGTTTTGAATAAAGAGATTCATGGGAAATTTTTTCTTTTCTCTCTTTTTTGGATTGGATATGAACATTATCATTAGATATCTTATAAGACATCACCTCATAAATAGGAAAACAATCCTTGACAAAAACATCAAATTTATATTACAAATATTGTTGCTGAAAACACAATGATAGTTTGTCATTTGTTATGAAAACCCCTTCTAGATTTACAATATTGCTCTTCCTCACAAGCCTTGTTGTACCAAGTAACCATAATTCATGTACGTATAATGCAGACATCAGTGTAATTTCTTTCTGTATTTGCTACTCATTCTTAGAGAAATGAAAGGACATGTTGATGTCATTTGTTTCTCGTGATGAAAACTGACTTCACTGAAAAATTTGCATAGGAGGGAGGGTAAGGATTTATGTGGAGTGGCGTTTTAGAATAAATCAACCAAGTTTTCTTACCACCATTTCGTTATGCACAACTACATTCAATGTTGCAAAAAAATATTTTCTTAAATGTGAGCCACATGTATGAGTTGTGCCAGATGATGTTCATAAGAATTTTTACAATTGAGGAAGGATATGAATTAAATCTAGTGAAAATGTGACATGGATAAGACATGGATTTTCTACTTAACATAGTGAATGATTATTTTCCAAATATGTAGATACTAGTGGATAATTGCAAAGAAAACACTGCAGACCTTGGCCAATCATCTAGAGGGATTAATAGTGGCACACACATGGATCAGATTGGTATGCACACATCATTTTCCAGACTCCAACCCCAATTCTTATTCTTCTTCAATTGAAACTAAAAAGCAATTACCAAATCCCTATACCCTCCATCGTGGTTTCCTGGTAACTGACCAACAAAACTCATGAGCCCTACTTGTTACTTGTGTACAATACAACAACAATATCATGGTGATAATACAATAGCCATCAACCATGTGATTTTACACATCATCCCAATGACCCATGTTACTCGTGGACATAATACAACATCAATATTGTCCAAATCAAGCAAGCAGGCAACCAGAATAGGAGAAAATGTGTTGTTATTTGATAAGAACAAATACCTACTCAGCCGAGATGATGAAAATAGGAGCACGACCAGACATTGTAAGGGACGAAACATGTGACAAGAAATTGAGAGGTAAATACACATTAGTTTACTGATTAAATCATCTATCGTTACAAGAGTGAAGATAGGAGGCTAGCAAACAAAAAGAAAGAAAGGGTCGGCGGAGACAAACCTTGCAAGCAGGTCGACGACTTCCCAGTAAAGTGGCTCGGTAGCGGCATAGAAGAGTGTGTCGAGGGTTCAAAGGTGAAAAGGGGGGAGATCACTGATGAAGCACAGAACTATATAGCATTCACAGCAGTGCTTGCCCTTGCTAGGGTAAACTGTACGACTTGCACACAGTGAAATGGGCCACTTTGATGGGAGATGACAGCTCGGGAGGGTTCCTTATCGGCGTGTAGACTGGCGGTGTAGCTCGGCGCTTGCAGACGAGCCACCACTCCCATACATCCACTTGATTGACCTGGTCTTCTGCCTACTCCACTGGGCAGGGTTATCCCTATGCCACTCGCCTGCCATGGCCTTGCCGATGGAAACAATGTGAGTCTGCTTTAACTCATGGAGAATAGTAATGGCGAGGGCGTCGAGGTCTCGCGAGAGAAGAGAGAATAGACTAGAGAGCAGAAGATAGAGCAGTTAGAGGGGAAAGGCGAAGAAGGGGGGAGGTGTCAGGATGGGTAACCATTGTCGGGGTGAGGAGAGGCAAATAAAGTTGATCAGATCATGAAAACTGGTTTGTGAATCGGAATCTCGTCCCTCATGGGACTGGGATAACTAGGGTTAGGGGGTTCTATTATCCCATAACGGGGGTTTTTCAGGGTTGCAAACCAAACAAAAATCAATCTCAAACCGGCACTTGTTTGGCGGGGTTGGCACATAAAGACAAGGCCAAATCGAGTTTCGGTCCCGTGCCAAACGCAGGCTAGAGGTCTACTATCTAGACCCATTTTAGAATCCATAACATAACCCCACTCGTTCTCCACTACATATTAATTCTCCACCACATATTTGAGGATATAACAAATAAAATATGTATTTTATTTGTTATACCCTCAAAAATGTGGTGGAGAATGAATAGGTTTCCATTTTGGGTTCCAAAATGGTGTCCACTAGCATAATTCTATGTATAAGAAATGCATGGCCAGTAACTCATTTATTAATATATGAATGTACAACATGCTCTTGAAGTAATATAGATTTCAGTCACTCATGTATGCCAAAAAGCACTATAGGTGATTGAAATTTCTATCTTGATTGATACATAGGGCCCATAACAAGATTTTTTACACCCTAAAAACATAGTATGTTATGTCAAACAGTTATGTGGCAATTGACACGCCCATTCCAACATAATAAATATATGTGAAACAGTCTAATAAAATTTTGACAAGAAAAAATTGTATTCCTGCTCGCTCAGATTCACTCTTTGCCCCCAATTTCTCTTCCCCTCTCAATTGTCTTATGCCCCCTTTCTATTTACCACTAGCAATTTCCCCTGATATTTTCCTCCTCACAAATAGACCAAGTTTTCATGGCACACTTCTCTCCTCCCCTCAAACCCAATCTCCTCTCACTTGCTCTTCTTTCATAATAGTTCCCCTATTCCTCCTACCAGACATGGCTATAATAGTGGTTGTATAGGGCATGTGACATGGAACAATATTTATAAACATCTGACATTGAAGAATCAACTCGAGAAGATACATCTATAAGAGTTGGTTTTACTATTTTCTACTTTAGTAGCAACATCATTGTCTGGTCTCCCTTTGACGACAAAATCTAAAACCTATTTGTGGCTAATTGACAATGAACAACATGTTCAAATACTATAATTCGACCAGGAAAAGTCTTGCAACTAGTTGTACCCACGATCCTGATAGAGAAAAAGTTAACCTTTATACACATTCATTCAATATATCTTTATCTATCTTGTCAACTGATCTAAGGTGTATTAAATTATGCTAGTGAGGTGGTGGTGCTTCCCATATGTGGTTGGATCAATACTCACCATGGATGGAAAAAATCTAAAAGATATTAAGCTCTCATACTTGAATAAGGGAGATGATGAAGATATATTGGACTTCATAAAGTCGGGCAACGATTGCAAAAAGAATGAAACAAACAACATTATAGTTGTTATGATGGTAAAAAATTGTCCATTGAATTTTGTCGCATTTCGTAGAATGTTGATTGAGGTTTGGCATTTTCCTCGAGGAGCGTTTTGCAAACTAGTTGAACTACAAGTGATCTTTAAAACCTTTTTACAAAAGAAAGATGACTTCAGGAAACTGGAATGAGCCCATCGAGATTTGACTACTACCTCATTTTAATGATAGAGATAGGAAACAATGACCAACCATCCAATCTAAAGACAAAAGCTTATACAAAACCTTTTGAATTTAATATAGAAAATGAAGGACAAACAAGAAAATTTCATAGAGAAAATTTTGAAGTTTATATAATATATGAATCACAAGCAGGAGAATATTGTATATGTTGATTTGAGATATGAAAGAATGCCCACATTTTGTTATGGTTGTGGAATCTTGGACCACAAACAAATAGTTCCCAACAATGACCAAAATCATGAGAAGTTGGGTGGGGGATATGGATTCGAGCTCGACCTAAGAAATTTTTTAGAAGTACCCATCAAATGACTATGAAAGGTGAAGAAGTCATTGAATGTGGAGTGAACAAGCAAAGAGGTGAAAGAAAATGCAGACAAAGTGGCTGGGAAGAAATATAAACATGCGAGACTTGACGTTGGAGACATGAATGAAAAGAACAAAGAGCCCAACTAAAAAGATAAAGCTGTATACATAGAAAATAAACTTTTGAGTATCAAACATCAAGTACTTGACATGTTTTGCACATTAAACATTATACTAGCATGTAAAGAGAAAACCTGATGACATGCATATCCAACATGGATGTAATAACGAATTATAGGGAATTTTGATGAAAGAATGGGAATTTTTTTAATTCCAATGATGACATGTTGGTAGAAAGTGGCGATGCCTTAAATATACAACTTTTTAAATAGAAGGTAAACCGATCCACTATGAGCATGACACATAGGGAAAGCTTTGTACATATTTTTTTCTCCACCCGAACAACATAGCATATGACGGAGAGTCACTAATTGTCCATAAATAGAGATGCACACATGGTAAGAAATTCATCAGTAGAAGAATCATACATGCTTACACCATCAAGCCATAATATTTTAAGGTCATCAATTAAAATACGGAGATAAATATCAATATCTTTTGACATTTTAGGACCATCTATTTTCAGTGTCAACATAAAAAAGAATTGGTCCAATGAAAATCAAGGAGGGAAATTGTACACCATTAGAATGACAGGCCATATTAGATGGTAAAGATTAGTACCCTTTGTCATGTTAAAAGGATTGGACCCATAAACTCTTGTCCCAGTCGAACATTACATTCTTTATTACTAAACATTGGGTATTTTTGTCCAAAATATCTCCATGCATCAAAATCTTGAGGATGGCTCATCTTCCCCTCCTTTCTAGGTGAAGATTTTTTGTGCCATGCCATTAGACTAAAGGTAGTACTTCACATATATAATCTGACCAATCTAGGAATCAAAGGTTAACAACAAATAGTCTTTGTAGGTATTTTATTCTTCTCGTCAACAGAACAAGTCCATCTAGACTCATTACGTTTTAGGCACTCATATAAGTTTTTATTTTCTCCAAAATACAACAAACAATAATTGGGGTAGGCGTGAATATTTTTACATTTTAGCCCTAAGTTGCTCATTACCTTTTCACACTCATGCCACTTTTTGGGAAGGGTATGAATTGGAGGGAGAATTTAATGGGAAAACTGTAAAACATCACATACACCTTTATTAGACCATTTGTTGTCACATTTCATTTTCCATAAATCAAGTATGTTATAAAATTTTAAAATTAAACAATTTTTATATAAAGGAGTATTAGCATCTTGCATCATTTCTTTGAAGTTTTTAAAACTGCAATTATCCTATTATTGAATTATGTAAGTGAATCATCCACTTGATTAACCTTCCAAATCATATCATTCATATTCAACATCTCAACATTTTTCATATCGTTTGGAGTATGTTTTTTAATACTTTCTCTATGGTATTTCCATATTGTATACCTTTCAAAGAAAGCATTGAAAAAGGCATGATGTCGGATAATTTGTAAGTGTTGATAGATTGTGTTCTCACATATTTTACAAGGACATAACTTTTCAAAGTTAGATTTATCTTTGAATGTAAATCCTCGAAAATATTCAAGCCCTTGATGAAAGTAAGAATCATTGAGTTTATCACACTTCAAATTGCATCTATACATCCAACTTTCATCTTGAATAAAATAATTTCTCAATTCCATAAAACCTTCAAATAACAAAAAAATTTAAGAAACATGTGAGGCAAGTATATTTATCATATCATAGAGAAAATATAGATTCATGACTATGATTGAGAAGGGAAAAAATGCACAAAAATGGACATGAAGCACTTCAAACAAGACAAAATGGAGGAAAAATGTTGTTTACCTAACTTCAGCTTGCTCCCATATACAAATGGCTTGCCAATTGTGCAATATCATATAAATTATGCCATATGAATTAATTTGTGTAGTTATTGCTTGTAAGTTGTGCTTAGATAAGAGGAATAATGTGCACTAGGATGTGCATGCACATAAGGCTAGTAGAGGACCAATGCTATTGCATACCCTGAGTGTCGCAACCTTTTATTTCTTGACCTGCCTTGTAACATCCTAATTTTAATTACAAAAGAAGTTTGCATCAATTTTTGTTGTTGTCAAAATATGTAATTTATGAAAAGATTACGAGAACATGAGTGTATTTATAAAAAAATGTATAATTTAGAATTCATATTATTAAAGTTTAAAGATAAAAATGTTTCAGACATATGATAATATGGTGAAGCAGTGGATAGATTTGCAAGGGCCTTGAGTTTTGTTTTCTATAAAATAAGATATATGTGATAAGAAAATAATGTCTCAAATTTAGGATGGTTGAAATTAAGTTAGAATGGAAACTGAGATATAGAGAAATGATAATGGAATAAATAAAAGCTATTAGGAATATGGGAATAAATAGGAAAGTGAATTGTCTTTACAAATATCTCAGTGTTCAACTTGTTAGAATAATCTAAAAATTTAGAAGTGTTTCATTTGAGAGGGTATATATTAAATAAGTTAAATACGTGAAACAAAATTTTATAGCACATTGCAATATAAGGCTTTAGAATAAGCATGTAAATAACTATCATATAATAAATTATTTTTTCATATATGGATAAAGAGTGAGAAAAAGAAAACGTAAGAAACGTACATAGAAAATGTAACTCAAATGAGATTCCTATCAAGTAATGACGAAGCCACAAATAATAAATATGAAGAGTCATCCTATTTCCATACTCCTCATCTTTTATTAGGAAAATTTGTTGACGGTTTTAAATGTATTTATTAGTTATTTTAATGAATTGTAATTGTTAATTTGAAGAAAAATCTAATTTATAATGAAATAAATATATTAAATACTTAAAAATAGAAAAGATAAAGATTTGTTATTATAAGACTTTATAATTCATGGTCATAAAGGAAATAATTTGACTTAGTCATATCAAAGACTCCTCATTTTTTGGTGGTTGTAATTGAATGGAAAAGGAGAACGTTGTGATATTTAATAGATAGTCAAGAGTTCTCCATCGAGAGAGCCTCAAATATATAACAATGGTAACATATATGGACGGTCCAAATCGATAGCAGCCAATAGGATACGAAAATTGAAAAGAGCAACACATATTAGTGTATTTAATTAGAACTATTTGAAAAGAATTTGTTAAGAAAAATAGATGCATAATGTATGTGTAGTTAAGGTTGGTCATAGAAAATAAGGAAATAAGACCATGCAAAGTATTATGAAACAATAATGACATTTGACTGGAACAATTAAAAAGTGATAATATATAGAAAGAGAAGAGCCTGACTAGTGAGCATCGTCTTTAATTAAAAATATATTATTTAGATACATTACAATGATACATGATATGAAATGGATTCCTCCTTTGTTTGAATGAATTTTAGATGATAAAATCATATTAGAAATGTATACAATGCATTCTAATGAGAATTCCCTAAGTATTCACAGAGGTTATAAGAGTAAACTGAAATATAGGGAATTTGTCTATGACTGAAATTTGCTGTATAAGTAAATAGAGAAAGTTGCTTATCGAGATCCCCTTGGTTTTGAATGATTGTTTATCTAAATTCATAGTACATATATGTCAGATACTATCTTGGATTTTGTTTAAAGTGAATAGTGTTTGTTTGGTATCTCAGTGAAGAGGGTGAAACCCTAAATGCGAGGAAAGTTGGATATTTGCAAATAGATATCGTGAAATCCATTTGAAGGGATTTTATTGACATGATAGACTTTATGTATTCAATGTTATTATTGATGCATGATATCCCAGTGAATGGCATGGAAACCCAAATTCAGCTCAGTTCTAAGGTTTCATACATATATTGATTTTATATGATTTGTTGATAGTAGTTTTTATTCAGTGAATGTTTATGTCGCATGAAATATTTATGGGAGCCATGGGAATAAGTTGTTGCCTAGTGAGAGGTGACAAGATGTGTTACGGCCTTGTGATCCATGAGAATACTTGTACCACCAGTGAAATGAATACCTTGGTCTAAGGACCTAGAGGTAATGGTTACCTATTACAGAGGTAACAATGCTATGTGATGATCTAAGGGTTTGAATACCCAGATCTAGTAATTATGATAATAATGTGAAAGGATGAGAATTCCCAGTAATGTGATAAGGGATTGAGATCCCAGGTATCATGTGTTGTAAAGATTTGAAAAGTACGTGATAGATGTATTACACCTTTCTTTGTAGCATTTGTTGTGATTAAATGAAACTATAAGGGTAGGCTGTTCAATGAATCAAGTATTTTGATATCAATGTTCTCAGTTATTATTAATAATTCATGTCATGATAAGTAATTAACTCTTAATTGAGTTATGAGATGCACAACTCAAGATTTGGGCCGATATGCACGTTCTTTGAGAAATTATAGATAAGTTGTAGGTGCTATTGACGATTACTCATACATCAAGTAATTAACTCTTATCAATGTAATAAGATAATAAATTGCACAATTCTAGTGTGTTTGTGCCAAGTGGACATGTAATCTGTTTATTTAAGAATTTTTGTCTACCTACATGTATAGTATGTTGATTACTCAATATATTATAGTATTTTGAATATACTGCTCTGCCAAGTTTAGAATGATATACATGTTGTATTATAACTTCAAATAAATAGACGCGACACCATAGAGATACCAGAGTCAAGTATAAGTAAGATAAGGGTACAATGTAGAAAAGAGATTTCTAGGAATAATAAAATAATAGACTTAGGAGCCATGAACACTGTAGAACCCCTATGTGAGGTCTACGCCTTAGGGGTGAAACGACCTAACCTTAGCAACATCCAGTATACGGGGATCAGAACGTGATATCAGGTGGCACGGGGGACGAAGCCCTAGTGGAAGTCTCCTTAAATTATAGTTTGCAGTGTCCAACATCAACCAGAAGTCCTGGTGGCACTAGAGTACAGAAAAGCCAAGAGGTGGCTTGACTCTCTTCCTGTGTGCTTAGGTTAAAGGAGGAGTCCAGTTTAGGCCAGAGAGCCATTTCCCTATTGTAGACTAGGAGAGTAGTCAGACTTAGCATTTCTCGGGTGTGTCCGCTAAATCTTGTACGGTGTGATCGTAGTGCACTACGAGTCTTCATATGTAGAGTACACTGCATGTGATCATGGCATAATAAAATGAATGAGAGGTCAAACAAGTATGTACAGTTATTCAATTATTCTTTGTATGTTTTTGAATTATTAGTTCTCTTGATCATCAATCAAGCATTTCATATATTGATTCACTCTTATAGATATTTTGAGTATCCTGCCATATTTATGATTTTCAATTATTAGGTTCTTTAAAGCTTACTACTGTTATAATTGATATCAATTTTTCAAAAGTATATCTGTAATTATATCAGTGCTTTAGACTGTTTCTTTGAAGTACTCATTCACTGAGTGAGTAGGCTCACCCCTCTACTCACAATTTTTAGGGAAATCACATGGACTTAAAGAAGATATCATTGCATCAGAGTAAATCTGCCACAAGAGTTAAGTCTGAGTATAGTTAAGTTCAGTTGGTCCTTGTCACTCTAGGTCCTTGTAAAGAAATAAGAGAGAGTTGTAAATGATGATGTATAACATTATTCCTCTTTTAGTAATATGTGTGAATCAGTAAGTCTTATGTGCTTAAAAGTATGAGGAACATAATGAATGTTCATACATGCATTTTTACTATTGAAATCAGATTAGAGAAATCAACGTTTAGATTCTGTTGTAAAGTTGGTTTATGTGGTTCAATGCGAGAAAACAAAGAGTGTTGAAAGAGAAGAAAAAGTTTAGGGTGATCTTTGTAATCCTGAGTAGCTCTTGGCTTCAAGACTGCAGGTTCGGTCTGGTCTGGCTGGCAGGATGCATTACTGTGATCTAATGACTCCTCTTAGTAACATAACAAGAGTAAATTCTGGATAGATTAGATCTAAATTCTAGTATGATTGTATATACTCTAAGATTTTGAAGTATAAGGGAAAGAATGGGATAACTAAGAATTAGTTGGAACTGATATTTGAGATCCAACTTTGGGGCCTCATATGAGGAACCCTTAATTGGGAATAAAGGAACATGACATAAGGTTCAGATTAAGTTTAATTATTAGTATTATATGAACTCAAAATAGGAAATATGGAAAAGATATGAGAAAAGTATGTAAGGGGCCAAGATAGTAAGAATCAATCATGAGAAATGGATTATATAACCGAGTACAATGTTTTTATGTACTCCAAAGCAAAGGGAAAATACAAGAAAAAGAGTTAAGTATACAATAAGTACATAGAAGTGAAGAGAATTAGATGAGCATGTAAATCATAAAACTAGGATAAGAAACTTAGTTTAAACAAAGAGAAATGTTGGAAAGAATGAGCTTGATTAAGGAATGAGGGTTATGATATAATTGAAAGCATGGAATGTATACCTTTATTAATAAGTTTAATACATTCATCCTTACTACCTTTGGATTCCAAGTCTCTATAGAACAACAAACTAGTTTAAAAAAAGGAACAAAAGTGTAGCTTAACAAAATGAATAAGTCATACAAAGGTAGACTATATTCAGGAAGGAAAAACTTGATTGAAAGAGAAACTATGTTTCACCCATGCATTAGCCATTTAATTTAAAATGAAGAATATGTAATGTATTAAACATGAGATGAAACTAGTAGGGAGATTATTGATTTAGAATTTCAACTTCACATTAGTAGAAGGATAAAAAGAAATATATGCAACATGGTATACATGATCCTACACCTAAAAGAAGCAACATGATCATAAGAGAAAACTAGAAGTTAAAGATGACATGTGGAATAGCAGTATATGGTAAGGGGATTGTGGAAAGTAAGGAAGGGTTTGAAGCATAATGGAGTAATATAGATTATAAAAGAAAGAGGTTGTGAGATTCAAGAAAGTGCTAATTAGTCAAGTATCCTTGGTGATAACTAATTAAACCTACTTATGAGAAATGTATTAATGAATGTTTGAAGATAAGAATTCGAAGTCTCATAATCATCTTCTCTTTCATATCTTCCTTAATTAGAGCAATGTGGGCATGAAGTGCTAAGAAAATGAATCATATATGTTGCATAACCACCATGGTAGAGGCATCTAGTGAATGTAATACTGACACACAATATAATGATGAAACCCTAGAAGGGTAAATTGAGAATGTAATCTATCTGAATGGCCAATTAAGATGAAGGAAATTCAATTGATAAGATAAGGAAGACTTTAGTAAAAACTTGTGAGATCTGAAGTTTGAATTTCAAATTAAGGGAGCAAAGTCACACCACAATAACGTCATGCTACTGATAAAGGCCAAACCCTAGAATGTTTAGAGTTGTAGTAGTTCAAGGGTTATCACTAGTGATTTGACCTTGAATACTAGCATCTCTATAAAATAAGATCATGAAATCTGCACTATGAGAAGTAAACTAGCACAGATAGTAATCCTAGATAATCTGAAAGGTAGATAAACAATATGGAAATGATTTAGAGCAAAGGATAAGAAATAGATTTGAAATATAAGAGGTGTGTTTTGAACAAAAGGAGAAATACAATATGAGTGAAGTGTGATATGAAATAAATTCTTGCAGTAATAGCAAGAATGATGAATAATCTATTCATACCTTGTATGTTTCAATTTTAGGGATGTTTAATCTACATGATTAAAATGAGAAGGATAAGTAGAAAAAAGTAAGTAGTAATGAATGAGGAGAGAGATAAGAGAAAACAGTGGCTTTTAGTAATATGTGAATTTGTTTTTAGAAGTATAATTTGTTGAATGTATATTAAGGGATGTAAATTGGTTCTACGTATGATTTTTGTGTACATGTGCAAGCAATATGTTAATTAAAGGTGTCTGATAGTTTAAGTCATTCATACCAGTAATCCATCTTAGTATTGTACAATTATGGTATGGTGATATGGGTTGAATGATGATGGAACAAATGGAGGGTTACCCTAAATAAGGTAGTCTTACCTATTCACTCATATGAATAGAAGGGATGATAACCATACTGTATTGATATGTAACCCTAATGAGGTGTATCTTGTTATACCTAGCTTTAATATAACTAAGTGATGGTAATTGGGTATGAATAGTCCTTGAATTACTAATACAATTATGGAGTACTCTGTTACTGTTGCTGAAACCCTAGTATGCTATAACCCGATGGTTACACCTTGAATTATGTGTGGGTTCATACTTGAGAATAGTATGGAATGTGATGGTAATGATTTGCCTTATGCATCCATGATCCAATGGGGATGTCGTGAGTAGTAATGTACAATTGTTGTTGAATCTAGTCTTTTAACTCAAGACTGTTTTTCTATTTGAGTAGCACAATAGTAAAATTCAAAAGAATATGGTGAACTCTCTTTCATGATTTATAGGTAATACATAACATTAATAGTACATATTTATCAGTATGAATTGAGATAGTTGGATCAGATTATCAATGTTGAGGTAACATCTCAAGAGTATGAAAATATTGAAATGGTTGTTTCTCTCTCTATCCAATGATTGATTGTGGCATAGTGAATTTGTTTGTTATCATTGAGAACTATTTCAATCATGTTGTGATTTAGTAAAGGAATAAATGACTTAATGTTGAAAACTGCATTCAAGTATGAAATACAAGAATATAATGACATGTAAGATTTCAGAAGCTTAAAATAAAACTTGAATGTATTTTACTTGCATATTTATGTTTTGCGGATGAAACCTTTTTAGGGGGGGATTGTTATGACTGCATCTGAGCTTAATTGGTAAACCAGGGTTTACCTAGATGATTATATGCTTAATTGGATTGATCATTGCTTAAATATAATTACTGATGATAATTCAATTATGATGTTTTTAAACCTCATAAGAATGGTAAGTGTTCTATTGTTTGAGAAATTAGGGTTTGAGAAATATAAACCCTAGTCGGCTGAAATTAGGGTTTTGATGGTACATGAGTATGGAATTTGATCAGGATAGCAGTGTGGTAAATGATTTTTCATATTTTCTACAAATTTTTATTTAATTGAATTTTGAATATGATATGTATAACTCAATCATTCATATTGGAGAAAAATTTCAGAATATTTGAGTGTTCTTTGAATGTGGTTCTTGGTCGAACTATACTTTGACCAAAATGCTGACAGAGTGCTTTTTAGCAGTGTAGTATTTTATTTTTAATTATTTATTGGTTACAATAAATTATCTGAAATTTTAAATAGAGATCTGAAACTCAATCATAAACAACATGTAAAATTTTCATAATTTTTGGATGTGTTTAGACCTTATCAGTAGATGAATTATAGTAACTGACATTTCTACATAATTCTGGATAGTAGTGCACTATTAATTTTTTTTTATTTAATGGAAGCTTGGAATGATATCAAATTTTAACTAAAGCTTTGTAACGAAATTATACACAACACGATAAATTATCATAATTTTTGGAGAAGGTTTTGTCTCTGAAATACACGAATTCACATAAAACTTTTTATGACAGAAAAATATGCTGAAATAAGAAAACGTTTAGTGAGGGGTCAATGTGCAATTAACCCAATCAGCTCAATTTCTCTATATGGTCAACCTAACACACAAGGAGATCTCATAATTTGTGATTCAATCCAGAGAAACGAAATCCTATAGAGAGAGAGAGTTAGGGTTTGAGAGGAGAAATTGATGGAGATGCTGACTTAGGGTTTTGCGGTCCGAGGAATGATGAAATCATGTAAGTTTAGCTTCTTTGGATATAGTTTCATGGTGAATCTTCTCTAAGATGTCAAAATTACATTCCTCCTCTGATTAGATCTAAAATGGTATCAAAACTTCCTCTTTTCTCACTCTTTCTTCATAATCCCTCATTTTTAGGGTTTCCGAGTTGAAAGGAAGAAGAATTGGGTGAATTGCTAGGGATTTGATATGGATTCAAGATTTTCAGATATGGGATACGTTTTTAAGGTGTTTTCACACCTTAGGGTGAGTGAGAACTTCCTTTAAACAGTATATTGCATGAAAATTGGTTAAATCAATCATAATCTTTAATTATTTAATATGCGACTACAAACCCTGAATTGTCTATTTGTTCTAAGTTGTTGCAAAATGATATAAAAATGGATTCCTCCTTTGTTTGAATGAATTTTAGATGATAAAATCATATTAGAAATGTATACAATGCATTCTAATGAGAATTCCCTAAGTATTCACAGAGGTTATAAGAGTAAACTGAAATATAGGGAATTTGTCTATGACTGAAATTTGCTGTATAAGTAAATAGAGAAAGTTGATTATCTAGATCCCCTTGGTTTTGAATGATTGTTTATCTAAATTCATAGTACATATATGTCAGATACTATCTTGGATTTCGTTTAAAGTGAGTAGTGTTTGTTTGGTGTCTCAGTGAAGAGGGTGAAACCCTAAATGCGAGGAAAGTTGGATATTTGCAAATAGATATCGTGAAATCCATTTGAAGGGATTTTATTGACATGATAGACTTTATTTATTCAATGTTATTATTGATGCATGATATCCCAGTGAATGGCATGGAAACCCAAATTCAGCTTGGTTCCAAGGTTTCATACATATATTTATTTTATATGATTTGTTGATAGTAGTCTTTATTCAATGAATGTTTATGTCGCATGAAATCCATATGGGAGCCATGGGAATAAGTTGTTGCCTAGTGAGAGGTGACAAGATGTGTGATGGCCTTGTGAGCCATGAGAATACTTGTACAACCAGTGAAATGAATACCTTGGTCTAAGGACCTAGAGGTAATGGTTACCTGTTACAGAGGTAACAATGCTATGTGATGATCTAAGGGTTTGAATACCCAGATCCAGTAATTAGGATAATGATGTGAAGGGATGAGAATTCCTAGTAATGTGATAAGGGATTGAGATCCCAAGTATCATGTGTTGTAAAGATTTGAAAAGTATGTGATAGATGTATTACACCTTTCTTTGTAGCATTTGTTATGATTAAATGAAACCCTAAGGGTAGGGTGTTCAATGAATCAATTATTTTGATATCAATGTTCTCAGTTATTATTAATAATTCTTGTCATGATAAGTAATTAACTCTTAATTGAGTTATGAGATGCACAACTCAAGATTTGGGTTGATATGCACGTTCTTTGAGAAATTATACATAAGTTGCAGGTGCTATTGACGATTACTCATATGTCAAGTAATTAACTCTTATTAGTGTAATAAGATGATAAATTGCACGATTCTAGTGTGTAAGTGCCAAGTGGACATATAATCTGTTTATTTAAGAATTTTAGTCTGCCTACATGTATGGTATGTTGATTACTCAATATATTATAGTGTTTTGAATATACTGCTCTGCCAAGTTTAGAATGATATACATGTTTTATTATAACTTCAAATAAATAGACACGACACCATAGAGATATGAGAGTCAAGTATAAGTAAGAGAAGGGTACAATGTCGAAAAGAGATTTCTAGGAATAATAAAATAATAGACTTAGGAGCCCTGAACACCGTAGAACCCCTATGTGAGGTCTGCGCCTTAGGGGTGAAATGACCTAACCCTGGCAGCATCCAGTATACGTGGGTCAAAATGTGTTATTAGGTGGCTCGGGGGATGAAGCCCTAGTGGAAGTCTCCTTAAATTATAGTTTGCAGTGTCCAACATCAACCAGAAGTCATGGTGGCACTAGAGTACAAAAAAGCCAAGAGGTGGCTTGACTCTTTACCTGTGTCCTCAGGTTAGAGGAGGAGTCCAGTTTAGGCCAAAGAGCCATTTCTCTGTTGCATACCATGAGAGTATTTAGAGTTAGCATTTCCCGTGTGTGTCCGCTAAGTCTTGTACGGTGTGATCGTAGTGCACTACGAGTCTTCATATGTAGAGTACACTGCATATGATCAGGGCATAATAAAATGAATGAGAGGTCAATCAAGTGTGCATAGTTATTCAATTATTCTTTATATGTTTCTGAATTATTAGTTCTCTTTATGATCAATCAAGCATTTCATATATTGATTCACTCTTATAGATATTTAGAGTATCCTTCCATATTTTTTATTGTCAATTATTAGACTCTTTAAAGCTTACTACTGTTATAATTGATATCAATTGCTCAAAAGTATATATGTAATTATATCAGTGCTTTAGACTGTTTCTTTGAAGTACTCATTCTCTGAGCGAGTAGGCTCACCCCTCTACTCATAATTTTTAGGGAAATCACATGGACTTGAAGAAGATATCATTGCATTAGAGTAGATTTGCCACAAGAGTTAAGTCTGAGTATAGTTAAGTTCAGTCAGTCCTTGTCACTCTAGGTCCGTGTAAAGAAATAAGAGAGAGTTGTAAATGATGATGTATACCATTATTCCTCTTTTAGCAATATGTGTGAATCAGCAAGTCTTATGCGCTTAAAAGTATGAGGACCATAATGAATGTTCATACATGCATTTTTACTATTGAAATCAGATTGGAGAAATCAATGTTTAGATTCCCTTATAAAGTTGGTTTATGTGGTTCAATGCGAGAAACCAAAGAGTGTTGAAAGAGAAGAAAAAGTTAAGGGTGATCTTTGTAATCCTGAGTAGCTCTTGGCTTCAGGACTACAGGTTCGGCCTGGTCCGGCTAGAAGGTTGCATTACTGGGATCTAATGACTCCTATTAGTAACATAACAAGAGTAAATTCTTGATAGATTAGATCCAAATTCTAGTATGAATGTATATACTCTAAGATTTTGAAGTATAAGGGAAAGAATGGGATAACTAAGAATCAGTTGGAACTGATATCTGAGATCTAACTTTGGGGCCTCATATGAGAAACCCTTGATTGAGAATAAAGGAACACAACATTAGGTTCAGATTAAGTTTAATTATTAGTATTATATGAACTCTAAATATGAAATATGGAAAATATATGAGAAAAGTATGTAAGGGACCAAGATAGTAAGAATCAATCACGAGGAATGGATTATATAACCGAGTACAATGTTTTTTTGTACTCTAAAGCAAAGGGAAAATAGAAGAAAAAGAGTTAAGTATACAATAAGTACATATAAGTGAAGAGAACTAGATGAGCATGCAAATCATAAAACTAGGATAAGAAACTTAGTTGAAACAAAGAGAAATTTTGGAAATAATGAGCTTGATTAAGGAATAAGGGTTATGATATAATTGAGGGCATGGAATATATACCTTTATTAATATGTTTAATACATTCATCCTTACTACCTTTAGATTCCGAGTCTCTATAGAACAACAAACTAGTTAAAAAAAAAGAACAAAAGTGTAGCTTAACAAAATGAATAAGTCATACAAAGGTAGACTATATTCAGGAAGGAAAAACTTGATTGAAAGAGAAACTATGTTTCACCCATGTATGAGCCGTTTAATTAAAAATGAAGAATATGTAATGTATTAAACATGAGTTGAAACTAGTAGGGAGATTATTGATTTAGAATTTCAACTTCACATTCGTAGAAGGATAAAAAGAAATATATGCAACATGGTATACATGATCATACACCTAAAAGAAGCAACATGATCATAAGAGAAAACTAGAAGTTAAAGATGACATGTGAAATAGCAGTATATGGTAAGGGGATTATGGAAAGTAAGGAAGGGTTTGAAACATAATGGAGTAATCTAGATTATAAAAGAAAGAGGTTGCGATATTCAAGAAAGTGCTAATTAGTCTAGTATCCTTGTTGATAACTAATTAAACCTACATATGAGAAATGTACTAATGAATGTTTGAAGATAAGAATTCTAAGTCTCGTAATCATCTTCTCTTTCATATCTTCCTTAATTAGAACAATGTGGGAATGAAGTGATAAGAAAATGAATCATATATGATGCATAACCACCATGGCAGAGGCATCTAGTGAATGTAATAATGACACACAATATAATGATAAAACCCTAGAAGGGTAAATTGAGAATGTAATCTTTCTGAATGGCCAATTAAGATGAAGGAAATTCAATTGATAAGATAAGGAAGACTTTAGTAAAATCTTGTGAGATCCAAAGTTTGAATTTCAAATTAAGGGAGCAAAGTCACACCACAATAATGTCATGCTACTGATAAAGGCCAAACCCTAGAATGTTTAGAGTTGTAGTAGTTCAAGGGTTGTCACTAGTGATTTGACCTTGAATACTAGCATCTCTATAAAATAAGATCATGAAATTTGCACTATGAGAAGTAAACTAGCACTGATAGTAATCCTAGATAATCTGAAAGGTAGATAAACAATATGGAAATGATTTAGAGCAAAGGATAAGAAATAGATTTGAAATATAAGAGGTGTGTTTTAAACAAAAGGAGAAATACAATATGAGTGAAGTGTGATATGAAATAAATTCTTGCAGTAATAGCAAGAATGATGAATAATCTATTCATATCTTGTATGTTTCAATATTAGGGATGTTTAATCTACATGATTAAAATGAGAAGGATAAGTAGCAAAAAGTAAGTAGTAATGAATGAGGAGAGAGATAAGAGAAAACAATGGCTTTTAGTAATATGTGAATTTGTTTTTAGAAGTATAATTTGTTGAAGGTATATTAAGGGATGTGAATTGGTTCTACATATGATTTCAGTGTACATGTGCAAGCAATATGTTAATTAAAGGTGTCTGATAGTTTAAGTCATGCATACCAGTAATCCATCTTAGTATTGTACATTTGTGGTATGGTGATATGGGTTGAATGATGATGAAACAAATGGAGGGTTACCCTGAATAAGGTAGTCTTACCTATTCACTCATATGAATAGAAGGGATGATAACCATATTGTATTGATATGTAACCCTAATGAGGTGTATCTTGTTATACCTAGCTTTAATATAACTAAGTGATGGTAATTGGGTATGAATAGTCCTTGAATGACTAATACAATTATGGAGTACTCTGTTACTATTGTTGAAACCCTAGTATGCTATAACCTGATGGTTACACCTTGAATTATGTGGTGGTTCATACTTGAGAATAGTATGGAATGTAATGGTAATGCTTCACCTTATGCATCCATGATCCAATGGGGATGTCGTGAGTAGTAATGTACAATTGTTGTTGAATCTAGTCTTTTAACTCAAGATTGTTTTGCTATTTGAGTAGTACAATAGTAAAATTCAAAAGAACATGGTGAACTCTCTTTTGTGATTTAGAGGTAATTCGTGATTTAGAGGTAATACATAACATTAGTACATATTTAGTAGTATGCATTGTGGTAGTTGGATCAGATTATCGATGTTGAGGTAACACCTCAAGAGTTTGAAAATATTGAAATGGTTGTTTCTCTCTCTATCCAATGATTGATTGTGGCATAGAGAATTTGTTTGTTATCATTGAGAGATATTTCAAACATGTTGTAATTTAGTAAAGGAATAAAGGAATTAATGTTGAAAACTGCATTCAAGTATGAAATACAAGAATATAATGACATGTAAGATTTCAGAAGCTTAAAATAAACCTTGAATGTACTTTACTTGCATATTTATATTTTGGAGACAAAGCATTTTTAGGGGGGGGGAGAATTGTTATGACCACATCTGAGCTTAATTGGTAAACTAGGGTTTACCTAGATGATTATATGCTTAATTGGATTGATCATTGCTTAAATATAATTAATGATGATAATTAAATTATGATGTTTTAAACCTAATAAGAACGTTAAGTATTCTATTGTTTGAGAAATTAGGGTTTGAGAAATATAAACCCTAGTTGGCTTAAATAAGGGTTTTGATGGTACATGAGTATGGAATTTGATCAGGATAGCACTGTGGTAAATGATTTTTCATATTTTCTACAAATTTTTATTTAATTGAATTTTGGATATGATATGGATAATTCAATCATGCATATTGGAGAAAAATTTTAGAATATTTGAGGGCTCCTTGAATGTGGTTCTCAGTCGAACTATACTTCGACCAAAATGCTAACAGAGTGCATTTTAGTAGTGTAGTGTTTTATTTTTATTTATTTATTGGTAACTCCAAATGATTGGAAATTTTAACTGGAGATCTGAATCTCAATCCTAAACAACATGTAAAATTTTCATAATTTTTGGATGTGTTTATACCTTATCAGTAGACGAATTATAGTAACTGACATTTCTATAGAATTCTAGATAGCAGTGAACTATTAGATTTTTAGTTATATAATGGAAGCTTGGAATGATCTCAAAATTTAATTGAAGCTTTGTAACTCAATTATACACAGCATTATAAATTATCATAATTTTTGGAGAAGGTTTTATCTCTAAAATACACGAATTCATAGAAACCTTTTTATGACAGAAAAATCTGCTGAATAAGAAAATGTTTAGTGAGGGGTCAATGTGCAATTAACCCAAGCAGCTCAATATCTCTATATGGTCAACCTAACACACAAGGATATCTCATAATTCGTGATTCAATCCATTGAAACGAAATCCTAGAGAAAGAGAGAGTTAGGGTTTGAGAGGAGAAATTGATGGAGATGATGACCTAGGGTTTTGCGGTCTGAGAAATGATGAAATCATGTAAGTTTAGCTTCTTTGGATATAGTTTCATGGTGATTATTCTCTCACATGTCAAAATTCTATCCATCCTATTATTTGATCCAAAATGGTATCAAAACTTCCCCTTTTCTCACTCTTTCTTCATAATCCCTCATTTTTAGGGTTTCCGAGTTGAAAGGAAGAAAAATTGGGTGAATTGCTAGGGATTTGATATGGATTCGAGATTTTCAGACATGGGATACGTTTTTAAGGTGTTTTCACACCTTAGGGTGAGTGGGAACTTCCTTTAAATAGTATATTGCATGAAAATTGGTTAAATCAACCATAATTTTTAATTGCTTGGTATGCGACTACAAACCCTCAATTGTCTATTTGTTCTAAGTTGTTGCAAAATGATATGAAATGGATTCCTCCTTTGTTTGAATGAATTTTAGATGATAAAATCATATTATAAATGTATACAATGCATTCTAATGAGAATTCCCTAAGTATTCACAGAGGTTATAAGAGTAAACTAAAATATAGGGAATTTGTTTATGACTAAAATTTGTTGTATAAGTAAATAGAGAAAGTTGCTTATCTAGATCCCCTTGGTTTTGAATGATTTTTTTAATCTAAATTCATAGTACATATATGTCATATACTATCTTGGATTTCGTTTAAAGTGAGTAGTGTTTGTTTGGTATCTCAGTGAAGAGGGTGAAACCCTAAATGCGAGGAAAGTTGGATATTTGTGAATAGATATCGTGAAATCCATTTGTATGGATTTTCTTGACATGATAGAATTTATTTATTCCATGTTATTATTGATGCATGATATTCCAGTGAATGGCATGGAAACCCAAATTCAGCTCGGTTCCAAGGTTTCATACATATATTTATTTTATAAAGTTTGTTGATAGGAGTCTTTATTCAATGAATGTTTATGTCGCATGAAATCTTTATGGGAGCCATGGGAATAAGTTGTTGCCTAGTGAGAGGTGACAAGATGTGTGATGGCCTTGTGAGCCATTAGAATACTTGTACAACCAGTGAAATGAATACCTTAGTCTAAGGACCTAGATGTAATGGTTACCTATTACAGAGGTAACAATGCTATGTGATGATCTAAGGGTTTGAATACCCAGATCCAGTAATTATGATAATGATGTGAAGGGATGATAATTCCCAGTAATGTGATAAGGGATTGAGATCCCAAGTATCATGTGTTGTAAAGATTTGAAAAGTATGTGATAAATGTATTACACCTTTCTTTGTAGCATTTGTTGTGATTAAATGAAACCCTAAGGGTAGGGTGTTCAATGAATCAAGTATTGTGATATCAATGTTCTCAGTTATTATTAATAATTCTTGTCAAGATAAGTAATTAACTCTTAATTGAGTTATGAGATGCACAACTCAAGATTTGGGTTGATATGCACGTTCTTTGAGAAATTACTGATAAGTTCCAAGTGTTATTGACTATTACTCATATTTCAAGTAATTAACTCTTATCAGTTTAATAAGATGATAAATTGCATGATTCTAGTGTGTATGTGCCAAGTGGACATGTAATATGTTAATTTAAGAATTTTAGTCTGCCTGCATGTATAGTATGTTGATTACTTAGTATATTATAGTGTTTTGAATATACTGCTCTGCCAAGTTTAGAATGATATAGATGTTGTATTATAACTTCAAATAAATAGACGCGACACCATAGAGATACCAAAGTCAAGTATAAGTAAGAGAAGGGTACAATGTAGAAAAGAGCTTTCTAGGAATAATAAAATAATAGACTTAGGAGCCCTGAACATCGTAGAACCCCTATGTGAGGTCTGCACCTTAGGGGTGAAATGACCTAACCTTGGCAACGTCCAGTATACGGGGGTCGGAATGTGCTATCAGGTGGTATAGGGGACGAATCCCTAGTGGAAGTCTCCTTAAATTATAGTATGTAGTGTCCAACATCAACCAGAAGTCCTAGTGGCACTAGAGTACAAAAAAGCCAAGAGGTGGCTTGACTCTTCGTGTAACACCCCTGACCTGGGTTATGAGCTAACCCTAGGTGTTTTGCCTAATTATGAAATTATATGGTTGTAATTATCCTTTAGTATATAATTAAAGCTTTTATGGAACATATGTTTTCATTTTTGTCCCTTATAAATCAATGTTGAAGTATTGTTTGCAAAACATGGACCTATGTGCAATTTGCCCAATCAGAGGGGTCAACTTGCAAAATTCATCATCTAAAATATCTTTTATGACTCTTGGCATCATTTAGAATAGAAATGATGAAAAGTTCACTTCATGTGAATAATCATATAATAAAGAACACCTTTGTGATTGAATAATCAAGGTGTATGTATAATAGCCCTTTTATGTGTATACTTTAGTGATGGGTTGATCCTTCTTTGCCTTCATTTCTTGACCTTAGAAGAAGGTTGTCCTTAGAAATAAGAAGAAGGGACGAGCAGAGAAGAAAAGGAGGGACTTAGTTGAAAATGAGGAAAACCTATGTGTCTATGTTGAAATTCCACCCAAGTATATAAGCCCTTTTCCTCACTTAGCAAAGGAATGTTTCTTTCATTTCCCTCACTGTTCCCCCTTGCTCAACCGAATAAGGAGAGCTGTGGAGCTCAGGAGGACGACCATGGGAGTGCAAGGTAGGTTTGGATCCTTCCTTTTGCTTAAATTCTTGGATGAAACTCGAATTCAAGGTCAAATTCATGGCTAGCTCACTTAGCTCTATCTTTCTAGCCATCTCTTCTCAACTTTCCTTGGAGGATTCACCTTGGCCGACCTGTGGAGCTTCTAGGACGCCATTAAAGGCTTGGAGCTCGAAAGCTTGGAGCTCAAGGAGCAAGCTTTAGGTGGGTTTTATAACTCTAAACCTATGTTTTGTTATATACATCTTTTCTATGCTTTTAGTTGCTAGTTCTTCTTCTTCCCTATCTTCCCTTGCTTCCTTGCAAGCAAATCCGTGAGGAGCTGTTGCTGTTCTTGAGCTAGAAGATGAGGGCGTTATTTCCTATGCTTATCCACAGTTTTCCACTTTATCATACGACCTCAACCAATTGCCTATACGGTTTACAAAACCGTTTGGTGGGAAAACGGTTTCAAGGTCGTATGAAGGCATACGGTCTCAAGACCGTATGGCTGCGTTGAACAAGCGTGGACCGTATGAGAATCCTGTTCATAATTATGTAGGTTAATCACCCAAAAAATTTGAGAGGTTAACTCCAAAGGAATCGTGAGATATAGGCAAAACAATTAGCAAATTCAATTGAATTTAGTTCTGATTTTCAATCTGCTTAATTTTCCCTCTTTGGGCAAACGGTCTCAAGACCGTATAAGATGGTTGACTAAGCATTGACCGTATGAGATTACTGTTCATAATGATGTTAATTAATGACCCACCAAATTTGATGGACTAATTCCAAACGAGTTAAGAGTTGAAGGTTGATTACTAGGGCAAACCCTAATTGAAATCAGTGCTGAAATCACAATGAGCTAATTTGAGATTTTGGGTTGATTAGCCCAAACGGTCTCAAGACCGTTTGGGGAATCATCCAAACGGTCTCAAGACCGTTTGGGGATCATCCAAGACCGTATGGAGGTCTGGGGTCAAGTATAGTTGACCAATTGAAGGTATAAAGATACCAAATTACATTGCAATTAAGTATTGATGTAATGATCAACTCAATAAATCAAACCTTGATGAATTTTCACTAGAGTCCAAAGGATGGATGGGCAAACGGTCTCAAGACCGTTTGGAACTCATCCAAATGGTCTCAAGACCGTTTGGTGACAACCCAAGACCGTTTGGAGGTCTAGGGTTAAGGTAATTTGATCAATTGAGGGTCCAATTACAATGGGTTATTGAAATAATCAAATTGCTGATTTGTGACTTAATTAAGGTTCAACCCCTATCAAATCAATCTATATTTTGATGAATTCTTGGGCAAACGGTCTCAAGACCGTTTGGAGGATATCCAAACGATCCCAAGACTGTTTGGTCCAAGTTTGAGCCCAATTGGAGGTCAATTGATGGGTTCAACTTCAATTTGATTCACATTGTTGAGTGTTGATGGTTGAACGTTTATAGACCTTAATTGAACCAACTCCAACCCTAATTGGATATCAATTGAGGGTCAATTGAGTAACCAATTGGTTAAGGCTAACCCTAATTGTCTCAATTGATAAGTGTTTAGCAAGCTTGAGACCAATTGAAGGCTTCAACATAGGAAACCCTAATCGAGTTTACCCTTTGAACCACCTTGGAGGTCCATACGATCTTGAGCTTTTGAGGGCATTCGACCTCAAGACCGTATGAGGTCATTTGACCTCAAGACCGTATGAGGTCATTCGACCTCAAGACCGAATGAGTCCATTCGATCTCAAGACCGAATGAGATCATTCGACCTCAAGACCGAATGAGACCATTCGACCTTAAGACCGAATGAGACCATTCGACCTCAAGACCGAATGAGGGTAAACGGTCTTGAGTGTTATACGGTCTTGAAGTCAACCAAACCTTAAATGGCCTACAAATCTTAAACGGTCTACAACCTTATACGATCTCATGATCGTTTGAAGGTTGAAGGTGTGAAACCTATTGGAGACATTTGAAGTTAAGTCTGCCTAATGCCTTGAAGGCTTAAATGGTTTAATAGTTGTTCCACCTAAACCCTAATGATACCAAATGACATTAAGGGTCAAGTGGTTAGTAAATTAAACCATGATGATGATCAATGTGTAATTTACCATAATACCCTTGAAAGGTTCAATTGAGTAAAACCTTGTTCTAATCAAATCCTAATCACTCAATAGTGGTGATTTGGTCTATGTTAATCAAAGTGGACTTAACCCAACCTGATCTAGATTGGTGTTATCACCATCTACAAGTATGAGGAGAGAGAAAGTATCTTAAGAAAGAGAAAGTACCCTTTTATGATGAAAATTCAAGTAAAGTACCTTCAATACACATGAACGTGCATGATTAGGGTATGATCCACCTATGTGAGATCATGGAACCCTAATTATGATAAATGATGAATCTTTAACTAATCTGAGAGCATCAATGATGATGTTCCTCGTACATGACAATGTTATGAGTTCAACTCACCATAATGTGAATAGTAAACCCTAATTCAAGGGTGATGACATGTAATGTGAATAGTAAACCCTAATTCTAGGGTGATAACATATAATGTGAATAGTAAACCCTAATTCTAGGGTGATAAAATATAATGAGAATAGTAAACCCTAGTTTATGGTGATCTGATAAATGTAGTAATTCAGGGTTATGCCTTTGAGTGATGTATAGCCAAACCAATGAGTATGATGTAATCATACCATGATAAGGATGAGAAATGAATTCACACCTTGAATTGGTAATCATTATGATGTTTGATAAACGTTATAATTAAAGGTAAACACTCATCATACCCTGGTATATTTCCAAGAATGGCAAAGTTTCATACTAGAGTTGGATTGATAATCTGAATAGGAAATATTAATTAATGAAAGATGGGGTATGTTAACCTTAGTCCTGTGTCATGCCTTTAGGTATGAAACTTTGAGAACAAGTTACCAAATATGATGTATTATAAGATAAAGGGATTTCAATAACCTTATTTTTGAATAGGGTGAAACCCTATTTCCAGTTATGCTTTTAAGCATGAATCCTCATGATTGAAGTATGAGATGAGGAATCAATATTCCTAATCATAAGTAAAGGAGATGAATTACCCTAATCGATGAGATACAGGGAACCTAACTCTTGTAAGAGTAGGAAGGTACAACTTCATTGAAATGAATTGTTTACTGTTATCAGTTAGATTAACCATGCAGGTTCCTACATGAACATGATCAAATCCAGGTAAGGATTATGATTCTATATTCATTGAAAGCATGCTTTAGCTTTATGAATAAATGAAATATTCTGATGCCTTGTTGAGTGGCATCCTATGAGATTGATAGGCTGTGAGAGCCATGAATATCATCAAGGTCATGCCTGACAGATGACTTGTGATGAGATATTTGGGAAATGATAATTGATGCAAGTTAGACTTGTTACATTTAGTATTCTATTTTCATAGCTGTTATGCTCATGATTATTGTTTGAGAACATGTATGATGTTAAAAGAATACTGAAATGTACCTAACTAATCAAGTATAATCATTCCATGTAGAGCCCTGGTCATAGATCCATCATTGTCAGAGACCAAATGATGGTGAAATAGGTTTTCCCAAGGGAACTCCTGGATCACATACTTTTGAGTATGTGGGGGAGATGGATGCGTAAATCCTTACTTCCTAGTGTAGGAATTGATGTAGATTTATTATAGTCCGTCAATCCTTCACTACAAAACCAAATGGTGAGATGTACCACAATTCTCCCAAAGAAAACACAAACACCGCATCAGTGGAAGGTAAACACGAAATCTCCTGATGACGAAGAGAGTACAGAACGCCACTGTAACTCTAAAATAGTGAAGAACCAGATTACCCTGGTAAGCTATAACAGCGGAGACACAAAGTGTCCTGCAAGCAATCCTCTAACTGACTGAGGAAGATGAGGTCTTAAGAATCTGGCTCTTTAAATGACCTATGTATGATACTGATGTGACTCATTAGCGATCAGTTGGAGTATGAGTGGTATGCCTCATCTCCACAGGGCATAATAATGTTTGTAAAACATAATCAACCGCGTAGTATATCTACTTAGGTTTTACTATGAGGAACAATGTTTGGTGTTACATTGTTTACATTAATGATCTGTTCAGATATTTTGTATACATGTTCTTTATATGCTTTAAAGACATGACTGCTTAAGTAGAAGTTGCTTCACTTGTTATTAAACCTATTATTGTATGATTTATGTTATCTTGTCTATGATATTCCTTAATGTTATAATAAAGCTTCTAATTGAGAGTTATAACTCTCGCTGGGACAATTTATACATTGTCTCACTCCGTAGATTTCAACTCTTTTTAGGTGGTCGTCGAAGACGAAGGATTCCGTTTAAGGATGAGAAACAACAACAACAACAGTACCAGGGGAAGCAGTGAATCTCAGGTGGAGATACTGGCTGCTGAGTTATGTAGTTAGATAGTCCTATGCCGTCTCTGTACTCTCAGGTCCTAGGAATCAGTGGTTTGAGTTTTTGGTGTTGGCTCCTGAGAATTTTGAATCATGTTGTACATAACTACTCAAGAAGTGGTTTAACAGAGATGTAAACTATTTACTTGGTTTCTTATAAAAAGGAATTTTATAATTTCTAGATCTTGTCTCAAAAATTTTAATTTCCAATAATTTTTCATATTCCGCAACTAATCGAATGCTTCCGCTAAGTTTAATTCGTGTTTATATCGTGGTTTTGGAGATCGGAGCCCACAATTAAGTGGTATCAGATCTCTAGGTTCGCCGAGTCTACAGAGACATAGGACTTAGGATGTTGAGTCTGTCTTTAGTGTTTCTTCCTCATCTAATAGAATCTTCTGCTCCTCAGGAGAAGAAGACATATAAGGACGAGGAGTTTGTTGTAGGAAGCAACAATGCTACACCCAGATGGAGTGCACAGGAGCAAGTAGTAGAGGAACACTTACCTGAGGTTCCCCTAGTTAATCCAACCATGATAAGGAATCCTTCCTTAGGAATCATTGTTGGAGAATTTAGGGCAACCATGATGTACCTAGTGGATCAAACACTAGCAGTACAACCTAGATTACCAGCTCCTAATGATGATGTTATGGATATCCTTAGGATATGTAACCCTCAGCAGTAGGTTGAAGCAGAAGTAAATGATGAAGCTTTGAACTCAGAGCAAGCCTATGCTCAGCCTCAGCCTGATGAATCAGTCCACAGTAATGTAGGGATTAGAATACAGCCAGAGACCAGGACCTGTTATAATTGTAGGAGGCCTGGACATATCAGATCTAATTGTCCAGAAAGGATATATAGAGGAAGAATTGAGAAAAGGCCTATCCAAATCCAGAAACAAAGACCTGGAAATTCCAGAAGGAAGAAGTTTCTGATGTCACCAACACAACCGGGACCTAGTACACCAAGGCAACGGTTATCCAGAAAGGATAAGGAACCCTTTAGACCACAACAACTGGAGAGACGCTGCTAAAACTGTGGTAAGATGGGGCATTTGATGAAGGACTATCGATCTAAGCTTGTCAGTGTGACACAGCCTCTGAGGCAAGGGCAACAAGGATCACAGAGAAGGCAATTTCAAGGAGCAGCTCAAGGACGTGGACAAGCGTCCCAAGCTGGATCATCTGCACCAAATCAACCACAGACAATAGTGAGGTTCTTTGCTATGAACCCACATGATGCAGTGGTCGATCCACGCGTTGTGACAGGTCAGATGAACTTTTATATTCTGATATGTCTAAAGCCTGTGTAGTATCTGTTCTGATTGACCCGGGTGCTACGCACTCTTTTATCACTCGAAGAGTGATCCGTAACTGCAATATGACATTCAGTTATAGGGCAGGAAGTTGTTGTTAGAGACTCCGTTGAGTGAGTCTGTTGTTATGCAGGAGGTATGACCTCCCTGCATCCTCTTCTTTTCTAATCATCGCATTCGAGTGGATCTTATACCTTGACATGCAAGGATTTGATAGAATCCTCGAGCCATGATTGATTAGACAAGATAAATGGTATTTCTTATAAATCTCTTTATGACCTTTTGGATAAGTTGAAATATTAGTTGATTGAACTATTCTTTGATTGGTCTCATAAAAGTTTTCAATGATGCATCAGATATAATCGTTTTATATTACATGATACTTCTATAAGAAGAAAAGGTATTAAAGAATTGATCTGAATGTAGGATTCAGTAAAGTTAATAATTATGTTTGTAAGGATGGAAAAAGAGAAGGAACATAGTAATATACAAGTACATATTTTCTTACCTCAGTAATCATCTACCCTGGCCAGGTATACAATTACTGATGATGAAGTAAATATGGAAACTTTGAAGTTGTTATCTTTTGATTACTCTGATCAAGTAGTCAATCTAAAACAACTTAAAGAGCATCATAAGATAAAAAAAATAAGAATAAAGAAGGTCAACCATGATTAGTAATGATTGAAAGAATATATGTAATGAGCAATGTCCCATGATAAAAGGAAGAAAGAGATATAAAGTTTTGATAACACAAGTAAGTAATACCAAAGTAAGAATGTTAAGAACATCCCTTGTTAAGGGTTTATGTTCTTAAATAAAGATAGAATTTTAAGAACATCCCTTGTTAGGGGTTTATGTTCTTAAAATAAACATATCCTTCTCCAGAATGTCTGTTAAGTAAATACTTGTGTAACAAGAAAACCTTTTCTCTATGATAAGAATGTGTAACTGATGAGATAGTTAATGCATATAATAAAGGGAGTTAGTATGCTAATTATCAGATGTGATGATACACTCAGGGTGAAAAGGCCCTTATATGGTCTTGAATAAGTATTAGGGCTTGAATATGATCCTAACGAATGTTGATCAAAATTCTATAACATCTCCCTGAAAATGGTATGTTACCTAAGGATGTAACAATGTGTATGCTGAAACAATATCTGCTTTCCCCTTTTCTTCCTGAGATTTCGGGGACGAAATCCTTGTTAGGGGTTTATGATTTGTAACACCCTTGACCTGGGTTATGATCTAACCCTAGGTGTTTTGCCTAATTATGAAATTAGATGGTTGTAATTATCCTTTAGTATATAATTAAAGCTTTTATGGAACATATGTTTCCATTTCTGTCCCTTATAAATCCATGTTGAAGTATTGTTTGCAAAATAGGGACCTATGTGCAATTTGCCCAATCAGAGGGGTCAACTTGCAAAATTCATCATCTAAAATATCTTTTATGACTCTTGGCATCATTTAGAAGAGAAATGATGAAAAGGTCACTTCATGTGAATAATCATATAATAAAGAACACCTTTGTGATTGAATAATCAAGGTGTATGTATAATAGCCCTTTTATGTGTATACATTAGTGATGGGTTGATCCTTCTTTGCCTTCATTTCCTGACCTTAGAAGAAGGTTGTCCTTAGAAATAAGAAGAAGGGACGAGCAGAGAAGAAAAGGAGGGACTTAGTTGAAAATGAGGAAAACCTATGTGTCTATGTTGAAATTCCACCCAAGTATATAAGCCCTTTTCCTCACTTAGCAAAGGAATGTTTCTTTCGTTTCCCTCACTGTTCCCCCTTGCTCAACCGACTAAGGAGAGCTCTGGAGCTCAGGAGGACGACCAGGGGAGTGCAAGGTAGGTTTGGATCCTTCCTTTTGCTTAAATTCTTGGATGAAACTCGAATTCAAGGTCAAATTCATGGCTAGCTCACTTAGCTCTATCTTTCTAGCCATCTCTTCTCAACTTTCCTTGGAGGATTCACCTTGGCCGACCTGTGGAGCTTCTAGGACGCCATTAAAGGCTTGGAGCTCGAAAGCTTGGAGCTCAAGGAGCAAGCTTTAGGCGGGTTTTATAACTCTAAACCTATGTTTTGTTATATACATCTTTTCTATGCTTTTAGTTGCTAGTTCTTCTTCTTCCCTATCTTCCCTTGCTTCCTTGCAAGCAAATCAGTGAGGAGCTGTTTCTGTTCTAGATCTAGAAGATGAGGGCGTTATTTCCTATGCTTATCCACAGTTTTCCACTTTACCATACGACCTCAACCAATTTTCTATACGGTTTCAAGGTCGTATGAAGGCATACGGTCTCAAGACCGTATGGCTGCGTTGACCAAGCATGGACCGTATGATAATCCTGTTCATAATTATGTAGGTTAATCACCCACAAAATTTGAGAGGTTAACTCCAAAGGAATCGTGAGATATAGGCAAAACAATTAGCAAATTCAATTGAATTTAGTTCTGATTTTCAATCTGCTTAATTTTCCCTTTTTGGGAAACGGTCTCAAGACCATATAAGATGGTTGACTAAGCATTGACCGTATGAGATTACTGTTCATAATGATGTTAATTAATGACCCACCAAATTTGATGGACTAATTCCAAACGTGTTAAGAGTTGAAGGTTGATTACTAGGGCAAACCCTAATTGAAATCAGTGCTGAAATCACAATGAGCTAATTTGAGATTTTGGGTTGATTAGCCCAAACGGTCTCAAGACCGTTTGGGGAATCATCCAAACGGTCTCAAGACCGTTTAGGGATCATCCAAGACCGTATGGAGGTCTGGGGTCAAGTATAGTTGACCAATTGAAGGTATAAAGATACCAAATTACATTGCAATTAAGTATTGATGTAATGATCAACTCAATAAATCAAACCTTGATGAATTTTCACTAGAGTCCAAAGGATGGATGGGCAAACGGTCTCAAGACCGTTTGGAACTCATCCAAACGGTCTCAAGACCGTTTGGTGACAGCCCAAGACCGTTTGGAGGTCTAGGGTTAAGGTAATTTGATCAATTGAGGGTCCAATTACAATGGGTTATTGAAATAATCAAATTGCTGATTTGTGACTTAATTAAGGTTCAACCCCTATCAAATCAATCTAGATTTTGATGAATTCCTGGGAAAACGGTCTCAATACCGTTTGGAGGATATCCAAACGATCCCAAGACCGTTTGGGCCAAGTTTGAGCCCAATTGGAGGTCAATTGATGGGTTCAACTTCGATTTGATTCACATTGTTGAGTGTTGATGGTTGAACGTTTATAGACCTTAATTGAACCAACTCCAACCCTAATTGGATATCAATTGAGGGTCAATTGAGTAACCAATTGGTTAAGGCTAACCCTAATTGTCTCAATTGATAAGTGGTTAGCAAGCTTGAGACCAATTGAAGGCTTCAACATAGGAAACCCTAATCGAGTTTACCCTTTGAACCACCTTGGAGGTCCATACGATCTTGAGCTTTTGAGGGCATTCGACCTCAAGACCGTATGAGGTCATTCGACCTCAAGACCGTATGAGGTCATTCGACCTCAAGACCGTATGAGGTCATTCGACCTCAAGACCGAATGAGTCCATTCGATCTCAAGACCGAATGAGATCATTCGACCTCAAGACCGAATGAGACCATTCGACCTCAAGACCGAATGAGACCATTCGACCTCAAGACCGAATGAGGGTAAACAGTCTTGAGTGTTATACGGTCTTGAAGTCAACCAAACCTTAAACGGCCTACAAAGCTTAAACGGTCTACAACCTTATACGATTTCATGATCGTTTGAAGGTTGAAGGTGTGAAACCTATTGGAGACATTTGAAGTTAAGTCTGCCTAATGCC
Organism: Alisma plantago-aquatica; assembly: GCA_963693085.1. NCBI lineage: Eukaryota > Viridiplantae > Streptophyta > Magnoliopsida > Alismatales > Alismataceae > Alisma > Alisma plantago-aquatica. The sequence goes on along the minus strand of OY856411.1, from coordinate 718,331,256 downwards.
TTGAAGGCTTAAATGGTTTAATAGTTGTTCCACCTAAACCCTAATGATAACAAATGACATTAAGGGTCAAGTGGTTAGTAAATTAAACCATGATGATGATCAATGTGTAATTTACCATAATACCCTTGAAAGGTTCAATTGAGTAAAACCTTGTTCTAATCAAACCCTAATCACTCAATAGTGGTGATTTGGTCTATGTTAATCAAAGTGGACTTAACCCAACCTGATCTAGATTGGTGTTATCACCATCTACAAGTATGAGGAGAGAGAAAGTATCTTAAGAAAGAGAAAGTACCCTTTTATGATGAAAATTCAAGTAAAGTACCTTCAATACACATGAATGTGCATGATTAGGGTATGATCCACCTATGTGAGATCATGGAACCCTAATTATGATAAATGATGAATCTTAAACTAATTTGAGAGCATCAATGATGATGTTCCTCATACATGACAATGTTATGAGTTCAACTCACCATAATGTGAATAGTAAACCCTAATTCAAGGGTGTTGACATGTAATGTGAATAGTAAACCCTAATTCTAGAGTGATAACATATAATGTGAATAGTAAACCCTAATTCTAGGGTGATAAAATATAATGAGAATAGTAAACCCTAGTTTATGGTGATCTGATAAATGTAGTAATTCAGGGTTATGCCTTTGAGTGATGTATAGCCAAACCAATGAGTATGATGTAATCATACCATGATAAGGATGAGAAATGAATTCACACCTTGAATTGGTAATCATTATGATGTTTGATAAACGTTATAATTAAAGGTAAACACTCATCATACCCTGGTATATTTCCAAGAATGGCAAAGTTGCATACTAGAGTTGGATTGATAATCTGAATAGGAAATATTAATTAATGAAGGATGGGGTATGTTAACCTTAGTCCTGTGTCATGCCTTTAGGTATGAAACTTTGAGAACAAGTTACCAAATATGATGTCTTATAAGATAAAGGGATTTCAATAACCTTATTTTTGAATAGGGTGAAACCCTATTTCCAGTTATGCTTTTAAGCATGAATCCTCATGATTGAAGTATGAGATGAGGAATCAATATTCCTAATCATAAGTAAAGGAGATGAATTACCCTAATCGATGAGATACATGGAACCTAACTCTTGTAAGAGTAGGAAGGTACAACTTCATTGAAATGAATTGATTACTGTTATCAGTTAGATTAACCATGCAGGTTCCTTCATGAACATGATCAAATCCAGGTAAGGATTATGATTCTATATTCATTGAAAGCATGCTTTAGCTTTATGAATAAATGAAATATTCTGATGCCTTGTTGAGTGGCATCCTATGAGATTGATAGGTTGTGAGAGCCATGAATATCATCAAGGTCATGCCTGACAGATGACTTGTGATGAGATATTTGGGAAATGATAATTGATGCAAGTTAGACTTGTTACATTTAGTATTCTATTTTCATAGCTGTTATGCTAATGATTATTGTTTGAGAACATGTATGATGTTAAAATAATACTGAAATGTACCTAACTAATCAAGTATAATCATTCCATGTAGAGCCCTGATCATAGATCCATCATTGTCAGAGACCAAATGATGGTGAAACAGGTTTTCCCAAGGGAACTCCTGGATCACATACTTTTGAGTATGTGGGGGAGATGGATGCGTAAATCCTTACATCCTAGTGTAGGAATTGATGTAGATTTATTATAGTCCGTCAATCCTTCACTACAAAACCAAATGGTGAGATGTACCACAATTCTCCCAAAGAAAACACAAACACCACATCAGTGGAAGGTAAACACGAAATCTCCTAATGACGAAGAGAGTACAGAACGCCACTGTAACTCTAAAATAGCAAAGAACCAGATTACCCTGGTAAGCTATAACAGCGGAGACACAAAGTGTCCTGCAAGCAATCCTCTAACTGACTGAGGAAGATGAGGTCTTAAGAATCTGGATCTTTTAATGACCTATGTATGATACTGATGTGACTCATTAGCGATCAGTTGGAGTATGAGTGGTATGCCTCATCTCCACAGGGCATAATAATGTTTGTAAAACATAATCAACCGTGTAGTATATCTGCTTAGGTTTTACTACGAGGAACAATGTTTGGTGTTACATTGTTTACATTAATGATCTGTTCAGATATTTTGTATACATGTTCTTTATATGCTTTAAAGACATGACTGCTTAAGTAGAAGTTGCTTCACTTGTTATTAAACCTATTGTTGTATGATTTATGTTATCTTGTCTATGATATTCCTTAATGTTATAATAAAGCTTCTAGTTGAGAGTTATAACTCTCGCTGGGACAATTTGTACATTGCCTCACTCCGTAGATTTCAACTCTTTTTAGGTGGTCGTCGAAGACGAAGGATTCCGTTTAAGGATGAGAAACAATAACAACAACAGTACCAGGGGCAGCAGTGAATCTCAGGTGGAGATACTGGATGCTGAGTTATGTAGTTAGATAGTCCTATGCCGTCTCTGTACTCTCAGGTCCTAGGAATCAGTGGTTTGAGTTTTTGGTGTTGGCTCCCGAGAATTTTGAATCATGTTGTACATAACTACTCAAGAAGTGGTTTAACAGAGATGTAAACTGTTTACTTGGTTTCTTATAAAAAGGAATTTTATAATTTCCAGATCTTGTCTCAAAATTTTTAATTTCCAGTAATTTTTCATATTCCGCAACTAATCGAATGCTTCCGCTAAGTTTAAATCGTGTTTATATCTTGGTTCTGGAGATCGGAGCCCACACTTCGCCTATGTGCTCAAGTTAGAGGAGGAGTCCAGTTTAGGCCAGAGAGCCATTTCTCTATTGCAGACCAGGAGAGTAGTCAAAATTTCTCGGGTGTGTCCGCTAAGCCTTGTACGGTGTGATCGTAGTGCACTATGAGTCTTTTTATGTAGAGTACACTACATATGATCATGGCATAATAAAATGAATGAGAGGTCAAAAAAGTGTCTACAGTTATTCAATTATTCTTTGTATTTTTCTGAATTATTAGTTCTCTTTATGATCAATCAAGCATTTCATATATTGATTCACTCTTATTGATATTTAGAGTATCCTGCCATATTTATGATTGTCAATTATTAGACTCTTTAAAGCTTACTGCTGTTATAATTGATATCAATTGCTCAAAAGTATATATGTAATTATATCAATGCTTTAGACTATTTCTTTGAAGTACTCATTCACTGAGCGAGTAGGCTCACCCCTCTACTCACAATTTTTAGGGAAATCACATGGACTTGATGAAGATATCATTGCATCAGAGTAGATCTGCCACAAGAGTTAAGTCTGAGTATAGTTAAGTTTAATCGGTCCTTGTCACTCTAGGTCCTTGTAAAGAAATAAGAGAGAGTTGTAAATGATGATGTATAACATTATTCCTCTTTTAGCAATATGTGTGAATCAACAAGTCTTATGTGCTTAAAAGTATGAGGAACATAATGAATGTTCATACATACATTTTTACTGTTAAATCAGATTAGAGAAATCAATGTTTAGATTCCCTTGTAAAGTTGGTTCATGTGGTTCAATGCGAGAAAACAAAGATTGTTGAAAGAGAAGAAAAAGTTAAGGGTGATCTTTGTATTACATTAAATCCTCAATTTATGCCCTAATCTCATTATTAGTGGAAATTGTGAGATCGGGGTGTGACATTACAAATCTCATATAAGAATATTAAAATGTTTAGAGATTACTAAGTATTTATTTGATTTCTACAATTCATAAAATTGGCTACATTAAAAGAGTTATTTTATATGTCCAAATACATTTATGTATATTCTCATCTTAGAACAGATCTAGAACATAATGATAAATATGTAACATTTAAATAAATGAACTGGGAGACATACTGGTTTGAAGATGTTGCTTAAGGTTGAATTATCCACTTATATGATCATCAATTAGACTTGTTAAATCTCATAGTCATGAGTGTGCTATTCCTAAAAAGTAATTGTTGTTCATATTTGAGTGGGATTTTAATGCATTTCTTATTTCAAAATAAAAAAACTCGTACGCCATCTTATAGATTGGATAAAAAGGATTATGTTTCTTAGTTCATTGAGGATAAGGATTTTAGGGGATACTTACACAATCTAATGATATTGATCCCTCTAGATAACTATGTATTCACACCAGATTCCATATTTACAATGAATGAACCCTCAATCCTCATGAAGATAAATGAGGCGGATGGAGTATACCCTACTCCATCTTGGTAGAGCACAAACCATCTGGAGTTGGCCCTTGGTATTTTTATGATGTGTCATTAGACTATATAGATTAAGTTTTATCTCCCTTCCAAAGAGCCACTCGTGTTACCCTGATGACCAGGGGTATATATGATATCTTAATCAATCTATTAGGAAGTGACCATGGGATGTTTCCATGTATGTAGGTGAAGGGACATAGAGAACCATCTTTGATGACCCTACATGTATGAAGAGGCATGAAAAAACTAGTCAACAATTCCTTTTCAGACGCCCACCTCACTAGAGAAACATGGACAATGCTATTCTATTTCTTGCATAGAATAGAGCATCATGATTAAGAAGGGGTGTTCCTATCTGGGTCAGTAAGATCAAGATCCTACAATAATCTACTATTACACAGGTTGTAGACATGATCAAAGGAACTCATGATGAAAGTCTTATTCTCTCCAATCTAGGTAAGTGGTCCATGTCCATGAGTATTTATATTTAAAGCTTTGTATAGTTACATGTTTCTTAAACTAGACTTTCATGATCCTATGTTCTAATGTTTTATAGTTAAGATATGAAAACATGTTCTATACTTTTACAATTATTTCATATGCTCAATATCTCAAGTAGAGATATGTCATACTTGTGCCACAAAGTGGTTAAAGATCACAAATTAAGTTTATGAGAATAATAAAAGAATACATTTCTATCATATTTCTTAGTTATATTTATACTAATACTCAAGACTAAAAGATAAGAAGTGCAAGTATGATTATCATAATTCCATGGTTATGTGATATAACCATGTAGTTATATTTTCAAGTTGAAACACACTATTAAGATTTCCTATATTGATAGAGATCTAAGAACTAAGAAGTTATTTAAATCTTGTATAAAGATTAATATCTAAGAGCTAAGTATAATATAATAATATGTTTTTGAACATACTAAGACATTATCAAGTTTTTAAGATAAAGATTCTACTAAGATCAAAATATATTGAGAATTGAGTTAATGGTAATACTATAAGATTAGGATGTACTAAGAAATGATTAGGTTCTAAGATAAGATTATATTAAAATTTCATGATTTGAGTCATGATAATAATATGAGGACATAATGGTTTATGTTTAAAGCTCACTAATTCATTAAGATTCTTTAAGATCAGATTTAATGAGACTTTAAAGAGATTGTGTGAGAACTTGTTACTCTAAACAAGATTACTCAAAACATAAAACACAATAAATCACCAATTAAACACATACTAAAAAATATGGGTAAATTAAAACCGATTTCAATGTCAGCACCTACTTAGAAACATTTTCATAGGAGCCCAACATCTTTCTTTTATCCATACTATGCCAAGAACTTGATATAAATTGTTCTATCGCCTAGCCAAAACATATATAGATAGGAGAACAATATTTGTATATGCCACACAAACAAGCATTAACATGCTAACAACATTCCGATTCATATATAGATAGGAGAACAATATTTGTATATAAAAAATTTAGATTAATGTTATTAGAATTCAATTATGATAATTAAGCTTATTCAACTCTTTAAGAAAGTTTAGGGGCCTTACAACTATAAACCCGTAATAGGGATTTTGTCCCCAAAATCCAAGGTAAACAAAGATGGGTACTTCCTTTGCACCTCATCCTATTACCTTCACATGGTTACTTGCATATCATGGTAATGTCACATCATTCATACATATCTCATCTTGGGTCATCACAAAACCCCCACATAAGAAGACATTTGCAAATATGGAACATAGAAACTTGTTGTGCCACCTGTACAAATCTAATAGTAACTTTCAACTTTAAATTCTAGCTATCATCCTGAAATTATATCTATCCATGATAGTGGTCTTGCCCAACTATCACTAGACCATACACAACATTATAGAGTCACTTTTGTTTTTCCTTCCAAACAACATTTATAGGATCATCATCAACTCTCTCTCTCTCTCTCTCTCTCTACGGAGAGGAATACTTGGATTGTTCATTTAATAAACATCTCCAACCTTCACATATTTCTCATACTATTGATACATCTTGGATAATAGGATTCATTACCTTGGTATCCACCTCATGCGCTATAAGGAACTTACATCATTATCTCATCCATTTTTACCAACATAACAAATATCAAGAAATCTAAGAGGAGTCTTCCTAATTATTGAAGGGATCAAAAGCAAAATCATCACAAACTTTAAGATCTTGGAACCATAGTCCACACACCCTTATGCTATAATAAGTTATCCACCCTCATGTTTACAAAAAATCCACACATACCAAGTGGCAATGATCCACTTGAAAGTTGTGCCCTAGAAAAGAAAGACACAAAGGGAAACACACTTCCCGCATCATAGCAACACTGTTCAAGGGTCACTAGCAAAAAGGTAACCAATTCTATTTTCATTATGTTGGTTACAACTTCTTATGTCTCATTTTACCTTTTTCATTTTAGGTTCCTTGCCATTAGCATAGGAATCATCATGATCAACATATCTGATTACTCCTTCCTTGATGACTATTTATCATACTTGTGTATGTTCTCTTATTTTATTATATTCTTCAACCACTTATCAACAGGTAAATACTCATATTCCACATTTTCTTCATTAAACATGGATCATCTCCCTTAATTTCTTTCACACACTATGCTGATTTTACATTAATACTTTCTTACACACATATGTTGGTCTGAGATTAACTCAGGTTCCACCTTATTCCTTTGTCATTATTCTCATTTATCTTCTCATTTTATACTTATCATTAGAATTCTCTCCATATTATGTGGATTTCATAAGTTGAATTGCTTATAAATACTTATCTATCTTTTACTTTATTATCTTCTTGAATCACATCTTCAAGAACTCCTCTTTTCCTTATTTGTATTCAAATTTAGATTTCATGGTGTTGTATCTTTCTCTTATAGTTACCAAACATTTAAGTTTTGATAGATAATGATGCAATTCTCATCTTTTTTAAGGTAGGATTGAGATATTCACACCATGATTTCTTATTCATTATGCTCTTTAGATTGTCTAAAAATGACTAATTGATCAGAGTAATTAGAAATATAAAAATCTAAGAGTTCCATACTTACCTTTCTTCAATAATTGAATACCTGGACAGGGCACCCAAATACTAAGATTCGACAGTATGCACCATATTTTTATGTCATATTCCTAATTTTGACATCATCCTAGTCCTAAGTCCTAGTGTCCCTATAGACTCAGTGAACCTAAATATCTGATACCAACTTGTGAGAACTCATTACTCTAAACGATATTTATCAAAACATAAAACACAATCAATCACCAATTAATCACATACCCAAAAATATGGGTAAATTAAAACCGATTTCAACATCAGCACCTGCTCAGAAACATTTGCATAAGAGCTCAACTTCTTTCTTTTATCCATACTATGCCAAGAATTTGATACAAATTGTTCTATCACCTTAGCCACAACATATATACACAGGAGAACAATATTCATATATGCCACACAAACAAGCATTAACATGCTAACATCATTTAGATTTGTTTGAAACACTATATACAAGCTTTTCCTGCCCAAACCTGAGAGTACAAGGATGACTCTAGGACACACTAGACATCTAATCAATTTTCTCGTAGGTCCATTACTATATCTCCTCTTTGCTGCCACATATTTGTTTTTGTCACTTCTGATTACCTAAAAAGATGTGGCGAACCACAAGGGTGAAACTCATGTCCTAGCAAGAGATATAACCTCCAACAATGCTTATTGATTAAAACATTTTCAATAGTAGATAATTGAGTAGTTGGAGTATTTAATAATCAATTTAACAGATTGAACATTTAAGTATGCTAAACAAATTAAACAAATAATCTTAACAACAAGTATGATCATCAATGCATTTATAAATAAAAAATAAATTCATTTTTTTGGATAGATATCCACTCAAATATCATCAAATTGCATATAATAATAATCATTATCATTAATCTAACTATCATCATATTCCTTGCTAACAGCACAAGCAATCTAGTAGAATAAGCATCCCTGTCATCATGAATATGTCTAGTAACATAACATGGCTATCAATATTGGCATCTCAAATAAAGGGAATAGATCTATATCGTAAGTAGAACTGACACCATAGCACAATTAGCTGCATATGCATGATTAGCAGTTTAAGCATATATAATTACATAGGCATGGCTAGTAATATCAAACATAGCTAGCATCATCATCTTAACCATCATTGTCAGTATATTTGACAACATAAGCATGTTTACAACATGATCATAACTACAACATAGGCATATCTATTATCTCTTATTATACTAAACATGATCTCAATGAAAAGAAAGAAAACAAGGATTATCATCCAATATGAAGTGTTGTGTATAACCCCAAACAGATATGCTACACGCTGTCTTACATCTTTTATTATACCCTAGGGAATTTGAATCGTACAATCCAAAGTCCAACCGACCCCTGTGAAGGGCTATTCAGTTCCGTATAAGATCTAGGAGTGTCAATATCCTAAGTTCTCTTCCCCTCGGTCAGTACGAGTAAAAAATAGTGACATATAGTCAAATTGCAAAACAATGACATATAGTCCTATAACTAGCCCACCTTGGTACATGTCACAACGCTAGAATCCAGGGTATATAAAACCCTCTAATATGAGGTACAACCGCAGTTGTCCTCAATCACATCAGATGTATGAGTCATGACCATATCCTTCCTACACAACCTACATCATGGATGACAAGGATATATCCTCAACTTGCCACCCCACATACTCAACAGTATGCGCTCGGAGTTTCCCTTAGAAATACTCATTTCACCATCCAACAAGTTCTAACACCGAAGATGGATCTACGACACATGGAACTACATGATTAGAGTTGCACTTGATTAGTTATGCCAATTGGGTGAATTAAGGTTGCATCAAACAAGTGGACATACAAACCCTAATTCACTTCTAGCAAGCATATAAATATCACAACTTCAAAAGATATAAAATGTGTGAAACATAATTTCTCATCTCATCATCACATGGTACGATTCACTTGCCACTCATGAGACCACACTAGTCATCATACTATCATAAGATATAAATCCTTTTTACAATATCATAGGGTATCAACTCTTATCAACACAAGAGGATTACACCTCATTATGGGCTCAACCATGCCTAAAGGTCATTAAGACCATCATACTATCACAAGATATAAATCATTTTCACAATATCACAGGATATCAACCCTTATCAACACAAGAGGATTACACCTCATTCAGGGCTCAACCATGCCCAAAGGTCATTAAGACCATCATACTATTCCATGCAAGATCATTATTATCTTTGCATGCTTTATAACAAGGCTCAACAACATCACTTACATATAATACACTGGGTCAACACAATATTTCAATAATGATCTAGGATATATTCATAAACAATCATAGCATGGCTTTATTAACATTAAGAACATTCCTTTATTACATCAACATGCAAGGAATCTAGATATGATTAACCATCATCATATTCATAATGCACATGTTTAGCATAAGAAAGTATCAATGATGTGGCTATGATAACCACCAATTAACACATTAAGGTTATGATCAAATTAAGGAGGTTATTTCACCATCAAGCCATCATATAATAAGGTTAAACATGAATACTCATCTTTATCTTTTTGCATTAGAGTTAGGTTCACAAGATAAATTATATTAATGTTACTAATCAACACTCATACCCAAACCCTAACTCACGACATCCCCATTGGATCATGGATGCATAAGGTGAAGAATCACGATCACATTCCATACTATTATCAAGTATAAACCCACACATAAATCAAGGTGTAACCATCGAGTTATAACATACTAGGGTTTCAACAACAGTAATAGAGTACTCCATGATTGTACTAGTCATTCAAGGACTATTCATACTGAATTACCATCATTTAGTTATATTAAAGCAAGGTATAACTAGCTATACCTCAATAGGGTTACATATCAACACAATATGGTTATCATACCTTCTATTCATATGAGTGAATAGGTAAGTCTACCTTATTAAGGGTAACCCTCCATTTGTTCCATCATCATTCAACCCATATCACCCTACCACAATGTCACCCAGAACCATTGGATGTATTAAAGGTAAGACCATTGGTTGTTTACATAAGTAAACACCTTGGATGAACCACCAATGAAGTCTTTGACATGTGATCTAGAAAGAGTCACCATATAACCCTATACATCCCTTGATTAATAACACAAAAAGTTCCATTGAGAGTAGGGTAAAAACCAAAATTGACTGTTCATTTAAAACAAGCCATCCATTGTCAACAAGTAAGCTCCTTAAGTTGATCATATAAAGGAAAACATATAAATCACATTATTAGGACCAATATATTACATTATCCATCATTCCACTTTATTGGAGGAATAAACATTAGATCTTGACCATTGGGTCAAGTTCATATGTTAAAACCATCAATTACATTATAGGTTCGACCATTGCATCAAGTGACCCAAGAAACCATTGGTCTAAGGCTTAATTGATGCTAAAACTATATGATTAACTCACCATAGGTTTTGGAGACCTGATCCACCATCATTAGTGACCATTAAGTCACCATAGGTTGTTAGATTGTCACTATATTCATTAATCATCATCAAATATCAAACTAATATCACCATTGATTGATATCATCATTAGGGTACTTAGTTTTTAATCACTAGGATTCTAATTAAGCCAAAAAATGACCTAAGGGGTTAAAGTCAGTTGACACCCTTGGTTACCACCATCAATTGTCATGAAGACAACACCATAGGGTTGTTGCAATGGTACCATCATCGGGTCATGGGTTTATAGAAGAAATCAGCCTAAAACCCTAAAATTGGCCATTAGTTGATAGGCGCTTAGCACCATAGGTTGTCAAACCAACCTGATTGAAGTCATATTATACCTTAGGAATAATGTAAACATGCTACTGAATGTAGTTCATCCATGAAGGGGTAAACCCTAAAATACCCTTGAGGAAAACACCTTCAAATCAAGGTTTAAATAGGCTCCACATGGCTCAAAAAGATCAAGAATGATGAGAGAATATCCAAGGAACATAATTCAAGTGATAAATTGCAAAGAAAACCTCTCAATTGGGTAAATTGCAGAAAATTCCAAAATGTGCATAAAATTGCATAACTTGCTCAAACAGTGTTCAAATTGTACCAAATTTGAAACATAAGCTTATCTTATGATTTCAAAGAATAGAAAAAGGTTATATTAGGGTTATAAGAATTAAATTATGATAATTAAGCTTATTCAATGCATTAAGCAAGTTTAGGGGCCTTACAGATTGAGTTATCTTGTCCGAAATCATATTTGACATATTTGATACTTAAGTTACTTTCATATACTTAATATTTCTATATTTAATTCAGACACTTTTTTCCTTAGGTCCTTAGACTCAGGTGTCATACATCTGCTATTATAATTTAATTTATTCATTAGACCAAACAAAACTTTAGATTAAGATTTATCTAGACCATAAGGATATTAGATTTCAGATCCAGAGTTAGATTGGGTTCATAATTTAAGAACAGAGATACAAATTAATAGATTATAGATTGAGATTTAGAGATAGAAATTAAGAATAGATCCAGAGATAAGAGCTTAAGATTCAATGATAAGAGAGTAAGATTCATAGATAAGAAATTAAGAATAGAGATAGAAAATGACATCAGAACATTAATTACATCATAAAAGAAGTCATCATCAGAAGTCCCGAGATGATTCAGGGGGCGCACTGAGCCAGCCATTGTGGGCGGCACAAAGGATAGTTGTACAAATAGAGGGTGTGTTACACTATAGAGGACAGTTTGGTGTCAACAGAGGACACATTGTGCCAGTAAAGGGTGTGTTGCACAATAGAGGACATTTCAGTGTCAATATAGGAGGACTTATTGTATAATGGTGGCCACAATCAAATAAAAATCATAAATGAAAGACATCTTAGTTTAGAGCATGCCCATAATCTCATCCATGAGTAGGATGAGAAAGATTCAAATAAGATAACTAGGAGCCAGGCACTTTGGTGCAGATCATGAGACCCATGTACCACAATACAATTCTCTAAAGAGAGATAAAGTAGAAAGATACAAATTAAGTTAAAGAAATAAGAGATAGTATGTTTAAAATTTTACTCAAAGCTGATGTTAGTTTCATATTTATAATCTCCAAGAATATTTTGTAGCATTTCATTTCTTCAGTAATGCATATTCTTAGAATACTCATGTCAGTTACGCTAACGACTATTTTTCCCAATGCATGGTTGGGGATGCGATGTACACATGATTTGGAGCAACGAAAGATCAAAATAATAAACAAAGGACTATAATATTTCCCAATATTATCCTGACAGGGTTCCATTTACCAAGACGATCTAGATATCTAAATATCATTTACATCATGCCTTAGTGTTGTTAGTTGAAGTATGGCTTAATAGATTACAGTCCAATATGAACATGTTGTCATTTTCCTATTTATGAACTATGTATGAATCTGATTTCATTCAATACAAATTGTTTCATTTGTTCAAATTGCAAATATCAGCATTTTGTAACACCCCCTTGAGTTAGACTTGTTTCCGCTAAGTGGTATTTATATGTTGTGAAAAGTGGGATGTTACATGCCTACTATCATGGAACCCCATAACTACTTAGAGAGATCTAAAGACCTGTAATTTCATAAAATAATAGTTGAAGAATTAACTAAGAATAATAAAACAATACTTGATTCTTTAAATTTAGAAAAATCTGATGACTCTTTGCTTTTATTCAAATGATTATAACTTTTTTTTCTAATATATCCATGATATATAATGAGTGTAAAAAGTACTACTAATCTGAGAACTCAGATATTCTAGACATCCAATGTAAATATGTTATATGTAAAAGAGACAAAAACAATTATTAATTACAAAGATTACAAAAAAAGAGTAAAATAAAATATGTGATAACCTAAAATGATCTAGAAAAGCTTAGTTTCAGACACAATTTCTTGATGAATGATTATACATGTGGAAATATTGATGCTTAGACATATATAAGAAAGTTTGGTTTATCTAAACCTTGTACTGCCCAAGAGATTTAATTCACGACCAAATATAAAGGCAATGCCAAACTTGATTTGTAAATTTGTAATCTTTTTATGATAAAATTTTCATAGTTTCAATCCATAATTGTTGATCAATGCATCATCATACCATATGAAACGAATGAACAATAAGAGTTTACTCTCTCTATAAAGAAACACATTGAACACATAGCCTCATCACACAGTTAAGCAGCCTCTGCATTTTTCGATGAATTTGCACTTGTAGAAAACATAGCAAAGTTTAAGATGGTGTGGTATGCCTAATCGGAAAATAAGAAAATTAAGAGAAAACAAAAATCTCTCAACAATCTCTAAACGAGGATACTATTTTAATTCAGTTACAAATATTATTTTAAAATTTTAAAGATAGATGTCAAGCAAGCAGATAAGGGGAGCAGGACAATGAGAACTTACTCTCTAAAATCCATCTAGAAACACATTTCACAGTAATAATAATAAGGCAAGATCTTATCGAACATGTAAGGCCCATTTGGAACATTTGTTGTGATATATTTTATTATTCAATATGTTTTATAGTTTTTATGTCACTGGGTAGGGCATGTGTCTTCTCTTGGCGCAATGTGGCTTGCCACAACCCATACTAAAAAAATGCAAGTTGATGTACCGAAATAAGGACTGAATATTAGGGAAAATCAAAGAAGTTGGAAGGGTATCTGTAACAACCTGAATTTTCTCTCTCCTCCAACTAAGCACATCTAGATTCACTATGCACTCAATTTGATTTTATGACCTCCATCATGATCAATTGTATTTTTTGGAACCACTTGTTGTTTAATTGATAACAACTTGAGTGTATAACGTTGAGTGCCTTGATTATCAATGAGAGTATTTAAATTTTTTAAACTATCAAATATGGTGATCTTGATCTAAATCCTTGTCTATGAGAAAGAGGACGAAATTTTTTATCCAAAGGTGAAGAGTTTCACCCAAATTGGATAATCAAGAAGAAAGTTATGGTCTTTTTTATTTTCCTCTTTTTGAGCCTTTCTTCTCTTCTTCTCCTTTTTTGGGCCTCGACCTTTTCCCTCTAGTGGGATGGCCTCCTGCATGCCCAGATGGGACTCGAGTAGCACAAAAACTAGGAGCAACCCCTAGTAGCCCCATCACGACCATTGATCATGTGGTGGGGAGTCACCCCCGAGCTCACAAGTCGCAATCTAGAGCTAGGATTGGTTGCAGACATGCTGCAAGTTGCCGACTTACACACGCTCTTGACTTCTTCGACCCCTCCATTTTATTCCATAATCTTTTCCATACTTCTATGCAACGGGTCATGCCCCTAGAGACTCGGTTGGCCAAGCGGAATGGAGGTGCACCCTCCATGCTCTTTCCCTCACTTTGACGACACTGTGCCCTCTACCATGCTTGAATTCACCTATAAAGACCCCCTATGAATCTACGAGGTGCCTCTCTTCACCGTCGTCACTCCTATCAACTCTCTCACTCCTTGAATCCCCTTGCCCTCTTTTTCTCCGGTGAGTTGGTCTCCATCCTCTATCACGCAGGTGCAGTAGGTAGGAGACAATGCAGCAAGCGTCGCATCTAGGATCCATAGCTATGACATGCTCCCCTCCAACACACTCTCTCTCTCACCCAACCCCACAGTAACCTCCCTGATGTGGCATTGACCGGCCAACGGCAGGGTAGCATGCTTACATTGACCCTACTCTCTCACCCTCTCTCTCCCTGCTGGTGACCAAACCCCACACAAACTACCTAGCCCTACTCGAAGATGTGAGTCAATGACAGGATGACACGTGTGCCCCATCACTAACCCACACTCTCCCTCATAGAAAGCCGGCCAGTTCCACGTTGATGCCTGTGTGGCCCAGCCCAGCCAACCAGTGTTTGCCACAACAACATCTCGAAGAGATATTAATCTATCTTCCTCACATATATAATTATATCTTGCAATATTGATAGAAAATCACTCATAATTCCAAAAATGACATATTATATATGGAAGTTAATCTACTCGACAAGTCTTGTTTCAGAGCCTAATACCTTTTGTAGCTCCAGTTATTTTGAAAATGGCATGTATTTGTCCTCATTCGCAAGTTTAATGATGTTCAATGCCAAACCATGAGAATATAATGATCCCACTTGTTTTTTATGGTCCTGATCAGTAACATATCATGTCTTGTAGTCCTTGATTCAAGACTTATCATTCCTTATCCTATTAATGACTCTTTATTCATAAAATGGATCATGATATGTGTATAATTTGGTCATTAATGCTAATGATTCATGTCTTGATGCTCAAGCTGATTATGTGAGCTCCATATCGTCATATTTGATCTAGATCAGTAACTCTACATGCTTTGATCACCTAAATGATGTATAGATCAATCTTGATCACTATTATGATTAAGTGACTTATACATGACATAGAAACGTGACCTAATGTTCATGTTGCTATATTTGAGATCTAATCTTGTACAAATGTCACCATAATGGTCACATGTTCTACTTTATGCATCAAATGAGTAACTTGTTGATATTTATGACACTTAATCTAGCTTGATCCCTCATGTACTCTAATGATGACTATCTTACATGGCTATGACTCAACATGACTTAATTTGATGTAATGATGAATAAGGATTTAAGCTTATTTAAATCTTATGATTTCCCTATTAAGATGATGAGAATCTATGCTTAAAATCCATGATCTTGGTAAGGATGTTTCGCCCTAAGTACAAATCATATATGATGTAGTATGTACTTGATAATGAATAATGCATGAACTTTGGAGATGTTGAAACCATTCATTATGATATAAGAAACTTAGATCAAGTGAAATATCCACCCTTGATAAGTATGTTTAATATGACCTAAGTCTTGTGATGCTAATATAGTCACACTTGCTTGTAATGTCAGGATCTCTTTGATGGAATCTTTTTCAAAGATCTAATCATGTTGTATAATGCTAGTTTTCTCGTATCAAGGTACACTTTATCCTCCTATTGTCTAGACTAGTGGTATTGAAATTGTATGTATGTATGTAGTATAAATTCTTGGCTATATACACTTATTTGAGCTAGTGTTCCATATGACTACTATGTTTTGGTCTTGATTACATGTCTTGAACAAACTTGAAAACATAATGATAGATATTCATTATACAACATTGGGTACCTTCCTGTATTCTTGGGGTAAGGGCACAAGGCTGGGTGTCCTGCTTGAGTTGTCATGATAGGGCATACCATGTTTATATAAGGGTTATCTCTTGACAATGGCCTTGAGGTCCCTTAAAAATAGGGTTAACGTTTGACGTTTAGTCTTGTAGTCCCTCACATTGATATAGGATTGCTAATCTTGAGCACCCTCATAGACCCCTTCCTTTGAGAAGTTGGTCAAAGGCCTTATGATATTGTTGGTATAATGGAAATGAACTTAAAACACACTTGCATGTTAATAAGAGAGTCTTTAATGTTATTTCTATATTTTTTTATTTACTTTATGCTTTTGCCAAGCAATATATGTTCTTAAACTTGTGATTTTATATGTTTGCACATCGTACTCAGCATAGTTGTGCTGACGTGTACCCATTTTATGATTTTAGGTAACAATACACCATGCTCTAATGATGATCAATGCTTCCTCACTTATGATAATATTCTCTTACTGTAATGATATATAATGACATGCCAACGGAATACACATGGTTTATATATGGGACCTAAGATCTTTTCAGGTTTCATTTTAGCATTCTTTTATGATTTCTTGTCTCATACCTTATTTGTTGTTTATGGTTTCATTCATGCATATGTTATGTGCTCAATCCTACGGGAAGACACTCGAATCCTCTTGCCTTTGACTTTCTAGCCATTAGGAGTGAGAATTTGGGTAACAAACGGTTCTGTGACAATATCATTTATGAAAAACTACACTTATGAAGAACTAGATGGAGGAGCAACACCAAATTGCAAAAGACGACATTAGCACAAAAGAGGACCGGAATATTTTTAGACCATGGTGATTGTTAGACAATGTCAGAAGGGATTCGTAATCAAGGGTTGGAAATTAGGGGTAGAGTCGAGAGGTTGGGCACTATAGATTGGGTGTACGTAATGGAAATCTGGATGAGAAGATAGGCGGAGTAGGAAAACAAGATAGGGTCACTGGGACACCTACTTGAAGAAGATGCAAGCCGACAGAACAAATAGTGTGAAGGGCAGAAGGATGATGAAAAATAGGGGTGTACGTAATGGAAATCTGGATGAGAAGATAGGCGGAGTAGGAAAACAAGATAGGGTCACTGGGACACCTGCTTGAAGAAGATGCAAGCCGACAGAACAAATAGTGTGAAGGGCAGAAGGATGATGAAAAATAGGGGTTTGTAGTGTGGAGGGAGTGGAGTGGGGATTTATTTAGAATTATCTACTCAATTTTTTTGCCTAATGGTGGGCCAGGTTGTTGAGAGGGAGAGAATTTAGGGAGGGGAAATTTAACCCGTGAAATTGTTTCATGTAGTTAGGGATGACAATAAAATCCATTGACCAGTGGACACCTGTCAACCATACCAGTTTGTTGTAATCCAATCGAGTATGGATGAAATGGTACAGATTCCAACTAATAACCATGAATGTGGACTGGGTGTGTGGTAACCCCTTCCAACATCAAAGTTGTAGATTACAATCACCCATTAAGGGATAGAGGGAAAGAAATAGAGAGAGAGAGGTAGGTTAGGGGTTGGTGTGGGGGAAGCAAGAATCAATTGTATATTGACTCCTCACCAAGCCCCAAACTATAATTCGTTGCCACAAGGGACATGTGATTTATGTATATTCATCACATTTTGAATATATTTACATAGTCTTTTTATTAGAATTTATCTCTTTTTTCTCATTTTCTAGAATTAATTGTAATTTACCCACTTTTTAACCAATAATGCAAATTATTGTATCTTTCTTTTACAATTTGCTTATTTTTAACTCATGACAAGTGACTGACTATCTCAGCATAAGAACCAATCATTTTGTAACGAAACGGTCGATTCATGTATTCAAGATGCCACTCTCCAGAGCCTCAAACATTTGTGCCAATTATCCAACATGCTCTGCTCGATCTTCCAACCAAGCATTTCACAATGATCAAACGGTCATCTTCTATTGCTTCAGGACCAAGTCAAAATCAAGCCCCAAGTGGACACCATTCTTTAAGGTTTTCTACCCCTCTTTTCCTGGACGCTCATCTCAGATCCCAACCAAGCATTTCATGCCTTCAATTGACCATTTTAGATTTCACAAAATAGCCAAAAGCATCTCCATTGCACATTAGGGTTTCTTCCTTAAGTGAGACATCAACCGACCATCTCATGCTCCAGACAGACGGCTCAAGGTTACTTTGGACTCACTGCCCAAATGCCCCTACCCCTTTAGTCCCAACCAATCAGTTCATATTGTGAACGGGTCAGTTGGTGGCATGCAGTTTGAACACTTCAGCAGCCATCCCTCCTCCTTTTCCTCTCCCTCTTTTAGGTTTTCTCCCCATCCTTCCCTATAAATGGAGGGGGGCTCCAAAAAAAGGGGATCCAACTTTTTGTACTTGAAAATTTTACTTTGAGCACTTGTTATTTCATTCTTTCATGTATAATCGTCTAGTCTTCAATAAAGTTAGCTTTGTTCTCAAGATCTCCAATTCTCATTCTATTTTTCTTGGTATATTTTGGGAACAAGGAATTAATGGAGACTACCATTTAATTGTCACTAGCTAAGGTCCCTTCGGGGATTCTTCCTTTTAGTCTATGGCTTGCTTCCTTTCTTCCTATGTTCTCCTTTTAGCTATTATAGTTTGTGAGTAGTTTCTCATATTACGGCATGGGGAGTATCCCCATAGCCATGTTGTAATATAGATTGATTCTGTATATGATTTCTTTAGTTTGATGATATTTGGTTTGGATAATCGTCTGATTCAAATGATTTGATCTCTCATTTCTGTCAAACGTTAGTCATGGGGGATGTGATCACAAAACCCTAGGCTTGAAACAACCAACCAAATGCACAAGGATTCATATGAGACCTCGAAAGGATGTTTGTTAGGATGTTTGGGCTGGGATATGTGGGCACCAGGACCAATGGGTCCATATGGAGCTTGACTTTTGTGAATGCATTTGCAAATGTTTTTGCATACCTTCTTCTAACTAGTTTTATCGTATGAATTCCGCCAATCTTGTTTCACGCTAGCTATGGAAGTAAGTCCCATAACCTTGATATCCTTTATCCATTAATTCAGTCTCATTTCCTCAACCTCTTGCTTTTCCAATCTCTCTTTTCTTACTTGGAATTTATTTCTTGCCCTTAGATAATTCTTCTTTTATTGTTCTAATCACACTCTCTTTGTTTTGTCCTTAGCAAAACATTTATTTACTTGCTCTTAGCATAACTTTTATTTCATTGCAATTTTTCTTCATCGTTCTAGTGTAATCAACCATCAAAGCAATGAAATTACCTTTCATGTTTAAATAAACAAAAAACCTTCCAAAATTTTGTTCAAATAAATTTGGGTTCAAAAATCAATCTTAAAAATGTTACGTGGGATTGACCTTTCTATACTAATAAACAATCTTAATTGGTAGTTTTTCCATAAAAGGTTAACCTCTAGGATAATACTCTAATGAATTGGTGTGCTAAATGACGTGTATCAATTTTGGCACTGTTGCTGGGGATAATAGATCATTTCTTGAATACCAATTTTTTTTAACAAAAAACTTGTTTCTCTTTTTTCTGCCTTTCGAGTATCATTTCGGTAGTTGCAACTTCTCTTTTTGTTGAGTTTTCATTCAAGTAGTATGTTTCTTTAGCCATCTATTATATCTATTCAATTATAACTGTGCATGCAATGCCCACAACACGCCGATTTTGCATCGCCAGTTTTCGACCTAGAAATTGAAAGGATGCTCCGTCATTTAAATTGGAAAATTTCCTTTAGGATGGATAAGGATAAATAACCATAGAATTGAGAAGGCACTTGCTTCTCAAAGGGAGGCTGTGATGGTCGAGCGTACATCTCATGAAGCCACTTTGTGTGCAACCTATATCGCCAAACAAGAGGCCTTGAAGATGCTCAACAGGAAGCAAAACATGAAAACAACCAGAGGACTTCTCTCCCCAAAACGTCTTTTGCACAACACCTCTATCGTTCCACACGATATCACACCCCCTAGTTCGAAATTTGAACCAATTGGATCACCATGCTTCAAATCATTCCCCTCTCTATAAACAAAGGAGAAAGTTTTCAAGACAATCTTCAACGTTTTTCTCATTTGTGTTACCTACATAAATCTCAGGCATTTGTGAAGATGCCATTTGAATCAGATTGTTTAAATACTCTATCTAGGAGAAGGTAGCAGTTGTTATAATGCCATGGAGGGTAGAGAAAGTGTCATCATCTACGAGGGTTTACAATCCAAAATTTTAGAAAAATATTTCCCTCCTTCCCTCACTTATAAAATCAGGGGATAGATCACTCTTTTTCCTATGGCCCCAGGTGAAACACTAGGAGAATCTTGGGAGAGTTTTAAGGATATTCTCATATGTTTTCCCCACCATGATATTTCTCAAGCTTATCTCATTGAAATATTCTACCGTGATGTTGATAATGAAACCAATGTTTTCCTTGATTCCTCATCAAGAGAAAATTTCATGCTTCAAAGCCTATATAGAGCTTGGGAGGTTGTTAAATGCACTTTTGAAACCCAAGCAAGATGAGGAACAAGTGGGGTCCTCGAGGTATCTAAGGTGGAGGAGAATTTTGACATCAAAATATTACTAAAATCCTGAAGCTTATTGCCTTGAAACTAGACTGCTTGGAAATTTCTTTTAAAGCCCTAAGAGAACACCCCCAACAGATCAAGGTTGTAGACTCCCTTTGTGGTATTTTCCAAGGGTATGATCACACAACCCAACAATGTCAATACCATTATGATGTTCCCATGCAACCAGAGGCTAGACAACAAATGGAGAACCTCAACTCTATTCAAATAATATTGGGCCAAGCCTATTATAGCCCGAACCAACCCAAAAACAACCCTAGATTCCAATACAGGAACCTGTTAGGTGCGGAAGATGCTCCTCAACTTTCTCCCCAACATAGATCTCCTCATCCTCATGTAAAAAGTCATCCACCACCAGGATTTCCCAACAACAACAATCAGAGAAACTTTGGGAATCAAGGAAATTATTGGGGTAATTATCAAAGTCATGGGCTCTAGTAAAATATGAACCAATCACCACCAAAAATGCAACAACACACTCCCACTCCTTTTGATGTTGATAATATAGATGCCTTGGAGAAGATCACCATTTCACAACAGGCCCACCAAAAGGTAACTGATGCTTAGTTGGCCCATCTTATTGCTCAACAAAAACCCCCACTCACACTTTTGTCAGCTAACCAGGAAACAATACCAAGCATACATAATAATTCAAGGTTGTGACTATCCGGTCTGGCCTTACCACTCCAGAATGAAACAAATCCCCCCATCTTAATTTTGACCATGAAGAAGATGATGAAGTGATTGTCCCACAAAAACTTACATCATCCACTACATAGGAAGACGTACCCATCTATAAGACACAAATGCCTTTCCCTGGATAGCTAAAGAAGACCCCTTTGGACTCTAGGTTCAAAAAGTTCAAAGAAATAATGAGGAAGTTATGCGTCCATTGAAAGATATAGAGGGGGCTGAATAGGGCTTTTGATACTTTAAAATTTAATTAATTAAAATCAAAGAAGGAGGAGGAAACAAGGAAGACACTTCAATTTAGAGTGGTTCCAAACTTTGAATCAAAGGTTATTAGCCCACTACCTAATTATTTCCAATTGGGATTTTGAAAGTGATTTATTTTATTTACCTTGAAAGGGTGTTACAACAAAATCTAATCACCTTCCACTCAAAGTAGCCTTCATCTTGAAGTAGCCTCAACCTCGTTGAAGCAACCTCCTTGATGTAACCTCAAGAAACCTTGGAGCAGCCTTCACCACCTTGAAGTAGCTCCATAACCTTGAGATAGCCTTCACCTAGAAGTAGCTCCAACCTCCTTTAAAGAAACCTTCTTAAAGTAACCTCAAGCAACCTTGGAGCAGCCTTCGCTTCCTTGAAGTAGCTCTACCACCTTGAGATAGCCTTCACCTAGAAGTACATCCAACCTCCTTTGAAGCATCTTTCTTGAAGTAACCTCAAGCACACCTTGGAGATGCCTTCACTTTGTTGAAGTAGCACCAAAAAACCTCCTTTACACCGCCTCCAACCATAGGAGTAGTCAAGGAGAACAAAGTACAATGTAAACAAAATAGAGTGGAAGAAAGAAAATACTTAACCAATCAAGTACAACACTTTGATCCTTATCAAGCATATAGATCTCCTATCCACTTAAGATGGACATGGACATATGTGGTGGTTAGGAGATTGTAGATATAGGACACAAATTTAGAGCACAAGGAAGAAGATAACAAGTGAACCTTAGCTTTGTTGCTCTCTAGATTGGATGCTCAGGTGTATCTTAAATATTTTAGGTGTCTTAAGGCCTATCCTATTTATAGGAATGATTTGCATGTATCGAGGGACGTTTTAGAGAGTCTCTAGAGTGTTCTTAGTGCTTAACTAGTCATTAGGTAGAAGGTAGTTGGCTAGCAATGGCTAATTTGTTCAAGCTTGGAAGAACAATCCAGAATCCTACTCAGTCGACAAGTAAGTCGACCGAACCATGTCTAGGTCAAACTTTTCTTTGACTGAGCCTGGGTTTCATGAAAATGTTTACCAATGTCTATTTCTAACTCCCAACTACTTGGTCTAACAGTCATAAGATTTGGACCAAGGTTAGGTCGGTCTACCATATTTTTAACCAAAATACGTTTTAGAGCACAAATGTGTAAGATTTTGATAAGTGCTTAATATGTTTGACTGAGGTCGTTCTCCTCGATAGAAACTTTGACTGAGGGTGTCTTATTCAACTAGTTTCGTGACCGAGGATGTTCCTATTTTTGGTTTTTGAACCACCTATTAAATGTGTGTTCAAATGGATGATAATTACTCTATCTCTAGGGGATTCCTAACTAAGGGTTATGAGTGGATAGAGAAGATCTGATTCTTGATTTACATGATATCTAAGTACTTGTATATTATATCTTTGTCCAAGTATTTACATTGAGTATAATCATGAAAGTATAAACATTTAAGTGCATTGATCTTCAATTATCCACTTACTATGATCTCCTTATTTTCTTGAATCCTGAAATATTCAAGTAGCACGTTAGATCCAACAAGAATGAAATGTTTGTCATCATCAAAACAAAGGGTATGCCAGTGTCCAATTTGGCCCACATTAATATCCCATGTTTGGACACTATGACTCAAATGCCTAAGTGGACAAAGTTTTTCAAATCTCTACTCAAACCTATATACATTACTAGAGAATCTAAAATGGTAAAGATAGATAGAAACACATCAGACATTATCCAAAGTAAAATTTCATATAAACACAAAGATCCAGGATCCTTTAGGATCAAATGTACTATCAATGACTCTATTATCCAATCAGGATTAGCCGATCTCAGAGCAAGCATCTCCTATAATTCCTATAAGTATGTGTAAGAGACTCGGTCTTACCGATGCGCGACCCATCCCTATGAGCGTTCAACTGGCAGGCTCTTCCATTACCAAGCCACTTGGCATTATTGATGATGTGCCAGTTAAGGTCAAAAAAATTTACATCCCATGTGACTTTGTGGTGTTGGATATAAAAAAGACTATCACTACCCACTTATCTTTGGCAGGCCCTTTCTCACCACTATTAGGGAATTGATCGATGTTGAGGTAGGACTTCTCACCCTACATGTGGGAACTAAGTCTATTGAATTCCAAGCCTCTAGATGTAGCAAAAAGTATACCAAGGAAGAAGAAGAATACTTCCTTGAGTGGATTGATCAGTTCAATCATATTCAACAACAATTTTTAAATTCCATGATCCCACCAATAATCAAATCTTAGATCTCCCTGGAGAATAACCATATTGCTAAATCAATCACCACCATGATGACAGTTACTGAGGCACCACTATCTCCTATTCCCACATTTTGTACCATCCACCCAAGAGTTCTCCTTTCCACAAGATCATGCCACACACACCTTCCCTCCCCTCTCTTACTTTGAAGCACTAATCTATGATTCTTGCCAGGCCCCTCATGAGTTACCACTACTAATTACAACTCAAGGAGAGCAGCTAAGGGTCAATGAAGTTCCCATTTATCATCCTTGTGACCCGATTCCCATTGACACTAGTTCCCATTATGGTGGGATGACCATCAAAAGTGTGCACCTTTAAATAATTATCTTTATACAACTTAGATTCCCCATAATTATGCATTATCACATTTTGAACCATGGGAACCTATCCATTACAATCCATATTGATGTCCTTGGAATATAGATATGTACCAAGCCATCCAAGACATGTACCATATAACTCAAGAAAATATGGTAGAGTGGCTACAAGTTAAGAAATTGATTCAATATAACACCCCCATTCCTAACCCAGATCATGCCTACCCTTGGTATCATCATTGTAGGGCCTTCGACATAAAGTTGGGTCCTTATTGGAAGGTAGCCCAACATTTTCTTTATCATCACTTTGTTACATTTTAGTTAACCCTTGATTTGTTTCTGATTCAGTTTAGTTCTCTTTAAAAAAAGGTGAAAAGGACAGTTGGTTTCCCAACTTAGCATCTCAATTTGACAAAGTTGAGCATACAAAACAAGTGAACCAATTAGTTCATTCCACAAACCAATCATTCCGGCCATCAAGATATCCATTCAAACTCACCGAGGGATTTGAATGTCAAATGATGCAATGCCACCCATGACTCTATGACCAATTGGTTGGGTTAGACAAATGATCGTTTCATAATCTAACAAATGTCTATAAGAGTAACCAAATGAGGGGAAGGCATTCACATCACAACTTGAAGCTCCCCCAGCCCTAACTGTCGCGCTCAACACACCAGCCGCCTCCGACTACCTCTGACCAACCTACCGCTGCAAAGCCATTGATTCTTTCTCGAGAATCCTAACCCAAAAGATGTCCCTGCCTACTCTCACAGGAGTAGTGTCTCATTGGAAGCACATGAAGATACAATTACCCCTCATCCACCACCATCGCAAATCGCACCAAGAGGTGCATAGGAGATGAGGAGGGCCCCAACAAGCCCTATGGATTCTAAAAGATTTGGGGTCAGTTGGATGATATCTAATGTGAGAAATAGAACTAAGGCCACCAACACAACCACATGTACCTCATGAAATGCTCCTAGGAGTCTTGGCATGTGGATTGTTGCCACTATGTCCCCAACTGCCTAACTTATGAGTAGTATGGGGCCCATCAGGCTTACACTAATCCCAACTCTCCATATTGGGGGAATTACTACTACAATCTGGACTCCTCCTCCGCTCCTCCACCGCCTTATCATCCACCACCAAAATGATCTTCTTCCCTCCATCTCAAGTTTGTGATTTTCTTACAATGAGTAAAATTCTAAGTTTGGGTGAAGGTGGGTGGTTTGGAACAATTCCACCCCATACTTCCTTTTTAGCATTATGTTTTGTCATTTCAATTATTACATGTAGTTTGATTTTATTTTTCTCCTTATTCTAAAACATCGGCCTTTATCTAATTGGCTAAAATGAATAGATTTGCATCATTGTACCCCTTTGAATTCAGTAAATCTTATTTGCAAAAATGTTACATATAGACATGATTAGAAAATATCATGTCACTTAGGACCCCAAACTAGCATCACTCCTTGGAAATGTTGGGAAGTTTTATGGAATTGATAAGAACCAAACATGAATTTTCTCTATTTTAAACTGTAGATTAATTTGTCTTAAATCTTGTATAATGTATTATAGGAAGAATCTATCGGATGCATCAACACTCTTTGAAAACAAAAGTGAAAGTTTATAAGAACATGAACAACCTTCTCCTCCCTTCATTCTTAAAGAAAAGAAAAAAAAACACCTCAGGACAAAATCCGATTCCACAGTGGTATGCTCCCCATCTCATATCTTCCACTCATATCTAATAGGGGCATACGATCAAAAGATGCCAAAGAGCACACAAAAAAATGTGGTCAATGTAACTGTAGTCGACAAATAAATAAATCACGAGTCGAATAGAGGAGGGATCATCTTCTTACGCACCTCTTTGATCATGTTCCTATGCAAAAAACTCACAAAAATAATATATATATAGGAGTGTCAAAGTAGAAGTGAGACAAAGTTTGTTTCCTACAAAGTCATGAGTTAAAAACAAGCTATGAAACATGTTTTAGTAGGGAATATATAATTTTGTGTTACATGTTTCTAGGAGATTGGGTTTCTTGTCCAAATAAGGTGGTAAGGAACAAGGTGTTGGCTATGAGGGTCAGGATAGACATGATGCTAGTACAAATTGGAATTACTTGTGATTTTATTTGCTGGAGGACAAACAAAGATTCAAGTCTGGGGTATTTTGATGAATGTATATTCATCTCATTTTTGATATATCTTTCATAGTCTTTTCATTATAATTTATCTCTATTTTTCTAATTTGCTAGAATTAATTGCAAGTTACCCACTTTTCAACCAATAATGCAAATTCTTATATCTTTCTTTTACAATTTGTATATTTTTACCTCATGACAGGAGACTAACCATCCCATCATACAAACTAATCAGTTCATGTAGTGAAACATTCTATTCATGTATCCAAGATCTTACACTCTAGAGCCTCAAACGTCCGTGTCAATTATCCAAAACGCTCAGCTTGGTCTCCCAATCAGGCATTTCACAATGATCAAACGACCGTCTTCAATTGTTCCGAGACCAAGTCAGAATCAAGCCACAAGCAGCCACTGTACTTTAGGGTTTTCTACCCATCTTCTCCTAGCCTCTCGTCTCAGAGCCCAACCAGGTGTTTCATGTCTTCAAATGACCATTTTGGATTGTGAAAAACTCAGTCAAAAGTGCTACCATTGCACATCAAGGTTTCTCCCTTAAGTTAGATGTCAATTGAACATATCATGCTCCAAATGGATGGTTCAAGGATACTTGAAGGCCATGGTTCATTCAAACGGAACCACTACCCTAATGTTAGGGTTTTAGACTCACTGCCCAAATGCTCGTGCCCCTTCAATCCCAATTGATCAGTTTGGATTGTGAGTAGGTAGGTTAGCAACACACAGTTTGAACACCGACATCCATCACTCCTCCTTTTCCTCTCCCCTTTTAGGGTTCCCCCCTCCTTCCCTATAAAATGAAGGGAGATCCATGAAAAAAGGGATCCAACTTATTATACTTGCAAATTTACTTTGAGCACTTATTATTTCATTCTTGCATGTGTAATCTTCTAGTTCTTCAATAATGTTAGTTTTATTCTCAATATATCCACTTCTCATTTTATTTTTCTTGGTTTTCTTTGGGAACAAGGAATTAAGGGAGATAGCCCTTTATAAGACATTTTCAAGAAAAAAATTCCTTGACATAAGTTTCACATCTCCAAATCCTCATAAAAGACATTTTGGGATGCTTCCCAGTCCATATCTCATATGGTCTCTTTTGAACTAATTTTAATGGTACTCAGTTTAGTGGAAACACGTCAGTTTCTAAAGCATACCCCCAGAAGGTAGTCGGAAGCTCAGATAAACTCATCATTGATCACACCATATCCAGTAATGTGTGATTCCTTCTTTTTGAAACACCATTGTGTTGAGGTGTTCCAGGTGGAGTCCATTGGGATACAATCCCATGGGCTCTAAGAAGGTTCCCAAACTCTTGGTTTAAATATTCTCCACCTTGATCAGAATGAAGTTCCTTAATACTTTTACCAAGTTGGTTTTGTGCTTCATTCATAAACTCCTTGAACTTTTCAAGAGTTTTTGACTTATGTTTCATCAAATAAACATAGCCATACCTACTAAAGTCATCAGTGAAGGTAATGAAGTACTAATACCCACCTCTAGCCATTGTTCTAAAAGGTCCGCACACATTAGTGTGTATGAGTCCTAATAGATCATTGGCCCTCTCATTGTTACCAGTGGAAGGGGTCTCATTCATCTTTCCCAAAAAAAAAAGATTAACATGTCTCTATTGATTTGAAATCAAAAGAGTCCAAATAACCATCTTTATGGAGTCTATATATGTGATTCTCATTTATGTGCCCTAGACGACAATGCCAAAGTTATGTCTTGTTTGAGTTGTTGAGTTTTAGTCTTTTGGTATTTACATTATAAACATCTATCTTTATATCTAACAAATAAAGACCATAAGACTTTGGGGTACTTCCATAAAAGATCACATCCTTTGAAATAGAACATCTATCATTTTCAGTATGGAATTCAAAAGAATCATTGTCCATGAAAGATATAGAAATGATGTTTATATTTATAGAAAGTAAATAATAGTAGTTCTTTAACTCTATTGCAAGCATTGCGGGAAGAGATAAACTATAGGTTCCAACTACACTGGCCGCAACTCTTGTGCCATTAGCAACTCGCAGTTCTACCTCTCCTTTTCCCAAAGGCCTACTTCCTTTTAAATCCTACATATGAGAACATATGTGAGATCCACATCCGGTATCTAGTACCCATAATGATGAAGTAGATAGGTTTATGTCAATAACATATATACCTAAAGTGGAGATCACCATCCCCATCTTCTTCTACCTGAATTCCTTCAAGTACAAAGGATGAGTTCCTCTTGTACTTTTCTTTCTCCTTATCTTGAGTGTTGAATATTTGGATTTGGTCTTGACCTTAGAACTCTTCTTGTTCTTACTTTGATCCTTTAACTCAGCTCTATTGATCATCAGCATGGGCTTGTCCTTCTTCAATTTTGCTTCAACATGAATCAACATGGAAAGCAAGTATGAAATTTGTCCATCCATATTATTCACATGATAACATGCAACAAAAGGACTATATGATTCTGGAATTGTCTTTAGAATCATATCAATTTCCAACTCTTGAGGTAAATCCCAGATCTTAAGATGATATACATGTCCAATCATATTGAGCACATGTTCTTCTACTGAGGTGCCCTCTGTCTGCTTAGACTCAAGTAGCACCTTTAAGATACCGACCCTTTCTTGCTTTGCAAGACCAAGTGTCACTTTCTTAAGATGTGTTACAATCTCAATAACACTCATGTCATCACATTGCTCATGTAGCTAAGCATAAGGTACTTTATCTCCAAGGCATCATTGGCATGCTTCTAGTAAGAATCCACTTATGCCCTAGGTACATTAGGAGCAGGTATTTCTGGCACTGGTTTGTCAAGGACATAGAGCTTGCACTCTTCATTGAGAACCCTTATCAAGGTCCAAAACCAGTTGTAGAAATTTGTCCTGTCAAGTTTGTCCTTCTTCTGGACTGATCACAATATGGATTTGTTTGTCATTTGATTCTATAAGAGAATATTTGAATTTGTCAGATACTTTTGATTTGAATTAAAAATTGACGATATTAATTAGGTCTTTAATAATACCTCTCCCACTATTTTATTTCAAATTGATAGCTCTCACATATCAATCCATAATATTGCAGTGTACAATATTCTAGTGGGCTAAGATCAATATTTCATCAAGTCATGAGTCATTTTTTCCGATCCCCCACAACTTGACTATATAGGTAGGCCATCGTGCCAATTGCAAAGGAATCTAAGACTTAATATTTTAATAGAGAGATTTTTTATAAATACATCTACTTTATCCAATCACCACATATATAGTACATATCATATACACATATATCCCACAATGAAAACATGCAATAAACGAAAGCGATGGTTGTGGCCAGCCTAATGTAATTCCTTAGAACCACAAGGAATTATGTCATCATAGGTCCGCATCATATGTAAAAACATTTTGTTGATGAAGATTTGTTCTTGCCAATTCAGGTTGATCGATTCAACACTTGAACCGATCAACTCGCCTCATGTCCAGTTGTTAGGTCATCTCACTGGTCTAATGGTTTCATCGGTCCACCATTTACTGGATCCTCCACCTGATCGGTCGGGTCCACCAGCTAGTTAGTTCATCTCGTCCTTCTGGTCCTCCTTGGTCATCCATTCGGTTGGCTCATCTAGGAGACATCATCTTCTTCATCGTAACAAGATTGTAAACTATCCTACTATTACATGATTATAGAGAAACCTCAAGTTACATTTGAGGGGAGCAATGGTAAGAAAGAATTAACTTTATGTTGGGAAGATTATATAGAGGCTCAGTTCATAGATTGAGATAAAAGGATAAACCAACCAGACAACCATGCACATATAATAGGGGTTATTTGCCATAACCATGCTACACATCCACCATCAAAACCTCTTTTAGGGTGACACATGTAAATTGCATATATATATATATATATATATATATATATATATATATATATATATATATATATATATATTAGTTTGTGATTATTGTGGTATTTGATTAGACAAGTATTATTCACATTGCATGCAGTAATTGAATGATAAAACTAAAATCCGATCATATCAATTATCCCATAATATAATCAGACGCTGGCTCTGAGGCCACTGTTGAGAAATATGGCTACAAAACAGGCAGTGGAAACAATTTTTTTTATCTACCATAATTCCCATAACCAACGGATAATGTCAATTACTATAACATGAGAAGGATGGTTTCTAGGATATACCAGGTCCTAGTGAAAGTCCAGTGACATCTCTTCATTGTCGTATCTGTGCAACTATCTTCTAGTTGTTGTGGGACTTGTCTAACTACTGCGCTTCCTGGTCTACACTATAGAGACAAACTCAAACGTCATTATCTACAATAGCTCCTTTCACAACTGACTGTTGGTTGAAGTTTTTCTCCTAGCAGCAGATAATGGCCTCCCACCTCTAGAGAAGTCCACATGGACCGTCTAGAACTCATGTCGTCCTGCTAGAATGGACATGAAGGATTCATCCCTTCTGTTGGCATACTAGTCACCAACTTGCTCTCCTATAACAATGATCTCAGTTGTTATCTCCCATAGATATCCCTCCCTAGTCGGGTAAGACTTGCTTGGGATCTCTTGGTTACTACAACCAAAGAGGACAATAATTATTAGAGAAACTAATTCACAATTGTCTATGTTGTGCTCTAGGAATCCCCCCAATACCCCTCTATTTATAGGCGGTGTTTGGGTCAGGGTTCCCAGTCGATGCGGGAGTGAAAGGAACTGGAAGATCTCAAATTTTTGCAACTTGTGACCACCCAAATTGGTGTCTGGCACACCAGACAGTCATTTAGCATGTGATACGGTGGACTCGTATTGTAAGATGGTCATTTTATAGTTTCCCAATCACATACAAAATTGGAAATTTGATTCCCATTAATACCAAGCATTAATTCCTTGTACAACATGTATTGTGCAATCACAATGAATCTAGGAAAGTATCTAGATTCTTTCTTCATATGAACTGAGTGATCTCACCCATGCGATACGGCTGTCTTGCTCACCCAGACATTCATCTGGTGAGTCGAGCCAAGCCGATCAGTTCAACCCATAGCCAATTTCAACTATAATTAGTCTGACACTCCAAACTCCCATCTCAACTATTGAGAAGACAATTTGGAATTCTAGACGGTTGTCTCACCTATGAGATAGGCGTATGGTAGTGTAGCCAGCTGATATATTGTGTAAATTGAATATCGAAACAATTAAGTAATCAATTCAATCACCATTTAAGATTAAAATCCTCTTCTAGGTCGAGACCTATGTGTGTGACCCTATAGGTCCCATATTACGTTGGTAGTGAATGTCCATAACAACTTATGACATCACAAGCAATGAGTGGTGCCTAGTCGCACATCAATCCTACCCAAGTAAATGGAAAGTTGGGGAACAACTTCAACCTACAATCTATGTATGGTGTTACAGTGCTTGTATAATTCCATTGTCACTAATATCCAGATTGAACTCGAGGCATGGAGTAGTCACCCTCTTCAACATTCAATCTTATTTCTTGAACTAGAGCCGACTGTATGAGATATATGTAAGCTCAATATCATATATTGACTCACATGTGCATGACCATGCATTTCTCAGTCTCGCTAACCAAGAGGCCTTGGATATCATACTCTCTTAGGATCGGACAAATCCCATATTTATCACTCACAGTCAGTCCCCATGTGTCACAGTTACCCAATCATCACCATTATTACAACCCATGTTTCAGGACTGCATTTGATGATGTCAAAGCATGCTGAATGACATGTGATGAGTGTAGTGATTTTAGGTCTAAGAACCACAAACACCACCATAAGTATGAGAGATGACTATGACTACCATGGTAATGGTTTCCATGTGTCAATCTCAAGGTGGGTTTGTCTGATACACTATTCTCTAATGCATATCTATGTGCTTGGATTGATATAGCCATATCATGACTAATGAGATTCAATCATAAACCAAATCACTATGATCTTATGTGTTATTGTTGTCTATCAACCTTCCACAATAACAACCAATCAGGGACATAATGAGAATATATATGTACTCTTAACATATGTATGATCTCATTCTTCCAAGTCACATACTTGAAGACATACAACATTGAGTAATATTATTCTCTAGACATTTATAATGTTACATCATTATGTCATATCTGAATTAAACAGAATAAATTGGAAGCTTGCCTTTATTTATTAATCAAATCATTTACAAATTATGCCATTACAATCATCATATGATTGGCTGTCTGGGCATACATACCAACACCCACTTGGTTTGTCGCATCACATTGTATTCATTTCTACAATGTTTGTTGGTGGTTTCATCCATCTCATGCGTACATTTACCTTGAGATTTGGATATCTCGCAAACGCACAACTGCCTATATTTTTTTGTAATTGGCAATAAGTCAGAGATAGCCAGGTAGCATGTTGTTCATCTTTTGATCATCATGGTTTAAGGTGTGCCAGTTGGAATGGTTCAGTTTGCCTAGAGTCAAACTAACAAGAATGATTATTGATTGTCACTCAAATTTTATGCTTTACCTTAATAACATAGTGTAAGTTAAAAAAGTTCCAAGTAAGAACTAATAGTTGAGGCTGAACATTTTATTGCATCCAACATAATAAAACAAGTTGATGAACTAAGAAGTTCATTGGTGAACTTGTTATGGTGAAATTAGTATGGTTTCAGCCATTGATGATGCACTACTGTTATATTGTGGCAATAGTAGAGCTATTACACAAGTTAAGTCACCTAAATTGCATCAACATTCCAAGAACATACTAAGGAGTTATCATTTCATATGAGGGTTCATCCATACAAGAGATACAATGATTTGGCAACCAAAAGCAATGTTGTTGATCTTCAGATGAAAGAATTTTCACAACATAGACATGATGGTGATATTATATCACTTAAAATTAGATTCATGAATTATTGGCTTTAATGTGAGTGGGAGACTATTGATTGTATGCCATGAGATCCAATCATATGATTATTATCATAGGATACATTATACTTGATTTGATTAATAATAAAGATATTTTATTTTTATAGTGACTTTTATATTGGACATAATAATGTGGTATTTGGAGGGACTGGTAAACTAGAAGAACCTCACCCATAGACCCACAATAGCCAGAAAAGTAATGCTCTTCAACTAAGCTAGTGTTCTCAATCTTGGAATTTCACTTGGAGCCGTTGCCATCATGCGATGCACCATGGTTGTCATTAGAGAGGGTACATTGCCATTGATGCTACAATTCCCATATGCATTTTTCATTAAACTTTGCAAATAATACTTATAAGTTTATCATTAGACTAGACTGAATTCGGGTTAGATTCATATTTGGGTATGAGGGGCTGGGTTAGTACCAAAATGTGTTTCCATTGAACTTGACAAAACTCACTTTCTTTCAGATTTCTACATGATTTAGTCCATGAAAAGGTGGATCTAAAAATGTCAGTATGGTGGCTGAGTTGAAAGGACTTAGTTATATTATAACACGGGGGAGCTGAGTTAAATTAGTTTCTAAAATATGCCATTGGTGAGGGTCAAATTTGGACAACTTGTCTAGAAAATAGCATCCTGATACAATCCAGATAGCCATTTTACTTGAAGTTATATCATAATAAATGTTCTATATATACCATATTTTACCATATTCTATATGTATAAATATATGTACATTGATTGGGCGGGGCTTCAGCCCTGGTTCCCCCTTGACCCACCCCTGAATCCATGACATATTGAGTTAAATAGTGTGCAATAAATAAATGGATCAAACCCCATTTCAGGCCCATGTCAAATGCATGCTTTGTGTCTGCAATATTGCAAATGGTTGTCATATTTTTTGCAATAAGTAATAAGCAGGAGTGGATGGATGAAAAGTGGCTTTGTCTATAGAGTTCTACAAACGCTCAGTGTCTCTAGATTTCTTCAAGCAGAGGCAATGGTCTTTTATTTATAAGAGGCAAAGAGTAAGGCCTACAGCCCCCAAGGAATGAGATGTGGCACCGACAGTAAATGCATCAACATGGAAAATAGAAGGATTACATGCTTTAGTTGGCGCATGAAGGTATATTAGCTGACGTTTACCAATGGAACTCGATTGGTTATTGGTTAATTTTTGGATGGTCAATCGCCACATGACCTGTAAAGAGTGGTTTGCAACATTGGGATCACTCGTTAAGTTATTTGAAACAAAACAATACAACTCCTACATATGATTATCATAATAGAAGGTAGAGGAAAAATAATATTATTCAAAATAGTATGAAATACATAACAATATTAGAGGTTTTATAGTGGAAGGAAACTAATTCTATTACAAGAAAAATTTATTGTTTCACATATTAGTCCATGCAGCATTTAAGGAGCAGGTTGATCGCCACACATCCTATAAGGAATGGGTCCCAATGATGGGACCGCTCTTTACTTTATTTGGAACAAAACAATACAACCCTAGCATGTTATCATCATTATAGAATAAAAGGGATGTATAGTATTATTCAAAATATTATGAAATACATAACAATATTAGAAGGTCTACAATGGAAGGAAACTAATGCTATTACAAAGGAAGTTAACTGTTCACATAATTAGTCCATGATAGACAAAGAGGAATTCTAAAGAAAATATCTACTCGACAAAGAGGAGGTGGAGAGACATATAGGCATCTTGCAAGAATTCTCTACTCTTGACTAGATTGTTCTAAGGCTTCATCTTCAACTTATGGATCCACAAATTCTAAGTCCACAGGCTACTCAAGATATGGATGGAGGGGGGAACTAAACCCATGGAAATAGATAAAAGAAAAGAAAAAACAAAAGTTGAGTGTGTGTATATTGAATATACTTAGGCATTCTAATTGAAAGAGTTAAATTATGAGGGTTCCCATCTAAAGAATAATACAAACAAGTATGAAATTTCAAGAAGATATATAATCAAGATAATATGGCATAGTCGATGAGTGGTAGCAAGGTTGGCCACAACATAGGGCTCCTCACGAAGGATCCTGGGATCAATTCTCACTTCTCAGAAATGAATTTTCACAACGTCAATCGACCTCTAATGTGACTTATTGAGACACTGGTGTGTGGACACATGACCTCTCAATTTTACCATGAGTACTATATGGACCTTTACTTGGGGGCGGCTTTCCCCTGGTCATCCAAAAAAGAGAGATAATAGGGCATATAAATAATAACATCTCTTCAAGAGGTCTTATCGTGAATTAAATCAATAAAGAAAAGAATGAATATAAATAATGTACATTAAAAATAACTAAGAAGGTCCAAGACACTAAGGATCATTAGCCTAAAGTAGAGATTGTGGAATAGCAAGCATGGGAAGAAGAGAACATTGATGTATATATTAAGGGTAGAATAGCACATCCCAGATTAAAAAACACATCCTTTTATAAAAGCATGGCTATGAAAAAGTATTTATGTTGGTTCAACTAGTCCAAAACCACATGCAGTAATAGAAGGCAAGACATATGCCCATCCATAACATGGAAGGATGGGGTACAAAACCAATTTAATGTGATTAAATAGAGTATCATAGAATTCAGAACATTTTCCTCTAGAAGGGTATGAAATTTTAAATAAGGAGTAAGCATATCAAGAGATGCCTTAATATGGGAAAATGTATATCAAATTTGAATAAATGTCTAAATTTCAATCACAGACTACACATACCTCTCAGACTAGGTATAATTACTCCATTATCTTCCTAGGGTTCACATCCAAGATTCCCAATACCTAATTCCATCATATGTTTTTATTATATATGTAATTCAACTTATTAATCTTTAAATGACCATATTCATAAGATTGAAATTTGACTCTAAAAATACTACCCTTAAATTAAGAAGATTTCTCTCATCAAAAATATATGATCTTATAATTTTCCCAATCTCTAGATTGTTTACTGTGATTTCTACAATTTAACAAATTTTCAATTAAATGGGATAAATCAAAAGACAGTTTTTCCCATGTGGGTGTGATTGTGTTAAGGTTAAGATTAGGTCAATGTTATCATTTTATTGGATTAAACTCTCACATAGTTATGTAATTATTGAATTATATAAATTATGAAAATGCCCTTGCAAAGTTGACAACACAAGTTTTGCAACCTGGGCATCGAGGTCATTTGATGACCTGGATTCATCATGTTCCTTGAATGAGCTCTGATAAATGTCTAATAAAAATGAAGGATCTTGAGATTTTATGAGTAGATCATCAACACTCACTTTGAGATGATGCTATGTCAATTTGGTGTATGAAACCATACACAAATGTGTCCTCAGGAAGCCCAAAAGCATACGGGAGCACCTTGACCATTCTAATCATGGTCGAGGGAACAACTAGTGGAAGAAATTAAGAATCCATGGAGGAATCAAGATGAAAATGCCATCAATGTATGCAGGAGACCATGGAGAGGATGAAAGGATCCTTACTGTATAGACAATTGTGCTTGAGGTTATAGGGGTGTTGGTCACCAGTCTGGGATGGTTAGAGGGGAAAGAGCAACATCATTGAGAGGGTTTCAGAGCCTTCGTTGGAATTACCAGGGAAGGGAGTGGAGGTGTCTAAGAGAGTTTATAAACATAATTTGTGCCTCATATTTCCCTAGGTAGTTTTTCAACGAAAAAGGGGTTTTAGGGATAAGTTGGGCTTTCTAATACTAATGAGTAATGCTCGTGAGTATAGCTAAATGAATGTGTCTGAGCAAGACAAATTCAAGTGAGAAACAATTAGTTGAATTGTTTGATTGTGGAAAAAGATGTTTCCAATCAAGGATTAGGCCCGTTTAGCAGTTTTGGGACAACATGATAGAGGTTGAAGATAGTGAGTGATCATACCATAGAACATGAGTGCTAATTAACTACTACCTGATTGTCTAACACACTCCTGACCCATGTGTTAGAGAAACATTCTAGGAACATTGGTCTAACAAGGCACATTACACATTAAATTGGATGAAATGTATTTCATTTTAGATTTATCTTCCTTTAACCCATTAAAGGGTGTATTTGACCTCCTTTCAACCCCAATCGATGGGTTACCAAATTGGACCATGGGGAATTTGATTTTAACGTCTTTTTGCATTTTGAAAATGTTTGAGGTCTTGATTTATATATATACATATATATATATATATAATGTATATTTATTGTATAAGTTTCTTCTCCATAATGACACCTTTTTATTCTAATTAATGAGCTAACCCTTTATCTTCATTGCCTCTCTTATAAGAATGTCTACAATGGTTAGTTTAAGAGTAGGCGTATGCTAACAATATTCTAACCTTACAATGGAGATCTTACATGAAAGTCTTATCCATATCACACATATCTAATTATGTTATTTTAAGTCTAAAATTTCTCAATTTATGGAAGTGGTACTATATTTTATATAATTGCCAAAAGATTTAAATAAGATTAAGGATGATACCTAGAGTTGAGTATGTTACACAACCAATTGGTGGACCTTAAATGAGTGGTTGATCTCGGTAATTGACCAACGGAACTCAATTATTATCATGTT
Source organism: Alisma plantago-aquatica (assembly GCA_963693085.1). Classification (NCBI taxonomy): domain Eukaryota; kingdom Viridiplantae; phylum Streptophyta; class Magnoliopsida; order Alismatales; family Alismataceae; genus Alisma; species Alisma plantago-aquatica. Next base: position 718,292,787 of record OY856411.1, on the reverse strand, counting down.
GATTGGTTGACGTTGATAAATGGTTGGTCCTGGATCAGTATAGCTCAATTGTTAGAGCTATTAGTGGTGCTCGATAGGAAGAGATCGACCAATGGAGGTCGATTGCAAGGCCCCTAACCATGATTACTCTTTAAAAATAATTTGTTTTTCATAATTAGTTTGATCCTTAGTCTTGAAAGTTAACTCTTGTTACAACTGAATTATGAAACAATGAATCAGAACAGACTTTGTTTGCTCAAAAAATAGTTCTTGTATTTTGTGGACTTTTAAGTAAATAACCCTTTTCTGGTGATATGAACATAATGGTGACACTTGCATGAGTTGCTTCATAATGAATATAATCATTTTATAATTCTACTTCTCCTTTGGATGCTTTTGAACCTTGATTTAATGAAGTTTACAAAAGCCTTGATGAGATGATAGAGATGTGTTTCATCTACCAATGAAATCTTGTGACCGTTGTTGTTTCTCGGTGGTCGATGGTTTATTTGGTGACCATTTTCTTTTTTGTGGTGACCACTTATTTCTTGATGGTCTATGAGTTTCCAGATGCCCAATGGTTTTCTTGGTGCCCTAAGGGAGTTCTGAGCCGATGGACTTTAGGGTATTGATCGATGTATTTTATGATGTGTTGTCCTATGAGATATAGACCAATAAGTTTGGACCAATCATGTTATGATGGATGGAAAGATTGATGAGTGTGTATATGATGATGGTCTACATGATTTTTGTGGTCGGCGAGTTGTTAGTGGCTGATGGATTTTTAGTGACTGGTGGAGTTTTGTCCAAATGGGTGATATGATCGATGAGGGTTCTGTTCTAGCCCTATAAATACCCCCACTCTCTTCCTCTCCTCTTTTTTCATTTTGATGAAGCTCTAGTTGCAAGCAGAGGCGCTCAATAAGATTTCTTGGAGAACAGACGTCAACAAAGGTCCATAGAGGTCGGGATCACAAACCTTTTTGTGGATGCATGTATAAGAATCAAGGTTCCTTGGTCTCATCTAAGGTCGTTGATTGTTTCTCTTAATTCCTTCGTGTTAGATTCTTTCTCTTCTATTCTTGTTGTTATTCACCCTCTTTCCTTATCTGATCGAGTTCCATGAGTTTTTTGGTGTTTCTTTGTTGGAAACATATGCATGTGGGTTGAGTACTCTCATTTTCTTATTTCTTGCCCTAGTTCCAACTTTTTTCATGGAAATAGGAGAAGTTCTTAAATATTTGGTGGGTTGAGCTTGACGTTTGGGTGCTGATTTCAAGAGTTTCCACCTTGAATGTTGGATTTCTTCTCTATTACTAGGTGAGTTATATAACTTCAAATGCATTTCTTGCTTACCTTCTACATACATGTTGTTGTTTTTACTTTAGAACTCTTAAAATGTTGAATGATGGCCTATATAAGTGTTGTTTTGCATGATGAAGTGATGATCCAAGCATGTTATAATTTTTCTGACTTTATGAATTTTTTTTGTTGAATATTGAACTAGTTTTTAAGTATGAATGACCTAAAATTTGAAATATTAGTACTTGAACTACTATTATGGTGATGAAAAAGTGGTCAAATAAAACACTAATACAAAAGGTAACTTATTCATGATAAAGTTGAGTGTTGATGATGTCATTACATGAAGTAATACTATTTTGGTCATAGGGATATTCATGGCTTGATATACTCTAGATCATTGTCAATTCTTTTGATGACTAAGGATGATTACTCTCTCTATAAAGAAGTGTCACATGATGATTTAATACATTTTATATCTTTTTAGATTTTGAATACGTATGATCTTTGTAAGTTTATCTTTTGGGATTTTAAATACCTATGATCTTTGTAAGATTCTTTTTAGTATTTATATGTAACTGGATTGATGTTGTCAAAAATGTTTAAATTGCTCTAAGTAATCAATTGTAACCCTAAACATGTAGTGCCCTAAGCTGTAGAGATACCTAGTGTCAGAACTTGGTAGATAGTGAAACAAGTAATCTGAAAGCTTCTCGAAGTCCTATACTATTGGGTATATGTGGGTGCAGGGAGGGTATATCCCTATCATTTCAATTCCAAGGTTTAAGAGAGTGGTCGATGATGTGTATCATATGTGGAAATGATTGAGAGAGAGATTGCAGTCATAACTTGGATTTGAGGGTCATATACTCTAGTTTCCACCATCATGGCCTGTGTACCTAGGGCGGACTAGGTTGTTTTACTAGTTGGGCTGATGTGCCACTATGGTTGTTATGCATAATAAATGAAGGGAAGAGATATTAGGATTCCACTCATCCTAGATCTTATACGGGTCCAACTTCATAGTGTTCAGATAGTAGTTTGAGTGGTACGCCTCAAACTACACATGCCTTAATAGAATATGTAATCCTATGATGTAGCATATCTAGTAGGGTTACTTGGCAAATCACATTAGATGAAGATCCCTTCCTTGTTTTTTTATTTGTGGATAATTTATAATGCAGAAAAAGAAATCAATTGTACTTATGATGCTAAATATACATTATTTTTATGCAAGTTATATAATATTTCAACTCTATAATACTATCTATTTTAAGTGCTTAAAATATATAATTTTGGTAAGAAATAAATGCCTTTAGAGTTATTCTCTCATTGGGACATGGATCTCACCTCGTGGGTCACCACATTTTTTAGGTGATTGGTAGGGCCGTTAGACACAGAGTGATGAGGAAGCATTGTTTGAAGACTTGTAATCTCAAAAGGTTGTTATGGTTATATAGAGTCCTAGAATCATTCTTATACTCTTAGGTCCAAGTGAGGAGTTTTGTATATTATGGATATCAACTCGAGATTTTCCTTGTATGCCTTGATTAGTGTTAATGATGAAATTATATGGACGAAATCTACTATAAACAAGTTATGTCTGAGGCCACATAACTTATGTAAAGGAACAAGGGATATATATATGTAAACTTGGGCCTTTGTGCAAACGTGTCCTTTAAAAATTTTGGAATTTTAACCAGGTTTCAATTTGCACTTCTTTGGTAATATCATTAATAAGTGTTTGATTAATGTTCTAGTTTTCAATAATCTCATTTAGCATGGCGGGTTGCCACATTTAGTGGTATTAGAGCTTTCGATTTGCTTAACCTATAGGGACAAAGGAATTAGGTTATTGTGTTTGTTCTTACGTAGTCCAACATATCTGATCATAGCAACTGGTTATGCAGATATGTCTGAAGAATGTGAAGAACGTCCTGAGAGTAGTTTTGTGGTGCCTAGAGGTTCTAGTAAGAGACGTGTACTAGATGGAGGATTACCTAAGATGAGGCAAAAACAATCCATTCCTCCCTCTTTTTGGACACTTTGACCATAGCTAATCCGGATGCTTCATATGTGTTTGATTAGCTTGTGATGACGTTATTCATCTAGTAGACAAGATGCATGCACGTCTACTAGGAATGCATGTCCTAAATGCTGAATCTCAGGGTCTAGGGAAGACCTTTGAGAGGTTGAAGCATGTGGGAGCCACGGATTATGAGGGCACAACAGAACGAACTGATGCTACTACTTGGTTGACAGAGCTGGAGAAGGCATTTAGGATTCTGAACATCTCCAAGGAGGACAAGGTGAAGCATGAAATCTACCTTCTAAAGGGTAGTGTTGGCCATTGGGGAGGACAATAGACTAGGAGACACAATTAGTTGGGAGGAGTTACAATGGGAGTTTGTTAGCCACTACTACGCAGAGATGTATATGGAGGAGAAGATGGCTCAGTTTGAATAGTTGTGCTAGAGATCATTGTCTATCAATGACTATAAGGTGAAGTTCATGGTGCTATTGGGGTTCTGTCCTCACATGGAAACCATAGAGAAGGAGAGGATCATAAGGTTTAAGAAGGGTTTGAATGTTGAGTTGGCAAGGAAGACATCTACTTTGGAGATCCAATAGAAGTTTTCCACCTTCATGGAGTCAGCGAGGAGGATGGAGAGGACATTTTTGGAGCAGCAATAAGTCAATGCCATAAAGAGGTCTGCTCAGTTTCGATGATCGCCATCTGGAAGTTTCAAGAAGCCGTGGTTTTCCTCACTATAGTACCAATAGTCTCAGCCTAGGTCAAAGTTTTCTAAACAAAGGACACAAGTGTAGTCATAGTGGTCCCCTCACAAGGGAGTGGATGTAGCTTTCTTCCATCTAGGGCACACAGTTCTGGGTCGGTGTCTATGATAGGACCGTCCAATCTGTTGTATGATACAAGGATGTGTTACAAGTATGGTTAGGTAGGGTATGTGATATGGTCTTTCCCTATGAAGAACCAAGAGGTAGTGTAGTAGTCAAGGATGTAGGATCTTCAGGACCGGCTAGTAGAGGAAGTGGGATATAGAAGGAGACAACTAAATTCTACACTATGAGTAAATCGGAAGGAGTGGTAAATCCACGGGTCATAACATGTCTGATGGTACTTTTTTATTCTAACTTATATACTTCTTATTTTCTATCTATTTTGGTTGACCCAGGTGTGATGCACTCATTTATCACTAGAGAGATGATAAATAGTTGCAACTTGTTTGTATGTGGTAGAGATGATAGCCTCTTATTAGAAACCCCTTTGGTTAGTTCCAAAGTGTTGCAAGAAGTGCATCCATATTGCATTCTTTTTTTCTCAGGACACAACAGTTAGATGGATCTCATTCCACTTCATATGTATGGATTTGATGTTATCCTAGGAATTCATAACTTTGAGAAGTATAAGGTTTCTTTGGAGTGTGGTTACAAAGTCACTACATGTTGTGAGAGTGATGTCTCTTGGACCTTCCAAGGAGATAGGAAGATTCTTACTAATTATCTAGTGCCAACAATGATAGTAGAGGCAGTGTTGAGAGAATGGTGTGAAGTTTTTATGGCACATGTTGTGGACACCAAGGTGTAGAGTCCTAATATCCAAGATGTACCTATGGTGTGTGAGTTTGAGGATTTTTTCTGAACAATTTCTAGGTGTTCCACCCCTGAGGTAGATTGATTTTAAAATCAATCTAGTTCTTAGCACGCAACCTATAGCACAATCACCCTATAAGATGGCTCTAGCTGAGATGAAGAAGATGAAGATACAGCTGTAGGAGTTATTAGAGAAGGGTTTCATATGACCGAGTAGTTCCCCTTGGGGTGATACGGTGTTTTTCATAAAGATGAAGGATGGTTCTATGAGGCTTTGTATAGACTATCGACAGTTGACTAAGGCTACATTGAAGAACAAGTACTTGGTTATGAGGATGGATTATTTGTTTGACCAGTTGAGAGGTGTTATAGTGTTTTGCAAGATAGATCTGAGGTTGTGATATAATCAGTTGAGGATCAATACCTATGGCATACCTAAGACTTATTTTAGGACAAGGTATGGTCACCGAGAGTTTGTGGTTATGTTGTTTGGGTTAACCAATGTGCCAACATCATTTTTTGACCTGATGAACTGAGTGTTTAGACTGTATCTTGATCAGTTTGTGGTAGTGTTCATAGATGACATCTTTATTACTCAAGGGACAATCATGTCCATGAGCAACACCAGGCGTTGGAGTTGCTGAAGCAACATAGGCTATATGCTAAGTTCAGCAAGTGCGAGTTTTGGCTGACCGAGGTGTCTTTCCTTTGTCTTGTCATTTCTATAAAAGATTTTTATGTGGATCCTAAGAAGGTGGAGGCAATGTAGGGGTGGGAGCAGCCCAAGACACCAACTAATAGGTTTGAAGCTTCCTTGGTTTAGTAGGTTACTAGAGAAGGTTCATCAGGTGTTTTAGTGTTTTAGTTTTTCTTTTGACCAAGATAACTAGTAATGGTGTTCCTTTTGTTTGGGATGAGAAGTGTCAACGTTCTTTCAAGATGTTGAAGGAGAAGTTAACGAGTGCTTAGAAGAATGGGTTGGGATGTGTGCTAATTTAGGACAAGAATGTGGATCCTTGCTTCTCGATAGCTTAAGAAACACGACGAAAAATACCCAACTTATGACCTAGAGCTAGAAGTCGTGGTTATTTCCTTAAAGATTTGGAGGCACTATTTGTATAACGAGAAGTGTCAAGTCTTACAGATCATAAGAATCTCAAGTATATATTTTCAAAGCAAGAGTTGAACATGAGGCAGAGGAGGTGGATGAAGCTAAACAAGGACTATCACTCTATGATAGACTATCATCCAAGAAAGGTGAATGTACTGCCAGATGCATTGAGAAGAATGTGATCTTCTTCTTCATCATTGTCTATGGATAAAGTACAGTTGCACTCCATGGCACGCCAAAAGTAGGACATGATGTTGTCACGTTGACATATTAATGTATAGTTGGAAGTATCTCTGTTGGTAGGTTTTTTGGCACAACTACAAGTGAAGCTGAAGTTGATACAATAGATCAAACATGTGTAGAATGATGATATCATGATACATAATATCATATCATAGTTTGGTAGTAAGAAGAATGATGGGTTTTGTGAGACATAAGATGTGACTATGTGTTTTCACAATAAGATAGTGGTTCCTGATGTTGATGGTCTGAGGAGATGGTACTTGAGGAAGTTCATTACTCAATGTATGGGATGCATCCTGGCAGCACAAAGATGTATCATAATCTTAAGGATTTATATTGGTGGCCAGGTCTAAAACATGATGTACCATAGTTTGTTTCCAAGTTTCTTGTGTGTCAGTTGGTTAAAGTAGATCACCAGAAGACTGTAGGGATGTTACAAAATTTACCAGTTTTGCAACAGAAATGGGATCAAAGAAATGGGATAAAAAAACCATGGACTTTGTGGTTGGTCTGCCTAGCAAAGCCAAGGGTCATGATTCCATTCAGGTGATTGTTGACCAGTTGACAAAGTCAGCTCATTGTTTGTTGGTCAAGACCGCCTATACAGTAGACAAGTTGGCACATATCTACATTGATGAAATTAGGAGTGAGCATCGGTCCAAAACTGGATCGGACTGCGGATTGTATTTGTGCAAAGGTATGGACCAAAGACCGGACCATTTAGACCGCAATCAACACTTTTTAGCATTCCATAACTTGTTTCATAGTAAAACTTTAATCAATTTAATTACTTCTAACTATTATTTGGCATTACTATCAAAGATTTACACTATTAGTGTTGTAATATGTCATTTGTTTATACTTTTGACATAATAAAACCTCATATTTAAGGGCATTTTACATATAAAATGATCCACGATCCGGACGAAGGTATGACCAGTTTTGGACCGGACCGTAGACTGAATTTCTAAAAATTTCTGGACCACGAACCGTACCAAACTCAAAACAGTCAAGGATATCCGATCTGATTTTATGGTATGGACCATCATTTGCTCACACCTAGATGAAATAGTCCATTTGCATGACATACCTATTACCATAGTGTTTGATAGAGGTCCTTAGTTTGCAAGAAGATTTTGGGTACGTCTGCATATGACATTGGGACACAGTTGTGATTTAGGATGACCTTTCACCCACTGACAAATGCCTAATTAGGGAGGACCATACAGATGTTGGGGATCTTCTGAGGGCATGTATACTACCATTTCTTGGAAGTTGGGACATCCATCTGATCATGATTGAGTTTGCCTACAACAAAAGTTATCAAAGGATCATAGGCATAGCATTGTATGAGGATTTGTATGGTAGACGTACAAGCCACCTCTTTGCTGGTATGAAGTAGAAGAGTATTAGTTGTTGGGTCTTGAGCTAGTTTAGTAGACTACAAAGAAGATCAAAATGAACAAGAAACATTTGAAGGAAACATAGGATAGACAGATGTCTTATGTAGACAACCGTCATAGACCATTGAAGTTCAAAGTTGGAGACCGCATGTATCTCCAAAACCATCTCCCTCTATTAAGAGGGAGATGGTTTTGGACAAAATTCTTAAAAAGGAGGGGAGAATGTGACAGAGTGTTTTTTTACATTATTTTCTTTATCTTACAAATTTTCTCAAGTTATTTCCTAAAATACCCATAACCACCTCCCTCTATTATTTTGATCTTTTGGATACACAAAATTTGAAGTAAAACAAATCCTAATTGAATATTAGGGTAAATTATGCACTTAGTCAATAACCACGATTAACATTCGAATTTCAACCACAATTTTATAGCATAGTTAGATAATGACATCATAAACTTCAAATTTTCACTTTAATTGAATAAACCATTTAGGAGTTATAAGCAACTGAATTAAATGTACATAATATTTTTTTATTTAAGCCTAATGATCTAAGTTCCTGATTGATGAACTAAAGGTGTGACATTTATGTGTCACGTGTGACTTATTTAGCTAAGGCAAAAACTCCCTTTCACCCAGATCTCATCTTGTCCACTCGATCCTTTTAATCATGGATCAAGGAGCATCCAACGATAGGGACTTCATCCCTAACCTCTCACAAGATCCAACCTCCCATCTCAAAGAACTCGCAACGTAATCTTGACCGCGTGCACCTGAATCCAACATTATCCACATGAGATAATTGGAGGACAACCTCCTCTCACCAAGCTAAGTTGAACGACCCTCTCTAGGTCACCCCTCATCCTCGGGATAGCGAGAACTAACCCACGGATGCTCGGTCATCTCACTTGGTAGAGGAGCCTAATTTAGGGCTCACATACTTACCCCCACGCCTATTTAAGACCTCTGCTAGAATCAACAACCTCCTTTTTATCATCTTCAACCCTCAATTCCCCATAGGATGCCCCATACTCCTGCTGAACGCCACCACCTCACCTGACCCAAGCACCTCCCTCACTCCAGAAACATCTGCCTCCCAATTAATCAAGGTCACACCTTCCTGTGACATCGATGAGGTGAGCTACACCTTCATTTGGAGATGTGAAGCCCCAGAGACCTAGGTCAACAAGCGCCTGCAAACCAGCTTGGAACCTCCATTTCCTGTGAGGTTGGAGCTACCTCCAAGGACGGGGAAACTTGCAAATCCACTATTGGACCTTTATGGAGCTCCTTCATCTGTCAATCCAACCAAAGGGGTGGTAATTCTCAGAATCCCCTTTTTATTTTTCCTACGCCTGCTGTTGATAAAAAAACTGAGCTCCTGTCCATTTTTCGACCGCCTTTGTTGGCTCGTTGATCTCGGTACAACCTCACAAACTCAACCCGTACCTCAGCATGCCCCATCACCCACCTAGCTACCCAGAGCAATCACCTCCTCTCACTTTGCCTCACTGCTACCATGGTGTGAGAGGAGCATCATTCGAGTGGATGAGTTATCCACTTTGCCCTTTCTCTGTCAGGATCATGTATCAAAGCCCCTTGGGATTTTGTGTCTTTACACCTCCTTGCTTGACTTTGTTAGGTGAGGCTGGCTTGTGGGTTAAGAGGAGGATATGTGGAGCTAGATCCCTCCTCTGATATGTGAGGTCCGTCCACTTTTTTTTTCTTTTTAAAACCCTAGCCTTTTTCTAATTGGTCAAATCTATAAAATCCATAAAAAATGATTCCAGTGCCTAAAAATTTCCCATAAAATACCCTAATTTTTATAAAAATAAGGATAACCTTAATAAATTATCACTGGTACCAAAACCTAACCCTAGTTTGACACATCCTTTTATGACCTTGCTTTATGTCCTTTTTAACTATAACTTGTAGAAAATGAATACAAAAATAGATGTCACTATATTTTTGTGAAATATTGAAGCATCAAATCTAACTATGATCCCCTTGACTCGAAACCCTAAGATGATGGTGAATGATAGATTCCAACTCATTAATATCACATGAATGACCCTTATCTTCTCCCTCTTTCAATAATGGTGATCAACCATCATAAATCCACACTCCAATCCCTAACCTAGGAATCCTCTGTATTATACTCTGAATTAAAATCCAAGACACTAAATAAAAACCCTAGTAAAACCCAAACCCTAATATGGGATGATGAGAACCCATAATGACATTAGGTCTTTGTTTCTCTTTAGGGTGATTGATTTTCTTAATCTAGACTTGTGGAAATCCAGATATGAGATTCAAGGTACATGGATATAAGTATAAGACTAGATTTTTCTAGATGATATAATTATAAATAATTGCTTGCATGTAATTGAATAATCTTGTTTGACTATCACCTTTCTTCCTTGAACACTCTAAGAACACTAAGGAAAGAAAATGGAATGCAGTTACTGATGGTTCATTAATCTACCTATTAGAGAGGGAAAGTATTAATGTTGACTAGCACCTCCCTAATGGTACAAGCTATGCGGGGATAGGGCCCAATAATATAAGTGTTGAATGTGCTAAGTCCACCAGCTAAGTCCACCATAGTAATACATGTCCATTGAATTTTGATTAATAATTTGGGTTTATCTAATTTTCTTCCTTAAATAATGTTTTCATTTTCTTTCTTCTTTTTCAAGTATTTTAAATATGCCAGCATAGTGTAGTATTTTTCAACCACATGCCAACATTATGTTGATCATGTGTTTCTCATATTTTCTAGGTTCAAGGAATAAGTAAAGCATTTCAAATTACCTAAACATGATAAATAAAGTTATTGGAGGATAGCTAGCTAGATGGATGTTTCTCATGTTTATTTCTATTTAGATAGTTATTTCTTTCTTCTAGATGATGTAAAGGATGCCCTATATCCTATGTACTTTTCATTTCATAGAACTAGCCTTCCTCTTCTTGAATAATGTGTTATGACTTTTTTTACCTTTATGATGATGATTTGTGTGGCTACATAACAATGTTTGTGAACAACGATCTGACTTCTCATAATAAGCTAGTTGACTATCACAACCCCTTATATTTTCCCATTTGACATCTTATAGTATGAGTGTGCATGCATATCTAAGGAATGTCATGATGGAAAGTATACTGGAATTGGGTTCATCAAAGTTGGTATCAGAGCCAATGTTCACACATCATTGTCACATAAAAATATCATTCACCCTCTTGTGTGTCTATGGTAGTCCTTGAGTTAGGGATATGGAGGGTGGAGGTGAATAGGATATATCTACCATGGGTCTGGATAAAGTCTTTGAGCCATTTAGCTTGGCAATCATGAGGCTACCTATATGGCAGTATAAGTCTACTTGGACGATACCCTCAGTGTCCCCTACTCCTTGGGCATACCTTAATTAAGGACCCTTCTCATCTATAGATATTCCCTCTCATCTCCTCTATAGAAAATTTCCCTCACATCTTTATTTTATAAATATTTCTCTCTCATCTCTATGATATAAGGTTAGGAAAAGAGTCACTCTATTGAGATGTTCTAAGGACTGAATGATAAGGATTTTAGGGTATCCTCAACAAATCATAACATTAATATCATTAATAACTAATAAATAAGAATAATGAAGTACAATATGATAAAAAATGATATATATAATGTATTTCACCTAATTTTAGGATGCCTCCAAAGACCCGTAACTCTAAGGCTTTTGAGGAATCATCCTCTAAGCAAAGGAAAGAACATGAATCTCCCAAAGAACTTGATTCTGAGAAAATGGCCAGGGATAGGTAGGAAGAATAAAAGAAAGTCCTCCTAGACTTCATGGAGACCATTTCCCTAAAAGGAACCCCTGATCCCAACTCATCTAGGAAGAAGGAAGTAGACCATCTTGAGGTGATGGATAAGGCTAAAGCCTGGAACCTGTCAGTGGAAAACACCTTCCGTACCCTAGAAGTAAACAATGAAATGAAGGTCAGATTTGCCACACATCTTCTTAAGGGAGGGGCAAAAATATGGTGGGAAAACTATGGTGGGAATAAGGGAGAAGAAGTGGATAGGATGGAATGGGAAGCCTTCAAAACCCTCTTCACTTACTGCTTTATGCATATAGATGAGAGGAAGAGGAAGGAGAGGATGTATACCAAGCTTAAGTAGGGCAGTCTATCACTGGCTGACTACACCCAAAATTTTAGGCTTATGGAGTTTTATGCACCTATTAAGATTGAAGATTGCCTTGTGGAGCACTATGTTGACTACTTAGCTACTCACCCAAAAACCCTAGCCATCACCTCCTATCCCGAGAGCATAGATGAAGCCCTAGACATGGCCCTCAAGTGGGAAAGGGAGCACGGTTTGCAGAAACCTTCCAGTATGGGATACCTAGGGTTAACCACCATTAAGAAGGATACGTCTAGGAAGTTCCACCCCGGCCATAATAACAAGGGTTCCGGAAAAGGAGGTTTAGGTAAAGGAGGATAGAAAAGCCACCAGAACCAGTAGAGGACAATTATTCCCAAGTGCAAGACTTGTGGGCATTTCCATGGTGGGGTATACCATCATCCCAAGTCGGTCTGCTATAACTGTGAGGAGGGCCATTTCATTGCCAAATGCCCGACTCCATCCATCTTTGGAAATCCTACATCAGGTGCTCCACCCCCTCATGGACACTACACTGCCATAGTATTTGAATTAACTATAGAGGAAGCTAAGGAAAATCCCAACCAACTTGTTGAAGGTAACCTAAATTCTTTTCATATATCTAATATTTTGTTCAATACTCTCAAATTATTCATAAAACAATTATCATGTGCAGGAATTGTATTCTTAAATTATCATCTGGTAACATCTTTATTCGATTTTGGATCAACAAACACATTCATTTCTCAAAATCTAGCATCTATGTTACACCTGCATAGGACTTGGGATATATTCTTGATGTGTCAACTCCTAGTGGAAAAATACTCACTACATTACAAAAAACTGATGTACTACCTCTAAAATTCAAAAATCATGGTATGCCCTTTGAATTACATCCTCTTAACTATGGAAGACTTTGATATTCTACTTGGTATGGATTGTCTATACAAGTTTCAATGCTAGATTAACTATAGAAATAAGATGGTAGTACTCTCTCAACCTCATTCTTGTCTTGTGGTCATCCCTAGGGGAAGCATATTTTGTAATAATAATATAATTTCCTCTCTTAAAGTTAAAAAGCTCATTTCTAAAGGATGTAAAGTCTTCCTCACATTAGTCTTAGAGACCAGTCCTAATAGTAGGCTTGTAGAAAGACTGGAGGTGGTATGTGATTTTCTTGACATATTTTTGGAGGAGCTTCCTGGGTTGCCTCCAAATAGAGACATTGAGTTCTCCATAGATCTTCTTCCTGGAACCACTCTGATTTCTAGAACACCATATAGGATGGCTCCTACTGAGATTATGGAGTTGAAGAAACAACTACAAGAACTTCTCGACAAAGGTTTTATCCATCCTAGTATTTCCCCTTGGGGTGTGCCTATTCTCTTTGTCATAAAGAAAGATGGTTCTATGCGTATGTGTATTGACTACCACATGTTGAACCAGGCCACTATTAAAAATAAGTATCCCCTTCCTCACATTGATGACCTCTTTGACCAGCTTTGCACTACCATAGTTTTCTCAAAAATTGATCTTTGTTCTAGCTACCATCAACTTAAAGTCAAATATTCTGATATTTCTAAAACTACTTTTTGGACTCGTTATGGGCATTACAAATTTGTAGCGATGCCATTTGGGTTTACCAACACACCTGGCATATTTATGAATCTGATGAACAAAGTCTTCCAACCTTATCTTGATGAGTTCGTGGTCATCTTCATTGATGATATCTTGATTTATTCTGACTCCATGGAGAAGCACTGTGAACACTTGAAAGCAGTTCTTGAAGTCCTTCGAGCTCAAAAATTCTATGGCAAGCTCTCTAAATGTGAATTCTAGATTGAAAAAGTCATGTTTCTTTGTCATGTCATTTCTGGGGTTAATATACTTGTTGATCCTGCCAAAGTATTTGTTGTTCTCAATTGGTAACCTCTTCAAAATCCTTCTAAAATCTAGAGCTTCTTAGGCTTTGACGGATGTTATCGTTGCTTCATTTCCAATTTATATAAAGTTGCACTTCCTCTGACTAAGCTTACTCGTAAGGATGAGCATTTCATCTGGTCATCCGCTTGTGATTCCAGTTTCCAGGAGTTTAAGCAAAAATTGACATTAGCCCCTGTTCTAGTTCTACCTTCTGGCAATGAAGGATTTGTAATCTTCATCAATGCTTCAAGAAATGGGTTAGGATGTGTCCTGCAACAACATGGAAAGGTGGTGTCCCTTGCATCTATATAGCTAAAACCCAATGAACTTAACTATCCCACACACGATTTGTAATTATCTACAACCATCCATACCCTCAAAATATGGAGGCACTACCTGTATAGGGTGACATTTGATATCTTCACCGATCACAAAAGCTTGAAGTACATCCTGAGTAAGAAAGACCTAAACTTGTGGCAACACTAATGGATTGAGTATCTGAAAGACTATTATTTCATGATTGGATGCCATCCGGGGAAAGCTAATGTACTCGCTGATGCTTATAGCAGAAAAGGGCAGTATGTGCATCTTTATCTATTCCCGAGTGGAGGAACATGGAGGATCTACTGGGCTGGAAGCCATAGTTTATGTATGATCATGTCCATGTCAACAACATTTCTATCATGCTTGGTCTCCATTCTAAACTTCTTGAAGCATAAAAATCTAGACTTGATCTTATAGAGATCTTCTCTCTCATGTCAAAGCCTCAAATACATCTATTTGTGGGTCTTGATGGTGGTCTTCGATACAAGAATCATATGTGGGTTCCAGAGCAGTCATCTATGAAGACAAAGATTCTCAGTGAGGCACATGGGTCAAGGTACACAGTTCATCCTGGCACAACTAAGATGTACAAAGACCTACAACGTCAATTCTAGTGGAGGGGCATGAAGCGTGATATTGCTGAATTTGTATCCAAATGTTTGATATGCCAGAGAATCACAGTAGAGCACCAGAGGCCTGGTGGTCTACTACAACCCTTTGAAATCCTAGAATGGAAATGGAAACACGTCACCATGACTTTCATAGTGGGGCTACCAAGAACCAGAAATGGATACGATGTTGTATGGGTTATAGTAGATCATCACACAAAGTCAGCACACTTTCTCCCAATGAAGACTACTACCGTGATGCCCCGTTCCCCGTGCCATCGCTAATGACCCCGAAGACTAGAGAGTCAACCTTGGTAATCCAACCTTAACTTTTTCTTTTCTTAATCACTTAAAATTAACCTAAAGGAAAATGTTATAACTTGGAATAAACTGAAATCTTACTAAACTACAGAAGCAACTACTATTTACATTACTAGATAGGTAAAGTAGATTTACACAACATATTAAATTTTTCATGTGGAATACAAAGCACAACAGATAACTTAAAACTAAACTACATATTACATTACATTCTCTCTCTACCACACCACATGCCCAAGGACCGAGGGGAAAGGACTAAGAGACCTCTATTCTAACTATGAATTGCCTTATAAGAGCCTGGGTGATAAGATCCTTCAGCTTCCTCATGCTGACGTTGACCTGAAAAACATTTTCAATAGGTTGGTGAGTTACTGGCTCAGTGAATAGAATTTCACCCAACCATCGTAGATAACTCATTTTATGTTTATTAAACTAAAATAAAATACATGAATTACTACACTGAGAAGATCTAAAACAATACAGTTAAGTAACATAGAATGCCAAAATTACATTTCAAGAACAACTGTTGTGAAACTGTACTCGAATATTTCTTAGCCTTTCTTACTTATAAGAAACTCTTTAAAACGTATATTATCATATTTTAGCTTATGCCCTGATCATATGCAGCGTACTCTACATATGAAGAATCGTAACGAAATATGATCTTACCGTACAAGACTTAGCTGGCACACCCGGGATGCTAAACCTGACAACGTCACTGGTCTGCAATAGGAAAATGGCTCTCTGGCCTTGGCACACCTGTGGGCTGTAAAAACTAGACTACTCCTCTAGCCTGAGCACACAGGCAGAGTGTCAAGCCACATATTGGATTTTATGTACTCTAGTGCCATCAGGATCTCTGGTTGATGTTAAACACTACATACTATATTTTTTAAGGAGACTTCCACTAGGGCTTTGTCCCCCGTACCACTTGTTAGTACATTCTGACCCCTGTATAGTGGACACTGCCAGGGTTAGGTCATTTCATCCCTATGACGCAGACCTCTCGTAGGGAATCTACGGTGTTTAGGGCCCCTAAATCTATTATTTTATTATTCTTGGAAAGCACTTACTATATTGTATCTTTTCCTTACTTATACTTGACTCTGGTATCTCTATGGTACCATGTATATTTATTTGAAATTTATAATACAACATGTGTATCATTCTAAACTTGGTAGAGCAGTATATTCAAAACACTGTGATATTCTGAGAAATCAACATTTTATACCTGTAGGTAGACTAAAATTCTTTAATAAATAGAATACATGTCCACTTGATACTTTATAAACTAGAATTATACAGTTGAAATTCTTAATACACTGATAAGAGTTAATTACTTGACATATGAATAATCGTCATTAGCACCTGTAAACTGTTTGTACTTTCTTGGAAAATGTGCACCTCAACCCAAATCTTGAGTTGTGCATCACATAACATAATTAAGAGTTAGTTACTTGTCATGGCAAGAATTATTAATAATAACTGAGAATTTCTAATGATATCCTTAAGAAACTTTCCAATTCATGTTAATACTAAATCACACACATTAACTATAACAGAGAGCATGCAACAGATTTATATTGAGACATTGCGAGTCATCGTCTATTTGTTTAAATCATGTAACTAGTTAATTACTAAAATCGTACAGTCTGGGTTTATACCCAAACCATACAACTACTAGAAATCTGGGTCGTTTGCTAATGTCTTTAACCTCTAAACTGAGAAGATTAGGATTTGATCAATCATATAATTTCAGTAATCCAAATCATACAAATCAGTTAACAAACTAAATCATACAAAATGTGAAGAAGCGGAATGCGAAATAAAGGTCAGGTGACATCAATACCGCACGACACCTGGGTAACTACTATTACCTATGAATAACACAATTCTAACCAAAAACACCCGTTTATTGGAGTTAAATCTTGCTTGGTGAGTGAGATTCTACTCACAGAGGATCGAGATGACCAAAATCAACTGGAAACACACCCAAAGCCTACTTCCGGGCATCCACGGGGTTGTCTTCAACCTTGGGCTTGCCCTGGTTTGGACCTGCTGCAAGTAGCAACTACTTTCCCACGCTCAGGTTGAGGAAAGGAGGGGGAATCTAGCTAGGAGCTGCAGATTCCTACTTAGACCTCACGGTCGAGGTTAAGGGCACTATTTCGAGGTGCTTTGCTGCGCCAATAGGGCTCCTGGCCGTTCTGGTGGCGGCGCTGCCCTAGCTAGTCGGGGTGTCGTGTTTGTGTGAGGATGAGGAGGAAGGAAGGAGGAAGAAGAAGAAAGGGGCTCACGTCGCTGGAAACGAAGCTAGGGAGACCTAAGATCACCCGCACATGCCTCTTCTCCGTAGGTTGATCGAGCGTAGCTACTGTGCACCGCTCAAGCACCGATTAGGGGTAAGGGACAAGGGATAAAAGGGGTCATTAACCAAATAAATGGGTAAATTGCATATCTCATCCTAAGAAACTGAAAATGCCATATATTTGGCCTCGGAGGTCTGATTCTAGTGATTTCTTTTGAAAATTTTCAAGAACGAGATCCACTACAACCTCAAAGTATGAAAACATAATAACTAGATTGACTCAACTTAATTAAAGCACTAATAGCATCTTGAACACTAATCTTAGTTTAATCAACATGGTGATGCACTATTCACTGTACTTACTAGTTAAACTCAGAGTGGGTCATAACAATCTCCCTCCCTTATAAGAATTTTGTCCCAAAATTCCTAAAAGAGAAAAGGAAACTTGTTATGAATATTGGACTCAAGCTCCCACGTGGCTTCCTCTAGGTTGTGGTTCCTCCACAGAACTTTCACTAACGGTATCTCTTGATTCTTGAGCTTCTTAATCCTCCGATCAACTATTTGTACTGGTCCTTCAACATAGGACACATCTTCTCTGAGCTGTGCACGTTCTGGGTCTACTATCTTCTCTGTACCAGGGTAACACTTCTTTAGCATCGATACATGAAACACATCATGTAAATTAGCTAACTCGGATGGCAAATCCAACCTGTAGGCTACATGTCCAATCCTCTCAATGACAGGATATGGGCCCATAAACCTAGGAGTCAGTTTGCCTCTCTTGCCAAACCTCAACATTCCTTTCCATGGTGAAACTTTCAGATACACTTCATCACCAACCTTAAACTTAAGAGGTCTATGCCTCTTCTCAGCGTAACACTTCTGCCTGTCCTGTGCATCTTTCAACTGTTCTCTGATCATTGTAATCATTTCTATAGTCAAATGCACTATCTCTTGTCCAAGAATCTCTTTTTCACCCACCTCGTACCAACATATGGGTGATGTACACTTTCTGCCATACAAAGCTTCATACAGGGCCATACCAAGACTGGAATGGTGACTATTGTTGTATGCAAACTCTATAAGACTCCAGTGTTCTTCCCAACTTCCTATGAAATGTAGGACACATGCTCTCAACATGTCCTCAAGAGTCTGAATGGTCCTCTTTGACTGACCATCTATCTACGGGTGAAAAGATGTATTGAATCTCAACTTTGTGCCTAAAGCATGATGCAACTGATTCCAAAACCTGGATGTGAACTTAGGATCTCTATCTGATATTATTGAAACTGGGATACCATGCAACCTGACTATCTCATCCACATATATCTTAGCAAATTTTAGGACATCCAAGGTTGACTTAACAGGAAGAAAGTGAGTAAACTTAGTCAGTCTATCCACAATCACCCATATTGAGTCACAACCTCTAGATGTCCTGGGAAACCCTACCATAAAATCCATTGTGATATGTTCCCACTTCCACTCTGGTATAGGGAGAGATTGCAAGGTACCTATAGGTTTCTGATACTCAGCCTTAACCTGTTGGCACACACTACACCTAGCCACGTACTCAACTACATCCTTCTTCATACCTGACCACCAGTACAACTCCTTAAGATTTCTATACATCTTAGTGTTTCTTGGATGCATAGCGTACATCAATGCATGTGAGTCCTCAAGAATCTGTTCTTTCAAATCACTATCTCCAGATACACACAACCTATCATGTTGATACAACAAACCATCATCTAAAAACCTGAACTCTGGTCTTTTTCCACCTGTCATGTCTTGCATGATCTGATGTAACTCACTGTCACTCTGATGTAGTTCTTTGATCTGATCATAAAAGGTAGGCTTAACTTGCATCTGTGTAATCAAACCACTATGTTCCATCACTCCTAAGTCTAAGTTCAACTTTCGCATCTCTACTAGCATGTCTCTCGTGAAACATTCCATAGAGAATACATCAGCTGTTGAACTTGACTTCCTACTCAGGGCATCTGCTACCACATTCTCTTTTCCAAGATGATAATCTATCATCACTTCATAATCCTTGATCAATTCTAACCATTTCCGTTGTATAAGATTCAGATCCTTTTGGGTGAAGATATATTTCAACCTCTTATTATCCGTAAACACCTAGCACGCCTCACCATAAAGATAGTGGCACCATATCTTAAGAGCATGAACTACTGCAGCTAACTCCAGATCATGTGTTGGGTAATTCTCCTCATTCTTCTTAAGTTGTCTAGATTCATAAGCTACTACTTTGCCTTCCTACATCAACACACAGCCTAAACCTCTCCTTGAAGCATCACAAAACACTATGTAGCCTTTATCTGCCTCGGGCAGGGTCAACATTGGTGTTGTAGTCAACCTCTTCTTTAAGATCTGAAAATTCTTCTCACATTTGTCTGACCAGTCAAATAGTGCATCCTTTCTCATTAAGCATGTCACAGGTGACGCTACAACACTAAAGTTCTGGATGAACCTCCTATAGTAACCTGCCAATCCTAAGAAGCTTCTGATCTTAGTAGGAGTTTTAGGCTGCTCCCACTGTAGAACAGACTCGACTTTCTTAGGGTCAACACTTACTCCATCTCTTGAGATGACATGTCCAAGAAAAGACACCTCATCTAACCAGAACTCACACTTACTGAACTTAGCATATAACTAGTGTTGTCTCAACAACCGTAACGCTATCCTCAGATGCTTCTCATGCTGCTCATCATCTCTGGAATAGACCAGAATGTCATCTATGAAAACCACTATGAACTGATCCAAGAACGGCTTGAAAATTCGGTCCATTATATCCATGAAAGCTACTGGGGCATTAGTCAGTCCAAACGACATGACCAAAAACTCATAATTCTCGTATCTTATTTGGAAAGCTGACTTAGGAATATATGAAGCCTTTATCCTCAATCGATGATATCCAAATCTCAAGTCTATCTTAGAAAAGATCGTCGCTCCACGCAATTGATCAAACAGATCATCTGTCCTTGGCAATGGGTACTTATTCTTGATGGTGATCTTATTCAACTGTCTGTAGTCTATACATAACCTCATAGTACCATCTTTCTTTTTCACAAACAAGACTGGAGCTCCCCATGGTGAAGAACTAGGTTGAATAAACTGTTATCCAGTTACTCATGTAACTGGATCTTTAGTTCTTTCAACTCTACAGGTTCCATTTTGTAGGCTGGCAGTGCTATAGGGTGACTACCGGGCAACACCTGGATCTCAAAGTATATCTCTCTTTCGGGAGGTAGACCTGGAAACTCATCTGGGAAAGCATCTTGGAACTCACAGACCACTGGCACATCCCATAGACAGATTGTGCTCTTCTCTGCTCTAGTATCTACTATATGTGCCAAGAACACCTCACAACCTTTCTGTAATATCTTATCAGCAAAAACGGCTGATATAATACACGTAGGCAAAACTTTCCTGTCTCTAGAAAAGACATAAGAAATTCCACCCTGATGAAAGACAACCTCCTTCTTCCAATAGTCGAGCTGAACTTGATACCTCTCTAGGCAATCCAGACCCAAGATAACTTGAAAAGAGTTAATATCTAGGGGTATAAGATTAACCGTGATGGCGTAACCACCAAAAGTCAACAAACATCCAGGACAAAACTCCGTTAACACCGTCGTATCACCTAACAGAACCCTCAATAACAACTCAAACGGTAACTCCCGGGTTAATAGGTTAAGTTCACAAGCTAAAGAACTTTGTATAAACGAGTGAGTAGAACCCGGATCTATCAAAACTATAACTGAAATGCTATTAAAGAGAAGCATTTCTCATGTAATTACTCGGGAAGAAACAATACCTTCTTGTTGTGTTAGCGAGAAGAAGCATCCTAAAGCTCTTTCTCTCCCACGATGTCCTCATTGCCCTTCCTTTCCTTTGGGTTCTCCTCCTCCTCACAAACCTAAAGCCACTGAAGAACCCGTTCCTCCAGTTGGAGCCTATCTCGGAACATTCTGGTACTGTAATTGGGAACCCTGTGTTGCCACTTGTTGTAGTTGGGGACATTGCATTCTGAAGTGTCCCACCTATCCACAGATGTGACAACCTTGAAAATCTACACCCCAATACTGTCCGGAGTGTGGATTTCCACAGATATCACACATCGCTATCTCTTTCTTTGGCAAACCTGTCACTAACACTAAAGATCCCAAAGACCTAGTTGGAGGTGTCCATGTAGACTGTGTATTCCATCTTCTGGAATTAGGCCTTCCTCCACTTGATGAAAACATAGATCTGAAAAACACTAGAGGGGGGGCGAATAGAGTTTTTAAATTATTTTAACAATTATTTAACTCAAACAACCACAATTGAAAATGGAAGAAGGAGACAAGTGTTTAGAGTGGTTCCAACCTTAGCAAATACTAAGGTTGTCAGTCCACTACCCGGTTGCTTACCCAACCGGGATTTTGAAAGTATTAATTTTATTACCTTCACAAGGATTTACACAAAATACAATACTCTCTTACACCCCTTGAACAACCTTCACTTGAAGTAGATGCACCAACCCGAGGTAGCCTTCTTGAAGTAACTCCAAGCTCCCCCTTGAAGTAGCCTTCCTCTTTAGAAGTAACCTCCCGTTGCACCAGCCTTCTTGAAGTAGTTCAAGGTCCCCTTCTTCACCAAGAAGATCTTTCAACCTCTCCAATCTGCAGCCTCCAACCTAGGAGTAGCAAGGAGAGTACAAACAATAATAGTGAACAAGAAAGGAAAATGGAAATTACAACTTATCCTTTGAAGCACAAGGCTTGATTTGCCTAGATCAAGCATATAGATCTCCTAACCAATGTGTATGGAATTTTGATTGCTGTGGATAGGAGATGCTAGCCTATAGGACACGAAATTTGAGCTAAGAGAAGAAGTAGCCAATTGTCAATATGCTCAATTTGCTCACAAACAGATTGCTCAATGTAAGTGTATGCTCAAAGATTGCTCAAGTGTGTAATCAAGTAAATTTAGGTATCCTAAGGCATGTCCTATTTATAGGAATGTCCTACAAGTGCTTAAGGACGTTCTAGACACTCTCTAGGGGTTTCTAAGTGCTTAACTAGCCATTAGATATAAGTTAGTTTCTTTAACAACGGCTAGTTTATTAATTCTGCCGTTGCTGTCAGAGACCATCTCGGTCGAGAAATGGTCGACCGAGACACCTACTCGGTCAAAGTTTTGTCGACCGACAGGCTCTCTGGATCAAGTGTTTTGCAACGTTTATCTCCAACTGCCAACTACCTTGTCAGCTGTGTCTAACGGCTACTTGGGTCTTTCTCGGTCGAGAAGTTTGTCGACCGAGAGTGTCTCGATCGAGGATTTTGTCGACCGAGATGGACCCTGTTTCAATGTTTCAAATGAAGACATTAAGTGTGTGTATGAGTGTGCATATGTGACACTATTGAAGGGGATGACCTATCTAAATGTGGTGTTTAGCTAGGGAAGATCTAACGCTTGATTTACATGAAGTCTAAGTACTTGTACATTATATATTTGTACAAGTTTACAATTGATTACATTTCATTTACAATCATTCAAGCATATAGATTCCCTAGTGCTTTATCATCCACCTTATTCCTGCAACACTCAAGTAGCCCGTTAGATCAATAAGAATGAAATGTTTGTCATTTATCAAAACAAAAGGGTTTACAGATGTCCATTTAGCCAACAATCTCCCCCTTTTTGAAGATGACAAACATTTCCTAAATATAAAATAAGAAAGTATAAAAAACATGTGAGTTTCATACCTGAAGATTACCTTTGTGAAATTTCTTCTCTTGTTTATAAAATGTGTGCTTATTATTCCCCATGAATTATGGAACATGAAATCCAATTCTTTAGGGAATATAGCAACTCTCAATGTAAAGCCAAGAGTTTATGAAACTCATTAATTGAGTTTTGCACAAATATTAATTTTTATATTTATTTCTCCCCCTTTGTCATTTCAAAAAGATATCCGTTTAAGAATAAAACTCCCCCTTAATTAGATGTCCTAACAAATACCAAATTCAATGACAAAGATGTCCATTAAAAGCCAAAATGATGCAAATAGACGATAGTGTTAGGAAGCACAAATATCAAAGAAAATATCTTCCAAAGGAGTGATAAGCAATTGCTTCCTTATTTTGTTGAATTGGTCTAGTGGAAGTGGTTTTGTAAAAATATCAGCCAATTGATCTTCCGTATCAACATGATGAAGGGAAATATGATTTTTAGAAATATGATACCTTAAGAAGTGATGGAGGATTTCAATATGTTTAGCTCTGCTGTGTAAAATAGGATTGTGTGCTAAGTTTATAGCGCTTGTGTTGTCATAAAAGATAGGTGTAGATGAAAGGGCAAAACCATAATCATTTAATACTTGTTGCATATAAAGCACTTGAGCACAACAAGATCCGGCTGCCATATATTCAGCTTCAGTTGTAGAAAGGGCAACCGTGTTTTGTTTCTTGCTAAACCAAGATACTAAAGCTCTCCCTAACAAGAAACAGCCACCACTAGTGCTCTTGCGATCAAGTCGACAACCAGCATAATCAGCATCAGTATAAGCTTTAAAATTCAAGGATTATCCTTTTGGATACCATAAACCAAAACATGTAGTGTCGGCTAAGTATCAAAGAATTCGTTTAACTACTTGAAAATGAGAGTGCATAGGTTGTGATTGAAATCGAGCACAAAGACCAACGGAAAACATGATGTCCGGTCTAGAAGCAGTTAAGTAAAGCAAACTACCAATCATGGCTCTATATAAGGAATCATCAATAGGTTCCCCATCTTCATCCTTATCAATTTTAGTAGAAGTGGCCATAGGAGTAGTAGCATGTTTGCACTGATCCATCCCAAAACATTTTAAGAGTTCTTTAGTATACTTTTCTTGGCTTATAAAAATCCTGGCAGGCGTTTGTTTAATTTGAAAACCAAGAAAGAAAGTTAGTTCACCCATGAGGCTCATTTCAAATTCTTTTTGCGTAATGTCACTAAATTGTGTGCACAATGATTCATTTGAAGCTCCAAAAATAATGTCATCAACATATATTTGAACAACTAGAAAATCAGATGTATATGTTTTGAAAAATAAAGTAGAATCTGAATTTCCAATAGAAAAACCATTATCAAAAAGATATGTCTTGAGCCTTTCATACCAGTTCCTAGGTGCTTGTTTTAAACCATAAAGTGCTTTCTTAAGTTTATAAACATAGTCACCTTTTTCCGGTATTTCAAAACCGGGTGGTTGGGCAACATATACTTCTTCTTGAATGATTCCATTTAGAAATGCACTTTTTACAACCATTTGGTAGAGTTTGATGTTTTTATGTGCAGCAATAGCTAGTAACATTCTAATAGCTTCAAGTCTAGCTACTGGTGCATATGTTTCATCAAAGTCTATTCCTTCTTGTTGATTATATCCTTGTGCTACTAACCGAGCTTTATTCCTTATTACTTCTCCTGCCTCATTGAGCTTATTCCTAAAAACCCATTTAGTTCCAATGATGGTTTTATCTTGTGGTTTAGGAACTAAATCCCATACATCATTTTTTGTGAATTGGTTTAATTCTTCTTGCATTGCTATTATCCAATAATCATCTTTAAGAGCTTCAGATATCTTCTTAGGTTCAATGATAGAAACAAAAGCCATGTTTGTGACATCCTTAAAGGAAGACCGAGTTTTTACTTTATCATTTGGATTTCCAATAATTAATTCTTGAGGATGATCCTTAATAAGTCTAGGTATAGGTTGTGTTTCAGCTTGATTATTGTTTGTAGTATCTTTCTCACTATCATTTGGTATGTTTAAGTTTTCGAATTGATTAGTAAGATCAATTATTTCTAGATTTTCTGATTTGGACTCTTCATGAAAAGAGACATGAATAGATTCCTCAACTTTTCTAGAGATAGTGTTGTAGACTCTAAATGCTTTGCTAGAGATAGAATATCCCAAAAAGAATGCTTTGTGGGATTTAGAATCAAACTTATCTCTATCATCTTTGGTATTTAAGATATAGCATGTAGATCCAAAGGTATGAAAATAGTCAACTCTAGGTTTCTTAGAATGTATTATTTCATATGGAGTTTTCTTCAAATGAGAGTGAACAATTACTCTATTTAACACATAGCATGCGGTGTTTATAGCTTCAGCCCAAAAGGTTTTGGGTGTGTTATGTTCGAAAATCATAGTTCTAGCCATTTCTTATAGTGATCGATTTTTCCTTTCAACTATACCATTTTGTTGTGGAGTGCGTGGAGCAGAAAAATTGTGAGTGTACCCTTGAGATGTGCAAAATTCTTCAAAGACATGATTTTCAAATTCTCCACCATGATCACTTCTAATGATACATATTTTGCTTTGTAATAGATTTTCAATCATAGAACAAAATTTTATAAAAACATGAATAGTATCATCTTTGGTTGCAATAAAATGTACCCATGTATATCTACTATAATCGTCAACAATAACAAAACAATATCTTTTGCCACCAATAGATTGTGTCCTCATGGGTCCAAATAAATCCATATGAATTAATTTTAAAGATCTACTGGTGCTAAGTACATGTTTAGGTTTAAAAGAGGTTTTTGTTTGCTTTCCCAATGTACATGGTTCACAATTTTCAACTTGATCAAAGGATAAAGTAGGCAAACCACGAACAAGATCATATTTCACGAACTTTTTGATAACATGTGAACTAGCATGTCCTAGATTTTTATGCCATAGTTGTAAAGTATTTTCATTTGCAAGCAAGCATTTTCCTACTACAGATTTCATAGAGTTAGGTCTAAGAATATAAAGATTTCCAACTCTTTTTCCTCCATAGACAACATTTGTAGTGTTTTCTATTAATAATTTGCAGCAGGTTTTGTCAAATAAAACATCATAGCCACTATCACATAATTGACTCACACTTATTAAGTTATGGTGCAAACCATCAACGAGTAGAACATTCTTTATTTCGAGGTTCGTACCAATGTTACCTATTCCAACGATTTTACCTTTACCGTTATCTCCAAAAGTGACTGTTCCACTCTTCTTTTCTTCAAAAGTTTGAAATGCATCCTTGTTTCCGGTCATGTGTTTGGAACATCCACTGTCGACCACCCAATCCTGCATTAAAAAGTAGGTTTTGGTACCCATGTGATGGTCTGATATGGTTAGAAGCATTTAAGTACAGATTGTATAAAAATTCTGATTCAGAACTTCAGTCGGTCGATAATTGTTCGACCGACATCTTTCTCGGTCGACTAATCGTCGATCGAGAAGGTTGCTGTATTGCAAATTAAGAACAAAGATTCTGCTCGGTTGACCAACTTTCGACTGAAATAGTTGCTGTTTATTTTGATTTGTTACAGGCATCTGGTCGGTCGACAAAAGTTCGACCGATTATATTTTCGGTCGACAATACTTCGACCGACTAAGTTTCTGTTTCAGTACAGCAGTTCAGAAAATTACCATAATGCATGAAACCTTTTATTAAGTTGAGATAAGACAATATAAATTGCAAAATTGAGCGTTTGATCATATCTCAACTAAATTGCATTCGACTCTACTAAGTTTGGGGTTTTGGGACCCAAACTAAGTAGGAATCCTTGGTCTTATAAGGGCATGAAAATGAATAATGTCCAAGATGTAAACAAAAATGACAAGTAATACAGTCAACTTCATTTCTCTTTCTAGGAATTGTGTTCTTAGGTACAAACATAGTCTGAGTTCTTTTGGGTTGATTTTTCTTTTGAGCATATCCTAAACCTTTTCTTCCATTGAAACTAGAGGAGGCTTTTAGAATGTTGTCAAGGATATCTTTTCTTCTTAACTCATGTAGGTTTCTTTGTAGCTTAGCAATGTCATCCATCTTTTTGTGTGCATCTTTTCTTGCTTGATCTAAATCAGATAATAGGGAGTCTCTTTCTTTCACAACATTGTCATAGTCTAGATGGTTACACAGAATTGGTTGAGTCTAAAAATCTTTTAGTTTAGCTAACAATTCAGTCTTTTCTTGAGAGAGAAGATCAACGTTTGTTTCTAGAGTGAGTAGTTCTTTTTAGTGCAGTCATTTAAAGATGTTTTTAAAGACAAATTCTCAAGATCAATGTTGTTCTTTTCATAAGAGAGATTATTTAATTTAGCATAGAGCTCGTCATTTGTTTTGATAACCTTCTTTAGTTTCTTCTTGACATCAACATACTTATCATGAACTTCTTGTAGACTTGTAATTAACTCCTCTTTAGGAATATCAAGTAGGCTTACCTCTTGAGAGTCTTCATCATCTTCTCTTGCCATTAGACATTCTACCTTTTCTTCTCCGCTTTCACTTTCACTTGACTCGTCCCATGCAGCTTTATAGGCTTTTTCTCCCTTCTTCTTATGTGAGATTTTCTTTCCTTTCTTTGTTTTAGGACATTCATTTTTGAAATGTCCTTTCTTTCCACACTCAAAGCACCTAGGAGGAGAGGAAGAAGAACTAGAAATCTTGTTAGATTTAAATCTTTTATATTTCTTACCATTTACAATCAAGGCTTCTTCTCCTTCTTCTTCACTTGACTCCTCACTTTCTGGTGTGATTATCTTTGAAGCTTTTAGAGCCACATCCTTCTTCTTTCCTTGCTGAAGTTCACGTTCTCTTCTTTCTTCCTCTTCTAGGGTTGCTTCATGAGCTTCTAGATTGGCTATGAGTTGCTCCATTTTCAGTCGAGTGAGGTCATTAGCTTCTTCAATGGCTGTCACCTTTGGCTTGTATTTAGGAGGAAGTGATCGAAGAATTTTTGATACCTGATCTTCTTCAAGAACAGTTTTTCCTAGGGCATTTAAACCATTAACAATAGAAGAGAATTTTGCAAACATTTCACTAATAGATTCATTTGGATCCATACGGAAGTGTTCAAACTTTTGTTTAAGCATGCTAATCTTAGAATTCTTGACTTGAACTGTACCTTCATAAGTTATGGACAGTCTATGCCAAATATCATAGGTTGTGTCACAATTTGATATCCTATTAAATTCTCCTACTGAAATTGAACAATATAAAATGCTTACAGCTTTGGCATTCATTTGAGCCAACTTTATCGTATTTGCATCCCACTCTACATATTGTGTTTGAGGAAGCTCGTATAGGATTGACACCATCCTCCATAAGTCCCAATTGATGCCTTAGAAGTAGAACTGCATCCTTCTCTTCCAATATGTGTAATTTGTTCCATCAAACGCTGGAGGTCTAGCAACAAGTGTCCCTTCAAGGTTAAGGTTGTTAAGCACCCCGTCACCCATTCTTCAAGACCTTGTTAGGGTTCCTTGAAGCCTGCTCTAATACCAATTGAAAAACACTAGAGGGGGGGTGAATAGAGTTTTTAAATTATTTTAACAATTATTTAACTCAAACAACCACAATTGAAAATGGAAGAAGGAGACAAGTGTTTAGAGTGGTTCCAACCTTAGCAAATACTAAGGTTGTCAGCCCACTACCCGGTTTCTTACCCAACTGAAATTTTGAAAGTATTAATTTTATTACCTTCACAAGGATTTACACAAAATACAATACTCTCTTACACCCCTTGAACAGCCTTCATTTGAAGTAGATGCACCAACCCGAGGTAGCCTTCTTGAAGTAACTCCAAGCTCCCCCTTGAAGTAGCCTTCCTCTTTAGAAGTAACCTCTCGTTGCACCAGCCTTCTTGAAGTAGTTCAAGGTCCCCTTCTTCACCAAGAAGATCTTTCAACCTCTCCAATCTGCAACCTCCAACCTAGGAGTAGTAAGGAGAGTACAAACAATAATAGTGAACAAGAAAGGAAAATGGAAATTACAACTTATCCTTTGAAGCACAAGGCTTGATTTGCCTAGATCAAGCGTATAGATCTCCTAACCAATGTGTATGGAATTTTGATTGTTGTGGATAGGAGATGCTAGCCTATAGGACACGAAATTTGAGCTAAGAGAAGAAGTAGCCAATTGTCAATATGCTCAATTTGCTCACAAACAGATTGCTCAATGTAAGTGTATGCTCAAAGATTTCTCAAGTGTGTAATCAAGTAAATTTAGGTGTCCTAAGGCATGTCTTATTTATAGGAATGTCCTACAAGTGCTTAAGGACATTCTAGACACTCTCTAGGGGTTTCTAAGTGCTTAACTAGCCGTTAGATATAAGTTAGTTGCTTTAACAACGGCTAGTTAATTAATTCTACAGTTGCTGTCAGAGACCATCTCGGTCGAGAAATGGTCGACCGAGACACCTACTCGGTTGAAGTTTTGTCGACCGACAGGCTCTGTGGATCAAGCTTTTTGCAACGTTTATCTCCAACTGCCAACTACCTTGTCAGCTGTGTCTAACGGCTACTTGGGTCTTTCTCGGTCGAGAAGTTTGTCGACCGAGAGTGTCTCGGTCGAGGATTTTGTCGACCGAGATGGACCCTGTTTCAATGTTTCAAATGAAGACATTAAGTGTGTGTATGAGTGTGCATATGTGACACTATTGAAGGGGATGACCTATCTAAATGTGGTGTTTAGCTAGGGAAGATCTAACGCTTGATTTACATGAAGTCTAAGTACTTGTACATTATATATTTGTACAAGTTTACAATTGATTACATTTAATTTACAATCATTCAAGCATATAGATTCCCTAGTGCTTTGTCATCCACCTTATTCCTGCAACACTCAAGTAGCCTGTTAGATCAACAAGAATGAAATGTTTGTCATTTATCAAAACAAAAGGGTTTACAGATGTCCATTTAGCCAACAAGATCCTTGTCTCCCAAAACATCCAAGTCCCCATCCTATCTTAGAAAAGAAACCACCATCTTTGATGTATCCACCACGACTTTGTCCCCCTCTAATAAAGTATCCATATCTTTTCTTACTCTCATACTGCTTATCAACATTAACTTACTCTTCTATACGTCTCGCTGCTTCCACAAATTCCCCAAATTTTTCTTTGTCTCTTCGACCAATGGCTGAAACGGTGTGTCTAATATCTGATCTTAATCCTTGTTGTAATCTTCTGTACTTTTCTACATCATCTGGCACAAGTTACGGATAGAAATTTGCCAACCTTGTGAAATGTGCCTCATATTCACCAATTGTCATATTTCCTTGTCTTATATTCTCTAACTGTTTAATCTTATCACTTATGAAGGTAGGAGGAAAATACTTAAGGTGAAACTCATCCACGAAGTCCTTCAGGTCATCTCTACATTTCTCCTTTTATCTTCCACTCATCGCCACCACAGTTCAGCATCTCCCTTGAGTAAATAAACTACATGATTGAGTTTCTTATCTTCTGATAACTCCATTAGGCGAAAGACCTTTTCCAGTTGTCAAATCCACACCTCCGCCATAGCTGGATATGTTGTTCCAGAAAATTCAGTTCCACCAAGCTTTTTCACCAACTCATAGGATCTCATCAGATCCTTACTACTGGAGATAGAAGCTCGCCTCTCCATCTTATACTTTTCCCTGGTCTCAAGAAACATCATGTACATTCTTGATGCCTCATCCACATCATATCCACCACCTAGACCCATCACCTGAGGATCAGGTCCAATGTGGCTCTCAGCTTGGTCCTCATGACCACGTTCTCTTCCTACCATATGTAATAGTATAACAGAACACTCCCAATTAGAAAATTGCAGTTAGAAGGAAAACACCTAAGTCCTAATCCTATCGGTCTCTTATCGTCCCCTGACCTTGACTTAGAGTAATTATGTACTCGACCTAGGCTCTGATACCAAATGTTGTGATGCCCCAATCCCCGTGCCATCGCTAATGACCCCGAAGAACAGAGAGTCAACCTTGGTAATCCACCCTTAACTTTTTCTTTTCTTAATCACTTAAAATTAACCTAAAGGAAAATCTTATATCTTGGAATAAACTGAAATCTTATTAAACTGTGGAAGCAACTACTATTTACATTACTAGATAGGTAAAGCAGAATTACACAACATATTATATTTTTCATGTGGAATATAAAGCACAACAGACAACTTAAACTAAACTATATATTACATTACATTCTCTCTCTACCACACCACATGCCTAAGGACCGAGGGGAAAGGACTAAGAGACCTCTATTCTAACTATGAACTACCTTCTAAGAGCCTGGATGATAAGATCCTTCAGCTTCCTCATGCTGACGTTGACCTGAAAAACAATTTCAGTAGGTTGGTGAGCTACTGGCTCAGTGAATAGAATTTCACCCAACCATCGCAGATAACTCATTTTATGTTTATTAAACTGAAATAAAATATAGGAATTACTACACTGGGCAGATCTAAAACAATACAGTTAAATAACATAGAATGCCAAAATTACATTTAAAGAACAACTGATGTGAAATTGTACTCGAATCTTTCTTATCCTTTCTTACTTATAAGAAACTCTTTAAAACTTATATTATCATATTTTATCTTATGCCCTGATCATATACAGTGTACTCTACATATGAAGAATCGTAACAAAATATGATCTCATTATACAAGACTTAGCTGATACACCCGGGATGCTAAGCTTGATAATGTTGCTGGTCTACAAAAGGAAAATGCCTCTCTGGCCTCAGCACACCTGTGCGCTGTAAAAACTAGTCTACTCCTCTAACCTGAGCACACATGCAGAGTGTCAAGCCACCTATTGGCTTTTCTGTACTCTTGTGCCACCAGGATCTCTGGTTGATGTTGGACACTCCATACTGTATTTTTTTAAGGAGACTTCCACTAGGGCTTCGTCCCCCATACTACATGTTAGTACGTTCTGACCCCCATATGTTGGACATTGCCAGGTTTAGGTCATTTCATCCCTACCGCGTGGACCTCTCATAGGGAATCTACGGTGTTCAGGGCCCCTAAATCTATTGTTTTATTATTCTTGGAAAGCTCTTACTATATTGTATATTTTCCTTACTTATACATGACTCTGATATCTCTATGGTACCATGTCTATTTATTTGAAATTTATAATACAACATGTATATCATTTTAAACTTGGCAGAGCAGAATATTCAAAACACTGTGATATTCTGAGAAATAAACATTTTATACCTTTAGGCAGACTAAAATTCTTAAATAAACAGAATACATGTCCACTTGATACTTTATACACTAGAATCATGCAATTGAACTTCTTAATACACTGATAAGAGTTAATTACTTAACATATGAATAATCGTCATTAGCACTTGTAAAATATTTGTACTTTGTTGGAAAATGCGCACCTCAACCCAAATCTTGAGTTGTGCATCACATAACATAATTAAGAGTTAATTACTTGTCATTGCAAGAATTATTAATAATAATTGATAATTTCTAATGATATCCTTAAGAAACGTGTCAATTTGTGTTAATACTAAATCACACACATTAACTATAACAGAGAGCGTGCAATATATTTATATTGAGACATTGCGAGTCATCATCTATTTATTTAAATCATGTAACTAGTTAATTACTAAAATCATACAGCCTGGGTTTATACCCAAACCGTACAACTACTGGAAATCTGGGTCGTGTGCTAATGTCTTTAACCTCTAAACTGAGCAGTTTAGGATTTGATCAATCATATAGTTTTAGTAATCCAAATCATACAAATCAGTTAACAAACTAAATCATACAAAACGTGAAGAAGCAGAACGTGAAATAAAGGTCAGGCGACGTCAATACCGCACAACACCTGGGTAACCATTGTTACCCGCTAATAACACAATTGTAATCGAAAACACCCATTTATTGGAGTTAAATCTTGCTTGGTGAGTGAGATTCTACTCACAGAGGATCGAGATGGCCAAAATTGACTGGAAACGACCCCCAAAGCCTGCTTCTGGGCATCCACGGGGTTGTCTTCAACCTTAGGCTTGCCTTGGTTTGGACCTGCTACAAGTAGCAGCTACTTTTTCGTGTTAAGGTTGAGGAAATGAGGGGGGAAGCTAGCTGGGAACTGTGGAGTCCTACTTAGACCTCACGATCGAGGTCAAGGGCACCGTTTCGAGGTTCTTTGCAGTGCCAATAGGGCTCCTGGACATGCTGGTGGCGGTGCTGCACCTGCTTCTGGTCGGGGCACTACCCTAGCTGGTCGGGGCATCGCGTTTGGGCATGGATGAGGAGGAAGGAAGGAGGAGGAAGAAGAAAGGGGCTCACACCACTAGAAACGGAGCTAGGGAGCCCTAAGATCGCCCACACACGCCTATTCTCCACAGGTCGATCGAGCACAGCTACTGTGCGCTGCTCAAGCACCAATCGGGGGTAAGGGATAAGGGATAAAAGAGGTCATTAGCCAAATAAATGGTTAAATTGCATATCTCAGCCCAAGAAACTGAAAATGCCATATCTTTTGCCTCGGAGGTCCGATTCTAGTGATTTCTTTTGCAAATTTTCAAGAACGAGATCCACTACAACCTCGAAGCATGAAAAAATACTAACTAGATTGACTCAACTTAATAAAAGCACTAATCGCATCTTGAACACTTCTCTTATCTTAATCAACATGGTGATGCACTAATCACTGTACTTACTAGTTAAACTCGAAGTGGGTCATAACAACTGCCAAAGTATCCGAGCTAGACGATCTCTATATAGTGACATAGTACGTATGCATGGAGTTCTAGCATCCATTATCTCTCTCATCTTTTATCCAATTGATTCCAACTTTTAAAGGAAACTTCCTAATGACTTAATCTTGGTTGGGCATGAACTGGTGGCAAAACTCATAAGTTAGAAGTCTTTTACTTGCCTCTTAAGTATTGTCTTTATTTGAATTATTTGAGGCATTTAGTAACTCCTTTCTTACCCGAACATGGCAAGAAATCATATTTTGGTATATTCTTTCTATGGGTGCAAGTTAGGACTAGATTATGTTTAATAGTTCGCTTCAACTTATCTATCTAGAAATTTCCAAAATAATTTCTAATTTAGTTATAAATTATTCATTACCTTTGGATATTCCTTTATTATTGAGTCTTTCAATTTTTCTTTAACCAACAAATAATAATGGATTATTGAAAACCACATATACACGACATCACCTTTCAGTCAGAGAATTTACATTCTCAAACCAAAACTTTCTAATAAGTCATAGAAAATCCATTATTTACCTCCAAGTACATATAAAAACATAAAAAATAAGGTTATAACATAACTTATCCATGATAAATGTTGAGTGTTCATGATGGCATCACATGAAGTAATAATGTTTCAGTCATGGGGATATTTGTGGCTTGATATACTCTAGTTGGTTCTCATTATTTTGATGACCAAGGATGATTACTTTCTCTATGAAGAAGTGTTATGGAACAGTTTAATACGTTTTATATCCTATGACATTGTGAATACCTATGATCTTTGTAAGAATATTTTTGGTATTTATACATAACTTGATTGATGCAATCAAAAATATTTAAATTGATCAAGTAATCAATTGTAACCCTAAACATGTAGTGCCTTGAGTCTGTAGAGCTATTATAGTGTCAAAACTTGCTAGATAGAGAAATTGGTAATCCAAAAGGAGCTTGGAGTTGTACACTATTGAGTATATGTGGGAGCAAGGAGGGTATATACTTGACATCTCAATCCCAAGGTTTTGGAGAGGGTTCAAGGCAGTGTCTCTGATGTGGGAATGATTGAGAGTGACTGCAATCATAAATCAGATTTGAGGGTCATATACCCTGGTTTCTAACTCTATGGCATGTGTACCCATGGTAGATTAGGTTGTTTTAGTAGTTGGGACAATGTACCACTAAAGTTGTTACTCGTAATGACCTAGGGGAAACCATCTTAGGATTCTAGTCATCCTAAATCTTATACAGGGTTGGTTTTGACTTTGTACTGGGTCAATTAGTAGTTTGAGTGGTACGCTTCAAACTACCCAGGGCTTAACAAAATACGCTATCCAGCCACACAACATATCTGTTAGGGTTACTTGGTGAATCACATTGGATGAAGACCCATACCCTATTTCTTTTAATTTGTGGATATTTATAATGTGGTAAGAGAAATCAACTATACTTATGATACTAACTGTGCCTTATCTTGATGTAAGTTATATAACTTTTCAACTCTATAATACTATCTATTATAATGCTTAAAATATATAATTTTGGTAAGAAATTGATACCTTTGAATTTATTCTCTCACTGGGACATGGGTCGCACCTTGAGGGTCACCACATTTTTTAGGTGATTGGCAGTGTCGTCAAAATCAGAGTGACAAGGAGGCACAATTTGAAGATTTGTAATGTCTGAATTTTGATTATGTTAGTATAGACTCCTATAGTCATCCTTACACTCTTAGGTCTAGGTGGGGAGTTTAGTGTATTATGTATATCAACTTGAGATTTTCTTGTATACGATGAGCAGTGTAAATGATGTAATTATGTTGACAACATATGTTGTAAACAAGATAAGGCTAAGTCCATGAAACTTCTATAAATGTACCTGATATATATAATTATATATATGTTTGTGTGTGTGTTTGTGTGTGTATGTATGAATATATAAATAAATAAATAAATATATATATATATATATATATATATATATATATATATATATATATATATTCATACATATATATGAAGTTGGACCTTTGTGCAAATGCTTCCTTTAGCATGTTTGGACTTTTAATTTTGTTTTAATTCAGCACTTCTTTGGTAATGTAATTATTAAGTATTTGATCAAAGTTTTAGCTTCGAATAATCTCGTTTAGCATGGCGGGCTGCCACATCAATATCCAAATAAATCAAGGTGGTCTATTGAGGTGATCTATCATAGACTTGAGCCTGACATGTTTATTGATTTTCCTTCTGAACATGCCCACAATCCATTTCATACCAATGTGTTGCCAAGTACCTCACAAGAGGCATCCCCCTCTTGATTCCTTCCCACTGAAGGGCAGCGAGACCCCCTATGTCGTACTTGTATGAATAGATTAAACTCAAAAACCTACAAAGTAAGTTGAGAAAAGTACCAAAACCTTAATAATTTAACATGAAATCTAAATAAAACTAAATTAAGCTATTTCTAATGGAAACTAACAAATCTAAATGAAAAACCAGAATAAAAATGCGACGAAAACTTGGATGAATATGCATTCATCACGTTACAAAGAGGTTACGTACCCACCTCCTCAATAAACACATATCCAAAGTTCTGATAAAGGATTTAACATTAAACAAATGTATCCCAGATCTTAGATTCGTAATTATATATATCCAAGATCTCATAAACAAGTATATATTTTGATCAAACATATAAGCAAGGTAATAAACAATCAATTTAAAACATAGAAAATTTTATACAAACATAGATGTAGTAGAGAAGAAAAAAATAGGTAGTGGGGATACTCCATGCACCCTAGCTAGGGGGCTACTCATTCTTAATGGAAATAACAAGTTTAATACAAAAATATATGGAGAAAGATAGTGTCACAATAGAAGATGGGTATGCATCTTTGGTATGTGATTGCACTGTCTTCGAGCTTGGAGATGAGGATGGTTCATGAAGAAGCAAGGTGCACTCTTTGACACTCATCAGAGGTGGACTTGTTGGTCATCATTCTTCTTCTTCACATGATAGACTTGTCCCCATGAGAGTGGAGCAGGTTGATTGATGGATGAAAGCTTTCATTTATGGAAATTATACATTGTCTTCCTAACCTCTTTCAAGTTTAGGGTTTTAGAGTCTTGGTGGAGCTGGAGGTGTAGTTATTTTCAGTTGATGGGGCTTTCAATCAATGAAAACAATTTATGGAAACTTGAGATGGATGTTGATTGTGGAAAAGAGAATCCTAGAGACATCATGAAGATGATCCTTTTATATGATAATAGGGCCTGATATTTATAGATGGTTAGAGTTAGGACTTGGAACTCCTCTATCCATCTAGAGTAATGGCATTAGTGACCATCAATACATGGACACCAGTGTTAAGAAGATGTGGTACAACATGATTCAATATTCTAATCAAGCACCAACCTCATCAAGTTGTAGAAACCCCATCGGTCTATGGTTCCATAGGTTGATGACTGCATAGAGTCCTTATTAATTAATGAGTTCATAGAGTCCTTTCCATGGACAAGTGCGCATAAAGATTCATTGGTTGGTGGAGTTTTTGACCAGTGGGCCATTGATCATTGGGGTCTTGTCAAGAGCTCCATTGATTGGAGAACTAGGAGGATCCATGTGGGTTGATTTGTAACTAATTGATGTGTCAATGACTAAAGTAGATGTGGAATAATGATGCTATAAACCTACAAGAGTGTAGACTGATGGGAGTTAAATCAATGGTAATGTAGACCGATGGAGTGAAGACATATGCTAAATCTTACAAGGTTGATGAGAATAGAAGGATGATGGGATGCCAAATTGACAAAGATCCTATCATAGATAAAAAAATTGCTTTGGGCCCACTAAATGATCATTGGGACCACCATCCTAATCTGGTCTACAGAGATCTAAGCTAGAACCAACTATTAGAAACAAGGAATTACCTAAAAACCCTAACTAAATAGCATAATACTAATGAAATATAATTGGAAGCTAATTTGAAAGAAAATAATGAAATATAAATGCAAAACTATGCTAAAATGTGATTAAATTAAGATGAATATGCATTGATCATCCATCAAGGAGGAAAAGAGGCCAGGGGAGGTGATCACATGGGCCACATTTTTAAGGAGTTTGAGAGTCAATAGTTTCCTTGGTCTTACTTGGAAGATTATGTTGGACTTTTGAATATGCCACACTCATATTTCTATGAATAAAATATTTCCCAAATTATGTCACTAACATGTGTATTAAGTGTTTCAAGTGATCAAGGAACCAAGTCAAGATCCAATTATAAAGACCATGCAATTTTATGTATGTTTGGATGCTTGTAGATCAAGTTGTACCATGAATATGATTGTACAAGTGTGTTTTGTACAACTTGATAGCAATGATGTAAGAACAAGTGATGATCTTCTGAAACCTAACCCAAACCCTACCCCATACTCATATGAAGCCTTTAGGGTTGTTAGGTTTTATAAGAAATATCATTAGACAAGCTTTCCAACTTATTGCATATTCTTTTATAGAGCCATCCTCAGTCAGTGTCTTATTCCACTGAAATTCTATTGGTAAAAGACTATGTTAACCAAGAAATAGCTGTAACATACATTGATCTCTAGGACATTGTCGGTCAAAGTCTTTCTTGACTGAGATTGTCGCTTAAAAAAAGTTCGACCAACAAAGAGTTGTTAAACCCATGTGGAGCAAGAAGATCAACTGACACATAGTTGTTAGACCAAATTTTGCACTCAGAGCACTCTCGATCAAACATCTTCTCACCCGAGACAAGTACCGGTCGAACTCTTTCTCGACCAAAATAGTTTTGGAAACAAATTTAGTTAATGATCAAACTAGTTGTTGCAACCCAACTAACTTTGTCCTAACGTCTAGTTGACCACTAAAGATGCCCTAAACACTCCCTACAGTTACCCCAACCACTTGTAAGAAATTCCTATATATAGGAGTGGTCTTAGGACACCTAGTATACAAATTTACAATAACAATTGACATGCATTTGAGCTTTCTACTACTTGTTATCTTACTTAAGTTCTTATCTTACACGCTTCAAGTTTCCATCAAGCTAGCCTAAGCCTTAACTTAATACTAGAATCCTTTTCCACCTAATATAACATTACCTAACCTTTGTGAAGAGCATCACAGCCACTTGTCCATTAGTGCTTGATTGTATATCTTGTGAAGTTCATTGTAATTTTTTCCTTCTCTTCTTGTTCCTATGCTACAACAGATTGTTGTTGCCTATCACTACTTTGAGGTAAAAGGTTGTGGTGAAGCTTTTTAAGTGCTACTTCTCAGTTAAAGGTTGTGACCAAGGTGGTGGAGGTTGATTGTGATCATCTTTAAGACAATTCTCTTCCACGCCCATTAAATAAGAGGTTTGGTATCATGCTCTTTTGCATTCGTTATAGAAGAGGTGAAGTGGGTGACCTTCTGACGACCTGTCAAAGAAGGTGGTAATTCTCCTTGAATTTAAAAGGAGGGTTTGTCTTGATCCTTAAAAGGCACCAATAAATTTTATGTGTCATGTATCAGTATAGAAAAGGAATAAAATACATGGTTTAGAAATATTGGTTAGAAACAACTAGGTAGTAGAATGACATCATTTGACGGAACCACTCCAAATCTCTATATTCTTGTAGTTGCTTCTTTTGTCCACTAACTTGCTTTATATTTCCACATTCTTTAAGCAAGTTGCAATTAACTGTGTTTGTCTTTTTTATTGCAACAAGTTTCTTTAGGCTCTATTCACCCCCCTCTAGAGTCTTTCAATTGGTATCAGACAAGTCTTCAAGGAGCTTTAACATGTCTTGAAGAATGTAGGAGAATGTGCTTGGCAACCTCAACTTGGAAGAATCGCATGTGAGCAGTCCATCTGTGTTCGATGGATCCAACTACACATACTAGAAGAGGAGGATGTCATTTTTCTTCCAAGGAATAAGCTTCAAGTTATGGAAGATGATTGATATACCCTACACACTTCCAACCACAGAGTTATAGCAATTGGACCCTGAAACATTAAAGAAAGCCACACTTAATGTAAAGGTTGTTGGCATTAATTAATGTTATTTATCTCCTACTGAATTCCATCATCTGTCTACTTGTGAATCAACATATGAAATATGGAATAAAATCTTAGAAGCTCATGAGGGTACTACCCAAGTAAAGAACACTAAAATTATTATGTTAAACCAAAAATTTGAACTATTTTGTATGAAACCTAACGAATGTATTACAGAAATGTATGCAAGATTTTCTAACATATCAACTTGAGTGCTTTGGAAAAAACAAATAAGAAAATAAGATGATGTTTCCAAAATACTCAGATCATTTCCTCCCAAATACAAGTCAAAGGTTAGTGCAATAGAGTAAGATAATGATCTTACAACATTCAAGATGGAACAACTCATAGGGAACTTGGAAATGCATGAAGTCACTCCAGAAGAAGAAAAAGTAGAGGCCGAACAACAAAAAGAAAGAAGGTAGGATCTTGCTTTCAAATTTTCTACCCAATCTTCATCAAAGAACATCACTCAAGACATAGTGAAACAAGTAGTGATGATGATATAGTGAATTGATGGTAAATAGTAAGCAATATAAGTGATTTCGTTCTAAAAAAAATTCTAGTGTTCCTTCCTCTTCTTCTAGGTGCTTTGAATGTGGAAAGAAAGGCCACTTGATATTTAAATGCCCAAATCTCAAGAAAGGTAAGAAGCCTCATTCAAGAAGAAAGACAAAGGAGACAAAGTGTACAAGCTACATGGGATCAATCAAGTGACGATGTGAAAGTGGGGAAGATGAGGAGGTAGAATGTCTTATGACAAAAGAGGATGAAGAAACCAATGAGTTAGACATTCTTGAATTATCTAAAGAAGAATTACTTAGTAGTCTTAAAAACATGCACTCTACCCCACACACTAACCCTAACTGCTATGGTGATTAAGAAAGAGATGATAGGTTTCCTATCTCCCTTGTGGTATTCTCTCTTGTAGGTTCAAGGTGTAATAGGTCTCTTTGGTGTTGGTCACAAGATGTCAAAGGAACTAGTGGATATGTGTGAATGACTGCGGATTGCAGACAAGGAAGATGACTTTGTGGATCTAGCAAAGGGGGAGGTGGAGGAAAAAGAGGACTATGTTTTGCTTGCCCTAGTGGCAAAGCTCTTAACCAATAGACCTCATAATTTAGAACTCTATCTCAGGATTGGTCGCTGTCTAACAAAGTAATATTCATGCATGTTTATTCAGAGGTGTTCATCATTCAACTTCTTCATTGGAAGGATAAATCCAAGGTGATTGAGGGAGGTACATGAAAATTTAATAATCTCCTACTACTAATAAAAGAAGTGGAAGACGTTGACATATCAAGGAAGGTCAAATTCATAGAGAGCTATTTTTGGATCCTTCTCTATGGAATCCCATCAAGACATACATCATAAGCATCAATCATTACAATAGTAGGGAAGATTGGATGCACTATCAAGATAGATTGAGATGAACTTGAATGAGAATCATATATGTGAGTCTGAGTAGGTTTAAACATTTCAAAGTCGATCAAATGAAAGCAACAAATTTGAGACAAGAAAGGAAACATGGTTGATATTTAGATCAAATATAAATGACTACCTAACTATTGTTATATATGTGGGAAGTTGGGGCACTTGGACAAAGATCATCCCTTGGAGGAGGAGGAAGAAGGAGAATAAAGGTTGTGGAGACCCTGGCTGAAAGCTTCACTAAGGAAACCTATGGTTTCGGTGAAGGAGGAAGTATATGGGGAAGGTTTAGATGATAAGGATATGGTTGTTCACCTAAAGATAGAGAAGAGTAGCATCTAAAAATTTATAGGTGCAACGCGAAACATCATCTACTCAAAAGCAACTGATAAAGGTTGCAGAAAACAACGAATAGGGAAAGGCTAATAGGGCACATAATTGGAGAAGGGAGGATGCTAGAGAGGTAGAGGGAAGAGGCTCTATCCATACTTTGAATAGAGAGCTACGTCTTGTAATGGTGAACAAATAGGAAACGACTCCTAATGCAGTAGGGATATCCATTGATGAAGTCCTCATTGGGAAACAACAACAATGGAAGTGAGAAAGTGGGTGATAGTCAGAGGATCAGTCAGGTCAGATGAAGATTTGAGTCTGAGGTATGGATATTTAAGGAAGTGACATATTGCAGAGAAATCAAGGGTGATAGATATAATCACATAGGAAGTTATGAAAGAAAGTGGAGTGCATAGCATAATGGAACTGATGGTTTCAAAAATCTTCTCCACTTTGAACTCGAATCTGAATAGGACTTCTAGAGGAGAGGAAGGTAGGCTTGGAAGAAAAGGAGTCAAAATATAATTGCATTTTTAAGTGGGCCTATAGGACAACCGAGTTAGAATAAGGGGTCAAAAGAAGAAGGGGGCAGAAAGGGGGAAACTGGGACAGAACAGTGAGACAATAGCAAAACTGAGAAAGCTGAAGATCATGAGAAGGAATCTAGAAAGTCCAAAAAAGAGACCTAATAGTAGCAAGAACACCTGGGTCAATGGAAAACGAAATTGAGGAAACAATGCATGTGATATGGACCTAGATGATCTTGACAACATTTTCATTCTCAAAAAACCATTTGGGGGAGAAGAGGTGAAGGATACCAATCTGAGGAGCGATCAACTTTAGGTAACGGGTGTTGGGACAGTCCAACCCCGTGAAAATCCATGAAAATCTTCTCATGGAACTGTTAGGGGATGGGCAAACCTGATAGTATGACTTCTCTTCACACATGGTGTTGGAGAGAGAGACCAAATTTGGTCTTCCTTTTGGAGGCCAACATAGTGGATTCAAATTTGGAGGTGGTAAAATGTAATTGTGGGTTCACTAAAGGTTTATGTTTATCAAGCATCAACAAGTCAGGTGGATTGGGTTTCTATTGGAAGGATGTAGATGTGTAGATCCTCTTGTACTCACATCATCATGTAGAGGGCA
Organism: Alisma plantago-aquatica; assembly: GCA_963693085.1. Lineage (NCBI taxonomy): Eukaryota > Viridiplantae > Streptophyta > Magnoliopsida > Alismatales > Alismataceae > Alisma > Alisma plantago-aquatica. The sequence goes on along the minus strand of OY856411.1, from coordinate 718,249,965 downwards.
TGGTTACATAGAGGAATTGGATATGTCACTGGAAGGCCATAGGTATACATGGGTGGTCTAAGCAGTAACAAAAAGCAAAGACATGGGACATGTTGTGGAAATGGAAACATGGAACTGAGGTACCAATAGTTCTCTTTGGGGGCTTCAATGAAATTATGTCTAATGAGGAAAAGATGAAAGGCGACCCAAACCTGATAGGTAGATACATGACTTTTGTGATGATGTGGACATGTGTGAGTTGCTAGACATGGGGTATGAAGGTAGTCAGTTCATGTGGATGAAAGGTGAATCTATGGAAACCCTCATCAAGAAAAGGTTGGATAAAGTGTTAGCCTCCTTAAGTTGGCGTCAATTATTCACTTACTGTAAGGTTTTCCACCTCCCCATGTACGAGTCACATGATTCTCCTATAGAAATCTAGAAGACAAGGAAAGAAAAGCAGTTCATGTTTGAACCACTATGGGTTTCAGATGATAGTGTTGAAGATATTATAAAAAGTTATTGGGAAAGGTGTCTGAGTAATGATATTTCTAGAAAGATCAAGGGATGTGGTGAGAATCTCCAAGATTGGGCGGAAAAAAGATCTAGGAATGAAAAAGAGGATAAAAGATACTGAAAAGACACTTGGGGAAGCACAGGCTAAACCACCAGATCACAATGCCCTAAAGAAGTGTGAGGAGCTTGCTAAAGAACTACAGTATTGGAACAAGAAGGAGGATATTTATTGTATCTGATGCAATGGGAGGATGAGTGGGAGGTCATCATTAGAGGAGGAATGAAGTCACCCTAATACACTTCCTCAAGGTGAATCCTGAGACGTTCATAGGAGAAGAAGAGTTGGATGTTGTGGGTAAGGTTGAGGACTAGATCCGCAACTTGGAACATTTCTTCCATGACTTGGATTGCTCTGAAGAGTCTCGTGCTAGCTTTGGGACGCACATGCTGAGAGGACCAACTCGTGTTAGGTGGTAGACTTTCTGTGACGCCAGAGACCCAAATGAAGAGTTCCTCACATGGGAAGAGTTCGTGGAGGCTTTCAAGAGCCACTATGTGTCAGAAGCGATGATGGATAAGAAGGAGTTAGAGTTCCTCCATCATGACAGTGTGGTGACATGATTGTTACCCAGTACGCCATGAAATTTTGCATCCTCCAGAAGTATGGAACTGAGATGACTGAGCTGAAAAGAGTCAAGAAGTTCATTCGAGGTCTCAAGGATGATATCAACTACTCGCTTTCTGGGCGAGGCCACAATACCATGTAGGATTCCCTAGATGCTGCTCCGGAGCTTGAAGATCACCCAGGGAGGGTTTGTAAGAACTCCCATAATGGACAATGTCACCACCATGGCCATAATAACCAGGACCAACACCACCATGATCGCAGGAAGCTTAAGGCCCCAGAGGATCCTCCAATGAAGGATGAATTCCCCAAGTGTGGCAAATTTCATGTCGAACCATGTAGATTGGGCCTAGGTGTCTGCTTCTACTATGGAGGAGAAGGGCACTTCAAGGACAAATGCCCTAGGCTAGCCACAAAGAAAGAAGAAGATCAGAACCTTAACCCAGGGCCTCCAGAGAAAAGGAAAGCTATGATTTTCTCTATGGTGGATTTTAATTTTCAAGATAAAATAATGACTCATGCACTCATTGGTTTTACTAGTCATGTTAGATATACTACAAAGGTTATGCATGTGAATACCATCTCATGATTATGCTAGTGCTTCCTTATGAAAAGTTATCGTCGGATAATGATTTGGTGTACGTATATGTGAAACCCTAAGGTGGGTAGCTTAATATGACATGAAAATTTTGAGGATGAAATTTCTATAAGGTGGGTAGGTTGTAACAACCCTCAAATTTTAAATTTTAAATAAATATGATCAAATATTTAAACCCAAAAATTTTCCTATATTTAATAAAGGTGAAACCCTAAGTAGAATAATTCATCTTTCAATTGTTGATTTAAGTGGAGACCATGCTTAATTAGTGTGCCAAAACAAGTTTATACTACACCAAGATATTATGTGAACCTTTAATTTGATTCATCAACACTTATTCGCATCAATGTCAATTAATGCACAAAACTTAACCCTATTTATGCAATGGTGACTAGTTAGGGGTTAAATGATAGTTTTGACCCACATACATGTATAATGTATCCCACTATTTTTTATATGAGTAGGTAATAGAATTTATAGCTTCCATCAAATTTTTGTAACACAATTCCTTTTCAATGATTATAAATGTGATAATTACCTTAAGCATTTAATGCTATAAAATGCATGTTTCCCTAACTCATATCTAAAATCTAATTGGATAACTGAATTCCTCATTGTCGAATTGTCAAACCCACCAAGTTTGGTTAGATTTGGACAATCATAGATGCTCCAAAATATATTAAAAAGAAAGGGAAAGATAATTTTCATTTGTGACCTAATCGTTTGATAATGTATATGATTATCCTGATTTTTTTACCAAAGTACATGATAATCAGCTAGATACAACATGTCACATGCATATTAAGTGAACTGGGCTCCTTTAGAGCCATCAGATACAAATTGAATGGGAGGGACTATGTCCCCTACCTCACGCAGAGTCCGTGCAGAAGAGGGAACAAGACCCTGATCTTTGCCCAGCCATATCTCAATATCCCCTCAACATCTTCCTCTTATCTCAACACCAACAGATTCAGGAGGTCTCTGTGAATCTAGCAATCCCTAACTGGACCCCTATAAGCATCTATCACAAAAATGCCTAAACTCCCTCTCCTTTCCAGTCGATGTTGCCACCCCTTTCACCACGACAACCCATAGCACTAAGGTATAGCAACTAGGAAAGGAAACTAGGGCTAGAAGAAAGCTTCTGTCGTCACCAATTTGGACTGAGGCCAGCCGAAGAACCACCACAGGCTCGATCTTCCCCTCCGACACCTGTGACGTCCCCGGATTTTGATTTCTCCAAACCCTATTGGGAATGAGATGTCAGAATCCGAAAACATCATCCAATCATATCAGAAAGTGATACAGAAGCATAATATGCATACATGAACATACAACCATAACATTCTCAACATTTAACACATTTATATTACAACATGAATTACAATTACATATTGAAAGAGAATTTTACACAAGTCTAAACATGTATGCTAATAAGATCTACACAATAGGTACAACCGGAACAACTGCTCACTTTCCGTCTTTTATTCCCATGCTATCTCTGAACCTAAAACATACGTGAAACAACAAATCAACACACAAGGTGTTGTGTACATGGGCAGAAAGATACATATATTTATGGCTTTCATAATTTTGAAAAAGATTTGTAGGAGGAAAGAAAATCATAGAAAACACTTCTTTATTAAGAGAAATACACCAATTTAAGTCATTTTCCTAGATGAATTGCATTATCAAGGTGGACTAGTACCAAAACATAAATATTGGGCCCATCCCCGTGTACCAAGTACTCTAGGGAAACTCCCCGTACACCGTGTGCTCTAGGGAGGTGTACTAGCCAACATTAATCCATTCCCTCATAAGGGGGATAATGAACACCTTAAATAACTACAAAACATCTACTCATAATTTATGTTTTCAAGTGACAAAACAACGAGTACTACATAGCAATACTACATCCAATATTTGCAAATATAAGAGAGCATACATACATATCATGATTGCAAGCAATAAAACCATAGTCATATAATTAAATAAACCCACGTACCTGAGTTCAGAGATTTCTAACTTATCCTTGATCATCTAGAAGTCTGGTCATCACCTGATTAAGACAAGACCACATACTATCATCAGATTCTCATCATCTTAACCCTAGTCATGTTCATTAGGGTTCATATTATCTCATTAGGATATTCCAACGTTTACTTGCATTATTGTCTTATATTTATCTTACTAATGTCATTTTCCAGATTATGATTCATTATCTGAACATTAGGTTCCATATCCTTTTTGTACACATATTAACCCTAGTTTATATACATTATTCAATTTAGGGTTACAACCCATGTATTAAGGGTTATCTTCATATAACATGAATTCTATGCATATAACTGATCTAAGATTTATATATTATATTCCAGTTACAGATATGAGGGTTTTCTGTAAATCTCATCATTTATTGATCATGTATGCATTAATTGCATTATCTTTAGTGTTATTAGCCCTAATTATCCATATTAATCAAATTATATGGTTTCGTACATCAACATGACCATATTTGACATCATATGCATGATAAACATGATTATAGACTAACTAACATTTTTCCATAATTTAATATCATCATTTGATATTTATTACTCCTAAACTAAGCATTTTACAACTAATATGATATCACTGATATTAGTGCTTCAAAAGCCTGATATTATGATTTCATATTGTTCTACACATTTTTTTGAGAATTTCGGTACCATATTTGCATTTTTCTGACATTCATACTATTTTCTATGGATTATACAAGATATGTGAATTAACTGTAATAATTACCTTTTTGTGGCCAATTGTGCACTGCCACATGGCCTTATGGCTGGCGCACATCCTTTTCTTGCTAGGCCGGTTCATCTCCTGGTTTTGGGTAACTAAACCAGGGTTCACCCCCGTTCTTTCTCCTTTCTCTCCTCGCTCTCGTGCTCTACACGATCCGCGAGTCCGCGGGACTCAACTTCACAGCTGTCGTCGCACCCTGGATCAATGGAGAAGGCTCTTGCTATTGGGTCATCACCTCCTCCGACCACTGCAAGGGAGCTCGATGCCTCTAGATCTCCACCCTCGAGGCTCTGCTGATATGCTCCTTTGGGCGAGAGTCGCCGTCGTGACCACGGGCTACGGCACCGAGGTCCATCTCTAAAGCCTGCTCTGGTTGGCGGCCATGGCACCACCGTCGTGCCTTCAGGGTCAACTCTGGCACATAGAAGGAGAGGTCAAAGGTCAAGGGGGTGTTGAGGTTAGAGCTTGCCTCACAAGTGCAGTAGATCACAACTCCTGGGGCATGCGTTTCCCTCTGTGCCTACTTCTGGTCGTTGTGATGCTTCGTCTACATCAAAGATTCCCATTCGCCTCTGCCGTGATGATCACTTCCTCCACCTAGATCGGTCTACTGAAAACTCATCCATGGTCTCCTCCCTTCCAAGCTCCTCCTTCGCCATCTTTTGGATTTCTTTCCCCTGCTCGATTTGGTGGTGTCAAGGCCTGATGCGACCCCATGGCCCTCTCACTGCGAGCGGCAAAGGTGGAGCTCCGCAGCCTGGTTCACCTCCTCTGCATATCGACTAATCACTACCTCCTCTCTCTTTTCTTAGTAGAATCAAGCATGCTCTCCTAGTCGCCATTGGGGTCTCGTAGGTGACTACACCATCCCCTCTTTTGCATCGATTGCTGTTTACAGAGATGGAGATAGGAGTGGGGAATGAGAAGTTGATCTCTCTCTAATGCAAAAAAATAGATCTAGAGAGAGGTCGTTGGGTAAGTACTGACCTAGCAGTGCGTTGTGGTCGTACAAGTATGCTTTTTCACCCCTGGGTTCGTGGAGATTCGAGTGCCTATCTATAACCAGTTCTTCTCCCGCAGTATTCGGAGGTAGGAGACAAAGTCTCCTCCACTAGATTACTGAGGACGGCTTAGATTGAGCCACATCCCCATCCTTGGCCTCACCTAGATGGAGACGCGTCCCTCTAACTTGAGAGGACTGCGTGACAATATTTTAACACAATTGACCATAGTTTGATTATATTTATATCAAGAATTCAAACCTCCATATCTCTCAAACGGGAAGTTGAAAAGATATAAAATTTTAGACATTAGTTCCACATAATGTAGTCTAGCTTCCATACGAATTTCATACTAAAAAAATCCATTATTTGATCTATCAAATAATTTCTCCAATAAGCATCATAGCTAAGGTGTTGTAAGGTCTTATATAATTACCATTCTCTCTTCAATAATGGCCACACAACTTCAAAATACTGATATGTTGATAATATCATTAAAGGATGTTGAGACACATGAATACTCAGTTTGATTAAAAAAATCCATCCATCACTCAATTAGGTATCATAGTCCTCTATTGTATCTCAATACACCTAATTTCATGAAATAATCCATAATTGGTTTACCAATTCCTCAATTTGGTATTTGTCCTCTACATAGAATTCTTGTCTCTCAAATATTGTATTAGTTATTAAAACTCAAAAATCTAGGTTATCACATTCACCCCCACCTCATTTGGAATTTCGTCCTCGAAATTCAACTAATCTCATACTTAAGAGGCTATTTTGGGGTCAAACTTCATATACATCATTATTTCTTAGGTTCTAAGACCACCATAGTTTCATACACTCTAATTTCTCAACTTAGGGTCTATAGATTCTTGGGTGTGTCCACCCCACCTTATATATGTGGAAGCATCACTTAATGTCTTAGCCATAACATGACATTATGATATCTTAGGGTTACATCGCCTCTAAGGGTACACATTTTGTTCATACTTTTAATGTTCAGGAGGAAATTCATTTATATGCCATGATATTCAGATCGTTCAAATCTAACATCATTAACATCTTATAATGATTTATGCATTAGAGGAGATTTATCTTCATCCTTGATATTAAAAAAAAATTCTACTTAAGAAGGGCTTACGTAACATGTTTGACCATTAGGGCTTCACCCTATGGTGTGATATTAATACCCAACTTAGAAGCATACATTGAGAAGGATCAAAGTTACGAACTATATTTCTGATCATATATCTTATGATCCAAAAATATCTTTATATCAAGCTCATGAGTTCAACTTTTTATGTCTTGCATGTATTATGTGAAGGGAAAAAAAGAGAATATACTAAGTTTATCCCATGATCTCAGCGTCATATCTTTCATGTTTCATATGAAGGGGAAAAGAATATTTTAAAGTCAAACTTATCATGACTTCAATCTTGGGTACTACATGTATGATATAGGGAGGGGGATATAGAATGGGTCAAGCTTATACGAGTGACTCCTCATATATAAATCATCTATATAGCTCAAGTGAGGTTTCTATCATCATATATTTAGAAAGAGAAGAAGAAGGGAGAACATGTATATTGAGTATCTTTTGCACAAAGAATCATACTCTCATAACTAGAGTTCATATATTACCTCACTTGCAACTAATGATGAAATCTACAAAATATGTCACTCAAGCTAGGACCTAACTTAGCCAAAGGATTGTCTTAATCACATGGGTCATCTACCCATCCTTTTCTTTTACCCATTTCTCACATATAGATTTGAATCATGCATAAGGACTCAACTCAACACTCAAGAGTAGTCTAGTGTAGGACTTTTTTTTAACACATATCACATATATTGGAGGCTAGGTCCTATGACCTTCTCCCTATGGGTCTTACTCTCTCTAGAGTTCACCACATATCTCATCTTACCACTAGATATCCTCCTTGTATAAGAGCTTGAGGGTCATGCACACTCATCTCTATCTTAACTTAGCTTATCTTAAGTAGGAAAAGGGAATGTACTTTCATCATCACGACTTAGCGTAGATCCTCTAAGAGTGGATACGGCTCATATACAACTCAAATCTTAATAAGGAAACTTATACCATCATGGATTAAAGTTAGATAAGATTCTATATGCTTATTTCCTTCATCTTTCTTTTGTCTATCTATGTATCACATAACCTTATGAGGCTCTAGACGTCTAATCTAGATCTATTCTCTCTTCTAGACTGATGTCACTCCCTTTCACTTAAATTGCATGAACACTAACTACTCTACAGTGTGAGGGACACATTTTTATATTTACATATATATAATAAAATATTATATAGTTTTTCTCCGAGAAAGAAGACGTCATAGAAAACTGTCGAGGCTCGAGCTAATTGGAAAACAAAACCAAATCAGTAAAATTGAGTGTCCCACACACAGTAGAAAGTCTAGTGTTATGCCACCTAGTAAAATGGTGAGAACAAGGTGTAGACTAGTGCAGCTACCCAATACATATGAGCTCTATATGCAAATGGTTTCAGACACTTGTCTAAACCTAGTTCTTGAACATCTAGGTTCTAACCTAGAGGTTAAGTCAGAACTTATACTTGTAGAACAACTTACTAAGCTTCTAGGGTTCAAAGTGAAAGGTGAAATTTAGTTTTATGTTTTATGGTGAGTAATTGTAAGGTGTAGCTATTGTTCATGCTCTGATACCAACTGTGACGTCCCCGGATTTTGATTTCTCCAAACCCTATTGGGAATGAGATGTCAGAATCCGAAAACATCATCCAATCATATCAGAAAGCGATGCGGAAGCATAATACGCATACATGAACATACAACCATAACATTCTCAACATTTAACACATTTATATTACAACATGAATTACAATTACATATTGAAAGAGAATTTTACACAAGTCTAAACATGTATGCTAACAAGATCTACACAATAGGTACAACCGGAACAACTGCTCACTTCCCGTCTTTTATTCCCATGCTATCTCTGAACCTAAAACATACGTGAAACAAAAAATCAACACACAAGGTGTTGTGTACATGGGCAGAAAGATACATATATTTATGGCTTTCATAATTTTGAAAAAGATTTGTAGGAGGAAAGAAAATCATAGAAAACACTTATTTATTAAGAGAAATATGCCAATTTAAGCCATTTTCCTAGATGAATTGCATTATCAAGGTGGACTAGTACCAAAACATAAATATTGGGCCCATCCCCGTGTACCAAGTACTCTAGGGAAACTCCCCGTACACCGTGTGCTCTAGGGAGGTGTACTAGCCAACATTAATCCATTCCCTCATAAGGGGGATAATGAACACCTTAAATAACTACAAAACATCTACTCATAATTTATGTTTTCAAGTGACAAAACAACGAGTACTACATAGCAATACTACATCCAATATTTGCAAATAGAAGAGAGCATACATACATATCATGATTGCAAGCAAGAAATCCATAGTCATATAATTAAATAAACCCACGTACCTGAGTTCAGAGATTTCTAACTTATCCTTGATCATCTAGAAGTCTGGTCATCACCTGATTAAGACAAGACCACATACTATCATCAGATTCTCATCATCTTAACCCTAGTCGTGTTCATTAGGGTTCATATTATCTCATTAGGATATTCCAACGTTTACTTGCATTATTGTCTTATATTTATCTTACTGATGTCATTTTCCAGATTATGATTCATTATCTGAACATTAGGTTCCATATCCTTTTTATGCACATATTAACCCTAGTTTATATACATTATTCAATTTAGGGTTACAACCCATGTATTAAGGGTTATCTTCATATAACATGAATTCTATGCATATAACTGATGTAAGATTTATATATTATATTCCAGTTACAGATATGAGGGTTTTTTGTAAATCTCATCATTTATTGAGCATGTATGCATTAATTGCATTATCTTTAGTGTTATTAGCCCTAATTATCCATATTAATCAAATTATATGCTTTCGTACATCAACATGACCATATTTGACATCATATGCATTATAAACATGATTATAGACTAACTAACATTTTTCCATAATTTAATATCATCATTTGATATTTATTACTCCTGAACTAAGCATTTTACAACTAATAAGATATCACTAATATTAGTGCTTCAAAAGCCTGATATTATGATTTCATATTGTTCTACACATTTTTCTAAGAATTTCGGTACCTTATTTGCATTTTTCTGACATTCATACTATTTTCTATGGATTATACAAGATATGTGAATTAACTGCAATAATTACCTTTTTGTGGCCAATTGTGCGCTGCCACGTGGCCTTATGGCTGGCGCACATCCTTTTCTTGCTGGGCCGGTTCATCTCCTGGTTTTGGGTAACTAAACCGGGGTTCACCCCCGTTCTTTCTCCTTTCTCTCCTCGCTCTCGTGCTCTACACGATCCGCGAGTCCGCGGGACTCAACTTCACAGCCGCCGCCGCACCCTGGATCAATGGAGAAGGCTCTGGCTATTGGGTCATCACCTCCTCCGACCACTGCAAGGGAGCTCGACGCCTCTAGATCTCCATCCTCGAGGCTCTACTGATATGCTCCTTTGGGCGAGAGTCGCCGTCGTGACCACGGGCTACGGCGCCGAGGTCCATCTCTAAAGCCTGCTCTGGTTGGCGGCCATGGCACCACCGTCGTGCCTTCAGGGTCAACTCTGGCACATAGAAGGAGAGGTCGAAGGTCAAGGGGGTGTTGAGGTTAGAGCTTGCCTCGCAAGTGCAGTAGATCACAACTCCTGGGGTGTGCGTTTCCCTCTGCACCTATTCTGGTCGTCGTGATGCTTCGTCTGCATCAAAGATTCCCATTTGCCTCTGCCGTGATGATCACTTCCTCCACCTAGATCGGTCTACTGAAAATTCGTCCATGGTCTCCTCCCTTCCAAGCTCCTCCTTCGCCATCTTTTGGATTTCTTTCCCCTGCTCGATTTGGTGGTGTCAAGGCCTGATGCGACCCCATGGCCCTCTCACTGCCAGCGGCAAAGGTGGAGCTCTGTGGCCTGGTTCACCTCCTCTGCATATCGACTAATCACTACCTCCTTTCTCTTTTCTTAGTAGAATCAAGCATGCTCTGCTAGTCGCCATTGGGGTCTCGGAGGTGACTACACCATCCCCTCTTTTGCATCGATTGCTGTTTACAGAGATGGATATAGGAGTGGGGAATGAGAAGTCGATCTCTCTCTAATGCAAAAAACAGATCTAGAGAGAGGTCGTTGGGTAAGTACTGACCTAGCGGTGCATTGTGGTCGTACAAGTATGCTTCTTCACCCCTGGGTTCGTGGAGAGTCGAGTGCCTATCTATGACCAGTTCTTCTCCCGCAGTATTCGAAGGTAGGAGACAAAGTCTCCTCCACTAGATTACTGAGGACGGCTTAGATTGAGCCACATCCCCATCCTTGGCCTCACCTAGATGGAGACGCGTCCCTCTAACTTGAGAGGACTGCGTGACAATATTTTAACACAATTGACCATAGTTTGATTGTATTTATATCAAGAATTCAAACCTCCATATCTCTCAAACGGGTAGTTGAAAAGATATAAAATTTTAGACATTAGTTCCACATAATGTAGTCTAGCTTCCATATGAATTTCATACTAAAAAAATCCATTATTTGATCTATCAAATAATTTCTCCAATAAGCATCATAGCTAAGGTGTTGTAAGGTCTTATATAATTACCATTCTCTCTCCAATAATGGCCACACAACTTCAAAATACTGATATGTTGATAATATCATTAATGGATGCTGAGACACATGAATACTCAGTTTGATTAACAAAATCCATCCATCACTCAATTAGGTATCATAGTCCTCTATTGTATCTCAATACACCTAATTTCGTGAAATAATCCATAATTGGTTTACCAATTCCTCAATTTGGTATTTGTCCTCTACATAGAATGCTTGTCTCTCAAATATTGTATTAGTTATTAAAACTCAAAAATCTTGGTTATCACAGCACTAGAGAGCTTGAGTAAGGGACTCTGGCTACTCCAATTTGATTCCGCCTCCAGTAAGCATCTTATTACACTTAGCTATCTATAAAACATGTTATTCAGCGTCGTGATACTCCTATATGCTCCATCCACAAACTCAATTTTATGCCATTAGAGCTCCGCTTCTGTCTAGCACTCACAATGGATTTCTTGCCACAGAGACACCTCCTCTGGACTCAGTCGATCATTTCGAAATCAATACCATGTTTTATCGAATGTATTTCTTCCCTGGTCTCACTTGTTCCAGTCGACCTCAATGAGACTCTATTTTCTATAAGCTACAAATTTTACCTTGTGGTTTCCAAGGAATTTATGGGCTGTTGTTTGCATTGTTGGTGTCATTTTGTAATTTCAAACCAAATGGATGGTTTTGTTTGTTCTACTAAATGATGTTTAGACTCTTGGACCTCCACATGCTTCTTCATATTTATCAATCATGGAGGAGAGATTTCTTGGCAGTTCCGACCATCACTGTACCCAAGTCAGGGGTCGCTGAGTTCTGTAGACCGTGAGGAAGTCATTGCCCATGATCTGTTGTAAGGTTTCATAGTATATTTTGAGTTGGTGTTCAAGGATTTGAGCTACTGCTCAATGTTCTTAGTCCTATAGACAAACAATATCATTTGGTGTTTTCCCCAGTTTAACCCTCACGAGTGTTTCTTCCTTTAACACTTCTCTTGTGTATAATAGTAATCATCTCCAATGTATTGGTTCATATGTGCTTTGACTCTATGGTCAGACCAGGCCATGTGGCATGTGACTACCATACCACGCCAGTAGGGTTAACATGTCAGATTTATACACATGGACCTATTTTGCTTTTTGATTGGTCTGAACTTTAGAAATCCACATCTTCTTAGTGTGATGTCAGAAATTTAAGTATACATACTCATTGGAAAGGTCTTGAAATGAAGATCGCCCATGACTAGTTATCAGATTGTGCTTCCAAACCCAACTCCCTTATTTCCATTAGAAGCTCTAAATCTATGTTAATAATGTATAATTAATTCATGGTTATGCTAAAATACAGGAAATTAGGATTTGATCAGAAATAAGGCTACTATTAGCATCATCCTCAGGCCCATGTGAGTGGATATGCACTATCTGAGTATTATTTGGGGTTTAGGGTTTTGTTATTTACATATTCACTTATGGTGATTCATTTAAAGTACACTTATGCTACTTCTCATTATATGCCTATGGAGTTGGTCATGGTAAGAAATCAAGATTTATAATGTTATTAGTATTTATGCTTTTAACTGAAACATTATGTATCGTTGTCATGTGAATGAATCCTGAAATCATGATAATCATGCTCAAGATTAAGAAACCATGTTATGTTAATATAATCCTCTCAATCATGTTTAAGTGAGCCTTAACTAGTCTTATGAGATCTGCGGGAGCATTATGTGAGCCTTAACCGACCTTATGTGAGCCTTAACCAGCCTTATGTGAGCTTTAACTGGCCTTATGAAAGCCTTAACCGGCCTTATGTGAGCCTTAACTGGCCTTATGACCACTGTGGTGCATTCAGGAGAGTGACTATATTAACTCAAGATAAAATACACAACTATCATGTAATAACATCAATTTATTAAGCTTTCAAGTAATCATGGTAATCATGTTAAGTCACTAAGTTCTTCAAATTATTTCATATCTTTTCAATTATATGCTATTTTCAAGTTATAACTGCTCAGTGTCACTCACATAGTTTTACATGGCTTTGCATGGCTTGGTACAAGATGTCCGAAGGTGAGGAGAAGGATAAGAAGTAGTCACTGACATCAACTTCAGGACAGCTGCATGATCCTACTTGGTGGGGTGCCATTCTATATAGTCACCTTTTTCTTTTAGTTATGATATGTTAGTTTAGCACTTGTTGAACCTTTATGTTGAACTTAGAGTCCCTTTTTTATGGCATGTAACAAAGTACCTTGTGGTTTATCTTATTCTATGGATTTTTCTTAGTTTGACGATATCATTTCACATTTTGTCATGATCTCCAATATGTGCAGTGCTTTCGCTATGGTTGTATTAGTATTAGAAAGGAGGTCGTGATAGAAATCTAGGAGGACCTAGACCACAACAAGTGTAGATGACTTTGTGGGAGACTTTGCTTGAAGTTGTTAGGTGATCCTCCGCTATTCCTAAATATGTAGTTAGTTTTTCCTTTATGTCACCCTATGTGGTGAAAGTTTAGTATGATAAGAAGCTTTGTAATGGTAAGATACATCTTTTAATTCCGCTTCTACTTTGCGTTATGATACAATCATGTTAAATAAATTTGGCTTCATTCCTTTCAAGAAAAAGTTTTTGTTGGTGGATGTTGCCTTCTTATTTTTAGTAGGGAGTGGATCCCTATGGGATCCTACTCCTTACAGTTACATACATTGAGCTCAAGGACATTCTCGGTCGAAGTCTTTCTCATCCAAGATTGTCGGTCAAGGAAAAGTTCGACTGAAAAAGAGCTGTTAAACCCATGAGGACCAAGAAGATCGGCTGACACATAGTTTTTGGACCCAATTGCGCACTCAGAGCACTCTCAATCAAACAACTTCTTGTCTGAGACAAGTCTCGATCAAACTCTTTCTCGACTGAAATAGTTCTAGAAACAAATTTAGTAAAAAAACAAATTAGTTGTTGCAACCCAACTAACTTTGTTCTAGTGGCTAGTTGACCACTAAAGATGCCCTAAACACTTCCCACAGTTACACTAACCACTTGTAAGAAATTACTATATATAGGAATGGTCTTAGGACACCTAGAATACAACTTTGTAATAATAATTAACATACATTTGGGCATTCTACTACTTTCTATCTTACTCAAGTGCTTAGATTCCATACTTCAAGTTGCCATCAAGCTAGCCTAAACCTTAGCTCAATATGGAAATCCTTCTCCACCTAATATAGCTTTGTCTAACCTTTGTGGAGTGGATCATCATCACTTGTCCATTAGTACTTGGTTGTATATATTGTGAAGTGCATTATATTTTCTTCTTCTCTTCTTGTTCCCGTGTTATAGATTGTTGCTGCTTCTCACTACTTCAAGGTAGAAGGTTGTGGTGAAGCTTTCTTGGTGATAATTATTGGTCAAAGACTATGACCAAGGTGGTGGAGGTTGATTGTGATCTTCTCCAAAAGGGTGCTCTTCCACGTCCGTTAAAGAAGAGGTGTGGTACGATGTTCTTCTACATCCGTTAAAGAAGATGTGAAGTGGGTGACCTTCTGATGGCCCTTAAAAGAAGGTGGTGGTTATCCTTTAGCTTAAAAGGAGGGTTTGTCTCGCTCCTTGAAAGGCACCAGTACATTTTATGTATTGTTTATAGGTATAGAAAAGGAATAAAATACATGATTTAGAAATCCTAGTTGGAAACAACCAGGTAGTAGACTGACGTCATTTGATGGAACCACTCTAGATCTCTATGTACTTGCGATTGCTTTTTTTACCACTAACTTGCTTTATATTTCCATATTCTTTAAGCAAGTTGCAATTAATTGTGTTTGTGTTTTAATTGCAAAAAGTTTATTTAGACTTTATTCACCCCCTCTAGATCCTTTCATATAATATGACTTGTTTTGATTAGTTGCACTACCGAATGTGTTTGTGAACACTATGATGCACCGTTTCTGGAGTTTCTCAAGTTTTTTTCTCATCTATCAACAACAGAGAAGGGGAGGATCTATAGGTTTGAGAAAGGTCTGGATACAGAGTTGGATTAGTTGGTTCCACTGTGGTGCAACATGATAAGTTTTCTACCTTTGTGGAGGTAGTAGGAGGATAAAGAGGAGCAAAATATTGTGATTTAAATTCTAGAAAAAGTCATCTCAGTCTAAGGAGCATCATTCTGATGTCTACAAGAGACAAAGGTTCTCAACACCACATCAACAACAATAGTATCAAAAATTTGCAATAAAGGTCAACAATGTTAGAGTCAATGACACATATAAAGTCACACTCACCTAATAAGTGCATAGGTCGTGATTTTCCACCTTTTGGGGTGAACAACTCATGATCGATGTCATTGATATGCCCATCTCTATGGTGTAGGAGTTGCAACATCAGGGACTCTGAACCTTGCTTATATGATATGAGGACATGTTATTAGTGTGGATTTTTTGGGCATGTGAAGACATTTTTCCCAAAGTTGAATCAAGAAATAGCACAACAACATACAACAAGGCTCATAATAGCATAGTGATAGCAAAAGAGGGCATGGACAGACTTCTCAGGTAGGGTCATTATGATTAGTAGTAAGATGTCAAGGTTGGGGATGGTACAAGGAAATAAAAAGGTTCTATTTGATGTCTTAGCTAGAAGATGTCAACAATCCATGTCTCATGATAGGTTAGATGGAACTTGTCATTCTTAGTTTTCTACATTATCTTTGGTATCTATCTTGGTTTTCCTTGGCGCTAAGCAATCATTTATTACCAAATATGTGATACATCTTTGTAACTTTATGTCTAGTCATAGATATGAGGACTTGCATATGGAGACTCCTTTGGAAGAGTCTATCATTTTGCGGGAGGTATGCCCATCATGTGTTCTTAGTTTCTTAAGAAACATCATTCAAGTGGATCGCATGCCACCCAACATGCATGGATTTGATGTGATATTAGGTACGAAAAACTTTGAGAAGTATAAGGTAATTTTGTATGATAGGTCCAAAGTGCATGAGTTTAAGTATGATAGCATCTCTTGAACTTTCCAAGGAGATAAGAAGATCCTAACAAAGTGTACAGTGTTTGCACCTATAGTAGAGAGGTTTTTGGGGTAGGTATATGAGGATTTTCTTACACATGTGGTTTATAACAAGGCAAAGAGTCTTAGGATATAGGATGTTGCAATAATTCTAAAGTTGGTGGACATGTTTCTTGAGGAGTTTCTAGGTGTCCCACCCCCTAGAGAGATTAAATTTGAGATCAATCTATAGTGCAACCACCTTATAGGATGGTGTCGAGGTAGATGAAGGAGTTGAAGAAGAAGATACATGGTTTGTTGTATAGGAGGCTTATCTAGTCCAACACTTCACCCTGGGCTGATCTTGTGTGGCTTGTGAAGAAGTATGGGTCTATAGGTTATGCATAGACTACTAATAGTTGAACAAGGTGACAATAAAGAATAGTTGTCCACTACCAAGGATAGATGAACAATTTGACTAGTTGATGGGTGTTATATTCTCCTTGAAGATAGATATGAGATTAAGGTACCATCAATTAAGGATTAGATCTAGTGACATACCTAAGATATCTTCTAGGACTAGGTCTGGTCACTATGAGTTTGTGGTTATGCCATTCGGGTTGGCCAATGCATCGACATCATTTATGGATTTAATAAAAATAGTATTTAGACAATATCTAGACTAGTTTTCAGTGATGTTTATAGAGGATTTCATGATCTACTTGAAAGAAAGTGGATAACATGAGAAGCATCTTCATCAGGTGTTGGAGTTGTTGAAACAATAAGGTTGTATTACGAATTTTGGATGATCAATGCATCTTTTATTGGTCATGTCATTTCAAGGAAGGGGATTTGTGTATAAGCTAGGTCTGGTGTTGGATTAGGAGTTTCAAAAGACATCTACTGAGGTTTGAAGTTTCCTAAGGTGGTTGATCATTATAGGATGTTAATCCATACACTTCAAAACAATTTATTTGCCTTTAACTAAGTTGACCAAGAACGATGTTTCATATATATGGGTTGAGTGGTGTCGGTGATAGTTTCATATGAAAAAGGAGAATTTTATGCCTACACCAATATTAATTATTATAGATCTTGAAAAAGGTTATATCATTTTATGTGATGCCTCGAAGAATGAGGTGGGTCGTATGTTGATGCAGGACAAGAATGTGATCTTTTTTCTATACATATTAAGAATCATGAGACGAGTTACTACACACAACATATAGAGTTGGTATCAGTGGTATGAGCTTTGAGTGTGTAGAGGCACTGCCTATATGGGGGAAGTGCTTGATTTTCACGACCAATAAGAATCTTCAATAATCTTATTGAAGCAAGAGTCGAACATGAGGAAGAGGTGGGTGGGGCTTATCAAGGATTAAGACTATAAGATTGATTTTCATCCATGATAGGTGAATGTAGTGTCTAATGTGTCAAGAAGAAATTCATCTTTATCTTTTTCAGTAGACAAAGCATAATAGTACTCCATGGCATGCATTAAGAGGAATATGTCAGTGTCTCTTCAAGAAAAGAATGTGCAGATGGAGGTTTCTTTGTTGGGAGGTCTACGTGTGTAGTTGTAGTGAAAGTTGACATTGGTACAGTAGATTAGCGATGTGCATCAAGATGATATACCATGACATAAAATATCAGACTCCAGCTTGGAACCATGATGATGTTGGGTTCCATGCGTCAGGGGAAGGGGTGGTGTGTTTTCATAGTAGGATAATGGTTCCTAATAGTAGAGTTATGAGGTATATGATGCTTGATGAGGCATATATCTTAATGTACTCCATGCATCCCGGTAGATCCAAGATGTTCTACAATATGAAAGATCTATATTGGTGGCCAGGGCTGAAGCGTGTGAGGAAAATATATAGTTTGTGAATAGGTCAAGGTAGATCACCAGAAGCCTGTAAGGTTGTTGCAACCAATGCTAATTTTATAGAAAAAGTGGGATCATGTCGCCATGGACATCGTGATTGGTCCTCCTTATCCAACCAAGGGGCATGCTCCATTTGGGTAATCATTAACCATTTGACAAAGTCAACCCACTTCATACCAGTCAAGGCTACCTATAGTATAGAGAAGTTGGCACAAAACTATGTGGATGAGTTAGCTCATTTTCATAGGTATACCAAATACGATAGTTTCAAATAAAGTACCTCACTTTATGATCATGCTTAGGGAGCATCTTCATGTAGCTTTGGGGACATAGTTGAGGTTCAAAACAATGTTTAATACTCAGAAAGATGGACAATTAGAGCCTATCATCTACATAATGGAAGATCTTTTGAAGACATGTGTTATATAGTTTTTGGGTATTTGGGATATTCAACGAATATGATCGAGTCTTCCTAATAACAACAGTTATAAGAGGAGTATAGACATTACACCATACATGAATTTGTATGAAAGGCATTTTAGATTGCCACTTTTTTTGTTTGAAGCAAGTAAAAATATAATCTTATGGGTCTTGAGTTTGTACAATAGATGATAGAGAAGATGGAGAAGATCAAACAAAAATTGAAAGTAGTACAAAATACAAAGAACTATATGCTTACAGTTGGCATAGGCCAATGGAGTTCCAAGTTTGAGATAGTGTATATTTTAAGTTCTTGCCTTTGAAAGATGTTTTGAACATTGGTAAGAGGGGCAAGTTGGCTCCTAAGTGTATTAGACCTTATCCTATCACATCTTATATTGGGAAGGTGGCATACAAGTTGGAGTTTCCACCAAAGTTCCACATGTTTCAAAATGTGTTCCATCTTTATTTTTTTCAAATGTGCCATCTAGACACAAAGGACACTATCCAGCTGGTGGTTGCATAACTTGATGAAAATCTCTTATGTTAAGGGCCTATTCTTAATCTTTGATATATGTGCTCAGAAGATAAGGAAGAATAATATAGTTCTTATAAAGGTTTTGTGACATCACCATGGTGTAGAGTAATCAACATGGGAGTTAGAGGATGAGATGTGTAAGAAGTAACCAACATTGTTTTTGTAGGTATTTTAGGAATGAAATCCTTGTTACGGGTTCATATTTGTAAGTCTCCAGACCTAGATTAACCTATCATAATATTTTACAATCATAATTGAATGATGTATTAAGTTTCTAAATCAATTGATTAAGCAAAATCTCTAACTTGACTCAATTTGATGTTGTTTGCTCTAATTTCATATGTTCTTCTAAGTTTAAACATAATTGAAAATACATAATAATAGAAAGACCTAATGTAAATTATGTGTATATTATCTAAGATCAAAATTTACTTCATGAATATGCTTAATTTGATAACCATTGGATGATTTTGAACTTAGTTTTTTAGGGTTCTTCCTATGATTCTAAACCTAACCCAACCTAGTATTATTGCTTGGTCTAATGGGGATTGGTAGCCTATCCTTGTGGTGATATATTAGGCCTAGTCCAACCTCTATGTATTGTTGGATGATGGTACTTTTGTGGATAAATATCAAAGGTACCTTGATATATTGGTTGATATATCAAGATGTTGGGTCAAAGGATTAATAAATGGGTGAAGGAGGGACCTCGATAGCTAGACTTTTGAATTGTCAAAAGGTTAACATTTTGACCTTTAATATCATAGGACCATTGAGCCTTGATTTCTTGGTGTCAAGAGTTTTTAGGTGTCTAGGTAATATGTTTGTGATCGATAGGGTTAGGTGTTTTTGACTTGATAAGCTTTGGGTATAGGTATCTTAAAGGGTTTTGTTGATGAAACCCAATATCACTTAGGGTTTAACCTGGATAGGTTGCCTTTTAAACCATGATAGATCTTACCTTGAGACTCGATGGGCCTTGATAAGTTGTCCCTAAATTAGTCATCCTTAGTGGGTGAACCCTTGATTGGTCATCATGATGCCAAGAGCATCAATGGCTATCCATAGTCTGACCCTTTATAGGCTTGCTTATATGGGGTTGCTACATATTTTTCACCCTCTAGCCTATATATACCCCCACACCCATCAACCCCTTGACTCATTTGGCAATAATGTGACTTTATAGAACACGGAAAATGATCATAGAGTCTTGATAGTAAATCTAGGACCTTGATAGCCCCTTTTGAAGGTTGATAATTTGAATTTGAGCCTTGCTTGAATCGTGAAGATAAAGACTATTTCAGTGGATATGGGCATTGATATATTGTTTATAAACCCCAACCACGTAAAATATTTCTTCTAATATGTTTTTATACTTATTTCCTACTCTTCTTCTTCCTTTGGACAAGTTCCATGGATTTTCACGGTGGAACATGCTTCATCTAGATAGGAAAGCCCACATTTTCTCTCTTTGTCCTAATTTTGCCTACATCTTGCTTGGAGGTACTTATCTGGAGATTTTGTGGGCTGTTTGGACATGTATAGTAGGATATTTTATGGAGTTAATTCTTGTGCACATTTTCACCATCATCCATTCATCATATTATTTTTCTTACGTTGTTGCATGCAAATCCTAATTTTGCCCAAATCTAATTGATATGCTAAAAGTTCAACTTTCATGGATTGTGTTGTTAGAATGGTATATGAACACCAATTTACATGGCTTCATTACTCTTCTAATGATAAAACGTGATGATATTAACATGCTCTATAGTTTTCAAAATGGATAAAATTCAAAATACCCACATTTATGCCCTAAAATACTCTTTCTATGGTATTTTGATACCATGTTGGTGGAAAATAAATATTCAACATCCATACTGTTTGGATTCAATTCTAAAGTGAAATAAGTAAGTTTTATCAGCTATAATAGTTCTCATTTATACTAGTTCTCATACTTAAAAGTATGTCTGCTTAAAATTATCCCTTTATGCTTAATCTTGTCCTAAATTCAACTTCATCATACTTCTAGATTTTAATCTAGTTTTTATGGTGTTTTGTTACTTCCATGTGAAGAGAAATGCTTAGTTGTATGTGGATTTGCGACCCCTATGTGGGTTTGGACTTGATTTAGCATAAATTGATAGATTTGGCTTTAGTATGGAAAAAGATAGTAAACCACACCATGATTGGGTAACTTGACATATGTGATGATACATTATATATTTTGGAGTTTTTATATTTTACTTAAATCATAATAAAATTGGTATACCTTGTGTGCCTTCTTTGTTGAGTCATGAAAGAGGATTTAATTGATCTAAATAACCATGTGTAACCCTAATGTAGCACCCTACAACTATAGGAGCTATTCCAATGTTTAGAAGGCACAATAGAAAATTTGGTACCTTGTCTAGCAAGTTGAGGATTGTGAGAAGGTAACAAGAGTTGTATACTTTTATATATGTAGATGATTGATGCTTGTTTTTAGATGGATCCTACTATGAGTAATGTATGATTGTGATTGAGGGTGTAGCCTTCTTTCATATGAGTTTGTGATATGATGATATTGGATTTTTTTGTAAATTATTCCTTTGAGTACTCCACAATCAGTCTAATATTTGATAACACTACTCTTTTAGACTCAAAAAAGTGAGTCGTGGAGGTCTTATGGAGACCAATAAATCTAGGAATTATATGGAATTGGGAATTCAATGTCACTAGCTAGTGTTTGAGTGGTACACTTAAAACTACAATGCTTATTAACAAAATAAGTAATCCAGTTGTGTAGTATATCTAGTTAGGTTTATGTGATATTCACATTGTGGTGCTTTTATTGTTCTTTTATACTTGCAAAGTCTACTTGTCATTGTTACACTGCAATTACTGTCATCTCATATTATCTAAATATTAGTAATGTCTTTTATTTCTATCTTTGTTACTTTTTTCATACTAGACTTTCTAAGCATGACAATGTTACCATTTGTTGTAGAATATCACTAGTACATGGCTCTTACCATCGTCATTATCCACATATTTTAGGTGACACACATCAATCCTACCTTCTACGATCAACAATAGATTGAAGATTGTTGGTGATCCTTTGTGGTGTGTCTTAGAGTCATCCATGTACTCTCGATTCTGGACAACGTGGATTAGATCGGATGTGTCTATGACTCATGTTTTGGCTTGCATGCCCTATGTAGATGCATATGTTGTAACTATGTTAGCAATATACCTTTTATATATAGGGTATGGTAGAGGTCAATCAATTTCATATTTTAACTTTAAAAATGAAGGAAAGTTGGTCCTTTATGTGAAATCTCGTGGATATGAGTTCAAAGTTTCTATTTGGTATCTTTTATATCTATCAATCAATGACATTGATCAGTTTAATATGGTATTCTATTTTGATAAATCTTGTTTTGGTGCATTGGGTTGCCACAATATGATGGAGAGTGAGCATATAGAATTATCAAAAGCTATTGAGGAAGCTACTTAGCTTAGAGGATGGTGTCTAGGACTATTTCCTAATCAAAATACCATATCAATTTTTATATTATTAAATGTATGTTCATCTTAAAAGAAAGATATGCTCCATGATCGATAACCACATTCACATCACATATTACTTCATTTAGGACGTAATACCACAAGGGAATATTTTTGTGAAGAAAATTGCAAAAATGAGAATCTTGTTGTTGAGATGACTAACATATTATACAAGCCAAAGTTTTACCTTTTCCTGGGTATCTTTCACAACATATGATGATGCGCTTACCCTTAGATTTTTAGGGGAAGAGAAGTTTTATTTATTTGTTCATCAGACTTGTAAGGAATTGGGTATTTATAGTTGTACCTCAAAATATGTTATGGCACCCATGTGGAACCCTATGGCCTAGAGGGGTGGAGAGGTATATGATTTTATGTTATGAGAAAATTTCTCATGTAAACTAGTTAGTGTTGATCTTTATAAGATCAAATATCAAAATAAACACAACGTTAAGATGAGATATAAAGTGTTTCAAGCTTGTAAAATATAATTTAGTAACCTTACGTCATAAATGAATTATATCTACTTAGGTACGTGGTATTCACATTCTGATGCTTTTATTGCTCTTTTATACTTGCAAAGTATACTTGTCATTGTTATACTGCAATTACTGTCATCTCATATTATCTAAATATTGCTAATTTCTTTTATTTCTATCTTTATTACTCTTTTGATATTAGACTTTTTAAGCATGAGAATGTTATCATCTGTTGTAGAATATCACAAGTACATGGGTCTTACCCTCATGGTTATCCATATATTTTAGGTGAAACACATCAAGCCTACCTTCTATGATCAAAAATGTCTTGAACATTGTGGGTGATCCTTTGTGGTGTGTCTTAAAGTCATCCATGAACTCTCAAGTCCAGACAAGGTAGATTTGATCGAATGTATTTGTGGCTATGTTTTGTCTTGCAGACCTTATATAGATGCATATGTTGTAAGTATGTTAGCAATATACCTTTTATATATAGGGTGTGCTAGAGTTCAATCAACTTCATCTTGTAAATTTTAAATTGAAGGAAAGTTGGTCCTTTATATGAAATCTTATGGATATGAGTTCAAAGTTTCTATTTGGTATCTTTATATCTATCAATCAATGGCATTGATCAGTTTAATATGGTATTGTATTTTGAGAAATCTTGTTTTGGTGCATTGGGTTGCCACAATATGATAAAGAGTGGGCATATAGAATTATCTAAAGCTATTAAGGAAGCAACTTAGCTTAGAGGATTGTGTGTAGAACTATTTCCTAATCAAAATACCATATTAATTTTTATATTATATTAAATTTATATTCATTTGAAAAAGAAAGATATGTTTCATGATTGAGAACCACATTGAAAGAAAGATATGTTTCATGATTGAGAACCACATTAACATTAAATATTACTTCATTTTGGAGGTAATGCATCAAGGCAATATTGTTGTGAACGAAATTGCAAAAATGAGAATCTTGTTGTTGAGATGACTAACATATTATACAAGCCAAAGTTTAATCTTTTTATGGGTATCTTTCACAACATATGATGTGCTTACCTTTAGATTCTTAGGGGAAGATAAGTTCTATATATTTGTTCATGAGAGTTTTAGACTTTTGAGGAAATTGGGAATTTATAGTTGTACCTCAAAAATATGTTATGGAACCCATGTGGAACCCTATCTCCTAGAGGAGTGGAGCGGTCTATGATTTTATGTTATGAGAAAAATTCTCATACAAACTAGTTAGTGTTGATCTTTAGAAGATGATATAACAAAAATAAACACAATGTTAACATGAGATATAAAGTGTTTCAAGCTTGTGAAAAAATATTTTAGCAACCTTATGTCCACTAACTATTTCTGACCAACCAAGATTTTTTATCTTGTTCCTTTTGTTATTACGGGGATTTATAACACATGGGTGGATCTCCATGATGGATTGCAATCAAGACAATGAGAAGACCTCTACATGAAAATCCACTACACTTTACCAGTGAGAATACCCCTACCGTATATTACAATAATCTTAGAGCACCTTGAAGTGGATACCTTTTGCTTCTTGTCTATAACATGTGGACCTCCAAGTGCTCAATATGTGAACAAATATGTAGATAAAATATTGAGGTTAGTGTATAACGCCATTTCCGTGCTTGATGCAATTAGGCATGATAACATTTTAGCATAGTGAATGTTCATACTTGAAGATATTATTCTTAGTTAAGGACTGAAGCAGATAAGATTTGGGCGGAGTGATTCTTTTCACTTTTTGGAATTGTCACATTCTGCAACATCTTGCATTAATGAGTGCCCTGGGATGTGCAAGATCTTGCAATAGTGAGTGCCCTGGGATGTATTTTCTCCTTCTATTTATGCACATAATGTATCTTTTTATGTTATGATGTAGGTTAAGAGATACATAAATGTAACCCCAAATAGATATATGTTGATAAGTCCTCATAAAATCATGCAACAAAATAAAATCTCTAGTCAAAGACTGGTGTTCCGTAAAAGATCTATGTTCAATCAATAAAAGCATGAAATTTTTGGTCAAAATTGGGAACAAACACAACCAATAAATTGGTCAGTTTCAAGTTTGTATTCGCTTATGTATCACATTGTTTGATAAATAAATGAAACATATTGATCAAAATATTGTGCTAGTTTCTTTGTAACATACTAGAAATCTGATCCCAAAACACAATGTCACTGACTTGAGTCCATTTACAAGTTGGTCCTTCATGCTAAATTGCATTTAGTTATTTCATCCAATATTATTTTAATAACCATTTACATTTTGTGTGTGAAAATAATTTCTTTCTCATCATTTCAGAAATTTACAATCTACTCCCTCAAATATGATTTCATGAACTACATTGGTATCATTTCGTGAAACTAAAAACAATTGACTCTAATTATATTGAATATACCTTTTATAAATAAAATAGTATATATTTGAGAATATATGGATTTGGATTCAATAAAAATATCAATTAAATTAAAGATATAAATAGTTGAATACATTATGTATTTAGTTAAGTTATCAAACTCAATACACTAGCTAGATAATTTATATAATAGAAATTTAATTTTTGGTCCAAATTTATGAGTATTGTTATTTGTCGTTTAGAATTTACAAATTTTGGAAGTAGATGGAAGTTATAGGGTTTAACAATAGTCGTATTATGTTTAAGATAATGGTCTTTTTGGAGGAAACCCGCCTTCTTCCTCATTATGTTAAACAATAGTTATTGGAAGGTGAATCGTGATGTTTTTCTCTCCCCACAGGGAATATAAGAATGGAGGTAACCTCCAATGATCTTTGCCTTCCTTCCCAAAACTCTCCACCTTCATATGTCATCCCATAAGATTCCCCCAACCCCAACCGTAAAGAATTACAGGTGTGCAATGCCACAACTGATCTGTATCACAAACCTACATTTAGATCTATGAGCGTCATCGACTCCAGATTGAACTAGTGACCTAAACATTTTAATGGGTATCCTACAAACCTATCTAAAACCTTGAAACCCCGCCACAACCAAACCAATACATAAAACCAAAGTGTTATTCACCTTTTGATGATCTTGGAATTGAGTTCCCCAAACTCGAGTCATACATATCACCACACCCCAGAAAATTAGTACCACCTCAATTCAGACCCTACATACAACAACAAAGGATGATTATATGACCTACCTCAACATCTCTAAGGGTCCCAAGATATAAAGGAATGGAGTTCCTTCGCATTAGTAGTACAACACATGTTGGTGTGTATGCCCAGGGTGCCAATCATATGATGATTGTAATGTGGCAAATGTAATTGATTTGATAACAATAAAGGAAATTACATTTATTTTATTTTGTTCAGTTATGAGATAATGATATAACATAGTAAATGTCTAAAGAATAGTATTACTCAATGGCATATGTCTTTAGGTTTAGGACCTTGACAATGAGATCATATGTATATGATAAGAGTAAATACATTCTTGTTATGTACCTAGTTAGATATTATTGTGGAAGCAAACTAGACAATAATAATGCATAAGATTAGAATATGTGTTGGATGATGACATGATCTCGTTAGTCATGATATATGATATCAAGTCAAACACACATGTACTTGTTAGAGAATAGTGTATCGAACATACCCACCTTGACAGTGATACATGGAACTACTGAATGGTAGTCAAAACCAGTTGTCAAAGTGATAGTGGTGATTGTGGCTCTTAGATATAAAGTCACTACACTCGTGACTCATCACATGTCATTTGATGAACTTGGACATCATCCAAAGTGATCTCGAATAAGGGTTGACATAATGGTGGTTCTTAGGTACATTTTGACACATGGGGATTGACTGTGAGTGATGGAGATGTGATTTGTCCCTCCTACTCGAGATGATATCCTGGCCACTTGATAAATGAGACTGAGAAATGCATGGTTGTGCTGATATGAGACAATATATGATATTGAGATCACATGTATGTCAACAGTCTAATCTGGTTCAAGAAACATTGATTGAGTATCATGAGGATGACGATTCCATGCCTCACATTAAATATAGATATCAAAGACAAAGGAACTATACGATCTTTGTTACACTAATCATAGATTGTAGGTTGAAGTTATTCTCTAATTTTTCAGTTACTTGGATATCAATGATGTGTCTCTAGATACCACTCATTGTTTGTGATGTCATAATCTAGTTATAGACATTCACTTCCAACATAATTTGGGACTATAGGCCCACATGCATAGGATGCACCTGAAATAGGAGTTTACTCATAAATAAGGTTAGACTTGATTACTAAAGTGTTTAGGTAATTAACTTAAACAACTTTGGTTGATAATTAGTTGATTGGATTGTCCAGTCAACCGACTGGGATTATGAGTCGACTGACTGGATTGTCCAATTGACCGACTGAGAAGTCCAGTCTACTGACTAGAAAATTAGTAAGTCTGGATCAAGGATTCATGATGATGTCATGTTTTGCATTGATCGTCACATTCAAAGATTTTATGTTTGTGAATAGGAAAACACTCCAATCAACCAACTGAATGTTCTAGTCGACCAACTCCTGATTCTCAACAACAAAAAATTTACAAAATTTGTCTCCTCATGTCTGTGGGTTTAAGGAAACCCTAACCCATCCACTCCTATATAAGGGGTGGTGGTGTCTAAATCTTTTGGGACAAATCTCCTAATCTCAACATTGTGGTAATGTGAGAGATAAAGGCATCTTAACCGTAAAAGGAAGAGATAGCCAAAGGGGAGAAAGTCGGTGCTAGAACATTGACAACAAGAGGGATGACTCCTTACCGTCTGTTCTAGTAGAATGACAGGAGTTCATTGTGGTATGCACGGACTACATTGAGGCATGGAGGTTGTTTCCATCATGCTCAAAGAATGCCATCAACCTCCATCTTGGTGCTACACCAAGAGGATGTCAACGATGATCATTAGTGTGCTACTTGAAGAAGTACGACTCGACAAGGATTGTCCCTGGACTTGATCCAAAACTAGGTATATGCCTCACAAACCTTCCTTCCTAGATACATCATTGTTGACATGATTATTCGGTTATAAATAAGGACAAAAAATTTGTTTTCGTTGCCTTATCTGCAATACTCATTTCCTTACATTGGTATCAGAGCCACATAATTTTACTGTGTAACATGATTTAAATTGAGATGATCAGATTTAATTGCAGACGGCATGGATATTTAAAATTATTAATATGCATATCTGATTGAAGACGACAAATGATATATATATATATATATATGTATATATATGTATATACATGTATATATATGTATATATATGTTTCATCTTTAATACATGTGCATATATATATGAGATTATCTTTAATACCCACTTGGGTAACTTAAAATTCGCTACTTGTGTCGCCCGAAAAGTAACTTTTGGTTCAAAAAAGTAACTATATTGACCAAAAATTAACTGTTCAACTCAGAAAGTAAAATCGAGCAGAATATACACTAAAAATTCTAGAATAAATATGTAATTATATATTTGTTACATCTGTTACATATGTAATTATCTATGCATGAAAAGTAACAGATTGAAAGGTAAGGTAACCTTGTCATGGGTGAAGTAAGAAAGTTAAAAAAGTAACCAAATTTAAAGCGGGTAACTACATGCACATGCAATGAATGAATGCCATATATATATATATATATATATATATATATATATATATATATATATATATATATATATATATATATATATATATATATATATATATATATATATATGGGCGTTCATTCATTGCCCGCGTGGGTAGCCTAGATTTTCACTACCCGGCAGCCAAAAAAGTAACTCTCCTGGCCAAAAAAGTAACCTTGCTTTCAAAAAAGTAACTATGGTGAACAGAAAGTAACTACACGAATAAAAAAGTAACTCTATACAAAATATACAGCAGATATATATAAGGACGGGTTTTTTTATTTTGGAGGGGTAAATGATATTATTTTTGGCTAAATTTTTTTGGAGAGCTAGACAAAATCGTCCTCTACAATTGCGAATTTTTTTTTTTGAAAAAAAGTGGTCGGAAGGGTGGACGGGTAGCTACCCACGCGGGCAATAAAGATGGGCCCTATATATATATATATATATGGGTTCATCTTTAATACCCATGCGGGTAGCTACCCGCACACCCTTCCTGTCACTTTTTAAAAAAAATATTTCGCAATTATAGAGGAGCATTTTATCTAGCTCCTCAAAAAATTTCAGCTAAAAAATAACATCATTTGCCCCACTAAAATCAAAAAATACATCCATATATTTACTCACTGTATATTTTCTGTGTAGTTACTTTTTAAGTCATATAGTTACTCTTTTATCAATATATTTACTCTTTTGATCTTAGAGTTACTTTTGTGTGCCATATAGTTACACTTTTGGATGTGCAGGTAGTGAAAAATCAAGCTACCCGCATGGGTAACGAATAAATCTCATATATATATATATATATATATATATATATAGAGAGAGAGAGAGAGAGAGTTAGGCTAGAATACACTCGAGTGTATCCAGAGCGGAATACACTCAAGTAGTTTTTCATGATGCAGTATTTTTTTTTTAAATCTAATCTGTTGATCTTCTTAAACATCTTGTGAACAACTCATACGCAAAATTTGAGCACATTTGGATATGTATAGCTCAAGTTATAAATACCGCAAAAATTATGTATTTCAAATTAGTTTTGTGCGTTGATTTTGTTGCCCTTGGATGAGTGACTTACACTCATCTAAATGGGTTCAAAATTTGTATGTAGCCTATTTATAGTATGATGGTGAAGATCAACGGTTTACATTTTGCAAAAAATAGTCTTGATATGCAAACACACTTGAGTGTATTCGTGCGATCCGTACACTCGAGTGTATTCCAGCATGACTATATATATATATATATATGGCATTCATTCAATTCTGGGGCGGGTAGCCACCCGCTCCAAATTTTGTTACTTTTTTGGGGGTTTCTTACTTTTGACATGTAGAGGGCTACTTTATCTTGCAAATTATTACTTTTCATGCATAGATAGTTACATTTGTACCAGTTATAAAAATATATATAACTACATATTTATTCTAGAATTTTTGTTGTGTATTTTATACGGTTTCACTTTTTGAGTTGAATAGTTACTTTTTGGTCAATATAGTTACTTTTTAGCGAGTTATTTTTTTGACCAAATAGTTGCTTTTTGGGATGCACGGGTAGAAAATTCCAAGCTAGCCACACGGGTATTAAAAATAGGCCCATATATATATATATATATATATATATATATATATATATATATATATATATATATATAGAGAGAGAGAGAGAGAGAGAGAGAGAGAGAGAGGCTAAAAGAATTATATATATATATATATATGTGTGTGTGTGTGGCCATTGAATGAATGCCCATATATGTATAAATAGGGCATGTATTCAATACCCGCGCGGGTAACTACTTGCCCCTTATTGTGGTTACTTTTTTTGGAGTTTCTTACTTTTGACACATAGAGGGTTACTTAACCTTGCAAATTGTTAATTTTTATGTATAGATAGTTACATTTTCAACAGCTATTGAAAATATAGAATTATATATATATATATATATATATATATATATAATTGTTATGCATTCTTCCTAGATTTATTTTTTTAGTTTTATAGTAACTTGTTTATCATCATAGTTACATTTTTTTCCAGTGAGTTACTTTTCTAACCATATAGTTACTTTTTGGGCTGCCATGTAGTGAAATCTAAGCTACCCACACGGGTATTGAATGAACGCCCATATATATGTATATATATATGGCATGTATTCAAGACCCACGCGGGTAGCTACTCACCCCTTATTTCAGTTACTTTTTTGGAGTTTCTTACTTTTGACACATAGAGGGTTACTTTACCTTGCAAACAACTATTAAAATATATAATTATATTTATATATATAATTATAGATAGTTAAATTTGCAACAACTATTAAAATATATAATTATATTTATATATATATGTATGTATATTATATATATATGTATATATGTGTATATATATGTATATATATGGCCATTCATTCATTTCTCGATGGGTAGTCTAAATTTTCACTACCCGTGCATCCCAAAAAGTAATTATATGGTCAGAAAAGTAACTCTCTGGACAAAAAAAGTAACTATGTTGATAAAAAAAAAACTATACGATTAAAAAAGTAAAACCAGGCAGAGTACACAGCAAATATATATATGTAATTTTATATTTGTTATAACTAATACAAATGTAACCATTTATTCATAAAAAGTAACCGTTTGCAAGGTAAAGTAACCCTCTATATGCGTAAATTAAGAAACTCCGAAAAAGTAACCAAATGAGGGGGTGGGTAGCTACCCATGCAGTTATTGAATATGGGCCCTAAATATATATATATATATATATATATATATATATATGCATATGTATGTATGTAGATATGTATATATATATATGGAGGTTCATTTGTATATATATAAAACCATTCAGGTATATTTATATGTATGTATGTATATATATGCAATCTACATATGTCACCTGAAAATTGTTTTGATGGTGGATGAATGTGTGGTTATGGTCAAACCCCTTATGGATGTGTGTGCTTGGTTGAATGGTTTTATTCCTACATTTTATCGGTTTGCATATCGAGACTCTATCTTTCTTTCTCCAAATGTAATTAACACTTTCCTCCCTATACTCCCCTTGAATGCAAATTAAGGTTTCACTTTTACAATGTAATGAGTTAATGGGAATAGGATAGTTTTAGTTTCTATTTTGACAAAGAAAAGACGCTCTACACCAGACAAGTCGACCAACTGGGAATTCGAGTTGATTGACCAAAGGACCGAGGAGTCAACTCGACAGGAGGAGTCAATCGATCAACTAGAGGCCCAATTGATGGATTGGAGGAGTCCAACAAACTGAATGAGCTAGGAGTCAGTCGAACGACTGATGGAAGCCTATTGACTGATCGGTAGTCCAGCCGATCGACTGGATGGTCCAACCAATCGACTAATCTATTCCCAACAACATATTTTCAGTACAGGTTGCTACATGTGATGTATGACCTAAGGTGATAGCAATTCTTTGCAGCTCCAAAGAGTTGCATTAGTATGACATAACCATCACCCAAGTGTTTGTGGATATAGCATGTATATGATACATATTATAAGTATGTGGTGATTGGATATATATATA
The DNA here is from genome assembly GCA_963693085.1 of Alisma plantago-aquatica. Taxonomy (NCBI): domain Eukaryota; kingdom Viridiplantae; phylum Streptophyta; class Magnoliopsida; order Alismatales; family Alismataceae; genus Alisma; species Alisma plantago-aquatica. Next base: position 718,217,625 of record OY856411.1, on the reverse strand, counting down.
TATATATTTATATTTATATATATATATGCATATATATACATATATATATGTATGTATGTATTTAGATAAATCCCTCAATAAATATTAAGTTTAAGATTCTTTCCATAAGTGAAACACCCAAAAAGCTTGATCGACTAAGCATGGCACGCCCTAGCCTGGTGCGTTGTCTATCTCGTAGAATTGTGATGGTTGATATGTGGATCTACCTCAGCAGGGTGCATATTCTAACGTGTTGGCTTATGGGTCATGTTTGACTAGGTGGCCTTGATGGAATTAAGTGCCTAGAAGTATAAGATGGACTACGACAAAGATTTGTGCATGCCATCTATATAAGAGTTGCATGAGATGGAATTGGCAAATGTTTCCTACCTTAATAATTGGTTGTGCGTTCCAGCATTGGATGGATAATAACTTAATTATGTTGGATCTTGGTTCACTGGAAGATTGTTCAATAAAACATGTGGATGGTGAGGGATACCAATTTGAATAAAATAGTGGATCAATTATTAATTAAAGACCTAATTATATCGTCAATATTATAAAATCAAATAAGAAGTGTTTTGACAAAGTGCAATTTTATCTTTTATAGAAATAAATGGAAAACACAAATCTCATTGTGATCAGTACTTAAGAAGGACAAGTTAAATGGTACCAGCTTCCATAACCGATTCAAGAATTTGAGAAACTTTCTCACTCATGAGTGCAAGCTCTATATCCTTGAAACACCAATGTCAGAGGAACCTTCTCCAAATGTGCCTAAAGCTAAAATGGATGATTACTTGAAGTACGCCAATGATGTCATGGACATAAAAGACCTTATGTTGGGATGTATGACCCATGAGTTGCATAAAAACATAAAAACATGGATGTTCTCTATATGGTCACACATCTTAAGAATCATGTAAATAAAGAAAGGTATATTGTCTCCAAAAGTGTTGTTTGAGTTCAAACTAGTAGAGTGAGATCCGGTAGAGCCCTATGTGCTCAATATGATTGGGCATGTGGAACATCTAGAGAGAGTAGGATTTCCTTTAGGCTAATAGTTAGCCACTGATATAAGTTTTACAATCATTGCATGAATCATATAGCGATTTTATCAAGTATTATTACTTCAGTAAGTTGGCCAAGTTGTTGTCTAAATTGTTTGGTATGTTGATAAATGTCAAAGAACGAATGAATAAGGACAAACCCATGATTTTTTATCAGCAAAGGGGATTCTAAGGGTAAAGACAAGCCCAAGAAATGTTCACAGGATAAATTGAAGTCCAAATCTTCTGCACTCAAGATAAGGAGAAGGGAAAGTGTAATAGAAATTTTTCCTTTTCACTTAATGGAACTAAGGAAGATGAAGCAAGGGACAAAGATCTCTACTTTAGGTATATACATAATTTAGACTAACCTCACTACTTATTCATCTTGAGTACTGGATACCAGATGTGGATCACATATTTTCTCAAATGTGCACAATCTGAAAAGAAGTAAACCTAAAAAGAAAGGTGGGGTTGAACAGTGTGTTGCTAATGGAGCAAGAGTTGTTGTCAGTGAAATTGAAACCTATGAGTTATCTCTGCCAAGTGGGCTTGTAATAGAGTTAGATAACTACTATTACGTACCCGCCATTAATAGCAACATCATATTTGTATCTTGTTCAGACAAGAATGGATTCAAATTTCTTATGAAGAATAGTTTATTTTCTATTAGTAAAGATGAGGCCTTTTATGGTAGTGCCCCTATGTTCTATCTTATATACTTGTTAGATCTGGCAACAAGTATATATAGCATAAATACAAAAAGTCTAAAACTTGATAACTCAAACCAAACATACCTTTATCATTGTTGTCTAGGGATCATAAATGAGAAATACATTTCCAGACTCCATAGAGATGGTTATCTAGACTCTTCTGATATTGGATATATAGAGACATGTGAGTCTTATATGTTGGGTAATATAACAAAAGATCCTTTCACTGGTTACATTGAGAGATAAAATGATCTATTAGGACTCATACATATCGATGTATGTGGGCCTTCTAGAACAAATTCTAGATGTGGTTACAGGACTTCATTACCTTTACTAATGACTTCAATAGGTATGTCTATGTGTACTTGATGAAACATAAGTCAGAATCCCTTGAAAAGTTAAGGATTTCATGAATGAAGTATAGAACTGTTGACTAAATTGGACATTAGATTATCTTCTCTTTTGATGATGACAAATATTTCTTACTTGTGGATTTAAGTACTTCAGGAACCTCTTGGCAAACTCAAGATTGGAATATCAATTCTTTGAATAAAGTATTTATATGTGCTTATTTGTATTTCATGCTTAGAACTCATGTAAAATCAAGCTTGGGACCAATCCCACCTATCACAAAACCTTTCACATGTCAATATCAAATATCTTGGATAGGTAGGTCACACTAGATAAATCATTAGATGAGTGTTCCTAAAGTTTATCCATCTTTTATAGCTTTTTGTTTGAAGTTTTGGTGGACCGAGCCTTAAGTCAATCGAAGACTTTTTCGACCAAGACAATGGCCCGATTGAAGACTAAAGAAATCAAACTTCATATTTTTTGAGTCAAAACAAATTGTTGACCAACACATATTCAGTTGAAGACATTATCCATCGAGATATACCCATTGCAACCTTTGACTAAGAAATTTGCCTCCAATTAAGATCATTTTGACTAAAGAAATTTGACTCCAATTAAGATCATTTTGACTAACTAATAGCTATTGGAGTTGTGAAGCGTCCAGCCTTGGCTTGGTCGAGAAAATTGTCGACTGAGTTCCAATCCAGTCGAGAATCAATCGGCTGAGGAAGGTTATAGAACTAACTTTTTAATTCGTTCAAACTAGTCGTGGTATCTAAATTAATTTCATTCAAATGGTTATTTTTTTATCTAGAACCCTCTAGACTCTCCCCAATGATGCCCGAGCCACCCATACTTCATTCTTATAAATAGTAGTATTCTAGAGGCATCTTAACACACGCATACTTCCATACATTTCATCTTGAGCAATAAGAATTGTAGCTATCTTTTTGCAAACCATTCACAGCAAAATCCTTCCATGTCCTTACCATTAGCTTAGCCTACTACCATTTTTACTGCCTTGATACATCCTTAAGTGGTTTGGTTCATAAGCTTGATTCATAAGAACATTGCAGAACTTATTTGGTGTATTTCTTTGAATTTTCTTATTTCTGTAACTTGTGGTTCTCTTCCTTGGCCCTCAGTTCATCCGTAAAAGAAGATGTGTGGTGGTTCTCTTTCTTGGCCCTCGATTCATCTGTAAATGAAGAGGTGTGGCGGTTCTCTTCCTTGGCCCTCGGTGACTCCATAAAAGAAGAGGTGTGGTGGTGCTCTTCCTCTTCTGCCGGTGTATCCGTAAAAGAAGATGTTTGGTTGTGCTCTTCCGTGGCCGGCAAAGAAGAGGTATTTATTTGAAGAAATCATCTTGTAATTTGTCCTCACTAATAAATTAATAAAAGTGTTTATTGCAAATCTTAGTTGCAACAACTAGGTTACAGATTGACGTCTTAGACAGAACTATTCTAAATCATATCTCTCTCTTTTGATTGCCTCTTTTATTTCCATTGCACTTTAAATTTGTTTAAATATTTTATAAACTCTATTTACCCCCTCCTCTTGATCTTTCATTTGGTATTACAGCAGGTCTACAAGAAGTCATCACTGATCTTGAAGAACGAGGGAGAGCATACTTGGCAACCTCAACATGGAAGGCATATTGGTGCAAACCACCTGTGTTTGATGGAATGAACTATACTTACTGGAAGAGGAGGATGAAGTTCTATTTCCATGGAATGAGCTTTGACTTATAGAAAATGATTGCTAGATCCTACAAGCTTCCAACAACTAAACTAGAGCAATGAGATGCAGAAATGGTAAAACAAGCTACACTGAATGTAAAGGTTGTCAGCATACTCTACTGTTCATTATCAGCAAGTGAATTTAATCGTATATCCACTTGTGATGCCTCTTATAAAATATGGAACAAACTCTACATAACTCATGAGGGTAGAGCACAAGTGAAAAATACTAAGATTGGTATGCTAAAACATAAATTTGAATCATTTCATATGCAACCTAAAGAAAGTATTGCATAGATGTATGCTAGATTTTCTAACATTGTAAATAGCCCAAGTGCCTTGGGAAAGAACATAAGTGAAGAAGATCAAGTATCAAAAATACGTGTATCACTATCCATAAAGTAAAAATCCAAGGTCACTTCCACCAAAGAAGCTAATGATCTTATAAAACTAAAATGGAGAAGTTCATCGAAAATCTAGAAACACATGAAGTGACTCTAGAAGAAGAAGAAAATATCAAGGTTGAACAACCAAAGGAGAAGAAGAAAGACATTACTCTCAAAGCCATCTCCCAGTCATCATCAAAAGTCAACCAAGAAAATGGCAATACAAGCAGCAAAAATGAGGAAGATGCTTTAATTGTAAATGGTAAGAAATATATATGTACTTGTTCTTCCAGGTGTTTTGTGTGCGGAAAGAAGGGCCACCTAAAGACTGAGTGTCCAAAACTCAAGAAGAAGAAATCCTCATCAAAGAAGAAGGACAAGGGAGAAAAATCCTACAAGGCCGCTTGGGACCAATCAATCAATGAAGAAGAAGAGATAGAATGTCTCATGGCAAAAGAAGAAACAAATGAGGTAGATATTTTGGAATTATCTAAGGATGAATTAGTAAATAGTCTTGAAGAAATTCATGCTAAGTACATTGACTGCAAGAAACAAAAGAAGAAACTTTCAAAATTATTGATGAACTTTGTGTTGATTTGGATAATATTTGTTCCAAAAATGATACTCTAAGGTACTCAAATAATGCTTTAAAATAATTTGTTGAAAGTTATAAGGCTAAATCGCTTGCTCTTGAAAATAACAGTAGTCTTTTATCTCAAGAAAAAGTTGACATGCTTGCTAAACTTAATGATTATCAAACTCAACCTATTTTGTACAATCATGTAGACAATGACTCTTTAGTAAAAGAAAAAGATGCTTTATTTCAAATCTTGCTATGTTGAACTTAGATATAAATAAGAAAATTGTCAAAAATGTTGCTTTGCAAAAATGAGTTTCTAGATTATTGCAAGGAAATATAAATCTTGATAATATCTTAGTAAATACTTCCAAGAAAATAGGAAGAAGTGGTTTAGGATATGCGCCTAAGAATCAACACTCACATATGCGTAGAACATAAATGAATTATGGTCAAAAGACTATAACTATATATGTGTCTAAAAGTAATATTGTAGAAAAGAGAAATGAAATTTCTTATACATCATTTCATTATTGCCAACGTTTTGGTCATTACTCCTTTGCATGTGAATCTAGGAAGAAGGGAACAATTCACATGGTTTGGGTTCCTAAAAACCTAACTTAAAATTAAAAGAACATGTTGATATTTGAACTATTCTAAATATGATAAATCCCTTTTGTCTTATCTCAACACGGATTTGATACTCATTTGCAAAAAAAAAATTATTGCTACATATGGCTCAATAAATACAAGTTATATGCATATTTACTCTAACCATCATGGACTCCACTTGGGTACCAAAAATTTGTTATTGCAAGATTGGGTAGTTGATAGTGGATGCTCTAAACATATGACTAGAAATAGACATGCTTTCAAAACACTTCAAAATAAAAAGGGAGGTTCAATCACATTTGGAGACAATGGCAAAGGAACCATCACTGGAATAGTTAATGTTGGAACTAATCTTACTATTACAAATGTATTGTTAGTAGATGGATTTCACCATAACCTGCTAAGTGTTATTCAATTATGTGATAGTGGGTATGATTTGTTCTTTAACAAAACTTGTTGCAAATTGCTTGAAGAAGACACTAATAAGGTAGTATATGAAGGAAAAAGGATAGCAAATCTATATATTCTTAGACCTAACTCTATGAAATCAATCATTGGAAAATGTCTTATTGCAAATGATGATCAAAATCTATGGCATAGAAAATTAGGACATGATAGCACTCATAATATTAAGAAAATAATTTAACATGATCTTGTTCATGGTTTGCCTAAAATGTCTTTTGAAACTTCTAAAAACGGTGAACCTTACACCTTAGAAAACAAGCTAAAACGTCTTTCATAGCAAAACAAATCCTTAGTACATCCATACCTCTTGAACTTATACATACGGATTTGTTTGGACCTATGAGAACACAACCCATAGGTGGAAATAAGTATTGTTGATGACTATAGTAGATTTTCTTGGGTACATTTTCTTTCTGGTAAAAATGATACTATTGAAATATTCATCAAGTTTTGTTCAAAATTTGAAAATAAGAATTATGATCATCTAAGGGTTCTCTGCTCCTCGCACTCCAGAAAAAAATGGTTTAGTTGAAAGAAAAAATTGTTCTTTACAAGAAATGGAAAGAACTATGCTTTTAGAACATAATAGCCTAAGACCTTTTGGGTTGACGCTGTTAATTCAACATTTTATGTTCAAAATAGAATATCAATCTATCCTCAACTTAAAAAGACTCAATATGAAATGCTTTTTTCTAAGAAACCAAGAGTAGATTATTTTCATATCTTTTGAACACATTGCCATATTTTAAACACCAAAGAATATAGAGACAAATTTGATCCTAAATCACAAAAAGGATTCTGGTTAGGATACTAGTTTGAGCAAGACTTACAGAATCTATAATACAATCTCTAAGAAAGTGGAAGAGTCAATACATGTAAACTTTCATGAAAAACCAACAAGCAATGAAATAGAAAATGATCTTCCTCTAGTAAATGAAGATTTAACTATATCACCTAAAGATGACAAAAATGCTAAAAGTGAGTCGAGTAAAGAACTGAATGAAGATTTACATGAGCCTGATCAAAGAATAATCAAAGACCATCCACAAGATCTTTTTATTGGAAATCCTTTTGATAAAATGAAAACTAGATCATCTTTTAAAGATACGGCTAACATCGTCTTTGTATCCATGATTGAACCCAAAAAGGTTGATGAAGATATGAAAGATGATTATTGGATAATTATTATGCAAGAAGAATAAAATCAATTCACTAAAAATGATGTATGGGGTTTAGTTCCTAGACCTAAAGACAAATCCATTATTAGAACTAAATGGGTTTTTTGTAACAAGTTAAATGAAGATGAGGAAGTAGTAAGAAACAAAGCTAGATTAGTAGCCGAAGACTATAACCTACAAGAGGGAATTTATTTTGATGAAACATATTCTCATGTATCTAGACTTGCATCAATTCGAATGATATCAGCTCTAGCTGCATATAAAAACATTAAACTCTTTCAAATGGATATTAAAAGTGCATTTCTAAATGGAATAATTCAAGAAGAAGTTTATGTTGCTCAACCTCCCAGTTTTGAGGATCCAACACATATTGATCATGTCTACAATTTAAAGAAAGCTTTATATGGTTTAAAACAAGCCTCTAAAAATTGGTATGAATGACTTAAAAATTATCTGTTTGAAAATGATTTTTCCCTGGACAAATTGGATCCTACTTTATTCATTAAAAAGCATAAATTGGATTTTCTTATTGTTCAAATTAATGTCGATCATATCATTTTTTGTGCTTCAAATGAATATTTATGTACACAATTTAGTGACATCATGCAAAAGAATTTTAAATGAGTATTGTGTGTGAGTTAACATTTTTCTTAGATTTTCAAATTAAACAAACTCCTCATGGTATCTTCCTCAACCAAGAAAAATATACAAAAGAACTTCTCAAATGCCTTAACATGGAAAGTTGTAAACATGCATCCACTCCTATGGGTACTTCAGCTAAAATAGATAAGGATGAAAATGGGGAACCAACCGACAATTATTTATATAGAGGTATGATTGGTAGCTTGTTGTATCTAACTACTTCTAGACCTGATATTATGTTTGTTGTTGGTTTATGTTCTCGTGTTCAATCCAATCTTATGAGATATCATATAGTTGTTGTTAAACAAATGTTAACATATCTAGTTGGTACAATTGACTATGGCATATGGTATCCAAGAGATCAACCTTTTGACCTTAAAGCCTATATTGATAGTGATAATGTTAGTTGTCATCTTGATCGCAAAAGTACAAGTGGTGGTTGTTTCTTGCTCAGGAAATCACTTGTCCCTTGTTTTAGTAAGAAACAAAATATCGTTTCTTTATCCACCACTTAGGCCAAATACACGACATCTGGTTCTTGTTGTGCACAAGTATTATGGATGCAACAAGTACTAAACAACTATGGTTTTTATCTATCATCAAATCTATTTTTTTGTGATAATACTAGTGCCATAAATTTAGCACATAATCCTATTTTGCATTGCCGAGCAAAACACATTAAAATTCATCATCATTTTCTTTGTGATCACATTGCTAAAAATAACATTTGTCTTCGTCATGTGGATACTAAAAATCAATTGGCCAATATTTTCACAAAACCTCTTGCTTTGGAACAGTTTCGAGTTATACGAGGTAAATTATACATTGTTCCTCTTGAGGATGTTTATTTTGATATCTTTGAAAATTGATGATTTTCTCTGATTCTCTCTGTGCTTTATGGCATCAGTAAAACATTGATGGACTTCACACTCCTGACCATTGGTTTAGAGTATCTTTTAAAAGATTTTTCTTTCTTATGCTTTATGGAATTCTTTGTGTCATGAAGGACTTAACATTCCTTTCATTGGCAATTGGAAAATCTTATCTCATGATCATACGCCTAAATTTGACATTTTTTATGTTGATCATATTTAGGGGGGTATCTCACTCAGGGGGAGTCATCTTCTCATCACATTGTTCACCTTTTTCAGATGACAATGAGGGTGAAATATTTTTCTACACAACACAAAAATTTATACCTTGGGCATGTCATTTGAGCTTTCACATTTTTACAAAACACTCTACCATATATTAATTGTTGCACTTCAGTTTGAGTGTTGGATTATATGTTCCATACTTCTCAAATGTGAATATGCACAAATTTTGAAGATACTCAAGGAAAACTTCACTAATGTATGGACATTTCTTTTTGAGGTTTTGCTTATAATTTGAAATTTTTGTCATCTTCAAAATGGGGGAGATTGTTTACTAAATTAGACATTAGCTTATCTATTCTTTTGATGATGACAAGCATTTCTTACTTGTAGATTAGCATGCTACTTTAAGTGTTTCAGGAACCTCTTGGAAAACTCAATATTGGAATATCAATTCTTTGATTAAAGTATTTATATGTGCTTATTTGTATCTCATGCTTAGAACTCATATAAAATCAAGCTTTGGACCAAGCCCACCTATCCCAAAACCTTTCACATGTCAATATCAAACATCTTGGATAGGTAGGTCACACTAGATAAATCATTAGATAAGTGTTCTCAAAGTTTATCCATCTTTTACAGCTTTTCGATCAAAGTCTTTGTGGACCGATCCTTAAGTCGGTCGAAGATTTTGTCCACCGAGACAATGCCCGATCATAGACTAAAGAAATCAAAATTCATATTTTGTGAGTCAAAACAAATTGATGACCAACACATATTTGGTCAAAGACATTGTTGACCGAGATAAGGCCATTGCAACCTTTAACTAAGAAATTTGACTCCAATTCAGATCCTTTGGACTAACTTATATTCGTTGGAGTTTTGGTGCGTCCAGACTTGGCTGGGCCAAGAAAATTGTCGACTGAGTTCTAGTCCGATTGAGAAATTAGTCAACTGAGGAAGGTTCTAGAATAGACGTTTTAATTCATTCAAACTAGTCATTGTATCTAAATTAATTTCATTCAAATAGCTTTTTGATCCTCTAGAACCCTCTAGACTCTCCCCAATGATGCCCTAGTCACCCATACTTCATTCCTATAAATAGTAGTGGTCTAGAGGCATCTTAACACATACTTGCATACATTACATCTTGAGCAATAAGAGTTGTAGCTATCCTTTTGCAAACCATTCACAACAAAATCCTTTTGTGTCCTTTCCATTGACTTAGTGTACCATCATTTTTACTACCTTGATACATCCTTAAGTGGTTTAGTTTATAAGATTGATTCAAAAGGAAATTGCACAACTTATTTGGTGTATTTCTTCTTCCTTTCTTATTTGTGTAACTTGTGGTTCTCTTCCTTGGTCCTCGGTTCATCTATAAAAGAAGAGGTGTGGTGGTTCTCTTCCTTAGCCCTCGATTCATTCATAAAAGAAGAGGTGTGACAGTTCTCTTCCTTGGCCTCGATGACTCCATAAAAGAAGAGGTGTGGTGGTGTTCTTCCTCATCTGTCAGTGCATCCATAAAAGAAGAGGTTTGGTGATGCTCTTCCATGGCCGGAAAAGAAGAGGGATTTATTTGCAGCAATCATCTTATAATTTGTCCTCACTGATAAATTAATAAAAGTGTTTTTTGCAAATCCTAGTTGGTAACAACTAGGTAGTGGACCTACGTCATGGACAGAACCACTCTAAATCATGTCTCTCTCTTTTAGTTACATCTTTTATTTCTAAACTCTATTCACCCTCCCCTTCTAGATCTTTCAATAACCAACTTGATAAAAGTATTAAAGTACTTCGTTCTGATTGAGGTGGAGAATACCTAAGCCAAGAGTTTGAGGACCTTCTATGGGACCGTGGTACCGTATCACAATGGACTCCACCTGGAGCACCATAGTATAATGGTGTATCAGAAAGAAAGAATCACACATTGCTGGATATTGTGTGTTTTGATGAGTTTTGTTGATGTTTTGAATTTTTTGAGGGACATGCTCAACAAACCACAACATTTACACCAAACTGTCTACCATCTAAATCAGTTCAAAAGACACCATATGAGATATGGTACAAAAGAAACATCCTGATGTGTCTTTTATGAAGATTTGGGGATGTGAAGCTTATGTCAAGAAAATGTTCCTGATAAGATTGCACCTGAATTAGATAAATGTTATCTTATTGGATATCCCAAAGAAACCAGGGGATACTACTCTTACACTCCATCTGCTAACAAAGTGTTTGTTTCCAGGATGGGTATATTCCTTGAAAAGGAATTTATTTCTAAAGGAATCAATGGGAGAAAAGTAGAACTCAAATAGGTATGAGACCAACTAGAAAACATTGAACCTATAGAGGTATAAAAGGAACAAGGAGACTCACAAACTATTGTGAAATCTCAAGTTCATCATCTAACAAAGGAACCTCATAGATCTAGTAGGACACAACCTGAGCCTAAAAGATTTAGTTATCTTGTGGCTCAAGAAGGTACTAAGTTGGTCATAGATTATGAGCCAACAACCTATCCAAAAGATATTGAGGGACTACAGTATGAGAAATGGCTTGAGGCCATAAAACCTAAGATGGAATCCACATACACCAATAAAGTATGGACCTTAGTGGATCCACCTAAAGGGGTAAAACCCATAGGATGCAAGTGGGTCTTCAAGAAGACAGACATGGATGATAATGTACAAATATATAAGGGAAAATTGGTTTCAAAGGATTTCAAACAAGATCAATATATTGACTATGACAAAACCTTTTCATTAGTGTCATGGTTAAATCCATCAGGATCATGCTTTCAATTGTAATTTACTATGACTGTGAGATTTGACAAATGAATGTTAAAATCACTTTCCTTAATGAAAATCTTCTTGAGGATGTGTACATGACACAACCTATAGGTTTAATAAATTCCAATGATGCAAATAAGTATTAATCTAAAAAGGTCAATCTATGGATTGAAGAAAACATCTCAAATCTAGAATTTTCAATTTGACGAGGAAGTCAAAGGGTTTGGCTTTAGTCAAAATGAAGATGAACCTTGTATACACAAGGTTAATGGGAGCATAGTTGTATTCCTCATATTGTTTGTAAATGGCATATGATTGATGGGGAATGACATCCCCATCCTAGAAATGGTAAAGAATGGGTTGGGAAGTACCTTCTCTGTGAAGGACTTAGGTGAAGCACCCTATATCTTAGGACTCAAGATCTATAGATATAGATATAGAAGGATTCTTGGTCTAAGACAGAGTACATACATCGACAAAGTGCTCAAGAGGTTTAGCATGCAGGACTCAAATAGAGGGAATTTTCTCATGTTCCATGGAGTTAGCCTCTCTAAAGCACAATGTCCCAGTTCTTGTGACAAGAACACATGAATAAGATGCCATATGCATCCGCAATTAAATCTATCATGTATGCAATGATATGCACTTGTCCTGATGTGTCGTATGCCTTCAGCATGACAGTAGATATCTGCCAGATCTCGATGAAGGTCACTCAACTATCGTAAAGAATATCTTTAAGTACTTGACAAGAACTAAGGACTAGTTCCTTGTTTATGGTGGTGAGGAAGAGTTGGGTGTAAGAGGTTACACCAATGCATGCTTACGAACTAGAAAAGATGATTATCAACCACATTCTATATTTATATTTTGCCTCAACAACAAAGTTATGAGTTGGAAAAGTTCCAAGCAAGAAATATTTGTTGATTTTACAATGGAATTCAAGGACATTCTTGCCTCGAGCCCAGCAAAGGAAGTTGTTTGGATCAAGAATTTCATAATTGAACTTGCAGTGGTTCCAACCATTAGCGTTTCTATAGAGTTGTATTGTGACAACAATGGAGATATTGCACAAGATAAGGAACCTAGATCGAATCAAAGTTACAATCATATATTTTGGCACTTCCATCTCATGTGAGAGATCGTACAGTAGGAGATGTGAAGATTTGTAGAGTGTTGACTGAAAATAATATTGCTGGCCCACTGACAAAAGAATTTTCATAGTAGAAGCATGATGGAAATGTTAGATCACGTGGAATAAGATTCATGGGTAATTGTCTCTAAGTGAAAATTGAAGTTTGTTAGTATGTATGCCCAGAGAGCCAATCATATGATGATTGTAATGTGGTAAAATTTAATTGATATGATAATAATAAAGGCAAATCTATTTATTCTATTTTTTTAGTTATGAGATAATGATATAACATAATAAATGTGTAAAGAATGACATTACTCGATGACTTTGCCTTCAAGTTTAGGACATCGACAATGAGAGCATATATATGATAAGAGTAAATACACTCCTATTATGTATTTAGTTAGAAATTATTGTGGAAGCAAAATAGATGGGAGTAATACATAACATTAGAATGTGTGTTGGTTGATGATAGAATCTCATTAGTCATGATATATGTAATCAAGACAAACACATTGGCACTTGTTAGAGAAGGATGTACCAGATAGACCCACCTTGAGAGTGATACATGGAACCATTGAATGATAGTCGGAATCATCTATCAAAGTGAGTGTTGGCTTTGGTTCTTAGACCTAAAGTCACTACATCCATCACATGTCGTTCTTTGAACTTTAGAACCATACAATGTGACCTTGAATAAGGGTTGCCATGAATGTGGTTCTCAGGTACATTGTAACACATGGGGGACTGAGTGTGTCTGTCGGAGATGAGATTTGTCCCTCCTACCAGAGATGATATCTTAGCCACTTGATTAGTAAGACTGATAAATGCATGGCCATTCTCATGTGAGTCAATATATCATATTGAGCTCATGTGTATCTCAATATTCTGCTCTGGTTCAAGAAACATAGATTCAACATTAGGAGGATGATGTGCCTCACATTCAATCTGGATATCAGATAAAAATGAATTATATGGTCATTATATCACTGATCGCGCATTGTAGGTTGAAGTTTTTCTCCAACTTTCTAATTACTTGGGTAGCAATGATGTGTTGTTAGATACCGCTCATTGTTTGTGATGTCATAATCTGGTTATGGATATCCACTGCCAACATAATTCGGGACCTATTGGGTCACACACATAGGATGCACTTGGAATAGGAGTTTACTCAAGAATAAGGTTTGACTTGATTACTAATGTTTTTACGTAGTCAACTTAAACAACATTGGTTGATTGGAGTGTCCATTCGACCAACTAAGAATGTGAGTCAACTGACTGGAATGTGAGTCGACTGACTGGAGTGTCCAGTCAACTGACTGGACTATCAGTTTTTCCAAATTTGGACTCATATTTGCACCAAATTTGAAATATCTTGAAACTTGATAACCAAAATGCAATTTATCATTATTTTGATCTAGTCAATTTTAGAAAATCTGAGGATGTAAAAGGTGGTATCAGAGCATGAACAATAGCAAAGCCTGACATTTGTACATTATGCAACTCAAAAACTAAAGAACCTTGCACTTAATAATCTTTAGGGTTAGATTAGTCATCTTTTAGAGACTAGATCTGACCTAGAATCTAGGTTAGTACCTAGATGTCAGAGAACTAGGTCTAGACTGGTGCTTGTTGTATAGTAGGTCCTTAGATGTCGTTCTTTCCTTATAGTGTAGCGATATGAGACGTTGCATTATTTGGAAATGATGTGCATCAAGGGAAGAGAAATCCTAGACATACATCGCTCGTTGTCTGGGGTAGCTACAATAGTCTACACCATGTTCTCACCCTTTTCACTAGTTTTCATGGCACTGCACTCTCTACTATGTGTGGGATACTCATTTTTTTGGATTTGGTTTTTGATTCCAATCGGATCAAACCTTGATAGTTTTCTCTGACACATGTTTTATCAGTGAAAAACTATATAATATTTTATTATATATGTAAGTATTAAAAAATTGTGTCCCCATACATGTACGAGTAGGAGGTAGTCATGCAACCTAAGTGAAAGTGAATGACATCAGTCTAGAAGAGAGAGTAGTTCTAGATTAGATGTCTAGAGCCTTGTTGGAATATGTGATATATGTAATAAATGAAATAAGTTTTAATGATATGATGCAAGTATTATATAGATGATATAATATGGTTTGTGATGATCAATGTTTGTCTTTGAGGACTTAAAGCTCAATTTTTAGGATTTGAGATAGGCTTTGATGATGTATGTGTGTTTTTGTAAGATAAGATAAGCTAAGATAAGACACAACGTGATTCAACATGAGCCTCAAGCTCTTTTACAAAGGAGGACCTATAGTGTTAGGACCATTTTTAGGGTTAACTCCATGAGAGAGTGAGACCCACAAGGAGAAGGTCAAAGAACCTAAACTCCAAGATATGAAAATTATGATAAATATGTGATATGATATGTCTGAAAACTAGACTACTCCCGAGTGATTGAGTTGAGTCACTTTATGTATGATTCCTATAGTCTTGTTGAACCCTAGATGTCCTAGGAGGACCAAACCCTAGAGACAGAGAGGCTGGTTATATGTGCATATGTGAACATGATCATGAGTACCTACCATCTGGGTGAGGGATAGAGAGCCCAAGACCCTGGAGGAGGTAGCCATGTTAGTTTTTGCAAAGCCTCAGCTCGAGTTGGTGGTTCCTTGTAGGAATCTAGTGGTTGCATATATAAGAGAGTTTTGGTAAGCATGTTTCATGGGTAGAGATCGATGAAGAGTATGTCATACCAAGTTTGGTTTGTGCTTATGTGGCTAGATCTTGCAAAGTTATCAACTAGTGCCAATGAGGTAATCTGAGGATCCTAGACTAAGAGAGGAAAGATGAAGTGTATGCATATGAGATACTCATAGAGGTAAGTGAGCTCAGAGAGGCTGAGCATGATACTACCCTCAAGTATGGGTCAGGAAAACCCCAGTTGGACTAGATGAAGTTTTGATACATGTTTAACAAGCCACTTGTGTAAGTTTGATTAGCACAACCATGATATAACATAGATAAGGATCTGATCTAATCTCGAGATGTGATATATGGACATGACATGATGGAAACCTTTAGATGGTTTAGTAGATATCAATGCATAAATGGTTCACCGTAGACATGGATAATGATAATAATGTGATATCGTTGGCTAATCTTGTGATGAAATCACTAGTAAATGTTGCAAATAATTATGGACAATGAAATAAAATCATATGAATGAAACATGTTACATGAGGTGTTAATCTTAATGCTTAATAAAGATGAAAAATATAGTTTGACAGTCAGCACAACCTAACGATTATGATACCTTGATATGATCTATATGGATAAAGTGGGTTAACTATAGTTAACTCCCTACTAAAATGCATATGTTAATGTGGAACATGTTCTAACAATTAGATCAATAAAAGGTTGATGACACCTTAATATAATGGGCAACTTGTTAGGATCTTTATGAATAAGGTTGAGTTAAATAAAAACATCTCTTCCCAAAATGTTGACATAATGTTAGAATCTTATGCTTGGGTGAAATGAGTACAAAATAATAATTGGAAGTGTGACACAACCTAAGCATCTAACCACGTTATATGTGGAGGGCTTCACCCTAGATTCATTGTAGATCTCTTAGAAGCTATAGATATAGTAATGGGGCTTTTATTTTCATATAGAGGTGACTTAATTTTGAGGACAATTTTTTAAGATGTATATGATGTGATAGACCAGATTTTGGCTTCATTTTGAGGATAAAATATCTTTTAAGGTGTGTAGGATGTGATAGAGTCGACTTTTGAGGTTCTTGATTGCTCAATTCAGTGGTTTGATCATGGATTGGTGCTTAGAATAATCGAATTGAGTTCATATGTATATATGTGATGTGAGTAATCTTACATGGGTTTACATATTGACATGATATAATGATAGTTCCTGAAGTGGATTCTAATCATATGATAGTACTCCACTTAATTTGAGAATCATTGGATGTTAATAATATGACTAATGACAATTGATAGACCTAATTTTAACATATATAGCCTATCCTTTCGTTTGAAGAGTACTAGTGTTTGGCCTAGTCAATGCTCTGCTTAAACCCCTTGGATGGGAGTGATCATTTGGCAGTAAGGTTCTCTCCTCCTTGAACTTCTCTGAGATCATGGAACATGGAAACGAGAACGTTACGCATCCACGATCAATGATCGTGGGATGGAAGGAGGCAAAGATAGGGTAGTTGTTTTTGATGTGGATGAGATAACGTACAACCCCTGACCCATCACTCACGTATACAAAGCTGAGTGCTACAACCCTCCCTCTCCATTGTCCCTCCACCGCAAGTTGCCGTGGTCTGAGGAAGGAGTTACAGACGCACATGGGGAGCCCTGATGAGATAGAAAGCGGAGGTGGAGGAGTCATCATCGGAGGATGAGAGTAATAGGAAGGTAGGGTGTGATGGATCCACCTCAGCATGAAGAGCTTCCTTGTGGCGGAAACGTCATGTCGAAGAACCTTGTCTCACATAGGACGACGTCGAGGAAGAGATGCAGTAGCAACAACGACATGGAGGAAAGAAACCATGATGACACTCAGGACCAAGATGATGCCACAACGGAGGCTGTTGCCCAGGAGACGATGCACATTAGCATCAGACTTAGATCGGAGAAAGGAGATCACAAGAGAAGGAAGGAGAGGAGCATAACACCACCGACCACATGCCGGCGAGGAGGCCGATGACAGCGGTAGTTTCATTACTAAGAAGGATGCCTCAGGCGTCAGTTTTCATGGAACCAAGTGAAGGTTGTAGTGCACGGGTGTAGTATGGAGCAGGAAGAAGGAGTCACCATCAGCGAGTCAGAGAGACAAGAGTCCAATAGAGATTGACTCACGTGGAGGAGTCAGGCAGGCGTCGGACCAGAAGTGCGTCGGTGCCCAAGTGTCACCAGAGACCAAGGAGGAGGATAACAATGCCAGAACGGATGACATAGTAGCAGCATGCATCAAGCTTTGAGCGGCGGCTGTTGTCACAGACTGAGGCTCGTGATTCCTGAAGCGAGAGCAGGTCCCGTGGACTCGAACAGGAGAGAGGGATATGGGAGCGGATGATCTAGTTTAGACTAGACCAGACCAGATTCACTTCAGACCAGTGAGCTAAGATTGAATCGGACCGCAACAAGCAAGGGGCAATGCCAACCTATGGCCATTCATCCAAAAAGGTAAATGATCAGAAAATGCTCAATTCTTGGATAATTTGTAGAAATTAACTCATTTATCTAAAAAGTACAAATTAGGTACCAAAATTCTCAGAAAAATGCATAGAATAACATGAAAGCATAACATTAGGCTTTTAATGCATTAATCTCAGTGATATCATGTAAGTTGTGAAATGCTTATTTGATGTATAATAAATAGTAAATGATGACCTAAAATTATGAGAATGCATCACTAACTCTAAAATATGATGTATAATCCTTTTGATGTAAGATATGATGATGTTGATGCATGAAATCATGTAAATTTCTCCATACGCCTAATTAGGGAAAACAACCCTAAATAAAATGCAATAAATACATACATGCTCTATAAATGATGAAATTCACAGAACACCCTCATATTAGTAAGTGTAAGATAATTTACAAATATGAAATCAGTTTATACACAAATTCATGTTATATGAAGATGATCCTTAATGAATGGGTTGTAACCCTAATTTGAATGATGTATATAAACTAGGGTTAATGTGTGCACAAAAAGGATTTGGAACCTAATGTTCAGATAATGAATCATAATTTGGAAAATGACATCAATAAGGTAATAATAAGACAAGAATGCCAGTAATGATGCACAAATCCTAATGAACTAAGAAAACCCTAATGAATTAAGTAGGGTTAAGATGATGAGAATCTGATGTTAGTACATGATCTTGTTTTAACCAGGGGTTGACAAGGACATAGTTGACTTTAGGAATGTGATATGTGATGATTTGTTTTGTCTTAATCAAGGTATGCCATTACCTCTTACTTGGTTTATTATACAATATGTGAGTGTTATATGGTAGTAAATACTTGGCATATGGTATTGGTTGAAATGATTGTTCTTGCATGATATATTTCTTAATTTTCCATACTTACTGCTATGAACACATCAAACATAATATATCTGTTCCATTATATGAAAGAACTAACTCTTTGGCAGTGTGCTTGGAAGTGACCTAACTCTTTGGCAGTGGTCACATTTTACATATGAAAGCACTAACTCTTTGGCGGTGTGCTTGGAAATGACCTAACTCTTTGGTAGTGGTCACATTGTACATATGATCTAACTCTTTGGTAGTGATCATAAAGGCCTTAATCCATTCAACTCCTAGGTAGTATATGCATGGATGATATAATGGAAAATGTGCTTAAAATATGTATTCTCTTTTGTTAATGAACATCTTTATGCAAGTACATGCTTTTTCTTATATTTCTTTATAACTACCAAGTATTAGTTTTATCTTATTGCCAAGATATGATGAGAGGTATATAAAAGACACGTAGGCGTACTCAGTACAATATTCTTAAATAGTGTGCTAACGTGTACCACATGTAATCTCTTGTATAGGTTATGGTTATGCTCTTGAAGAACCAAGATAGTCGAGAGTTGTGTGGTGAGATGATGTACATGTGGACTTGTTGTCTTAAGATCCTGTAGTTTAGTGGTAGTACATGTATATGTAGAAGTTTTTTGTTCAATATGTAATATCAAATGTTGTAACAATTCATGTTGTAATTATATGTTGAATGGTGAACATATGTTGTATGGTTTTATTATTGTTCATGTACATGTGCTACTGATTGTTTCCTTCTGACTTCCTACGATCTTCTTCTTCTTAGCCCAGTTCGTGGTTCTCACATTGGGATTCTCCCTGAGTTGAGGTTTCTATTTGGACGTCACACATCAGATTAAGTTTTAGAAAATCCAAAGACGTCACATGTATTATTATGAGTGATGTGTATGGAATTTGTCCCTCCTATTGGAGTAATATCCATGCTACTTGGTATGTGAGACTATGAAATGCATGGCCATGCTCATGTGAGTCAATATATGATATTGAGATCATATGCATCTCAAAGTACTCTACTCTAGATCAAGGGATAAAGATTTAACATTAAGAAGAGGACTTTTCTATGCCTTGGATTCAATATGGATATCATAGAAAAAGGGATCATACGATTACTATAGAACTGATCATGACACTAGGTTGAAGTTGTTCTACAACTTCTCAAATTAGTTTGGTGGCATGAAGTCTTGCTAGATATCCATCATTTTCAATGAAGTCATAATATGATTATAGACATAACTACCAATGTAATTTAGATCCGATAAGGTCACACACATATAACGCACATGAAAGAGGAGTAATCGTGGATACAATATTAATTTGTTGCTAAAAGTTTAGGTAATAAACTATATCTTTGATAGATTGATCAAAATCCTATCGACTTACTGAAAAGATTAATAAACTAAATGGATAGAGAATTGATAGACTATTTGATCAACTAGAAAGCACAGTTGGTTGACTGGGTTGAATAAGGAAAACCGATCAATTGGATAGTCCAATTGGTAGATTGGACAAGATCATGCCAATTGGTTGATGAGACAGTCCTGCTGGCCTGATTGGACTTAAATCACTAAGACATATATTTTTTCTAATAAGTTCTAATGTAGTCCAATCGCCCAAATGGGCTTGACAGTAGGCCAACTGGGCTTTCTGTGAGCGGATCGATAAAATGCATCCCATTTCCTTTTTGTTTCCTAGGTTTGATTAGAAACCATGCTTCCTTACCTCTCCTATATAAAAGGGCACGATGGTCATTTTTTGTTTCACCTTATGGCACATATATCCTAGCCTCATTATCCATAAGGATAAAGAAGAGAAGAGATAGTACAATACTAACACGTTGCCAATAGAAGGCTTCTTGTTCCTTGATGAATCTTTTAGTGCAACATAGAGTTCTCTTCATCCACATGGATGATGTAGAGATGCAAACACTTTGTGGATGCATTGAGATGATAACATCGACATTTTCTATTCGTCTTGTATTTTTCATGAGAAATTTCATCGATCTAAATGGTATATCTCACATCCTTTCTTCTCGATATATTATTGGTGATGAGATCTTCTCATGGAATTTATGAATAATTTTGTTGCACTCAGTGCACCCATCACCTCCACAATTTATCACATTTACCATCTACAAATGGAACATGACGATTTATTTTATGAAAATTCAAGGTTCATTTAGGCACCTTTTTGGGTGTGAACTCCTTTTCATACTGAATCTATGTAATATTTAGATTTCTTCTATATATACTTTTTATGTACAGAGATATATTGTCATACACACTATGAATATACCATCAATATAATTTCCCTTCTACATGGTATTAGAGAATTTATCCTAAACCTCGAGAGAAAGAGAGAAATGTATTCCCACCCACGACGACTACCTGGTCCAAGATGACTACCCGTAGGCCATCTCCATCACCCTCACCAAGGGCCATCTCCTTCACCATGTCCACATGATAATATCCATCACCTTCTCCTGATGGCCATCTCCATCACCCTCTCTCTCTAAAGGGATTTCATCATCTTCATCCCTAACTCCAAACCACTATCTCATAATCTTTGTCTTTGTCTAGCATCCCCCATATATCTATATTCTCATCTTCCCTAGTTTCATCTTCCCTAGCTTCATCTTCTTCATCCCAAGCACTGAGCTTATACACAAACATCCATCCATCATCACCATTCATGCATTGTCATCAACAATCAAGGTCCATACATACTAATAAGTGAAACATCTATCCAAAATCAACAAACCCACAATGATATTTTCCATGGTGAAAGTGTCTTCACCATCTCCACAAATCCAAAGATAGTTTGATATTTCATCTCCAAGGTCTACCTCTACCTGCAAAATTCATCCATGGAGATAGGATGGAGTCCTCTGGCATTATATGTTGGTCTTGACCAGATCTATGGGTCAAAACTATCCTAACAGCAGTTTTAAACACCATGTAACTTCATTCGTAGTGCATTTCATTGTCAACATTTAGTGTAGGAATCCCATAGGGCGTGCCACCAAAAATCTGCTCCAATCAACACACTCTTTCGGTGATCAACACAATGTATTCACCAAAAATATGCTCCAGCCAACATGCCATATCTGTGTCCAACATTGTTTGTCACCATTAGGGTTTGAATACACTAAACATCAATGTCAAAAAACACGTATCATTCATTCAACATAGTGTGTCATCACTAGAATTTCAAATCTTCCAGACGATGGAGGTAGCGTGTCCACCAGTTAACACGACGTGTCACTGCTATGGTTTCAAGTCTTTCAACAACAAATGACATGGTGTGCATACATCAAACACGTCATGTCCCATATCAAAATTCTAGGCATCTTCAAACATGGCATTTCTATCAGTCGAAACAACATGTTAAAGGTTAGATATTCACCAACAAGTCTTCACATGGCGTCAGCCATCCTACATGTCATGTCTAGTCCAAAAAAGATCAATATTTATTAGATATTTTGTCAAATGTATTGTTTAAACTAGTCCATGACTTTATAATAGTAGAAACTTAACAATCCAAATGGCTGCATGTGGTTATAAATAAGTGGGATCTAGTTTGTTTTCTTGAAAACATAATATTTTATTACAATAATAAATCAAAATGGAAAATTTACATATTTTAGATTGCGTTGTGAATAAGAAATAACTCTTACAATGTATGCCCAAAAGAATGTTATTCTAATTCAAGTATACTGAAAGAACTCAATAGAATAGTTATATCATTAATTTAAGAGATATTGTACTCATCAAAATAGGTGTTTGTAAGTGTCCTTCAACTAATAATATTTCCCTTTTTATAGTGAAAAATATTTGTGATAAGAGTAATAATCAGTCAAAAACATTAATGCAACATTAAGAGACGATACCATGACCATCAAATAAGTGATATGTAAAATTTGGCAAAACTTCATGAATAGTTGGGGTGTCTGGGTGCTATATTTCAACATCCTAGTAGTCTATGCAAGGATACTTCTAATTTTTGCACAACAAGATCTACATCCAACATGTTGGTTTCTCATGCTAACCCATATGGAAGATATATGAGGAGTGGTAGGAATGTTGTAGTTCTCAGTCCCTCATTTTTTGGTTGATTAGGAATGTTTTTAATGTCTACTATGCTATTATTCAGACGAGCTTTACCACTTCTAAAATTTAACATGACCCACTATAAATTTAATGTAGTAAATATTAATATTTTAGAAGTGCGCATCTAGACACCCCTTAGAGATCAACTAAAGAGGTGCTCATACATAATTTTATCCTACAATTGATGTACTAGATATTACTGCAATAAAATTTGTCTCTCCATGTCAAGAGTGAGACATATATGCACACCTTGATTGAAGAACTAAATTGATAAATTTTCAATCATGGTTAGTGAGTAAGAGAAGTAGAATTAGACGTAAATTAGAGGTTCTTATATATATGTTTCTTTCGACCCATTTGTCAAAATAAATTATACAACATAATGATGTGAGTTTTATTACACAAGAAATTTCTAGCAGTAGATTAACCCCAAGGTTTTAATCCTTTTCCTACATGCAATGTCACTCACCCCAAAGCAGACGAGTCTGTCGAAGTATATCTTAAAGGGTCAAACCTACATGACAACTTGATTATGAAATTGTTGACAAACTAATTATTAAGAACTAAATTAAGTCCATTTTTTGATTGAGTTTGATCAACTAATATTGATTGATGATTATAATACAATGAAAACAATTAAAAGAGGGTTTAAGACAATATTTAAAGAGCATCTAGACATATGGATTTCACCACCATCACTTATGTAATCATTATGATCATTACAACTCATTAATAACATCTATTTAGATTAGGGATATGTGAATCTGCCTCCTTTTGGAACATGAATTGACACAACAATCAAATTCCATGTTGCTCGAGGTCTCTTTACCAGTGGACCATCACTCAATCATCATGTAGAACTCCTTGTATAATATCATCCAGAATTTTACACATTCATTCAATGTTCTAATTCTAAATTTCATAATTTCTACATTTAGGATTACTTCAAACATGAAAATTGAGTGATCAATTCAAATAAAAATCATTCAAAGAAAGTGGGGTCTTGCATTCTGATTCATCCTCTCATCATATCATATTTCTAGAATTTCCTTCCATTATCACTTCCTTCTAATCAGAAGCGAGTACAACCTCTCTTCACTTCAAACTGCCTCTATGAGGATTTCATCCTTTCTATGTGAGAAATTATTGAAAGCTTGAAATTCTCTACTTCCTCCCAGTTTCCCCCACCTCATCTTTATTCTTCATAGGAGATGTGGGGCCTAATACGGGAGGTTCCGTGGGGTGCCTCATGCGTGGCCCCCAACAAAATAAAAGTGGCAATTCATTCAGCTATCTGCCTGTAACTTCCTTCTATACTATGTTTGTTCATCTATGTGGCCACATAGATAGATAAGTTCTAACAATATCATAGAGCAATCCCTGCGTGCTTATTACCCATGAGGAAAGAAAGAAAATCACGAAGCAGGGGATCTATGCAGCATGAGAGCAGATTACCTAAGAAATCACTTGGGGAAAAAGATGTCTTGATAATGAAAACTATAGGAGGCTGTATTGGCGAGATCTGATGGGTTCACATCCCTCAAAGGAAAAACCGCATGGAGGTCTGAGGACCTTTAATACCTCAAAACCAACAGCCTTCGTGCCAAGCGATGACTTCCATTGTACCTTTCCTTTTTTAATTCTGCCTATTTTGTCTGCTTTCTTCCAAAAAGAGTTGGAGGCAAATCCCAAGTAGTTCGTATGCCAACATTCCTCCCAAGTAGATTGAATGTAAGAGGGAGGAATTAAGCGACTATATGGGATAGGAGAGGTTTTTCTTTTTTCATTGAAAAATAACTGAGGATGACCTATTGGTAGCACAATCTTCCACTAATTCACCTGCCCTTTTATGATTCTGCTAAACAATTCTAGCTCGACCCCCAAAAGTGTTGGCAACAACTAAAAGAAAGGGTTCCGTGTAGCAGCAACACCCAACCACAGAGCAACAAGTTCTATATCTATTACATAGAAAGAGAAAGAATATACTTCAGATAACCACAACTCTTCCTGGCAGCGTGTGGAATGGATGAGAGAAGACCCTTTCATATATGTAATCCAAGTCAAGAGTGGAGTTAGGGGAACAACCGTTTTATGGAAAACCACTATCATGTTTGGTTCATAGAGCACTTTTCTCATTTTGTTGATCATTCCTCATTCCCTTTTGTGTGAATTACCCAACGACAAATCCCCACCTTTTTGGGCACTCCATCTATCGAGTCGCAAGGACCCCAACCCCCTACCCCCTGAGCCCCAATATTTTGACTCATTATATGTGGGCACCTGATATCTATGAGGGTTTACCCACCTTGATTACAAAATTCCTTTCTATTGCGTCTAAATACTCTATTTTTACAAATATGTCACGTCTTTCTGTTGTGGGTTCCTATATCAATACATTGCAACAAATCCTATTTTTCTACACCATTGCTTATATGATCTTAGGAGCACTGGACACCATGGCCCAAAAGTCAAAAGACCTATGGCTTATAGTTCAATTGGACATGTAGGTTATTTGTATTGGTTTCTCATGTGGAACCATAGAAGAAATTAATTCACTACGAATTGGTATCTTTATTTATGCATCAATGATGATAAATGCATTCGCCATAGTTCCAACATTACGAAAAACCCGTGTCAAATATAATGAATGGATGAACAATCTAATTATCTAAAAAGATTGAGGTTGATAATAGTTTATAACAAAATAGGGGTGATGGGGCTACTCCCCATGCCTCAACAATGTAATCTACTCTCTCATATAAATGGATAAATCATGACTACAAGGGAAGAGAGAAAAGAGCATGCCATGGAAGATGGTGAAGTGTGCATCCAATGATCTTTGATGATAGTTTTGTGCTCCAGTAGTACAAGGTTTGACAATTTGTAAAGAGTATGACGTTCCTTTCTCTACTATGTGGATCTTGCACCATAAACTAGTATGGAACAGGGTGTAGACGTGCACCCATCCATCAGGTTATATTTCTACATGGATGGCCCCAAACTCACCAATCCTAAGCTGGATGGGTTGATGAATATCTTCCATGTCTATAGTGCCAATCGACCAACTAGCTTGTTGGGTTGTTCGATTGGTCTTAAAGTAGGTGATGTTGCTGGAATGCCAGTCACCCAGTTGGGTTGGTAGATCAGATGATCACTATCTGGTAAGCCTCTTGGAGACAGTTTGTGCTAGCTGACCCAAAGGTGAATTGGACAACCAACCTTCTCTTGATGGTGATGTGCTACTTGCAAATTGGGTTACTTGATGAGAAAGATGGTCAACTGGAATCACCAAAAACTCTATTGATTATTGCAATTGAAACATCTAATTCCAATCATCTTAATGGAAAGGCGGGCCAAGCGAATGGCCTATAGATGGTGGGATCCTTTGGCTGGTCAGGGTAACTGGCCAATTGGAGATCCCGGTCACCAAACTGGCCACCCAAAATACTAATTTTTCTTCTTTTAGTCCTCCAATTTTATTTTAACTTGAGATATGGAATCAAGGATGAATAATGATCAAGCTTTTTGAGTTTCTATAGTTGCTTTTCTTTTCATAAGACAGAGAATCTCTATTCCTATTATTTAAGAAAAAAAGTGAAACAACACAACTAAGCAAAATAACACAAAATAACTAATTGAAATGATAAAAATAGTCTATAATATGAATTAATATGGACATATTTATGCATTGATCAAAATAATCCAAAACTTAAAAGTTTCTTGTCCTCTACTAACAAAGGATAGAAAACAAGTTACCAAATAATATCATCAATCTCTCATTTTTAATATTACATGAGTTCCTACCACCAAACATGTCCAAGCAACCCCAATTTCTTGAAATCACACAATACAAATTCACATTCTATGTCCTAAATTTACTTCACAAACACATTTCCATGCCAAAACCTACAAAGTCACAATCATAATATCATTGATGCTTCACAAAAGTTTGCATTTTCTTATAATATTGGTACAAGGACAAGGTTCGACTATGAAAGGAATATTTTTGTGATGTTTTGCTTTCCTTGGTAGATAATAGAGTGAATGGAGGTATGAAAGGATGAATTTTTAGATATCTCCTTTATTGAACTTGAGATTGTTTTTATTGCATATTTTTCTTTTTCTGTGCACATTGATTTCTTTTATTTATAATAAACCTTATTACATGCGAGGGGTATGGAATAAGTGAAAGAGGGAGAATGCGTGTGCCACCCCAAACATAGGGTTGGGCATATTTTTTGGCTTTTTGATTGTTTTTGGTGAATGGTGGAGTAAGACCATGATGAATGAAGTGTAGAAGAGGGATGAAGTTAAGCTTCTCATATATTAGAATTCAGTGCATAGAAACAATCTTAACAATCAAATCAATTGGGTCATGTAACTTTCATAATAATGATATTTCCATAAGAATCTATGGTAATCATTAAGAGACACATTGTATTTGATTCCTCTCAATCCCATATGACTTGCATCATTTTCAAGAATGATATTAATTAAGGTTCAAGATGACATAATAGGTTATAGCAATAACATATTTTTGAACAACATTACACAAGGATTCATTTAATTTAAAAGGATTATATGGTGAATTGATGCTAATGCAATGCAATTACTGTAATCAATTTTAAAATCTAGACCGACTAGATAAGGGGTATTTACAAGAAACTATAATCATGGAATTTCAAAAATTAGCAAGAAAATGCATGATGCATGGTGCACAACATAAAGTAAAGATAAAGCTTTTGGAGTAGAGTCTTACCACCAACTCTCAACCCCGAACTTAGAAATTTTCTAGTCCCATTAGTAAAATCTAAAACCAAAGGGGAAAATACAATAAAATTTTCACCATCCACCTATCACCCACTCTTGGTGGCTCATGTAGCTCTGGTTGATATTGCTGGTCATGGAATGATGACCATATGGGTTGACTAGGTCAGTCTCAATATGCTGAATACTAGGAGGTATCACTCATAGAAAACTAGATCAACATACTAGTCAGAAAAATATTGTGAAGTGGGAGAAGGATGCATCTGGCCAACTCCATATTCCCCATACCATGCTTGAACATACTCATAGTCGCCCTGATCAATGTGCCATGTCTCATGAACCTACTGTATCAGGTACATGTGACTGAACTAGAGGACCCACACTATTGCTCTGACTCCATGTGGGTTTGAGTGGTGTCAATGTGGTCCATCTATTGTTGTAGCTCTGTAAAATCAAATGTCATAGATGGCATTGTGTTTCTTGACACATGTTGCTTCATGCGACATCTAGAGGGTGGTGGATAAGGCCCAATCTCCTCGTTGTTTGCTTCCATGGAAGCAATACATCACCCAAACGTGAGTTTAGGAATCTCACCCTAAACATGGGATGCTCCTCAGACAATGCAAGATGTGCACATTTAGATCTGGCATGTCATAAATGAGGCTTGTTGCTAGGAAATATGCATGAGTAGGTAGCTTGAGCATGGATGAACTATCTTAAAATAACATGCAGTAGATGCCTACGACCTGTCTATATTGATGATCAAGTCATCAAATACTTGATATAAATCAAATGAGCCATCCATGGTGTAGTGTACTCTTCGAACTAGATGTGAGTGTATCCTAGATTAGTAGAGATCACTATAACTTATGCACCTTGTGTGAATAGGGAACCGATGTTGCGCAGTTTATGGAGGCGTAGATACTCAATAAAAGCACTCCCCTAGTTAAACGACTCATCTTTCATAATGTTCCATGGGAAGTATAGATCGGTGGTAGTAATGATGCCTGATGTAGCACCTAAAATGAATTTTGTGTATGAGAGAATGTAATGTAGGTATCAAATCACTGGGTTGTAGATGAAGGATGCCTTTGCTTCAGTAGGAATTGTCAAAAGTTGGTTGGTGATCTCGACCCAGAATTGTCAGAAACAAACTTCTTATTGTAGTGGTTGTGATTTTTTAAATCTCACTTCTTGTGCATTTCCTTATCAACATCTTGAATAATGGCAGTGATGCCAGTACCATCAAGGGAGTACTCCTCTCCAAACATGCAAAAGGAGCAATTATACTTGTAGTTAGTGAAGAAGTTCTTCACATACCTAGAAAAGAACTCAATAGTGAGATCCATGAAGATTGGCCACACTATACTAGGAAAGAGAGTGATGCAAGAGTTGCAAATAAAGGTTTCCACAACCTCTTGAATGCCAATTGTCATGAGCATGATAGGACATGGCTATCTAGGAATATACACTCCAAGTGCTTCCATGATCTTGTACTTCTTTTTCCACTCGTTCATGACCAATGCCTTATACTTACTAGGAAGGGGGGTAATTTAGGTGGGATGAGTAGGTGGGAAAGCTCAGGTGACACCATCAGGCTATAAAGGTTACCTGGGCAGAGAAGAAGTAGCAGTCTACAAGACTATGGCACTGTGTTGAGCATCAATATCCTAAATGAGTTTCTTAACACCAGATTTATCAGCTTTTGCAGCCTCAACATAATATAAATTGTCTCCCTCCATCACATCTGACATATCCATATTATCCCTAGCTTGCCTCTCCCAAAAGTGAATGTTGCATGTGTCAACGGGTAGGATTGATTGAGACTAGGAGAGGGAGGGAGTGTCTTGTTTTGCTTTATCCTTGTCTTTACCCTTGTTGGAGCTGAAGGGTTGAGTTTCTACACAAAACTATAGGTAGAACCTCCAGACAAATGGTTAGAACTACCCCATCTAGTTTCTCTTATTGGGTGATTGGAGGGGATAGACACAACACTAATTTACTAGAATCAGATGACCAACTGAGTGAGTCGATTGACTCATCTGTGGGGGTGGAACTGTTGGAAGACACATGCCATCTGAATGGTGTGTGTGGCATCAAGCAACTAGATTTGGTACTGCCTTAGTGGGGTGTTGAGTCACCTATTGAGCGACACAAGTTGGCAGAAGTAGTCTCCCGATTCATGAGATATTTTTCAGTTGACTCTCTATAAAGAAGTCATGGGGGTAGAGGTGGATTGGTGGATATGGAGTTGCCTTTGTTTCCTGACTAGAACATCTCATCAGGTGTTGGAGAAGATGGTCACCCCTCCAAGTGGTTGACACATGTAACAGTGGGGACAAGGGGCAATACATGCTGCTTAGAGCCATTAGTTGACTGGGGTAGGTTGCCTGGTGGAGGTGCATCAGTCAAAGGTGGGTATCCCAGTCGCCCGATAGACCACGTCTTTGTCATCCGACGTTGACATACATGTTGCTTGACTGGGATAGATGTGGCAAGGGTTCAAAGGGATGCTATCTCTCATTAGGGAAAAGGGAGGAGATGAACTTTGTTTTGACTCCCTTGCCATAAGGTTTCTTATATGGGAAACAAATGATGAGTCAATTGACTCACTGGGCTTGAGTCTCATGAATGGCATCCTTATTCCACATTGAAGATCATTGTTGTTCACCCTACTCACTTCTGAGTTGGTCAACTTGATAGTTAAAGCTTGAGGGGCAATCCATGTTGAACACCCAATTCGCTTGGCCCGAGTCAGTTCAGTGGACATATTTATGCGCAAAGGAGATCCCATGCCAATTGAATGATGCACTAGATGAGTTGGTTGGTTGGTGAGAGTTGCAAAATTCTATAAATTTACTTGATTGTCAGTGCTCACTTATTGCATGATTGGATTGAAAAATTGACCAACCCAAATTAAACGAAATTCCTCTCTATGGGTAGGTCTTGCAACTGGTAATACCAGTGGGTCGATTCTCTTGTTGTCCTTCCTTTGGTTAAAATTGACCCCCCAACCAGCCAACTGGATAATCCAGTCACTTGGTTGGGTTGTCGAAATGCTTCCAATCAGACTGAACTTCATTATGTAGTCAATTTTAAACAAAAAGTTGCATCAACTTAATGTTTAGCTATGTAATGCATGTGAAATAAGATGAAATAGTGGAACTGAAATGCAACATAACTATTCGTAATACAAAATCAAATATAAGAAAAATGACCACTAGGTTGCCTACCGACGAGTACCTCATTTTATGTTGCTGGCTTGACACACATAAATCTTCTTGCCCTTAGATCTGAGAGAGGTGGATGTGCTTCTCTTGTAAGAATATCTTCAATACTGCAATAAAACTTCATTGATAAAAAACTAACCTTAATCATGTCACATAGTAAAAGGGTACCATGAGAGTAGATGTTCTTCACCAAATACATACCTTACTATCAAGACTTCAACATTCCAATGTACAATCTCAATCTGGAGTTGTATACTAAGATATGTTCTCCTATAGTTCCTTCCTTTTCAAGTGGTTGTCATGCCACATCTTGGTCCTCTCTTTGTAGATACATGCATTCTCATAGGCAGACATTCTTAGATCCACCAACTCATACTATTGGAGAAATCACTTCTCTCTAGCAAGTGATATATCAAAGTTTAGAATCTTAATTACCTAACTAGCCTTGTGTTCCATTTCCATAAAAATATGACATGACTTCCAAAAGTTTAGAAGCTTTATTTCCCAACTAACCTTGTGTTCCATTTCTATCAAAAGATGAATGTCTCCCCCCATATACTAACATGAATGAAGTGGTGCCCAGTGGTGTTTTGAAAGTTGTCATGTATCATGCCCATAGACCATCACTCATATTCATAGCCTAATCTATCCTTGAATTTTCCATAGTCTTCTCAGAGATGGCCTTGATTTGTCTATTCAAAACTTCTACCTGGACACTAGTCCGAGGATGATATGGAAAGGCTACCCTACAGTGAAATTCACATTTCTTTAGCAAAGTCTCAAATTTCTTCTCCAAGAAATGTGGCCTTCCACTCGAGATCACTGTATGTGGTACCCCAAACCTGGGGAAGATGACCTCCTAGAAGAGATTTATAACAAGCTTAGAATCACTAGAGAGGGTGAGGATCACCTCAACCCAATTTGATACATAATCTATTGTGACCAAGATGTGGGGTAACCACAAGATGGAGGAAATGGACCAATGTAGTCCAACCCAAACATCAAGATCTCAAACTCTTATGAAGCTATTAAGGGAATTTCATCCCTTTTGATATATTTCACGTACTCTGACACCTATCACAAGAGAAAATGAATTCATATGAACATTTGAATATTGTAGGACAATATAACCCACATTGTAAAACTTCTAACGTGGTCTTCGTCCCACTCATGTTCCTGTTGACTTAAGTGTTATACATTGTCCATATTTTGATGATGACTTAACCATTCCATTCATATGTATCTAATATGTCTATTTGAGATTGATTTTAGGTATTAGGTACTTGAAAACATCATTTACATCAAGCCCTAACTTGATCTAGTTCAAGTCAAAAGCACTACAAATGCACTTTGTTGGAAAATTCCTTAAAATCCTTAGGACAATTTTTGCAATCATTTGTATTGATGCTATGACTTGTAACTAAGATGATAAATAACTAGGAGCACTGGAACATTTAATATCTCTATTGGAATTTTCTAATTCATCACAGAGTGCATGTTCGGTCGAGTTTCATCACTAATAAACTCGACCGACACCCCTGATGAATTTTAGAAATGTCCATGTTTGACCGAGTTTATCTCAGGACAAACTCGACCGACATCTTGGACTAGCAAAGTAGATTTAAGAGATTGGTCAATTTTCATCTAGGATGAACTCGACTGATGTTATAAATTTGCTTTGTCTCACAATGCTATCAGATGAGTTACCTTTATGGAAATGCGGCTGACAACACTATACAGAGTGTGCAAAAAAGTGATTCTAGCCGTTGGAGTGTTGAAAAGATCAAAATAGATTTGTTGCATCACCCCAAATGACTATAAATCATCCCTAAGTTCTTCTAGACACTAGTGGACATCCCCAACTATAAATATGACCCCTTAGACCTCATTCCAAGTTTGCCCCTACATGCTATTCAAGATCCTATCTATAATTGAGTGAATTCACCATCAGAGCCCCCCTCTCTTTTGTTTACAAATCCAAACATCCATATGAGTGATTTAGGGTATATGTGAGAGAGATACTCCATTCTAGTCTTTTAAAGCTCTCAAAGCTCCCCCTTCCAACCCATTTTTCAAGGAAAATTGGTGAAAACCTTCTTCAAGGTGAAGGAGAAGGTGCAAAGATTGTTTAAGGTGAATGAGAAGGTCAAGGCTGAAGATCTTGAGGTAGATAGGTAATTCCTTCTAGATGGAAGACTCATTGCATGAAGGGGATCTCCTTGGTGAATGTGTCTGTAAGGACCCTGACCCACATTTTGGGTTAACCCTATTTGTTTTGCTTAAGCATGTTGCTAAGCTCCTTGCTCTAATAATCTGAGATGTAATTAGAGCATGTTGGAGGTTTGTACTCTATGATTTGATTTTGGCCATCCTTGTTTTGTTTTGAACACCAAGGATTCTCTCGATAAGTTTGATTTGAAATCGTACAAAGTTTTGTTTTTTGGCTATAACACTACTAGTAAGGCTTATAGAGTGTTTAACATTGAATTGTCTAAAGTAGAAGAATCTATCAATGTTAAATTTGTTGAGACTAACCCCTCTATTTCCAAGAATGTTGTTAATGATGATGTTGTAGATGAGGTGATTCCTTTCTTGAAAGAGCTCAACATTTTTGAAAAAGGAAAATAGGTGGTAGTAGATGATGAAGAGAAAGATGAAGAAAAGAAGGATCCAACTCCCTGCTTTGCAAAACATCATCCAAAAGAGCTCATCATAGGCAATCCTTTTGAAAGGCTGAAGACACATGCTGCAATCAAAAAATAATAAGTTGACAATGCCTTCATCTCACAACTTGAGCCAAAGAACATCAAAGAAGCTCTCATGGATGATGAATGGATCCTATCCATGCAAGAGGAGCTAGAGTAGTTTGAAAATAACAAAGTGTAGACCTTAGTGCCAAGACCAAATGATAGGAAGATCATTGGCACCAAGTGAGTCTACCGCAACAAGCTAGATGAAAGTGGCAAAGTGGTAAGGAACAAAATAAGGTTAGTTGCTCAAGGCTACAATCAACATGAAGATATTGGTTTTGATTAAACTTATACACATGTTGGTAGACTTGAATCTATTAGAATGACTTGCTTTTTCTAGCTATCAGAATTTTTTGCTTTACCAAATGGATTTTAAAACTGCATTTTTGAATGGTACAATTGAGGAGGAAGTCTTTATGGCTCAACCTCCCAACTTGGTACATGATAAGCTTCCTAACCATGTTTATTTGATGCAAAAAACTCTCTATGGACCCAAACAAGCACCTAGAGCTTGGTATGAGAATTAAAGAACTTTCTACTAGACAATGTCTATTTCATGGGCAAAATTGATTCTACCCTTTTTCTTTAATACACATCTAGCAACTTTTTGATCATTCAAATTTATGTTGATGACATCATTTTTGGTAGAACTAATCTTGATATTTGCAAGGAGTTTAGTTCTCTTATGTAGAGTGATCTCGAGATAATCATGGTGGTGGAGCTTACCTTATTCCTTGGATTCAAATAAAAAAAACAAAGAAGGAAACTTCATCAACCAAGGAATGTATACAAGTGAACTTCTTAAGCTCTTTAAGGTGGAGAACACCAAGCCGATGGACACCCCCATGTCAAACACCACCAAACTTGACAGATATGAGGAAGGTGAGAAAGTGAATGAGAATCTCTATAGAGGTATGATTGGTATATTGCTTTATTTAAGTGCCTTTAGACGTGACATAATGTTTAGTATTAGCTTGCGTGCTTGATTTCAACCAAGCCCTAGGAAATCCCATCTCATAGAGGTTAAGAGGATTTTGAGGTATCTAGCCAAAACTCAAAATTTTGGACTATGGTATCCCAAGTCAAGGGACTTTACTCTTACCGCCTATAGTTATGCAAATTTCGTAGGGTGCTTAATTGATAGAAAATTCACAAGTGGCACTTGCTTCTTCCTAGGACCATGCTTGGTTTCTTAGTTCCCTAATAAACATAGTACAATGGCTCTTTCAACTACCCATGCTGAATACATTGTAGCTGGGAGTTGTTGTGCCCAAGTCCTATGGATGAAGCATATGTTCCAAGACTTTAACATTCATTTTGATGCTTCTCCTATCTACTGTGACAATACTAGTGCAGTCAATCTCTCTTAAAATCCTATATTGCACAGTAGAGCCAAACATATAGAGGTCCGCCATCACTTCCTTCATGACTACATTGACAAAAAGGATTTTTATGCCATCCATGTAGATACATAGAATTAACTTGTGGACATTTTCACAAAACCTCTAGCTAGAGAGAAATTTACCTTTATTAGATCAAAAATTCTTATTACTGCTCTTGATGATATTGACATGCCTTCTAGCTAGATGTTCTCATACCTATATGTTCTTTCTCATATATTGCTCATCTCTTACTTGAAAGTTCTATATTTACCTTGTTTTCATGCCTTGTTTTGCTTAGTTTTGACTATTTTTGCAAACACATGTTTTATTATAAAATAGTAGCCAATGATGAGTGGAATGTGCCTCAATATGATCACAATACATGATTAAAAACAAATTTATATAGCACTCTAGTGGCTTAGAATTAAACTTCTTATCTTTTGGTTAGACTAACCATTAAGTCGAGTTTGATTTGGGAGAAACTCTACTGATCACAGGCTGAGGACTGAACTAAACTACAGGTTTGGTCGAGTTTCCCACAACCTAAACTCGACTGACAATAATGCTGGACTGAAAATATATATGTCATCGATCGATTTTTTTCCCTCTAAACTAGAGAAAGTTGACCAATAACTACTCTCCAACATTATTCCTCCAACCCTATGGATAACCCAACCTCTCCTCTACCCTCTCTAGCCCTGGATCAACCTTCTTTGCCTCTCCCAACCTTGACCTAGGTGGTTAGGTGGCCTACAACTTGCGTTTTTTTCCTTTGTTGGTGGTATTCTCTTCTCCATCCAACCTCCATGGCTTCCAATTGTAGTAAATGCACTAAACCAATTGGTATTATATCTTCTACCACTGATGCGAGGAAAATCTCATTTGATGGAACCTCTTTCATATCCTCCCAAGTGATGAATAGGTATATGGAACTTCTCCCCAAAATGCCTTTTCCATTTTGTGCCTTGTTTGAACCTCATTTTGCAACTAGTGAGGTAATAAAAGAGGTTGTAGAGGTCTTCAAAGTACACCATCTTAATGCTTTGTGTGTAGAACGATAGTACTATATTAATTCCATGTCTAGAACAAAAGTAGTCCATAAGTTTTATGCCCATCTCACATGGAACTACAATACCCTTACACCACCACCTAACACCCAAGTCATATTGACTTCCATGATTGCTGATACCAAGATCACCATCTCTAAGGATTCTTTGAATACATACTTCAGTGGTATTGACTTCACAAATACATGGATGTCTTCCTATTACCAATACCATGACCTACTTGACCCCAAGAGTTTCTACAAAAGCTTTGACTCTGTGCTTACCCTTCCCGATATCCATAAGTTTATGAAGAAATCCGATATCCCATATAGGAAGAAATCCATTGTACCCACCTCTTTCCTAGACATCAAAACCCATTTGATTGCATTAGAAGTCAATTGTAATATTCATCCAAAGCAAAATCAAATGGATATTGCAGATAATATTGTTGGGATCATTACTGTCTCTTAGATGATGTCAGAGTCAAGTGGGCTCATTATATTCTTCACCATATGACCTTCTTTTACTCAAGGAAAAAACCAGTGGTACCCATCTCCCTTATCCTAACTTGATATGTGGTTTGTTTTCTTACCATTCTAAAAAATCCCTTTTACATGATCTTGGTACAAAGCCAATAGAAAAGATGTTTATATCGGTAAAACCTCTATCAAGAAGTCTTTTCATCCTACATATTATACCACACCATGTGCTTCCACATCCACCCAGACTCCTCCACCTCCTCCTAGACCTAACTACACCTCATTTTTTGTGTCAAATGAAACCCTTATGGGATATATGATGCACCAACATGCATATAGCCTTCAGGTTCATGACCACATCTACAAGGATTTAGTTTAAATCATGTTTAACATGAACTTATTCTGCATCCATCCCTACCCCACCTACCAACCCTACCCATGTGCTGACTATGCTTCTTATGCATACAACTATTTCTACTCGGACCATCCACCTGCTACTTCTGCTGTACCCCCTACCTCTATTGGTGGACCTGCCCCTTCTACTCCTCAGCCAAGTGACACCCCACAATCTCTATCTCTTCCAGTTGGCCATGTTTCCACCTTCCTTTCTAGGTATGATTGGGTTTCTCTTATGAGCAAGGAAAAACTCTGCTTGAGTGTGGTGTCTCTTGGGTGAAGCAAAACCACATATGGTGCGGTCCTCACTCTTTGACTATTGATGAGGACACCAAGATGGCAGATGAGAATGATGAGGATGCTGAAGGTGATGGTGCTGATGGTGAAGATGGTGATGATAGCTTTGATTTAGATGGAGATGGTTATGAGGCTACACCTGTTGCACTTGACGACCCTTCAGATGGAGATTAGGACTATCAGCCAGAGGATGAAGAAGATGATGATGATATTGACATAAATAGCCTAGATGTTTAGTTCATAGTATATGGGTTCTCATATATATATTTTTGTAGACTCTCATGTACTAAACATGTGGGCACTGTATCCGAGGCATAGTACTTTCCATATCTCATTATTTTTTTGTTGGTTTTTAGTTTTTCATCTCAAGAGTGCATCTACTTTTGTTGTAATCTAATCATGCATACCTTAACTCTATTCTTGGATTTATCTTATGAGTTCTTGGTATATGTTTCTATATTTTGATTATGACTCGAATATGCTTGTTCTCTCCATTTTCTTTGTTTGGTGCTTGTTTGGTGGTTGCTTGTGCAATTTGTGCTTATGAAGAAGCCCTTTGTTTTTATATCTTCTACCCCATACCTTTTTGATATGACAAAGAGGGAGAAGTGAGGTCAATAATATTGCTATGTGATCCTTTTCCAATCTATTCTTTGAAATATCACGTGACTTGTAAGAGGACCCAATAGCATATATGTGGTATGGTTATTCGTCTTTTTGGTAGATACTAACAATACATGTGAAGAAATAGAGAAATTGAGATAATCATGAATTGAGGGGGTTCAATTGCAATTATTCTATCATGTATCCCCTTACAATTCACAAGGTAAAAGTTTTAACTTCTAAATCCTTTTCAATAAGTTGAAGAATAGTTTGTCATCTTTAAAAAGGGGGAGAATGTTGATCTAAGTGTTATACATTGTTCATATTTTGATGATGACTTTATTATTCTATTCATATGTATCTAATATGTCTACTTGAGATTGATTTTAGGTATTAGGTACATGAGAAGGATCATTTACATCAAGACCTAGCTTGTTCTAGTTCAAGTCAAAAGCAATGCAAATGCACTTTCTTGGAAAATGCCCTAAAACCCTCAGGACAATTTTTGTAATAATTTGTATTGATGCTATGACTTGTAACTTAGATGAGAAAAAGCGAAGATCGCTTAATTCAAATGTTTAATCACTCTAACAGAATTTTCTAAAATTCATCACAGAGTTCAAGTTTGGTCTAGTTTCATCCCTAATAAACTCAGTCGACACCCCTGACGGATTTTGGAAATGTCTAGGTTCGACCGAGTTTATCTCAGGACAAACTCGACCGATACCCTACATTGGAAAAGTAGATTTAAGAGATCGGCCGAGTTTCATCTAGGATGAAATCCACTGATCTTTCAAATTTGCTTTGTCGCACAATGCTATCGGCTGAGTTACCTTTATGGAAACTCGACCGACTGCACTGTACAGAGTGTGTAGAAAAAGAGATTCTAGCTGTTAGAGTGTTACCAAGATAAAAAATAGATCTGTTGCAACACCCCAAATGACTAGAAATTGTTCCTAAGTGCTCCTAGATACTAGTGGACATCTAGAACTATAAACAAAATCCCTTGGACTTCATTCCAAGTTTTCTCCTTCATCCCTTTCAAGCTCCTAGATATAGTAGAGTGAATTCAGCCCACTAGAGCCCCCTTTTCTCTCTCTTATTTACAAATCTAAGAACCTACATGAGTGAGTTATGCTATGTGTGAGAGAGATATTCCATTGTAGTCTTGCAAATCTCTCAAACATTCCCTTTCCCTACCCCTTTCTTCTAGCAAAGTTGGTGAAAAGCTTCTCCAAGGTGAAGGAGAAGGAGCAAAGCTTCTCTAAGGTGAAGGAGAAGGTCAAGGTTGAAGATCCTGAGGTAGATAGGTAATTCCTTCTAGGTGGAATACTTGTTGCAAGAAGAAGAGCTCCTTGGAGAAGGTGTCCAATTGCTTGCAAGAGTGGGCAAGACCTAGTAGAGGTTGAAGATTCTACTCTCAAGGATAGGTAAGAACTTGGTTGGTTTATTGTCTCCTTTTGTTCCTTAAATAGGAAGATTGGGTATCCTTGGACCGGAAAAGGAAGGTATTCTTGTATGTCTTATAATGGAATATACGTATACATTGTTTACAAAATCCTAGAGTTTGACCTCTCTAGGTAGTGGACTGACTTTCTCCTAGTTTGGAGATTGGAACCACTCTACATAGCTTGTTCATTGTGCTTGATCAATCTCTCTCATCCTTTCTAGTATGTTTAGATTGAACATCAAACTCAATACTTGTAATAGTTCCAATTGAAGTAACTTGAAGGTCTAACAAGTTTTTTGTGAGTGTTTTTAGCTCTATTCACTCCCCTCTAAAGCCCTTTAATCCAACAGTGCCCACCTATTGGGCCAGAGTGGCAATGCTCAAGAATGAGGTGGCCTCCTTCCTATGTCACACATCTTCAATATAAATCCTTAGCACCAAGCCAAAATAGGTATGATTCATCACAATAGTACTTCTTGACATGGTGCATTAACTTTTTATTGGGTCCTATGTACTCAAAATGTAGAATTTTAGCAGCTAGATAGTCTACAAAATTTGTAAATCAAGGGATGTTAGAAGAAGTTTTCATTAGATGGTCACCAGGGAGGGAGTCATCTATCAATATGCTACCACTAGTGGAGATATGAATGTAAATGAGGTGATCAGCCACCATGTTCTCACTCAACTTCTTATCAACCATCTAGGTCATGCTCCTACAATGGTCCATCACATCATCTTGGCCTTGGCTTCCTTCATCATCATCATCATCATAATCATCATCATCAAGTAGCGAATGACAATACAATAGGTGTAGAGGATCACCCTTGAGACAGCCATATACAACTTGATATTGTCAAAGACATACATAATGGTGTGCAACTCATTCTCAGATGTGGAATAATTTATTTGTGCTTCTTCCAATGTCTTATGGGTATAATAAATCATGGTTCCTCTTATCAATCCACTATCCTAGAACCACTCCTACTATGTAGTCACTAGCATCATACTTGATATCAAAGGGTTTAGACTAGTCTGGTTCCTAAATTACGGGAGTAGTAACAAGAGCAACTTTCAGATTAGTGAAACTATTCATGCATGCATAATCAAAAGAGGAAGTAACATGCTTTAGAAGAAGATTTGTAAGGGGCTTTGTGATCATCGAGACATTCTTTATAAATCATCTATAGAAACTTGAATGTCCCCATAAATCTCTAACTTCATTCACTGTAGATGGAAGCGTGATCTTGGTAATGTTACATAAACTACACCTCAAAAATGCAAGTGCACACATCAATGTAATATAGGCCTAAAGAGGCCCGAATATCGAACACAGGGAAAACATGTATCCAGAAAATACTACTAACAATGACCTAATAAGCTAGGCCGAAGAAAAATAGTGATTTGGTTGATTTAATGATTAAATTGCAAGAATTGAAACTAATATTATTGATTGTGCTCACAATTAGAAAGAATTTTCAAAGGATTGTGGGTTCACCATGGTTCACATTGCAATTAACATCATTTCATTACTAGTAATCTCTCCTAAGCATAGATAAAGAGACCTGCATCAAGAATTACCCAATATTGTAACATAATTTACTACCTAATCTAATACCAATCTCACTCTTATAGCAATTATGTTATTAGTTAGGTGCTTTGCCGAAGTCTCTAGGTTATTCTCTTCACACTCGTAGGCCCTCTCTCAAGGTGCGGTATAAAATTTGTAAATCTATGAGTTTTCCAACCCTTTATCCCTCTCTTGAAGAATTAACAATCTAAAACCTATGGTGATTAAGGATAGATAATTCGTGATGCTCTCATAGAAATATTTCCAAAAATTAAGAGAAACATAGATATTAATTCATAATTGTCAATTACGATATAAAATTGGGCTACTCCCGGGTCCTAAAAAAAGGGGATTAGCCCCGCATGATTTTAGTTTCTTTACACATAGAAGAAGAAGAAAGGAACGATGAAAACATCAAGAATAAGGAAAAACCCCTGGAGAAAGATAGTCTGGATGGTTTCTTTTGAGGAACATTGTGATTTTCTATCTTTCAACTACAAATCAGGCCACCAGAAGTGCTCAAACCACCCAGAACATTGCTTTCTCCGCGCCTTTATCTCTACTCTACTCTCCTTTTCCGTACAACTAAATATGGCATAATAATTAGGTTTGTTTGAGCTCCGCTTAAGTCACAGAAGTGACTTAGGGCATCATTAAGTCCCAACTATCAGATTAACAATGATCTTCAATATAGCCTGATCGCCAAGTCAGTACTACTGACATGGTGTTGTTGGTACCGACACCCTCGATTACTCGCGATCCTTTGTATCTATTGGTACCACCGACTTGACCATCGGTAGTACCGAGATTTTATCTAACCTTCCCTAGTGGATTTTCAGTACGAGTCGGTACCACTGAGCTAACTGTCGATAGTACTGAGATTCTCTTTGAATCAACGTGTTGAACGTTGTCAGTAGTACTGATGCCTCTGTTGGTACTACCAAGTTCTCTCTCAAATCAACTTGTTCCTTTTTTTCAAATGTCAGTACCATTGATAACCTATAGGTAATACCTAGTTGTTGTTTCTATAACTTTCACTTGAAATGCGAACAAGAAAGAACATAAGTCCAAAATAATGATAGATCACTTGAAATAATTAAAATAACAATTATTTGATGCAGTTAAGTGTCACATACCAATGATTATTAATAATGCACAAATGATATCAAAACAAAAAATAAGTGCACAAATTCCATAATAAATAACCCATGAGAATGACAATTATTTAGTGCATCAAACTCCCCTAACCTTAAATGTTGCTCATCCTCGAGAAACACACCCTCAGATTTGTTTGAGACAAGTAAGTAAAAGGACACACGATATGAATTTTCATTCTCAACTACCCCTACATGACAGTTCTAAATCGGCCTTTGTCGACCACTGAATAATAAAATACTCTTAAGTGACCAAAAATATCCATAAAAGATGTCCACCCTTAGATCAGTGAACACTATCAATAGAGCAGTTAATATCATAGTTGATCAGACATTTTCTTGGTGCATCATGTGATTGCCTATCTACATTGCTCTTTCCTAACTACCAACTACTTGGAAGCCACTCTCCTTATAAGAATGAATGAGGAGATCAATCATATAAATGTGGCCTACCAATAAGAGCAATGGATGAAATGAAGTAGGTGGGTTATGAAGAATCACAAGTAACTTTGAATCATTTATGCAAAAATAAAACATGATGAACCTAACATGGTGGAAGTGAGTAAATGCATGAATCCTAATGCCTACTATTATGGGTGGAATGATGCATGCACTGAAAGTCTCATCAAATAGATGAGAGTGAACAAAAGAGTATATCATGCAACTGTTTCATCTCCTTTTTGTAGAACAATTCAAAACTGAGATCAAGGCATCCTTTTCTCCCTCTTTATTTCATACTATTTTTCCGTTGGCCCACTATTTATGTGATTGAAAAGTGTGCTCGAGATTCACTATAACAAATCACATTTTTTTTCATTTTGATTTTTGAGGGGTATGGATGTGTATCCCTAGATTTTATTTTCAAAAGAAAACAACATGGGTACATGATGTGAGAACGAATGACGCAAAAGATATGCAATCTACTTGGATTTGTTATGCAACAAAATGATATGCACACAAGATTTTTTTTCCAATTGCAATTAATGCAATAAAAATAAACTAACTATCATGACACCTATCATGCTACACAATGCAATCAAGAAGAAACAATTAGGTTACTTGATCATCTTAAGGTGGTGGATCAAATGTATGAAAAGTGGATGGAATCACAAGATTAGAGACAATGCCTTTCTTGAACTATGATATGCCCCTCTACTATTGAGCTGTGTACAAGGTAACCTTAGAATTTCTTTCTAAACTTCAATTTAAGGTCTCGTTATTTGTTTGGTTAGTTTAGGCTCAAACACTATCATCATCCACAATTCTTGGCAAAATTAAGAATTTCATTCATATTAAGTGTCCTCAAGATGACTAACCCATACACTTGCTCTAGGTGGTGTTGTCTTAGACTTTACAAATTCATATTAAAAGAAGTTTTAAATTTCCATTGCAAAAGCACATTCCTTGATGATGGATGAAATCATAAACAATGCTCCACGATTACACTAGATAGATGTGGATCCTACACTAGTGAAAACGAAACAACTAATAGAAATTGCAAGATAAAAAGATAAAACCATTCCAACACCCCCTAAGCTTGAACTTGACTATGTCCTTATAGTTAAAATCCAAACTCAGAGGTGGTTCTTGCCCTCAAACTTGACTTCACCAAGGCTTTTGACTATGTCAACCGGGATAGCATCAAAGGGTGGTGGTGGTGGATGATTGGTGGCTCTATGGCTAAAGTTATGCTCCCATATATCCCTCTTATTGGTGCCACCAATTTGGGTCTTGGTGGTACCAAGATATACCATTCTCTACCCTTCTTTGAGCTATAACAGTTGGTGCCAGTGACATGTGTGTCGGTGATATTGACAACCTTTTTTTAGAAGCTCTGTGAATTTTGTTGAGAAAAGTCGGTAGTACTAACTTGGGTATCGGTAGTATGGACTTTTTTCCTGGAGTCCTCTAATTTTTCTGGGAAAAGTCAGTAGTACCTACTTTGGTGTCAATTGTATCAACTTTCTACAAAATTTAACCTGATATGGACTCAATAGTACTGACTAGGATGTTGGTAGTACCGACTTTGATTCTACCTTCACACCAAACAAGAGCATCGAGGTACCTTTTTACATCAACTAAAATATAACATGAAAAATATGAAAGACCTAAACAAATAGTAAATAACAAAAACAAAACTGGGTTGCCTCCCATAAGTGCCATTGTTTAATGTCCTA
This sequence comes from Alisma plantago-aquatica, assembly GCA_963693085.1. NCBI lineage: Eukaryota > Viridiplantae > Streptophyta > Magnoliopsida > Alismatales > Alismataceae > Alisma > Alisma plantago-aquatica. The sequence goes on along the minus strand of OY856411.1, from coordinate 718,173,412 downwards.
GACTCGACACGATGAGTTTTCTTCAGCCTGGGTTGTCATGAGATGGTTGTGAAAATTCATCTAGAAGTATGAACTCCACTTTATCATATCTATCCTGAGTGTCAAGTAACCTCTACCAATCGTAGTGCTCACGTCAACCATATCTTAGAACGACCTTCCTAACAACATATATGATCCTTGTATCTCATGCATATCTTACTGGTAAGGTATGCTCTTAGAGAAAATCATGTGATCATTGACATGGCATAGACCATAAAGGATTTGATTAATACTAATAAAGGCAAGATTTCAATTCATTCTATTTCACTCAGTTATTGGATATGAGGAAACATTATGAATGTCTAAAGAATGACAATACTCAATGACATATGTCTTTAAGTACGTGACTTGGAGGATGAGATCATATGAATGTTATGAGTGTGTATATTTTTATTATGTCCCTAGTCAGTTCTTAATATGGAAGGTAGATAGACACCAATAACACATAAGAGTAGAGCATGGGTTGGTTGATAATAGAATCTCATTAGTCAAGATATGGCAATATCAAACCAAGCACACAAATACATGTTAGAGAACAATGTATCAGACAGAGCCACCTTGAGATTGACACATGGAAAATATAATTGGTGGTCATATTCATCTCTCATAGTGAAGGTGGTGATTGTGATTCTTTAACCTAAAATCACTACATTCGTCACATGTCATTGGATACACTTTGACATCATCAAACACAATCCTGAAACATGGGTTGTTATAAAGGTGATGATTGGGTGACTTTGACACATGCATATATCTCATGCAGTATGGTCTGGCTCAAGGAACAAGATTGAATAATAATGAGGATGACTACTCCATGCCTCTAGTTCAATCTGGATATCAATGACAAAGGAACTATACAAACACTATAACACCATACACATATTGTAGGTTGAAGTTGCTCCCCAACTTTCCATTCAGTTGGGTAGCAATGATGTGAGACTAGGCACCACTCTTTGCTTGTGATGTCATAATTTGTTATGGACATTCACTATCAATGTGATATGGGACCCGTAGGGTCACACACATAGGAACTCATCTTGAAGAGGAGTTTGATCTTGAATGATGATACAATTGATTACTAAAGTGTTTAGGTATTTCAATTCACACAATGGATCAACGGACTAGACTACCAAATGATCGGTTCAAGTATTGAGATAGCCGTTTGGGGTGTTAGGTTGATTGCATTGTGCATTGGGTGGAATTCAGCCTAAAATGTCCTGCAAGACGCTCGTCTATCTTGGCCATATGACCATCTCAGGTGGCGTGACACTCCCGTATCACATGCACCAAATGACCATCTCATGGATGCAATTCGATTGCATCAAGGATTGGTGTTGACATCAAGTTAAGTATTAATTGGAATTGAATTGCCGACATATGTGCAAAATTGGAAAGCATGAAATGACGGATTTGCTTAGCATAATGACCATCTTGTGTGTGAGACAACTGTCTCAATTTATGAGACTATCGCTTTGGCGCATGTAGGTTGTAAAACTTCTAGAATTGTTGTAAAAATTTAAGATCTTCCTGTGCTTTCCACTCTCGCTTTAGTCCCGTATTGGCTAGGGACTGGGAACCCTGACCCCTCCTATATATATAGGGGTACTGGGGGATTCCTAGAACATAACTAAAACACTAACAATTGAGAATCAGTTGCTCTGATAATTTTTGTCCTCTCTGGTTGTGGTAACCACGAGAGCCTAGGCAACTCCTATCTGACTAGGGAGGGATAGCCACGGGAGAGAAATAATTAAGGATCATTGTTGTGGTAGAGTAGGTTGGCAACTAGTACGCCAATAGGAGGGACAACTCCTTTCGTTCCATTCTAGTAGGATGACATGAGTTCTAGTTGGTCTGTGTGGACTACTATAGAGGCAAGAGTCCTTTGGCTACTACTAGGAGGGCAACATCAACTCGCAGTCTATAGCGAGATCGAAGGTGCTGTTGTAGTAGTTGTCTGAGTTTAATGTCTGTGGAGGAGTAGTTAGATGAGTCTAAGTACAAAGAGGAGTGGCACAAACACCGTCCAAGATAGAGTGCTCATCTACATTGGTGAGGATTGTCACTGGACTTGCTCCAAGACTAGGTATATCTTCGTGAAACCATCCTTCCCATTGCATAGTTATTGACACGATCTGCTGGTTAATGGAAAATATGTCAGTAAATTTTTTATTTTTGCTGCCTATCTAATGTTGTATTTCCCTACAATCACAAGCAAGGAGCGGTGCCTAGTTGCACAGCAGTGCTACCCAAGCAAATGGAAAGTTGGAGAATGATTTCAACCTACAATTTGTGTAAGGTGTTGCAGTGATTGTATAATTCCTTTGTCACTAATATCCATGATGAACTGAAGGCATGGAATCATCATCCACTTCATATCCAATCCATGTTTATTGAACCAAGAGCAGACAATCTGAGATAATGTAACCTCAATATCATATATTTATTCACATGTGCACATGCATGCATTTCTCAGTCTCACTTATCAAGTGGTCGGGATATTATACTCTAGTACCATGGGGAAATACCATATCTATCACTCACAGTCTATAGCCATGTTTCAAAGTCACCCAATCATCTCCTTTATAAAAACCCATGTTGCAGGATTGCATTTCATAATATCAAAGCGTACCCAACAACATGTGACCAGTGTAGTGATTTCAAGTCTAAGAGTCACAATCACCACCTTCATGATGAGAGATGATTATGACCACCAATTATGGTTTCCGTGTGTCACTCTCAAGGTGGGTCTGTCTGATATACTATTCTCTAACATGTATCTATGTGATTGGTTTGATATTTCCATACCATGACTAATGAGATGTTGTCATCAAACAACCCACACTCTAATCTTATGTGTTACTATTATCTATCTCCCTTCCAGAGTAACAACCGACTATGGACATAATAAGAATGTAAACACTCTTAACATTTGTATGATCTCATCCACCAAGTCACGTACTTGAAGACATACGTCATTGAGTATTGTCATTCTTTAGACATTTATAATGTTTCCTCATTATCTCATAACTAAGTGACACAGAATGAATTGGAAGCTTGCCTTTATTAATATTACTCAAATCCTTTTATGGTCTATGCCATGTCAATCATCACATGATTTGTTGTATGGGAATACCTTACTAATAGACTACCACTTGCACTTAGATCCAATCACCCGTGAATCATATTATTAGTGATCTAAACATGTCCACCATGCTTCTTGCACAAGTGTCTTATCCAGTGGGCTAGACACACTTTTCTATTTAGTCAGTATATTGCATGTTTCTTATCTCTTCACTTTGAGATGAAACCACCATAATATGGTATCCAATATTCCATGCCTAACAAGTAGCTCCATTTTTGTCACAGTATCACTCATGAGTCATTAATGGTTGGAACAACTATTAATTCATCATATGAACCTTTAGATCCATATAGAATCACTCTATGTTTGCAACACAAGTATACTCGACTCCTATTGTTGAATAGATTTAATGGATATTAGTTTGAAACCCTTCCAACTAACAACATTTATCCTTTTAAATCAAACATATTTTATTGCGATCACTTTGTCATTATGGAAGCTTGCATCGATATAACGCTTTACATCCAACTCTTCATTTCTATTGCCATCCTTATTGACTAGAAACCTATCCTTAAGTACTTCACAAATACTCATGGATGTCTTTAATGACTTTCCAATAACCCTTATTGGAATATCATCTTGTCATGTCCAGTAATATAAGATTATATGGGATAAGTACTTTGCTACAGCCTTTGGCATCTTAATCATGTCATTTCTATTCTTCACAAGAATTGGAACTTATGGTTTATGAGAGACCAATCTGGATTCTCTCTCACTGAAACCATCCTTGTTGAACTCTTTCAAATTTTGCTATTGTATTCAAACTTCCATTATGAAACATTCAAGAACTATCTCATAGGTCTTGATCCTTATCTCATAAGTTATTTCACCTTATCCTTCATTGTTGAAGGTGTTTATCATGCCAGATCTCAATATTCACAATACTAAGATGTTATTCCCCATCATATGTGGAATATTCATATATGCTCCCACTAAATCTTTTGTAATCACAGATTTCATCTTTTATCTGATTTCAAGTCAAACTCTTTGACTATCTTGTCAAGTCAAAAGATCTCATCTCTGAGGTGCTTGTTTTAATCCCAAATTGAAGTTTGTTATTCATATACTTTATTTGCATTCTTGAAGTTATAAAACATTTTAGGTTGTGTCACATACATATCTTCTAATCTATTCCCTTTATGGAATCTGGTTTTATCTTCATATGCCAAATTTCTTAGTCTATTTGCACTACAACAACAAGCATGACAATTGGTAAAGGAATTTCTATCATGTTCAACAACTTGAACTTATTTAAAAACATATTCAACCAATCTATCCTATTATGCTATCCACACAGATCTTTTTCACAAGGCCTTATTTCACTCTTTAGGTATTACCCATTTAGCTAGCATTGTCAAGGTCCTACCTTGTTAGCTTACATGGACCCCATAATGGTCTTTAGCCATTACTCAGATTATGGTACTCAATAGCTTCTAGTCAATTAGTTGGCTCATCCTATTATGACAAACCTGTGTGAAGTTGTTGAATTCACAATCAATCTCAGGTGTGTTCTACTAGAATTATTTTATTCTATGTTATATGACAAACCTGAGATTCCACAACAACTTGTAATTCTCTTAGTTCTCATTGTACCCTTTTGTTGACCTCAAACATTTTGAGCTCTACTTTTACTCCCACTGATTCTTTAGGAACTTAGTTTTCCTATCAAGAAAATATTTTTTTATTGGATTGGGATTAATAGTAATGTTCAACAATTATGGTTTGTGGATAAGCCTTTTCAAGAAATTACTTTCTCAATGTAGGTTTCAATCCTTTAGACATATTGGGACATTCCCAAATCATATCATATATGATGTCTAATAAACCATTCAAGTGGTACATCATTTAGTGATAGGTATACATTAATGAGGATAAGAATTATTATATTAATTGATAATTATATCATGACTCTTCATAGTATAATTCCTTCATTCTGACACATCATCATGCTCAGATGGATTTGACTTGTGATGCATTATCACAGATCTTCCTGAAGGTTCTCAAGGTATTGATGTAAAGTATTTCAACATTTTATCTTGTATCAAAGTTTCTAAATACTTTCATCAAAGTCATACTTCATTTATAATCTCCTTAAACATTTCAAGAGATTTCCATTGTATTGAGTACATATCATCATATTATCAGTAAATGAATATGAGGTATAAGTAATTATCTATAGCATTCATTCCATAAGATCTTCATGCATCACATGTATGAGGTCTAATGGAAGTCTTATCATCCCACTACATCTAGTAAAGGATGACATGTCACATTGTGCGTAAATAAGGCTTTGAATGTTTCCTTAGGTTTGATAACCAAGGGAATCTAGATTTACATCAATATGTATTCTAGATATGCATTTCTTATATATACATGCAAGATGACTAATGCTAATGATAGTCTTATGTCTTTGGTTTTAACATTATAAACATCCATCTTAAAATCATCCATACAAAGATCATTTATATGATTAGGCATTACCATGCAAGATCATATCTTTTGAAATAGAAACATAATATCTCACTTTATTGATTTGTCATCCTTGTCATACAAGATGCTTTAAAGTAAATGTTTCTATTTGATGGCATAATGAAATAGTAGTTCTAGTAACTCTATTACATGCCCATTCATCTAAGATAAAGTTAAATGTAGACTAAAGCTTCCACAACTCTTGCTCCGCATTGTCCATCTTGGTCCTTCCATGAAGGCCTTTACTTCTTGTCAGATCCTACATATCAGTATGTCAAATCTCTATTTGGTATCACATACCAAATTGAATAAGCAATCAAATTTATTTTATAACATTTATACATGAAGTGGAGGCCTCAGTACCTTCCTTATTCTTCTTTAGTTCCTCTATCGAGAGTGGGCAATTTCATATCCAATGTCCAGGCTGGTGATAATGGTGACAATCGCCTCTTACTTTCTTTACACCTCCTTTTGCCTTGAGATCTTAAGATTTGGTCTCTGGCTAGCTTTAAAACCCTTCTTAGCTTTGCCTTTGCCTGTATACTCCCCCTTTGTTTTCATGATCATCATCATAGTCTTAGGCTTGTCTTTATTCATTTGTATCTCAACAGTTCTCAACATGCCCAAAAACTTTATCAATGGCTTGTCAAAGTCGGTCATGTTGTATTTTATGACAAACTGACTATAGGACTCTGGTAAGGATTGCAGAATCACGTCAGTGGCCAACTCTTTATCCAAGGGGAATCTCAATCTAGCTAGGTTCTACACATACCCAATAAGCTTTAGCACATGAGGACCTACTGGATTCACTTCTTTCATATTGCATTTGAATAGTGCCTTGGAGACATCATATCTCTCTTTTCTTGCCTAATCTTGGTACATTTTCTTGAGATGTGTGACCATCTCAATTACACCCATATTCTCATGTTTCCCCTACAACTCATAGTTCATGGATCATAGCATCAGACAATTGAAATCCACGACATCTTTAGTATGCTTCTTGTAAGCATCCTTGTTGGTCCTTGGTGCATTTTGAGGTGGTTCCTCTGGTTCTGGAATTTCCAGGACATAGAGCTTGTTCTCCTGGGTGAGAATGATTCTCAATGTCCTAAACCTATCATGGAAGTTGTTCCCAACTAATTTTTCCTGATCAATGATCGATTACAAAGAAAAGTGATTATTGTTTGTTGCCATTTGATTCTACAAAACAATTTGCATTTTTTTTTTCAAAAATTCATTTTGATTTGATTAAATTTGATCAATAATAATCAGGTCATTAAAATTGTCATTCTCATTATTTTGTTTAAATTGACAACCATCAAGTATCAATTTGAAATGCTACGAATCAAATTTCTAATGAGCAAGATCCAATATAATTCAACTATGGCCTGACCAATGCTGCAAAACATAGTTAATCATCAAGGTAGATAACTTTTTCCAATTGCATCATATGCCATTCTTGATAGATAATATCTGCAACTCCTTATCATAATTATTTGCATGCTTCTGGGCCCAAATGCTCTGAGAATCACCAGTTAAGCCTGACCCAATATCCAATATGATTATAATGCACCCCACGGAGGTGGAACCTACATTATTACCATCACACTTCCATCAGGTAGGTGACACACCACGTGGAGGCATAACCTCCACTTAGTCAAACAAGCTTTTCATGTGTATTGCTATTGGAAAGCATCTTACACTTAATATTTTTTGGTTGAGGGGTTATATATATATCATATATATACATATATTATATCCAATCACCACATATATAGTACATATCGTATACATGCTATATCGCACAATATAAACATGCAACATAAAACAAAAGGTGACGGTTATGGACATATCTACTTGTAATTCCTTGGAACCACAAGAAATTACTACCACCTAGAATAATCATCACATCATATGTATGAACTTACTATTGGTGTAGATCTATGCTTGCCAATCTGGGTAGATCGGTTCAATCCTTGAACTGGTCGTCCCCCCTCTTAGTCTGTTGGTTGGTCATCATGAACGGTAGTCTGGCCTCTAGTCCAACCGATGTTTGGACTCCTTCCAAACAGTCAGTTGGGTCCACCATGCGGTCGTCAGGCTCCTTCATTTTGTCCTCCATGGTCCTCTAGATGGCCGCCTTGTCTCACGAGCTGGTCGTCTCATCCATCCATGATCATCTTCCTCATCGTTGTAAGAAAATAAACTATCATATTGCTATTAAACTATTACATTGTAAAGAGAAACCTCAAATTACATTTTAGGGGATCAAAGGTGGGAAAGAATTGACTTTACATTGAGAAGAGGGGTGTAGAGATTAGGTACATAGACCGAGATAAATAGTAATAAAACCATACCATCCAAGCACACATAGATATTTGGTATTGTACATAACTATACTACACATCCACCATCAAAACTATTTTTAGGGCGACGCCTGTAAATTGCATATATCATATATATGTATATATATGTATGTATATATATACAAATTGCATATATATGTATATATATATAGATATATATATATATATATATATATATATATATATATATATATATATATATATATAGTGAGAGAGAGAGAGAGTCAGGCTAGAATACACTTGAGTGTATTTGGAGTAGAATACACTCAAGTAGTTTTTCATGATGCAATATTTTTTTCAAAAATCTAATATGTTTATCTTCTTAAACATCTTGTGAATAGCTCATACAAAACATTTGAGCACATTTGGACATTTATAGGGTATGTTATAAATACTGCAAAAATTATTCATTTCAAATTAGTTTCGCACGTTGATTTTGTTGCCCTTGGATGAGTGACTTACACTCATCCAAATGGTCTCAAAATTTGTATGTAGCCTAGTTATAGTATGACGGTGAGGATCAATGGCTTATATTTTGTAAAAAATAATCTTGATATGCAAACACACTTGAGTGTATTCATGTGATCTGTACACTCGAGTGTATTCTAGCCTGACTCTTTCTCTCTCTATATATATTAGTTTGGGATTATGTGGTCTTTGATTGGATACACAAATGGGATAGTTTAAATTTTTGCATTGTTTGCAATAAAAAAATAATTAAACCAAAAGTCCGATCATATTGATTATCCTCAATCATAATAAATTGATGTGCCTTTGAAACCATTGTTGGGAAATATGCACATAAAGTATAGCAGTGGAGGGACAAATTTATCTATCTGTATTCCCATAACATCAAGATCGCGTCAATAACTGTCAAATAGGAAGGATGGTTTAACGAGTTATACTTGGTCCTGGAGCAAGTACAGTGATAAAACTCACGTAAATGCAACTGTCAACTAGTTTCCCTTGGCCGATGGTTGTGTAGCTCCTGGTCTTCACCATAAGCAACAAACACAAACAACTTCTGCAGCGCTCCTGTGGTCTTGCCACAGACTATAGGATGATTTCGCTCTTCGAGCAACAGCCGAAGGACTCCTTCCTGTAGAATAGTCTAATGAACCAACTAGAACTCCTATCATTCAACTAGAACATATAGGAAGGAGTTGTCCCTCCCATTCATGTACTAGTCACCAACTTGCTCTCCAACAACAATGAGTCTCACTTGTTCTCTCCCTTTATATCCATCCCTTATCAGGTAGGACATGCTCAGGCTCTTTTGATTACCATAACCAAAGAGGACAACAATTGACAGAGGAATTGATTTTTTTATTGTCTGTGTTGTGCTTTGGGAAGCCCCCAGTACCTCTCCTTTTATAGGCGAGGTTAGGGACAGGGTCCCCAGTCTGTACGGGATTGAGCTGGAGTGAAAGGGACCGGAAGATCTTGAATTTGTACAACCTACGACACTCCAATTGGTGTTCTAGCACACCCAGATGCTTGTCTTACACTATGATACGATCGTCTAGCAGTCTTGCAATCGCATACAAAATTTGCAATTTGATTCCAATTAATATTACATATCAATCCCTTACACCACAAGTAATGTGCAATCGAATAAGTTCGGGAAACTTCAAAAATATTCTCTCAGCCCAACTGAGCCATCTCTCCCATGCAAGATGCCCATCTCATTCACCCATATAGACGTGTGGTGAACCTGAGTTGAGTCGATCAATTCAACAGTTTGAACTGGTCGGTTCACCCCTCATGGGCAAAACTTAGCCAATTTGAACTTTGATTAGCTTGACAACCCAAACGTCCATCTCAACACTTGAGACGCTCGTCTGGATGCCCAAACGGTCATCTCAACACTTGAGATGGTTGTTTGGCAGTTTAGTTAGCCAATCAGTTGAGTTGTTGCATGAATTGAATACCTAAACACTTTACTAAACAATCCAATCATCATTCAAGATTAGAATCCTCTTCTAGATGAGTTCCTAAACACTTTAGTAATCAATCTAATCATCATTCAAGATTAGACACTTTTTCTAGATGAGTTCCTATGTGTGTGACCCTATAGGTCCCATATCACATTGGCAGTGAATGTCCATAACTAACTTATGACATCACAAGAAAGGAGTGGTGCCTAGTCACACATCAATCCATACTTCTTGAACCAAGAGCAGACTGTTTGAGATAATGTGACCTCAATATCATATATTGATTCACATATGCATGCACATGTGTTTCTCAGTCTTTCTTATCAAGTGGACAATATATCATACTCCAGTAGGATGGGAAAATCCCATATCTATCACTCACAGTCATCCAACTCTTCCTTATTACCATAATTGAGGAACCAATCCTTTAAGTTCTTCACAAGCACCTAAGGATGTTCTTTATGGCAGTTTAGTGACTCTCATTGGTATCTGACATATACCCTCTCATCATGTCTAATACATATGAGATTTCTAGGCATGCATATATATATGTTTTCTCACCATGTCAGATACATATGAGATGACTAGATATCCTCTCGTCATGTCCAATACATACAAGATCACTGGATGTCTTCTCATCATGTCAAATACATATGAGATAATGGGATAAGTACATATCATTGCATTCAAGATAGATCTAATTGCGAATGCATATGGTATCTATCCATGTGTTCCTATTCTTCACAAGAATTGGGACACTAGGATCATGAGAGACTAACTCCATGGATCATGGACACATTTTCTCTCATTGAGTCTTGCATTCTGATCCCTTCAGCATCTTATCAATGTATGTGCTCTTACTTAGGTCAAGCAACTTTCCAGATATATTTCTATAGACCTCAATCCATATCTCATAGGATACTTTGCCTAACCCCTTCATGTAGAAAGTACTTTCCTTGCCGAGTTTTAACATATGTAGGATAAGGATGCTATTCCCCATCATTATGTGGAATATTGAATATGCTCCCACTAAATCTTTTATAATTACATATTCCATCTTCATTCTAACTCAAATCAAACCCTTTGATTGTCTTGTCAAATCTAAAATTCCTTCTTTGAGATGTTTGCTTTAATCCACAGATTGACCTTTGTAGCTTATAGACTTTATTTGTATTAATGGATTTATAAAACCATTAGATTGTGTCACATACACATCCTCTTAATTATTCCAACTAAGGAATGTTGTTTTAACATCCATATGCCAGATCTCACAGTCATATTAAGCTACAACAACAAGCATGATCCAGATGGATTTATCCATGATAACTGGTGAAAGGACTTCATCATGTACAACATCTTGAACTAGTTCGAAGCTCTTTTCAACCAATTTACCTTTCCATGTTGGTTGTCTTACAAAAACCCAAATGCACCCTATGGGTTTTACCCCTTCAGGTGGATCCACCAAGGTCATACCTTATTGGTTACATGGAGTCCATCATTGATCTTATAGCCTCAAGCCATTTCTCAAATTCTGATCCCTCAATACTTTCTTCGTAGGTTGTTGACTCATATTCATGATCAACATACCACCTTCTTGAGCTATAAGATATCATAATATTTCAAACTCAAGGTGTATTCTACTAAACTATGAGTTCTGTGTGTTACATAAGGAACTTGCAATTCCACAACAACTTGTGATTGTCCTTGTTCCTATTGTACCTCTTTTGGTTCTATGTTTTCTTGTTTGTCTCAAACATTTTAAGTTCTATTTTTACTCCCAATGATTCCTTTGGAACTAGGTTCCCTTTCAGGAATAATGTCATCTAGACCAACAAACACTTTGTTGTTGGATTGGGTAAGAATAGTATTTAACAAAATAACATTCATGTGATTTGTGGATAAAGTCCTTTTAGAAACTGTTTTCTTATACAAGCTTTCAATGCTAATTACTATAAAAGACACATCGGAACTCCTCCCATGCCATTTCCCATATGGTGTCTTTTAAACCATTTTAGATGATACACTATTTTAGTGTAAAGCATGTGCCCAAAAGAAATTGTAAGTTCAACTAGATTTTGATCTCATCATGATTTAACATGGTGTGATACCTTCTTTCTAACACATCAATATGTTTCAGATGGAGTTCATTGTGATACACTATCATAGTCTCTCCTGAAGATTCTCAAACTCTTGGTTAAGATATTCAACATTGATCATATCAACATATCTTAATCCTTTATCAAGTCAGTTACATACTTCATTCATAGTCTCCTTGAATACTTCAAGAGATTCATACTTGTATTTCATTAAATACAAATTTCAATATCTACTGATCATATCAGTGAATATAATGAGGTACTTGTAACTACCTTTATCATTCATTCTAAAAGGTCTATGTGCATCAGTATGTACTAGTCCTAATGGAATAGTCGAACTCCCACTACATCTAGTGAAGATGCTTTTGTCATATTGCCCAACAAACAAGACATGCATGTCTCTATTGGTTCAATAACCAAATAACCAAAAGAGTCTAGATAACCATCATATGGATTCTAAAAATGCATTTCTTATTCATGCGATTTAGATGATAGTGCTATAGGTATTCAGTGTTTGAGATATCAAGTCATTCAATATATGTGTGTCATACACATTTGTCTCTACAACTATCAAGTATAGTTTGTGAGACATAGGGCATTTCTATAAAAGATCATATCTTTTAAAATGAAATATAACGTTCTTGTCATATAAGACATGATATTTTCATCAATAGCAAGTACATAATAGCAATTCACTAATTCTATTATGTGCCCATGAATGACAACTCCCAACTGTAAAGGCAGCAACCCTTACTCCACACAGTTCTAACTTACTTCTTCTCAAGTCCTGAAGTAAACATATCTATCTCCATCTTCTTCCTGAGATCCTCTATAAGGAGAATAGTTCTTTCCAATGTCCAGACAAGTGACAATGGTGACACTTTCTTTTCTTTATCCTTTAAGTGAAAAGGACAAATTCCTTTTACACTTACCCTTCTCCATAACTTGATTGGAGAATACTTAGACTTATGTTTAGCCTCCAAACACTTCTTAGCCTTTCATTTACCCTAGGACTCACTTCCGCTGATCACCATCATGATTTTTTCCTTCTTCTTTCTTACTTTGGCATCAACATGTCAAGCATTTGATAAAGTGACTATATGATTTATGTAACACTTGCATAATCATATCTATGGTCAACTCTTGACCTAAGAGAAATCCCAGTCATTCCACATGTCCAATCAGATTGAACACATGGGGTTTTACTGGACTTCCCTTTTTTAGTTTGCACTCAATTAGTGCTTTGGAGACATTATACCTTCATTGCTTTACCTTATTCTTAAGGTGTGTTACCATCTCGATAATGTCCATGTGTTCATGTTGTTCATGCAACTCATAGTTCATACAATAGAGCATTAGGTATTAAAATGTCTATGGCATCATTGTCATGCTTCCAGTAAGCATCCATTTAGCCTTAGGCGCATTTGGAGTGGGTTCCTCTGGCATTGTTCTATCAAGGACATAGAGCTTTCGCTCATTGATGAGAACATTTCTCAAAGTCCTTAACCAATTGTGGAACTTTATCCCATTTTGTCCTTCTTGAGGACTAATCACAACTTGAACATGTTTGTATTTGACATTTGATTCTATAAAAAATATTGCAATTTTTCAAAACATTTTTTATTTGGTTTGATTTGATAAATTTGATGATATTAATTAGGTCTTTAATTAACTATCACCCCCACTATTTCATTCAAATTGATAGCCCTCAATATCAATTCAGAATATTATAACATACAATATTCTAGTAAGACAAGATCCATATTTCATTAAGTCATGACTCAGCTTTGGCTGATCACCCACAACTTGATTATTTAGGTAGGCCAACTTGCCAATTGCATCTAAATGCAGCTCTTGGATAGATGATATGCGCAACTCTTTGCCATAATCATATTCATGCCCTTGGCGCTTGGTTTCACCAAGTTATCACCAATCGAGCCTAACCCAAAAGCCAACTCAGTAATATTGCACCCCGCTTTGGTAGAAACTACATTACTACCATCACACTTACACGAGATATATAGTGCACCCCACTTTAGCATAAACTACACTTGGTTGACCAAGTTTTTCATGTGTGCCACTTTTGAAAAGGCATCTAAGACTTTGATATTATATTTGATGGAGTTTATATGTATAAATAAATATACTTTATCCAATCACCACATATATAATACATATCATATACATGCTATAACCACAAATGAGAACATGCAATAAATAAAACATACAAGCGATAGTTATGGCCATATTAATGTAATTCCTTGGAACCACAAGAAATTACTACTACCTATGTTCCACATCATATGAAACCTGTTGTTGGTATAGATCTATGCTCGAACCAATCTGGGTTGATCAGTTCAACTATTAAACCAGTTGGCTCGCCTCCTGGTCACTTAGTTGGGCTCTTCTGAAGTGGTCATCTGCTTCTCAGGTCCAAGTAGTGTCTGGACACATGCACTCAATCGGTTGGGCCACCGGTCGATCAGTTCATCCTCCTATCATCTGGCCTCCTCAGTCCTCTAGTCGACTGGGTCGCCTCATGAGTAGCTCATTTCACATTTGTGTCGATCGTCATCTCATGTCAAAACATACATTAAAACTATCCTATTTCTTATTACATTGTATATGGAGAAAACCTCGAGTTATATTGGAGAGTAGATAGGAAGAAGAGCATTAATTTACATTTAGAAAGGATAAGAAGGATCGGTACATAGACCAATTAACAATAGGAATATATAACCACAACCATACACACACAGATCATGGATTTTAGCTATAACCATGCTTCACCTCCAACATCAAAACTAATTTTATGGCGACACGTATAAATTGCACACACACACACACACACACACACACACATATATATATATATATAATATTCATTTGGGTTCTTTATTTGGTGATTAGATAGATGTGCACATCAGCTAGTTTAAATATTTGCATCACATGCAATGAATAAACATGATAAAACTAAAAATATGATCATATCAATTATCCTAAAACATAGTTATTTGACGTGGCTCTAACACCACTTTAGGAAAATACGACATCAAATAGGCAATGAAAACAATTTTTTTACTGAAATATATCCCATTAACCAACATATCACATCAATAACTATGCAATGAGAAGGATGGTTTCATGAAGATATACCCGGTCCTGGAGCAAGTCCAGTGACAATCATCGTCGATGTAGATGCACACTCTGTCTTGGGTGGTGTCTGTGCAGATCCTAGTTGCACTTTGACTTGTATGGCTTCTCCTCCACATACACTAGACTCAAAAAACTGCTACAACGGATCCTCAGATCTAGCCACAGATTGCGAGTTGATGTTGCCCTCCTAGCAGCAGCCAAAGGACTCCTTCCTCTAGAGTAGTCTACATGGATCAACTAGAACTCATGTTGTCCTACTAGAATGAATAGGAAGGAGTTGTTTCTCCTGTTAGCATACTAGTCGCCACCCTGCTCTCCCAAATATTTCTCTCCCATGGCTATCCCTCCCTAGTCAGGTAGGACTTGCCTGAGCTCTCATGGTTACCACAACCAGAGAGGACAACAATTGTCAGAGCAACTGATTCTCAATTGTCTATGTTATAGTTGTGTTCTGGGAAACCCCCAATACCCCTCTATATATAGGAGGGGTTAGGCTCAGGGTTCCCAATCCCCATCCAATACAAGGGACTAAAGCCGGAGTGAAAATGACCGTAAGATCTTGAATTTTCACAACAATTCTGGAAGTTTCACAACCTACGCACACCAAAACAGTCATCTCGTAAAACAAGATGGTCATTTCTCTAAGCAAAATGTTCATTTCACTAAACAAAATGGTTGTTTTGCACTTTCCAGTTTTGCACATATCTCGACAGTTAAATTCCAATTAATACTCAACTTGATGTCAGCACCAATCCTTGATGTAATCGAATTGCACCCTCAAGATGACCGTTTGGTGCATGTGAGATATGCATCTCATACCACTTGAGATGGTTATCTGACCAATTCAGAAGGGTGTCTTGTAGTCTGTTTTAGGTTAAATTCCACCCAATGTATAATACAATCAACCTGACACTCCAAACGTCTGTCTCAACACTTAAAGTAATCGTTTGGTAGTCTAGTCAGTTGACCCATTATGTGAATTGAAATGTGCCAAAATACTTTAGTAATAAATTCTATCATCATTCAAGATCAAACTCCTCTTCTAGATGAGTTCCTATGTGTGTGACCCTACATGTCTCATATCACGTTGACAGTGAATGTCCATAACAACTTATGACATCACAAGCAAAGAACAGTGCCTAGGCGCACATCAGTGCTGCCCAACTGAATGGAAAGTTGGGGAGCAACTTCAACCAACAATATATGTATGGTGTTATAGTTTTTGTATAGTTCCTTTGTCACTGATATCCAGATTGAATTAGAGGCATGGAGTAGTCATCCTCATTATTATTCAATCTTGTTCCTTGAATCAGAGTAGACTGCATGAGATATATCTAAGCTCAATATCACATATTGAATCACATGCATATGGACATAATTTTCTCAGTCTCACTAATCAAGATGCCTTAGATATCACACTCTTGTAGGAGGGAAAAATTCCATATCTATCACTCAGAGTCAGTCCCCATGTGTCATAGTCACCCAATCATCACCGTTATAGCAATCCATGTTTCAGGATTGCATTTGATGATATCAAAGTGTACCCAACAATATGTGATCAGTGTAGTGATTTCAAGTCTAAGATCCACAACCACCACCATCATTGTGAGAGATGACCATGACTTTCACGATGATGGCTTCCATATGTCAGTCTCACAGTGGGTCTGTCCAATACAGTGTTCCCTAACATGTATCTATGTGCTTGGTTTGATATCACCAAATCATGACTAATGGATTCTGTCATCGACCAACTCACTCTCTGATCTTATGTGTTATTGTTGTCTATCAACATTTCACAATAACAACCAATCAGGGATAAAATGAGATTGTATATACTCTTAACATTTGTATGATCTCATTCCTTCAAGTCACGTACTTGAAGACATGCATCATTGAGTAGTATCATTCTCTAGACATTTGTTATGTTATTCATTATCTCATAACTGAATATAAAAAATAAATTGGAAGCCTGCCTTTATTATTAATCAAATCATTTGCATGCTATGCCATCACAATCATCATATGATTGTCTCTCTAGGCATACATACTAACAATGATGTCATAAGTTAGTTATGAACATTCACTGCCAATGTGGTATGGGACCTATAGGGTCACACACATAGGAACTCATCTAGAATAGGAGTCTAATATTGAATGATGATTGGATTGATTACTAAAATGTGTAGGTATTCAGTTCACTAGACAAATCAACTAATTGGCTGATTAAACTTCCAAACGACCATCTCAAGTGTTGAGATGAATGTTTGGGCAGTCAGACGAGCATCTCAAGTGTTGAGACGGCCGTTTGGGTTGTCTGGCTAATTTGAGTTTGAATTGACTAAGTTCTGCTCAACATGACGAGTGAACCGATCGGCTCAAGTCAGGTTCACTAGATGATTGTCTGGGTGATGAGACGAGCATCTTGCATGGGTGAGATAGCTCAGTTGGGCTAAACGAATGTTCTAGAAGTTTCCTGAACTTATTTGATCGCACATTACTTGTGGTGTAAGGGATTAATATGTAATATTAATTAGAATTGAGTTGCCAATTTCATATGCGACTGGAAAACTTTCAGACGATTGCCTCACAGTGCGAGACAACCAACTGGTGCACCAGACAACCATCTAGGTGTGTCAGAGGATCATTTGGAGTGTCACAAGTTGTGAAAATTCAACATCTTCTAGTCCCTTACACTCCCGCACAATCCCTTACAGACTGGGAACCCTGGACCTAACCGGCCTGTAAAAGAAGGGGTACTCGGGACTTACCATAGCACAACACAGACAATTGAGAATCAGTTCCTTTGACAATTGTTGTCCTCTCTGGATGTGGTAACCGATTGAGCCTGAGAAAGTCCTACCCAACAAGGGAGGGATAGCAAGGGAGAAAACAACTGAGACTCGTTGTTGTGGGAGAGAAAGTTGGTGACTAGTATAACAACGAGAGGGAAAACTCCTTCCTGTATGTTCTAGTTGAACAACATGAGTTCTGGTTGGTCTGTGTGGACTAGTCTAGAGGTAGGAGTCCTTTGGCTACTGCTTGGAGAGTAAAGTCAGCCTACAGTCTATGGCGAGACCACATGAGCGCTACACATGTTGTTCGTGATCATTGTTCATGGTGAAGACTAGGAGTTGCACAAACACTGTTCAAGGACAACTAGTTGATAGTTGCATTGAAGCAAGTTTTATGGCTGGACTTGCTCCAGGACCAAGTATAATTCATTAAACCATCCTTCCTATTTTATAATAGTTGACACGATCTTGCTATTATGGGACTACAAATAGATATTTTTTTTGTTTCCACTACTATACTCTGTGCCTATATCTCCCAACATATTCATGACCACAAAATCAATAGGAAACATGAATTTGTTGACTTTGACTTGAGCATCCTCGCATATCCCATATGGCCTCACAATAGATCCATCTACCAATTTGATTATCATGGACGTATTCATCAGTTTCTTTAATCCCAACTTCCAAAAGTTACTAAGGGGCATGGGATTTATGCTTGCCTGAGAGTTACACTATGCTTGTTGGAAATTTGATTGCCTATAGAACAAAGGATGTAGAAACATCCTGGGTACTTTCTCTTCATCGAAAATCTTCCTTGGATCATCGAACTCATCACTTCATCAACACACACAACATCTGTATCTTTTATCTGTATTTTCTTATTGATGATTTCCTTCAAGAATCTTCCATATGGAGGGATTTTCTCTATCACCTCCACAATGAGATGTTGATGTGGAGCTTTCATAGGATATCTAGGAACTTCTTAAATTTTCTTTTCTCTTTCCTCAGCTTCAAACTATCTGAGAATAACACATCTGGCTTCTATGCATGCTTGTGCAGCGGAACATATGGCACATCAGGGATCTCTTCCCCTAAGCTTTCTTTAACGTCACCTTCTAGGATAGAATTTGGAAAGTCTCCTATGGACAAAATAGCATGTGGTTTCTCCTTCTAAATTGTGGGTTCCTCCTTCTAAATTGTGGGTGCCTCCTTATTGACTATGACTATTCCATTATGGAGTAGAACCTTCACATGTGCTTGTTACATAGACACCTTTTCTGGAACTGGAGACAATGCCATAACAGAGGTGGAACTTCGAAGTTCCTTGTCTTGCAAAGTTGGTGAAGATGTGGTCTCCTTGTCACTTTTCTACGAGCCTCTATCCACTAAGGTGCATGTGTGAGAATATCATACAAGCATTCTGCATCCTCCTGATCTTCCATATAGACTACATGGAAATGGATCTTTTGGTACATACACCCAATCTGGCTCTATAGTGTGTAGCTCTTGTGACTCCTGAGTAAGATGTTTTGGCTCCTTGACAGTAGAGACAGACTTTACTTGGTGATGCTGATGAGATTTTTCTATGTTCCCAAGCAATCCTTATTGAATGGGCTTCCTTATGGAGGCCACTTCTACTGCCAGCTGAGAAATTTGATTTTTGATGTTGTGGATCTATGCTTCATGATTTTTCTGCACCCATTTTGTATGGTCCAATAAGATCTCATTCTAACTCACTAGACTGTCTAGCATATCTTCATTTTATCTATCGTAAGGGGTCCCTATCCTACTTCATTGTTGTCTCAGGTTCATGCAATACTCCTCACATCCAGATGAGGTACCTAATTTTTTTTCTTAAGACTCCTTGTGAGGTTGTCTATCTTCTCACTCAATGCCTCTATGACTTTAGACTCCTCGATGCTTTTAATTGATGTTGGCACCTCTCTTTCCTCACCCCATGACTGATTTTTGGCCATGTTCTTTAGAATCTCATGGCACCTGGATGGCTTGTTGTTGAGGAAAAATCCTGACCTCGTGCTATCGAGTGAAGTTCTTTCTCCTTTGTGTAGCTCGTAGTAGAAGGTCTTTGCTTGTTCGTAGATATAAATCCCATGATGAGGAACCTTCCTCAACATGTTCTAGAATCTCTCCCGCACTTTAGAATAGTACTCCTCTACATGTTGATTGAAATTGTAGATCTTTCTGACCAATTCATTGGTCTTCTGGGGTGGAAAGTATCGCTCAAAGAAGACATCTGTCATTTGATCCAAAGTCTCTATTGATTCTAGCGAAAGACTAGGAACCATGGTTTGGCCTTGTCTAACAATGAATAGGAGAATGACTTCAAATATATCACTATAGTTGGGATCCTTTCAATCTTCACCATGTCATAGATTTATACAAAGTTATTTATGTGTGTCATTGGGTTCTCCATACTGTGACCATGGAATGCCTGTGATTTAACCAATGATATCATACCTGGGCCTATCTTGTAACTATCCACATTGATGGCCTTCCTTTTGATTGGCCCCAACTAAGTAGTACTGAAAGATGCCTTTATTTTCTCCTAGAATGTTTTCTCTTCAGGTTCCACATTTACATCAAACATCTCTGGTTGTTCTTGTTGAGTCACCTGTGGTGGTAGAGTTGGAATGAGTCCTCCTACAGATTCACCGTACTCTCTTACCCTACGTAAGAGTTTGTCTTTGCTGAAACTAGGAGGGGTTGTCTCTCCGTAGTTAGCAGTTCTTGCCTGAACCATGCACTAGCACCTGAAAATAAATAAATCAATGTTAGAGAAAGATGATAGTGATTAAATAGAAATTAAAATTTTCAGCTTAAAAACTGATGAAAAAATAATAAAAAAATTGTCCTAGAGTGACCGATCACATCACTTGTAGTGACACACCATTTTCCTGACAACAACGCTAAAAACTTGATGCTCGTAGACTACACGTAAAAAATGCAAGTGCACATATCAATGTAATATATGCCTAAAGAGGCCCCAATATCAAAACATGGGGAAAAAGTGTATCTAAAAACTACTACTAACAACGACCTAATCATCCAGACCTGAGAAAAATAGTGATTTGGTTGATTTAATGACTAAATTGCAAGAATTAAAACTAATATTACTAGTTGTGATCACCATTGGAAAGAATTCTTTAGGCTTGTGGGTTCACCACGCTTCACATTGCAATTAATATCATTTCATTAATATTAATCTCTCCTAACTCTATACAAAGAGATATGTAGAAAGAATTTCTCACTCTCGCAACAAAATTCACTATCTAATCTAATACCAATCCCACTCTCGTAGCAATTGTGTTATTAGTTAGGTGCTTTACAAAAATCTCTAGGTTATTCTCTTCACACTCGTAAGCCCTCTCTTGAGATGTGGTATACAATATGTAAATCTATGAGTTTTCCAACCCTTAATCCCTCTATCGAAGCAATTAATGGTCTAAATAACTACCTATGGTGATCAAGCACAAATAATTCATGATTCTCTCATAGAAATATGTCTAGAAATTAGAGAAACATGGATATTAATTCATAATTGTCACTTACAATGTAAAATTGGGCTACTTTCTGGTCCTAAGGAACAAGGGGATTAGACCCACATGATTTCAGTTGCTTTACACATAAAACAAGATGAAAATAATGATGAAAACATCAAGAACGATGAAAACCCCCTGGAGAAAGATGGTTTGGATGGTTCATTCTGACGAACAATGTGATTTTCCATCTTTTGTCTGCAAATCGGGCCACCTGAAGTGCTCAAATTGCCCATAATGTTTCTTTCTCATCTCCTTTCTCTCTTCTCTGCTCTCCTTTGTCATACAACTGAATCTGGTGTGATAATTTGGTCTGGATGAACTCTCCCTAAGTCATAGAATTGGCTTAGGGCGTCATTAAGTCCCACTGTCAAATTAACAATGATCTTTAATGTAGCATGATTGCATCAGGTTAGTACTACCGATGTGGTGTCGATAGTACCGACAACTTCGATTACTCATGACCCTTTATAGCTGTCGGTACCACCGAGTTGACTGTCAGTAGTACCAAGATTTTCTCTGACCTTCCATGTTGGATTTTTGGTACGATTCGGTACCACAGAGCTATTCATCAATAGCTCTGTGATTTTCTTTGAATCAACTTGTTGAATGTTGTCGGTAGTATTGATGCCTCTATCGATACTACATAGTTTTCTCTCAAATCAACCTATTCCTTTTTCATCAAATGTTGGTACCACCGATGACCTGTCGATAGTATTGAGTTGATATGTTTCTTGTAACTTTCACCCAAAATGTGAACAATAAAGAACATAAGTATAAAATAATGATAGATCATACAGAACAATTAAAATAACAATTATTTGATGAAATTAAGTGTCACAGGCCAATGAAGATAAATAATGCACAAATGATATCAAAATGAACAATAATTGCACAAAAATCCATAATAAATAGCTTGTGAGAATGACAATTATTCAGTGCATTAGGTAATAAGTTCAATCTCTGCCTTGTCTACCTCTATCCTACTATTACTTTCTATGTGGCCCAGAACAATGTCCTCCTTCGCCATGAAGTGGCATTTCTCCTAATTTAGCACCAGACATGCCTCCTTACATTATGCTAATAAAAGGCAAAGATGATGCAAACCAATGTCAAAAGAATCCCCATAGATGGAGAAATAGACCATAAAAACCTCGATCATAGTTTCCATCAATCCCAAAAAGATGGTTGTCATGAAGCGTTTAAATGTGATAGGGGCATAGAACAACCCAAAGGGCCTCCTCCTAAAGGCATTAGTGACAAAGGGGTAGATGGAAGTGGTCTTCTCTTGATCATCTGGGTTGATAGGAATATGATAAAAACCATAATAATCGTCTAAATAGTAGAAGAATTCCCGATGGGCTAGAGGTTCTAAAACTTGATCAAGGAAGGGTTAGGGGAAGTAATCCTTCTTTGTGTCTTCGTTCAACTTCCTATAGTCTATGCAGATCCTCCATCCCGTAAGTGTGTGTGTGGGAATGATCTTGTTATTTTCATTATGTACAACTATAGTACTGCCTTCCTATGGAATTACCTATACTGGACTCACCCAAGGAGAATATGAAATCGGATATACAATCCCAATTCTGAGCAGTTTATGACTTCAATGAACCACCTCGTGCATGTTGGGATTCAATCTATCATGGCGGTCTCTAGGTGGATTATAATACTCCACCATGGGGATATGTGCATGTAGATATCCTAGATCAAACCTCTCAAACCAACCGT
Organism: Alisma plantago-aquatica; assembly: GCA_963693085.1. Lineage (NCBI taxonomy): Eukaryota > Viridiplantae > Streptophyta > Magnoliopsida > Alismatales > Alismataceae > Alisma > Alisma plantago-aquatica. Next base: position 718,150,124 of record OY856411.1, on the reverse strand, counting down.
CTTGTATCCCATGCCTGACTTCCTTTTTCTTAGATCCATCATCAATATATCCCCATGGTCCTAAGTGAGACCTGGATTTATAATCATGGGACATACCTCATGCTTGTCAAGATATACATATTTCAATGCCTCAGGTAGGTATTTCACCTCCTATGCCTAAGGAATTTTTTATTCCACTTCCACACTGATATCATTTTTAGATTTTGAATCCAACATCTAATTCATCTTCATAGGTGTCCAAGTGAAAGAGAAATTGATTTACCTATGTGACACTGAAATCTGAACTGTCTAGGAGACTAGGGTTATTTGTAAAGGGTCTTCATACAATTTTCTATCCTATCTAAGCTGAGACAGTTCATCAATGCAATCAAGTAAGAAGACTTCCTCATGAATACTAGGCCCCTTCAATCTATCAAACACATTGAACTTGAGTGTTTGTGAGGAGTGCGACCCGAGAGGGGATCCACTCCTCACTGAATCAAATAAGAGTCTTCATGCATTTAAAAAACACACACTACCTTTTCACATGGAAAAGTAATAATTAATATTTTAAGAAGGGATACCATAAAGACCAAATTATAGAAGTGGAAAATAAATATCCTAACTTTTTCCAGTTTACATGATTACATAATAATCTCCCACTTGGAGCTACTCCCCATGCCCTAGCAATGGAATCTAATCACTCATATATATGTATAAATCATGACTACAAGGGAAGAGAGAAGAGAGCATATCATGGAAGATGATGAAGTGTGCACCCTATGATCTCTGATGGTAGTTCTTCTCTCCAACATAAGCAGGTGTGACAATCTCCATAAAGAGGATGACATTCATTTCTCTTTCTCCAGTTCTTGTACCAAAAACTGAGAGAGAGAGAGATTTTAATACCCATGTGGGTACTGTAGCAATGCTACCCACCACTAAAGATGCAGTGGCAACTTAGAAAATAATGAAAAAGAGAGCTAACAGCTTTGTAATATCTCCAAAATGACATATTGAAGCAAAACAAATTAGTGGGATAGAGCAGCAATTTCTTCGCCCAAAAGATCCCCAAACCTCGACTTCCCGCATTCTTTATTTCCACTACTACTTCTACTAGTCTCGATTTCATCTGCTTGCGCCGCTACTGTTGGTCTCAATTGCCTGTTGTGTTCGTTCAAAAAGACACAAGTAGAAAAAAGTACATGGTGTTTACCATTGAGATCAAATGGGGAGAACAAAATTAGGGAAAACACCTTCAAGGATGACAATGAGTAAGGGTAATAGAAAAGTGAGAGGAGATGACGATTTGATAATAAGACACTACAATGCTATCGACATCATTATAGAAGAATAATTTGTGAATATTGTACAATGAGATGATATAAAAGAAAAGGGTCTTGAAGAGAATAATGTACTATGTGTGACAAAAAATACAAAGAAAACTAAGAAGAAGAGGCATAGTAGGAAGATGACTAGTACTATTTCTAGAGATGAGGCTACTAGAGATGAGAATGATTTAGATGAGACTGATGGAGCTGAAGCTACTGAAGAAGAGGTTGTTGTTGAGAGTGAGAATGAGGAACCAAAACCTGTTGTGCATGAAGCTGCTGAAGAAGAACTAGTTGTTGAACGTGAGAGTGAGGAACCAGAAGCAGAACCTACTGAAGAAGAGATAGTCGTTGCGCATGATGCTATTGAAGAAGAATAAGTTGTTTCGCGTCAGAGTGAAGAATTGGAAGTTGCTAAAGAAGGATCTATTTCAAGATCAAAAGAAGAAGAACATCACAAAGGAAAGCATGGGCAGACTCTGTAGAAGAAAATGAAGCTTAAAGGCAAAGGAAAGATTGTAGATGGTAATGTAGACTACTAGCTATCATTCTGATAATGGAAGTTACACTTGTTTACAGAAATGTAACACAATGCATTAAAACATAACAGTGCTAACGAAAATGTAACTACGCTAAGTGAAAGGTAACTCAGAGAATGTAAAAGTAACTACATCATCTGGAAAGTAAATTGGATGCCAAGAAAGTATTTTTGCTAACAAAAATGTAACTAGGCTAAGAAAAATGCAATTCAAAGAATGTATAAGTAACTAAGTCAACTAAAAAGTATGTTGGCTAACAAGAAAGTAATTGTGTCAACTGGAAAGTAAATAGGCTAAGCAAAAGGTAACTCAGAGAATGCAAAAGTAACTACGTCAACTGTGAAGTAAGTTGGCTAACAAGAAAGAAACATTCTGAAATAAAAAGTAACTGTATAGACCAATAAGTAAGAAATGCTAATAAAAAGTATCTGTGTGGAATAAAAAGTAACAATATGAAATGAAAAATATCTATGTGAACTAAAAAGTAATATTGTGGACTGATAATAAAATATTTTACTCTACTCCTAGAATTTGTGTATGTTTAAGTTAGCATAATCACATTAATGTGGTACACACTCACCTTATCTACAATGTCAAAAGAAAAGTAACTTTTTTACTTTCAAAGTAACTATGTAAAGTAAAATAGTAAATGTGTAAACCAAAAAAGTAACTATTCACATATGGAAAGTAACTATTTGAAATGGAAAGTAATATAGTGAACTGAAAAGTAACAATATAAAATGGTAAGAAAGTAGGAAAGAAAATTAACAAAAACTTTTTGATATTTTTTCCAGTACACAAAAACTTTACCACAAATGTTATATTAAGAGTTATAACAATATCTAAAACAAAACTCAAATGGAAATGATGAGGTCAACTACTTCTGTGAATTTGATAGCCATGCCTAATCATACTGTAGATGTGACATTTTCAAAAGATGTAATTGAAAGATATATTGAAGAAGACAGATTCATGATAGCACCAGGGGTTGAGGCTAGGATGAGAGTAGAGGATGTTGTAGTGATACTAGTTTTACCTAGTAGTGTTATAGATATAGTTTCGAGAGAAAAATCGTCGATTGTAGTGGAAGTTTGGGAGGAGTTGACTATTGAGGAAAAGGGAGAAGATGAAAGTGGTGAAGGAGTTAAGAGAAGAAGGGAGAAGGATGTATTACATAAGGACAATGTAGAGAAGTTGTGGAAAGAATTTGCCAAGAATGATGTAGAAGAAAACTACCAAAACATGTGTAGAGCATGGATGTTGTACTTGTTGGCAACATTCCTATAGCTAGATATAAGCTATTATGCCCACTTTTCCTTCTACACTACTTGGATGTTGCAACTGCAATAGGTTAGTTAAATTGGGCTACATTAGTCAATAGTCACATCTTTAAGAGGATGAAGGAATCAAGTGAGAATCTAAAAAGTAAGAAAAGAGGGGAAAGTAGTAGAAGCACATTCTACATGACAGGGTGTGTCATGTGCCTGTGTGTAAGTAACTTGTTTAATCTTTTTTTATTTCATTGAACTTCTCTATATGAAGATCTAAATTCTGAATTGTTGTTTTCGTATCCATGTAGGTTTGTGCTTATGAATTTCCAGGAGTAGAAAAGCCAACACTCAATGAAGTAAAGTCGAGGATAAAGAAATGGGTTGATCATGTTAAGAAGATAAAGGATCTAAGAAATTTAGAGGCTAAAATGTAAGATTGAATATTATTGAAGAGAATCACTATATAAATTCATATAAGATATATAAGATACACATGATACATTATTAACGTTATAATGTTTGATGAGCACATGTTTTGACAAAGTTAAAGAAGGATAACATGGATAACTGGGAAACTACAAAGAGAGTAAAAGAATTGCCATTTTACCTTGCAGTAATTTGTGCAAAGAGTAAGTAAGTGACTACTAGGGTAGTTACATCAGTTGGCAGGAGCAGGGAAGTGACAGATATCTTGGAGAAGAGAGTCGAAGTTCTTGAGGATGAACTAAGAATGTAGAAGGAGGTCTACAACCAAATCTCCGTTGAAGATTTTTCTTCTTTAAGAGAAGAAAATGACATATAAAGGAAAAGACTGTTAGAAATAGAAGATGAAAATAGAAGGTTGAAGAATGGGAATAAAAATGACAGACATATAGAAGTTGTAGACACATCACCTCCCAGATTCATTGGGAATGATAGGTAAGATTCAATAGAAAATGAACTTATAAAGTGGACGCAAGAGCTAAGAAAGAAGCTACTGGATATAGATAAAGGAGATTGCATTTTGAAGAGGCTACAAATGGAAACTAGTGGATCAGTAACAAAATCCATAAGAAATAATGAAGAAAGGGAAGAAGAACCAAGATCAAGCAAACTATGCATGAAGAGAAAAGTGGTTGAGAAACTACATAAACAAGATTCATCTACAATGCAACAAGATTCATGTACTTTGTTCAAAGATGCTCAAACGTGATTGGAAATTCCAACAGAAAAAGAGGAAGATGAGATAGAAAAGATAACAATGAATGTAGAAATTGAAGATGAACAAAAAGAATTAGAGAAAACTAAAAAAGAAAAAGAAGCTGAAATAACTTCAAAAGAAATTGAGAAGAAAATACCAAAAATGATGAGAAAGAGGAAGAGGAATATGAAGACAGACATTGGCAGCATAGAGGAAAACATCAAAATCAGAAGGCATGCATAGGTAATGGTAAACAATGAAGGAAAATATCTAAACTTTTATGTATCTTTTAGATAAGTAACTAACATACATTACACTTGAAAAATAGCAAAAGAGTTCAACATTCATAGCATTTGAGCACTTCAAAACAAAAGAACTGAAAGAGGATGTATATGAGTTCATTCAGAACATATATGAAGTGTAAGGAGTTACTTATTTGTACTCATAGACTAAAAATTTGTTACACAATAGCCATTATAATTACTTTTTACATGTGTACCAATAACTTAGTCATCGACTATAATAGCTACTTGTTAGAGACAACAGATACATTCTTTGTATAGAATAGTTGCTTATTTTATAAATTATATTTCACATCTTTAGAATAAAACTTTTGGAAAAAACAAACAATGTGCAAGTCAAGAAGAGAATGGAGATTTGGAGAAGATATATGGTGCACAAGAAAGGATCTATCAGCAATACTGTTCAAAGACAAAATGATGTAGTCACCTATAAGAACTCGTAAGTATTTATCACTATATCATGGATTGCTAACTTAAGAGTATGGATTTTTAGGTTATGGATTGTTTTTTACAAATGCTGAAAGAAATGATAAGCAAAAAGAGGAAGAAGGCATTGTCGTGGCATTATTTGAGCACTTATGCGCCAGTAAGAGAAACCACTATCATTCTAGATTAGAGAAACCTTCCACAATACAATAAAGGTTACAACTATGTAATTTGGAATATTGTTTTTATAGAAAAAGTTGAACATGATGGTGGCTGACATTACAATAAAGGAGATCGACATGATATCACCTCAATTCAATGTACCTGACCCCAAAATTTTCACACTAGATTCAATGTTTACAATATTGAACAACGACAATCATTGACACTTGATTGAGGCAAGTTTTAGTGATGGGGTGCATAGATCTTACAATTCAATGTCTGGGAAGTCCAGTTCTAACAAAGAAGTCATTAGATGGGTAAGAAAAGGTGAACATTGTTTAGTTCACTTTTAAATGAAATGGTGTTGGTTACATTGTACTTAACAATATTTGGTTTTGCATGCAGGTGAGATTTGTTCATGAGTTCTTTAGGGGTGTGCCAGAGCGTGGAAGTCAAATGTCTCAATGTACAATAGAGTACCCTAAATGTCCCCAACAAGAAGATGATGGTGTTGATTCTGGAGTATACATTGTGAAGTATCTTTAATATGCTTGGTGAATGGAAAGGAAATGAACTTCACAAGTAAAGACATCCCTGCAATTAGGGTAGAGATCTTCCAAGGAATGATGAAGAGGAGAAGACTACAGCCAGATACAGAGCCTACTCGAGGTCACGAAGAGTCAAAGGAAGGAGCAGGTGATAAGAATAATGAAGACAAGTCTGATGATGTTATGCCAAGCCTGAATACATGGCTTGTGCCAGATTAAGTACAACTTTTAGAAAACAATGTAGTAAACCAATATGATTTTGAAATGATGCTTGAAAAAATGTTCTAGAAAATACAATTCGAGTTTGAAGTATGTTTTGGGTTGAACAAAAAATTATAGTTGGAATTAGGAGAGAATAGAAGTTCTATGGGTTTATGTTTACACATATATTATGGTTATAATTATAGTAAAATGTATGAGTTTGATGTTTTTGTATGAAGTTTGAACCTATTAGTTTGATGTTCGTTGTATGGTCTTCTAACGTTATCTAGATGGTGTTCATATAGAGGAGAATTAGTGTGTATGACATGTTGTATCACAAGTCATATATATGTAGATAATGATTGTGATAAGCTTCAGTAGGTGCTTGTTCCATCTAATAAGTAACTCTCCGAACTGAAGAGTAAACACGTGAAATGTAGAGTAACTACATAAATAGAAAAGTAACTATGAGAATGATAGAGTAATACTCTGAATTGAAAAGTAAATCTATGTACTATGGAGTAATTATTGAACATATAAAATAATTGTTCATCAAAAAAGTAAGAAAAGATTTCGAAATGTATATACTAAGGAATTTCTCAATAAGTATACAACTATATGAACATAAGGTTTAACACTTTTTTATGATGTTGCGACTAAAATAAAAAAAGTATGATCGTTCAAGATATAAATTGACTATATGAATTGAAAAGTAACTATGTCAACCTAAAAGTAACAACATGATGTACCAAGTAACTATATCAACCCAAATGTAACATTAAGGACGAAAACATAACTCATGGACATTATTAAGTAATATTGGAGATACAAGAGTAATGTAGAGTTACACAATATAACAAAAAGCGATTCTTTCCTTTTTCAGAACGACTATGTTCAATTAGAATGGTCTTGTTATATATCTGAGAATGATGACTTTCACTATGATCAACATATTCATAAGGTTCAAAAAATTCTTGTGACTGTTGTTGAATAACAAAGTGTGATTATTCTAGTTATAAAGTAACAATTTGAACAAAAACATAAATATGACAACTAAAAAGTAACACTTTGAATACAAAAGTAAATGTATCATGTAAAATGTAAATTATTGAACTGGAAAGTAACTCAGCAATCTGAAAGGTAACTATGCAAATTACAATGTAACTATCAGATGTATTTGTTAAGTTTGGATCCACAAATGTAACAAATACTTACATAAAGTAACAACAAACATTTCTTAATAAAAATGTAACTATATGAAGATAACATTACACAATCATTGTGTTTCAACTGCTAAATAACAAAGTGCCATATTTTTATTTTTAAAGTAAATCTTTGAACATTTAAGTAACTACATGAAATAAAAAGTAACATGAACAACTCAAGCGTAACAAGTGCACCCATAATGTATCATATTGACACAAAGAGTAATTATAGGGTACAAAAAGTAACCTTTTGACATAAAAGTAAGTTTATGATTGAATTGTACAAGAATGAGCCTGATTTTGAAGGACTAGTTTGTAGCAAGAAGATTTTCTCAAATATAATGCTAAATAATGGAAATAGGAGAAACAAATTCACAAATGTGATATGTAATAGAAAATGGAAGAACGTATCACATGCCCAACAAACTTTGAAGAATCTTTAACATAGATTTGAATTTGATACAAATGCAGCTCCATGGAAAAGAGTAACAATAAAACAGAAGTGTAATCAAATGTAAATTACAACTATCACAAAGTACATCTGAACCACTACATTTACATCAATTTTTGACATGACTCACACACTAAACAATTGGATAACATAACACTAAAACAACTCAATAATCAACTCCAACATCAGTAGTAGCAGTAGATTGTATCAGGAAAACAATACCAGTAGAAACATTAGCAACAAAAATATGGTGGAGCAGGGAGCATCCTTACAGATCAACCAAGACAAGTAACACATCAATCAGGAATACCACAATCCAGAAAAGTATATCTATGAATAGAAGAGTAAGCATGAGAACATAAAAATAACATTAAGCATGAGAACAGAAAAATAACTATGTGAACTAAAAAGTAATTGTGTATACTGGGAAGTAATTATTGGACATATAAAGTAACTCTAGGTCAAAAAAGTAACAAAATGTTCTGAAATGCAACTATAAAGGAACACTTACAGATGAACCACTACAAAATAGCCAACCACAACTTTCAAGAAAGAACATGCTCAGTTCCTGCACATAAACAAAACAAAAAGAAAGTTAAGATAACAATTATGTAGATTTGCAAATTATATTTTCTTAGTAGGAAACACACCCACCTATTTCTTTGAAGGATGATTCCTTCTATCATGATTGACACCGTATTGTAAGAAGTTTTTACATCATATCACTTTAGACTAGGAATTTCAACTCCAGATCTATATTACAGATCAGTCACTCTAGGTCTTCCTTTAGTTTTGGAAATACTAGGAATGTTTACCTTGACAACAGAAGAAGCTGTATTAGAACCAATTACACCAACATCAACAACATCTAATTCTGACAGCTCCTTCTACAAAGCAATGAGCCTTTTTTTTAGAGAAGTCGGGAGGCGATCTTATTCATCCCGCCCTCTCCATGTGAGCCAAATCAAACTGGGCATTACATTCACTAATTAAGCAATTGAATGGAAACATGGTAGTACTACTACCATTACATATGTCTTTTACTAGAGAACCTACAATCTCTGATGGTGGAGAATCATAAACCCGAAGGTTATCCAAAGTTTTTAGGTGCCATTTAGCCAAACTATCTGCTACACCATTCCCAGATCTGTTGATGTAACATACCTGCCAATTTTGCTACATCCTCCTTTGAATAGATCTAACAACCTTTGCTTATCGATGATTCTCATTTACTGACTCCCTTATCATCCGCACAGCAACCTACAAATTGGTCTCGATCTCAGTGCTTTGCCTATCATTGCATTCAACAACTGCCAGGGCAAGGTCAATACCTCTGAGCTCAGCTTCCAAAATGTCCGATCCCCAGAAGCAATCATCCGCTCCACGTACCCACCTTCCCCGATCATCCTTCACGACTACAACATAGGCACCCCAACCGCTCTTCAGTGCAACGTCGGAGTTGATTTTCAAGCCACCATGTATCGGTCTACTCCAGTGTGCATTACTGATGACCCTTTCCTGGGGGGCTCCTTTCTGAAAAGCCTCCATCTGCAACACCGTTTCCCTGTTGATGTAGCATGCTTGGAGCATGGCATGAGTGTGAGAGTTTTAAAAAATGTGTCTATTTAGGCAGTGCCAAAGATGCCATCAAGCTATTAGGAAAGTACCATCGACTCCTCATTGGTATTCATCTGTTCTTTACACCAATCTTTTAGGTCCCCCTGTTCCAGAAAATGGTCTAGATTATTGATAGGTATAAGCCTCTCCCATACCTCCCTTGTGTACCTACAATCCCTTAGCACATGTAGAGTGGTCTCCACCCCAGCGTAACATCTGGGGCATCTGTTATCAGTGCTTAATCTTCATTGAGCTCGTTTGTCATTCGTCATAAGTGCCCCATACATCATCACCCAAGTGAACAATTTGATTCTCTAGTCAACTCCTTCTTTCCATACCGTATTCCAAACGCCCTGGACCTTAGTTCCTTTTCCTTCACACATCCTCATATATGCCGATTTAGAGGAGAATCTTCCATTATGTGTGTGTTCCCACACTCGGATATCATCCCCATCCCCGACTGACAGCACCTTGAGCTGATGTATTTGTTCTACCACTTCTGTGGGAAGCCATTCCTTCAAAAAGCCATAATCCCACACACCTTCTAGATTAACTAGGCTGTTGACCTTTAGATCCTCCAACTCGATCAAGATCGGCTGCAGCGCGAGGTCGCGCAGAATCGGACCACCCTTCCACCATCTATCATTCCATACATTGATGCTCTCTCTGTTCATTGGGACGAGGAAGGAGTTCTTGTTGATGAATTCCTTGCCGGCAATGACGGTGTTTCCTAGTCTAGAGCACACATATATTTGACCACCAGTGCTGTTGTTGTATCTGTTCCTCATACCGTCTGTCTTACAGTTACCTCCCCATATGAATCGTCTAATCGTACCATCGATGGAGTCACATATTTGAAGAGGTAAGACTACGGTCTGCATAATGTATGTGGGGATAACAACCAGTGTGGCCTTGGCGAGGGTGACTCTCCCAACCAAGAATAGGCTTCTGGCTGCCCAAGCTGTCACTCTGCCTCTCAACTTCTCCACGACATCTTGATACATTGATCTATTCACACAGTGATGAACAACGGGAACTCCTAAGTACCTCCCTAGGTCCTCTATGCACTGGAATCCTCTTATCGTGCAAATTCTTCTTTGGATAGTTCTGTTCACGCTTGTAGAAAAAAAGATTCTGGATTTATTCTTCGACACCACCTAACCTGAGTGTTTTTCAAACTCCCTAAAGCAGTCCATGATGGTCCTCATCTGAGAAATATCAGCGTGCACAAATAAAATCAAGTCATCTGCAAAACATACGTGAGAAATTTTAGGGCCCCCTTCGCCGAGCTTTACGAGTTTCCTGCTGTCTTGATCCACCTTTTGCTGAATCATCTCAGTGAATCTCTCCATGCATAGGATAAAAGGTAAGGGGATAAAGGGTCTCCTTTTTTTTGAGGAAAGGTTATGTCATATATTAAAACACATCAAAGCAAGCAAACACCTGCTTATGTGAGTACCTTACAAGATGTTGATAATGTCGTAGACTAGAAATAGATACTGAAAACATTCATGCCTAGATGAGATAAAAGCAATGTTTTGTTGAAGTGGGGGAGGCACCCCTTAACAAGCCTCTAGATGATATAAAGAAGATAATCCCAAGTTTGTTAAAAAATGCTTTCTTTCGAAATTTTAATCAAAGTTGTTGCTGAACTAAACTGACACCTGTATCATCATCAACCATAGCTTTGAGATCACACAAAAATTTTGCTTCAGATTCTCCATCATCAGATTCGTCATGTCCTCCTTCGACTTGGTTACCTGCATTTTGTTAGAATGTAAAGATCTGCATGTATTTGTGATATAATATTTTGTTCCAGTTTTTTTTGTTGTTGAATATTCTGTTGTTTCTTTCTTTCCAGAGATTCCAACTGATTGTGGTGAAAATATCACTACTGTTGAAGTTTTTGTAATGTCTATTTGGAGTGGTTTGTAAGGGGAAAGTTGCTTCCTTGAGGTCAAGAAGGCAGTTTCGTGTAAAATGTGTGAAGATTTTTTGCGAGAAGATACACCTGAAAAAGATGTGATCAACTGAGTCACTATTTTTTTCGCAAAGTGAGCATCTGAAAGGACCAATAAAGCCCTTTTTTGTAATGTTTTCACCTGTGAGTAGTTTGTTTTGTAGTAAAAGCCAAATGAATGTTTTATATTTTTATGGCCATTTCTGTTTCCAAATTTTTGTTGTTGATGGGGATAAACTTCTGTAGGATAGGTAAGTGTAGGCTTGTTTAACCGAGAATATGCGGCCTCATTTCCAAGTGATGGAATTTGAGGTGTTGTTTTCCAAGGAGAAAGTTAGATTTCTGAAGTCGTTTTGGCTAATCTGTGTTTGAATGCATCTTTTAAGAGAATTTGATCTGTTGCTGGTGATAAGGGTTAGAGCTGTGTCTATCTTCATGTTGAGTAGTCTATTTGGAATGATCCATTTTGGTCGAAGATTGATGACTGAGTTGTTTTCGAACCAAAGATCGAACCAGAAGGAGATTTTTTGGTGAGAGTGAGGGGGAGTGTTAATGATTTGAGTGATCGTTTGGATGTTTTTGTTGATGTATTTCCAAAGTGGGGAAGCTGATTTTTTTGGGATATGATGTCAGGGGGTGAGTATTGGTAGTATTTGTATGGGATGAGTTGTGTCCAGATTTTTGGTTTGTTTTGGAGCAGACTATCGATGATTTTAGTTATAAGACAGAGTGCGTGTGTTTCAATGTTTATGATGCCCCAACCTCCTTGATCAAGAGGAGCTGATATAGTTTTCCAATTAACAAGATGATAATGCTTCCCTAATAGAGGGTCTCCTTGTCGGAGCCCCCTACTCGCCTTAAACAGGTTGGTAGTCCTCCCATTCCGGACAATAGAAATATTGCCCCCATATATTGAAGCCATGATGTAGTTAACAATATTGGCAGGCAAGCCAATCCGTTTTAAACTCCCAAGACATTTGGTCATAGGCTTTGTGAGGTCTATTTTGATAGCCATCCTCTTGGGTCCCTTCTTCCTCCTCATGGAATGTATGAGTTCCTAGACCAGGTTGATGTTGTCGGTGATGCGCCTGCCACGAACAAAGCTGCTCTGTGCCAGAGATACCCAATCCGAGATGAAGGGTTTCAAACGCTCCACAATCAGCTTGGAAGTAACCTTCAGCTCAAGGTTATTCAATACGATCGGTCGCAAGTTCTCGCATCTCTCTGGGGTAGATACCTTAGGAATCAGTACTATGGTCGCATTACAGGTCCTATCAGGAATGCTCCCTGTCGTAATAGCCTTGGTTACAGACTTAACCATACTTAGACCAACTGTGTTCCAATTGTCCTAAATGAACTTGCCAGACACTCCATCCCGCCCTGCCTCCTTCACCGGGTCTAGGTTCATCACCACGGATTCGATCTCTGCGGTCGTCGGGCCGGCCCCAATTACCTGCAGCTCCGTGTCGTTCAACGACTTGAATGTACCGGGGAACTCAACGCCAGAGCGGGTATCCCTGCAAGACGGCGCGGTGAGTATCCCTTTAAAGTGTCTCATTACCATGCTTCTTAGTTCTTCTTCGTCAATGATCCACTCCCCATTGTGATCCTTAAGTACAGTAATCGTGTTTCTCCTTCTTCTCTGGTTAACAAAGTCATGGAAAATTCTGGAATTTCCGTCCCCCTCCTTTAATCAATTTTTATGACTCTGGTAGCGCAGGTCAGCCTCCTCTGCTTTGAGTAGTTCCGTCTGCACGCGCATCTGAGATATCACTATAGCTTTCCACCAAGTCAGTCTGAAGCCGGTTAATGTTTCTTATTAGTCTCTCCCTCTGTTTCCTCTTCTCGCGTTGCTTTTCTCTGTCCCATGTGGTAATGGAGTTCTGGGCCAGAGAGAGTGCCTCATTAAAAGGAATAGAATCATGAAGAAAGGTAGCAAAACCATTAGTCTCCTGCCACGACGCTTTGGTGATGAATCTGCTAGGTGTTCTGCGAGATGGAGGAAATCGGACCAAAAGGGGGCAGTGATCCGACCCAAGCCGGGGGAGATGCTCTACAGTGACTTGTGGGTACTTCTCAAAGAAGAAGCTGTTAGCCGTGGCTCGATCAAGGCGTTCCTGCAATAAAACCATGTTTATATGTGAATTTCATGCCTGAGAACCCAAGGTCGGAAAGATTAGACTCCATAAGAGTGTTCCGAAAAACTGCCACTCTTCTCTGTAGGAGCAATGATAGTGTTAAAATCTCTTAATACGATCCAAGCACCATTAAACCTCTGTCCCATCTGTATGATATGTTTCCAGAGTAGTTGCCTAGTATTGTATTGTGGGCTTGCGTAAATGAAAGTTACATAGCATTCTTTATTCACCCTACACGAAACGAATTGCCGGTGGCTGCAGATCACTTCCACCGTGCATTGATAATCATTCCAACAAACCCAGATTCCACCAGAAAAGCCCCTGGCTTCGACTCGATAAGAGTTAGAAAAACCAAGGCGTTTGATCGTATTGGTTGCAGCGTTACCTCCTATTCTCGGTTCCAGTACTGAAACGATCTTAGGCTTAAACATAGCTATCATCTCCCTGAGTGAACGAACTCTCTCGTCACTGCCAATCCTTCGAGCATTCCAACAACGATGTCTATCGTAGACTGATGATTTCTTTTGAATAGGTTCAACCAGCCTGCATATTCATGCTCTCAATTTATCCTCTTCAACCCCCTCGTCCACGTCAATACAGCTGTGTTTCTCCGCGGCGCCTTCCTCACCCGCCCTGGGTAGTAGCCTTGAGCTCTTCCTCCGATGTTCATCGGGTTTAGCTGCCCTATTGGGCCCGACTCTGGTTCTATTCCCCTTTATCTTCCGTCCAGGTGTCAGAGGCTCTGGGTTAATGATAGCGGTCTCAGTCGTGTTCCTCAGCCATCCTATCGTTGTCTTTGTCGTCATGCCTTTGCGGATGTGTTCTCTCCCGTGTCTACCTCCTTCTCGCTTGTGCTTTCAACGCTATCTCCTGTTCCCACATGAGCCTCGTCTTCAACAGCGATCACGTTCTCCACGTTGATCTCCTCCATCACTTGACCACCTCATCCTCCTCCGGGTTTACTACTACATGATTCTTCTCTTTAGAGGCGCCCATCGGCCCGGATGCCTTCTCTGCTGTGTTGGTGATTTCCTTCACAGCAGCCCGCTTACCGTCTGCATTATCAAATTTTTTCTTAGGTTTCCATGCTTTAGTAGACCCCTCCTTGTTTAGGATGTTCAGCACCTTGGCCTGCTCCGTATCCGGTACAGTTTCCGCCTCCTGCCGTAGTTGTTCATCCTCATCATCGAGGGCTTCAAATCTGTTCTGTGAGTGCATTGCGTTCAGAGGTTTATCAGTCTGCATGGGTTTCTTTTGACTTCTTCTCCCTTTTTGGTGTTGCCAGATGTCCTCGCATCTGCGTTCCGGCTCGTGCTTCCCTCGTGTGTTTTCCCATTAGTATGCTTGGAGTGCTTGCTTCCTGCATAGTTGGTCCCTGTGCCCCAGAGCTCCGCACAAGGAGCATGTGTCTGGTGTTGCTTCGTACTCCACCAGATATTCGATACCATTGATATAGATGGATGGGCATAGGCTCCTGGTCGTATCGATTTCTATCTCCAGCCTCGCAAATTTGCTTCTCGTCCGGAAAGCTGTGTGGTTGTCCACCTTAACCAATGTACTCAAAGAGAGTAGGTACATATAGGTGCAGAGGCAGGTTCAGCACTCGAACCCATGTAACTACGTACTGTGGCATCTCCTCCGAGGGTTTGAATACCTTCCACGGTCCCCCTGTTAACGCCGTCTCATAGTCCTCTTTGCAGGAAAGTTGTACAACATAATGCCCTAGGTCCAGCTCGTACATATATATTGAACCTTCCCTTAGGGTTCCATAGCAGCTTGATTCTGTCCCTCAATGTCATGAGTCCTATTTCAGCACCAAGTAGGCGGGTTACCACCACGGGCGCGCCAGGTCCTTCTCCGCCTCCAGTTCAATGTTGCACCAGAGGGTGACCGCACTGTCATCCAGGCGTTCAAGAAAGAAACCCTCCGTAGCCGCACCGGCAGACCCCTTCGATACCGTGCCCCCGACCACGGTGATAAAGGAGGGTCTCTTTTCGTGCTGGCCCGTGGCACCTGCTCCTGCTGTATGGCCGCCGTACTCAGAAGAATCATTGGTCTCGCCTTCGATTATCCGCTGCGTTGAGTCCACCGGCCCCTGATTACTACCACCGGATGTCCCCTTCATACCGGCGAATTGGAATTCGACTCCCACCAATGGAACCGAAACCCTAACTCCTTCCCCTCCGCCTTCTCAGGGTCCTTACGCCCCCCTCTTCCCGATCCCCTTTCCCCCGTGAACCCCCCAGAGAGACCAAATTCTAGTAGATGAATGCATAACAAATACTTTGTCAAAAATCAAAGGGTGATCTTTATATCCCTTGCTCCACCTCATATATATGTCTCAGGAAGAATGTAAAAATCATGACTCTTTAGATAAGCAAGAATATGACTACATGGAATTCCTTTAAATTCTAACATAAAACAATTATAAGATAGCATATCATTAGATGAATCTTTCTTCAAAACACAAGGACAACCAGAACCACCAACACGATAGACCTCAAACACACCTCTATTAGAAGTTTACTTCACGTTATACACCATACTTTGATGAACTTCAAATTGAAAGATCTTAGAATTAGACTTGGTGTATATACCTTTCATTTGCTCCTTCAAAGGCCACAATGAAGCCAAAGGCAGATTGTTGTACTCGTCGTCAAAATCCTTGAAATTTTCTATCTCCCATAGATGAGAACAAGCAATCTCCAAGCTTCAAACAAGTACAAAGAGTATTTTTCTGCCTAGACATAATGAGCCTGAGTTCATTGTCAGAGAGACTCTTACAAGCTTCTAGGTTGAAATTTGAAAATGTAGGTTCAATGGCAGATAGCGGGACCATTTGTGTAGGTTTGTTGATGATGGCTCCTGTTATCAAGTCAATGTCCTTTTTATCTTCGGCCAAATCAAAAGAGTAAGGCTCCCATGGTTTTTTCTCGGGAACCATGGTAGGCTATTTTTGCTTCTCCAACTCCTTTAAGGTTTGTCAGAATGGTTGTTTTTTAGGACGTTGGATGGATGAGTAGAGATACCGAGGCACATCATCTGGCACCATAGTAGGGTCCTTGAAGAACTGTCTATCACAGATGATCTCCATGGCATATCGCCCTCGCAGAGAGTGAAAATCTTTTGCGGCCAGCTCGGTGAAGGGGACTTGTTGATTTAGCGCTTGTATGTGGCGTATAGTGCAGAAAGCACAATCCCCAAATCCTTCAATTGCTTGGACTTGTGGGTTTATTATTTGGAACCAAGGTTGGCTCCAACCCTAGCGGAGGGATGGGCATGCCACCCAGATTAGTTTCAGAAGCTGGAAAGGGATGCACCTTGCCTCCCCGACTTCAATACCAGCAAAATTGATTATTCCGACTCTTAGCTCATTGGCGCAAAAATTGTACACCTTGGCGTCTCAAGCTACGGTGTCCACGATCATTAACAGCCAGTGGTCGGAAACTTGAAATGGCACGGTTATATAACGTGCCTTTCTTGCTATCCCTCTATGCAACCGTTCGATGGATTTGGTTTGTTGTTCTTTGTATAATAGACTCATTGCTAGAGCAGGTGATGCGTTGAGCACTGGTTGCTGCCGCTTTGAGCTTCTGTAAGTTTCGATAGAGTTGGCAAGGAGGACATGAAAAAATGCCATCTTCACTGCTGATTGTGGTCGAAGGATGGAGTGGAAGTCTTCACGTGTCAACTTGCGCTGAGTCTTTGTATTTTGGTAGATATAATCACCCTAGTCTTTGACATCATCTATGATAGTGTTTAAGATAAAGATGTCTTGAGCATCTAAGGTAGAGACGGCCACCAAGTCTAAATCGTGCATTTTATGAGGTAGATGTGGCGGTGGGGGAAGCTCTTGCAGAGGGAGAGAAGAATTCTGCTCCAAATTGTCTATGTACTGATGCAGATCTTCATCTTTGTCTGAGTCAGAAGCTGATTCCAGATCTTCGTCTGTATCCAAACTGACTCTTTCTAGATCTTCTTGCTCTGGGGGAAAGGGCACTGATTGGTCTGGTGTAGAAAGGTGTTGAGCTGATGTTGCTTGTTGTTGACTTTTGTTGGTTCCGATTAAACATTGTTGGAACTCAGCAAAAACTGCTTCTTTAGCAGATTCCCCTAGAGATCCCATTACTGAATAGTCAAGGGACTGATCCCTGTAAGACATATTAACGTTGTCATTGTGAGTCAGGGATTTGGGATCTTTATCACCGTCATGGTGATCTTTTTGTTCTTTTGATGCAGCTTCTTGGCTGGGGCCCTCCCCAGCATTGTCCGGGTCATTAGATTGGTCGTCTGATGAGGTGCTATTATTGGAGTTAGCTGAGGAGTCAGAATCCTCATCATTATTGTTGTATTCATCATCATCTTCGTCTGCCTCTTTGTCTGTTGTCTTCTTTGGTGGAGGCTTCTTGCACTTCTGGTGGAGTGCCTTGTAGCTCGTCGAAAGCCACTTGTGTATGCTCATGTGTTTCAAGCAAAGCATTGTGGGTTTCTTTAAGATCTGAATATCGAGCTTTGGCAGAGAGGAGTCATGAAGAGAGATATGTTACTTGAGTTCTCAGTTGGTTGATTTCATTGTTGGATGACTCCTCTTGCCGGTTATTTAGCTGTGTGAGGGTGGTGCAGATGTCATCCAGGCGTGTGCTTAAAGCAGTTTGTTGCTGCTTAAGCTCGCACATAGTTTTTGGTAGGGGTTGATGCTGTGCAGAAACCCTGTCGACCTGCTTGACCAGATCGTCTTGCTGGCCTTTCACTTCAAGCACTAACTTTGGCATTTGTTGTAGGCGGTCATCGACGTGGTCGACTTTCATGGCCGTAACTTTCTGCTGTTGGTGGATGCTGGAAAAGATGCCTGGAAAGGCAAGGTTTTGTGCATCGATCTTGGTGACCTGTGTAGATAGACCCTGCACACAAGAAAAAATGGATTGTAAAATGTTAGAAGGGTCAGTGAGGAGGTTTTGAATAGCGTCAAATTGACGTCCGAACTCCTCACCGATGTTTGTGAAGTGGACCCCATATGTGGAAGGGTGGTGTGACTAGGGTCAGGGTGGAAAGGTGGTAGTGCCTTGCGAAAGGGACACTGTTGATGGTCCCACGAACTGCGTGGTAACCGTAGATGGAGTCACCAGTGGTGTCGAGGTGGTAGTGGATGGTGATTGGCTGGGTGAGATATGAGGGAGCAAAAAAGTTGAGGAGAAGAGAGTGGATATGGTAGCGGAGTATGTGAACCTGAGTGTGGGAGCGGAGAAAGGGGTGCCTGGGGAGAAAGAGGGTGAAGTGGAAGATGTGGGTGGAGGGATTGTTGTTGGGATTGGGATGGAGGAAGGTGGAAGGGTGGTGGATGGTGGGATGGTAGTGGATGGTACTGTGGTGGGGGTGGTGGTGGTGAGCTCATCATGTAGGCTCATGATGAATGAGTCTATTGATGAGGTAGTGATTAGCTCTTCCGGATGAGTGCGGTCTATCTCTAGTTTTAGTTTTGATGTTGGCATCCCTGACAGCTGTGGTGGTTGTAAATGTGCCTTAGATGGTCATTTAACTGGTATTTTTGTTACCCTGGCTGCCGGGGCGTTAATACTGAGCTCTGTCTATCCCGCTTTGGTCTTATTTTCTTGTACTTTGAATGAAGCCAGGATTTTGGTAAGCTCTTCGTCGGTGAAGAGGAGCTTGTCTTTGTCATAATCCGCAAGCTTCGGAAGTGGCAGTAGAGTTCTAGAAGATCGTACTGTGGGGCAGAAAATGTAGTGTAATTTCACATCCTTTTCCTTGATAATGTAGGAGTTCTTCAAGGTTTTCTCATTAGTAAGGATGTCTCCCTTGATATGTGTGCATCAAGGGAGTAATCTGTCCATTTTAAGGTATTTGATGATGGAAGTTATGTGCCCGCCCATGCAGATTTCTTTTCCTATGGCATAGGCTAAAAATTTCTGTATCATGTGCCGTCCAATGTTGACTGGCATTCCATTCAGAATGGACCAAAGAAGAAAAAGGTCAGCGGTGATAACATTTCCTCCTTATGTTCTGGGGAAGAGCGCACTGGTGAGAATTTTGTGAAGTGTGCGTACTAGCCCAGAATGGATATTGGAGGCTTTGCAGGTTTTTGCCTCATAAGCTGGGATCCCTATTAGGGTTTTCCAGAAGCTGTGTCTATTGAATTGGGAGTTCTCCGTGCCAACAACTTTGGTCTTTTTGAGCTGGTCCAGGTTGTCTATGAAAATTTCATTCAGAAGATTTTTTGTTATAACAACATTGTTTCCAAAAAGTTTGGTGACCAGCCTGCGGTCACCTCCGTCCCTTGCTCTGTGCATAATGTCCACCGCCTCTTTGGTGAGATGTGTAAAGAATTCTGTAGTAGGTTCGACATAAGAAATTTCGGGGACAAAGCACAGTCTGGAGAGATTTGCGTTGTCTAGCATTGTGAGGATTCTGTCGTAGATTCCCATCTTGAGCAGGACGCTTGAGCAGATGTATTTTGTTGGTTTTAGTATTTTGTCAATGGAGGGGAGGGTGTGGATGTAAAGGTTTTCTGGTGGCGGTGCGGTAGTGGTGAGTACTGAGAAGACGGGGGTGGTGGTGGTTGCAGGAGTGGTAGTGGGGGTGGTGGTAGCGGTTGATGGGATATGGCCTGCTAGGGTTTGTTCCCTAGTAGTGGCGGGGCAGACCTGTTTTCTTGCCCTCTTTTTTTGGGTGTTGTTCGGTCGCAGCTTCTTGGACCTTTCATTTCCCCTTGGACTTTTCAGCTGGGGATTCTTCCTCAGAATGTGGTTCGTATTCAGAGCCTTCATCACTAGAAGAAATTTCTTCCACTTCTTCTTCAGGCTCCTCAGCTAGACATTTGTTGATGCGATCAATTTCACACATGACCGCTGTGATGTTGACCTTTGGTGGGGCCTTTCCAGTCTTGGTGTAGTTATCTATGATCTTTTGGAGTCTGGCTCGGTCCTCTATCAGTTCCTCTGTTGTCCATAAGGGGTTGTTAGCAGTTATGGCCATATCTGAAATTTTACAGAAAATCATGTGTTAGAATGTTTTGGATTTGCAATGATAACAAATTTATTAAAATTGTGGTGTGAATGAGTTAATGCTTTTGTTTGGGGTTTAGGTTTTAGTGGAATTCAAAAAGATCAAATGGTTTTAAGACCGTTTGGCTCCAAACAGTTTCGGGATCGTTTGGTTTCAAGACCGTTTGGCTCCAAATGGTTTCATGACCGTTTGACTCCAAACAGTTTCGGGACCATTTGGCTCCAAACGGTTTCATGACCGTTTGGAAGGTGGAATGCCAGGGGCGCAACGGATGGTGGAGAAGTGAAAATGGCGGCGATAGCGATGGTGGCGGAGATAGAGACGACGACGTCGGTAGAGATGATGGCGGTGATGGGAAAGGGGGGCCACGTTGGTGACATAAACGTCGGCGATGGCGGAAATGGAGGTGGTGAAAAAATGGAAACGTCGGTGATGTAGCTTGTTGGTCTACCTTGCAGCTGCTGGTGAAGATGACGACGGTGATGTGAAGAGCGGTGGTAACTGAGGTGCAGTCACCGTGAAGACACACGGAAACATGAATGACGATGGCGGAGAGAACCTACGTCACGGGCTGCGCGGGAACAGGTGCAGGAGAGATGAAACAGTGCGAGTGAGGGTTTTAGAAAGCTCGGGAGTCGAAAGAAAGAAGAAGGAGAGGGGGTAGGGTTATATTTATAGGATTCGGGGGTTGACCTTACAAATTCCTGAGGTCAAACGGTTTGAAGACCGTTTGGCTCCAAACGGTTTCAGGACCGTTTTGGCTCCAAACAGTTTCAGGGTTGTTTGGCTCCAAACAGTTTGAAGACCGTTTGGCTCCAAACAGTTTCAGGGCCATTTGGCTCCAAACGGTTTAAAGACTGTTTGTCTCCAAACGGTTTCAGGACCGTTTGAGAAGATTTTGGTTTTTGATTTTTATATTTTTATGTTTGTTTTGGTTGTTTATGTGAATTTTTATATTTTCATATTAAAGATGGAACTAGAAAAAAAAGATAAATGGTGAAACTCAGATCTTGGGTTGCCTCCCAAGTAGCGCCTGAGTTTTACGTCACTGGCTCGACGAGGTTTTGATTTTGTTATGGTGATGTTGTGGGGTCTCTGATCTCAATAGTCTATCTCAGAATTTTGTCTGCTAGAGTATAGTATTTTTTCAATCTATGGCCATTGATTGTCCTTTCTCCTCCATTGTCATCAAAAATTATGATGGCTCTAGTCGGGTATATATGTTTGATGGTGAAAGGCCCAGACCACTTTGTGCGGAGTTTTTCGGGGAACATTTTGAGCCTGGAGTTGAAAAGAAGGACATTATCTCCAATGGCGATGTCTTTTCTTTTTAGGTGACCATCGTGCCACATCTTGGTTTATTCTTTGTAAATCCTAGCACTTTGATAAGCGGTCATTCAGAGCTCCTCTAGTTCTTGTAGTTGGAGTTGTCTATTTTCTCTGGCACTTTTAAAATCAAAATTCAGTTATTTAATGGCCCACCAAGCTTTATATTCCAGTTCCACTGGAAGATGACATGATTTCCCGTATACCAAACGGAATGGGGTTGTTCCAATTGGTGTTTTATAAGCTATTCGGTAAGCCCAAAGGGCATCAGGAAGCTTAGTGGACCAGTCAGTACGGTGTCTATTGACTATTTTTTCTAAGATTGCCTTCAGTTGTCTATTCGAAACTTCAACCTGACCACTGGTTTATGGATGGTAAGGCGTGTCAACTTTATGGTTGACTCTGTATTTCTTTAAGAGGGCTTCGAAGCTTCGTTCCAGAAATTGGGTTCCACCGTCGGATATGACAGTTCGGGGGACTCCAAATCTGGGAAAAATGATATCTTTAAACATCTTAATGACTGGTTTTGAATCGTTGGAAACTGTGGGTATATCTTCTACCCATTTCGAGACATAGTCCACAACGACCAGTATGTAGGAGAAACCATATGAAGAAGGAAAGGGACCCATGTAGTCTATCCCCCACACGTAGAAAAGTTCGATCTCTTGCCACATAGTGAGAGGCATTTCATTCCTTTTAGATATGCCCCTAGAAAGTTGACATTTGTTGCATGATTTTACAAAATCATGGGAATCTTTTGCTATTGTTGGCCAAAAGAAACCTGACTGTAGGACTTTCATGGTGGTCTTTTTTGAACTCGTATGTCCTCCAGTGGGGCTGGAATGACAATGTTGTAGGACATGATTAATCTCCTCTTCAAGTAGGCAGCGGCGGAAAAATCCGTCTACACATAGTCGAAAGAGATAAGGTTCGTTCCAATAGTATTGCTTGACATCGTGGAGGAATTTCTTTTTGTCATGGTAAGAGGCGGAAGGGTGAATGATTCCTGTAGCCAGATAATTTACTATGTCAGCATACCAGGGGAATCCTGTAGTAATTTCCATTAGCTGGTCATCGGGGAGGGAGTCTCTGATAGGTGCTTTATCATCATCCTCGACTTCAATACGGCTGAGATGATCGGCGATGACGTTTTCCACTCCGTTTTTGTCTTTGATTTCCAAATCAAATTCCTAAAGCATCAACACCCAGCGGATAAGTCTGGGTTTTGCGTCTTGCTTCTAAATTAGATATCGTATGGCGGAGTTGTCAGTGTAGATGATGACCTTGGCTCCAATCAGGTAGGAGCGGAATTTCTCGAATGCATAGATGATAGCTAAGAACTCCTTTTCCGTAGTGGTGTAGTTTTTCTATGCTTCATTGAGCATTTTAGATGCGTAGTATATTACATAAGGTTTCTTGTCAATTCTTTGCCCTAACACAGCCCCTATGGCATAATCGCTGGCATCACACATGATTTCAAAAGGTTGTGACCAATCCGGGGCTCTTAATATGGGTGCAAAGATTAAAGCATTTTTCAGAGTTATGAAACTTTGTAAGCATTCTTGGTTAAAATAAAACTCAGTGTCCTTGGTCAGAAGTTGGGTCATGGGTTTTGCTATTTTTGAGAAATCTTTAATAAATCTTCTATAAAACCCAGCATGACCCAAGAATGCTCGTATTCCTTTACGTCTTTTGGCGGCGACAATATAGAGATAACATCAATTTTTTCCTTGTCCACCTCAATCCCTCTGTCACTCACTCTATGTCCGAGGACGACACCTTCAGTTACCATAAAATGGCATTTTTCCCAATTTAGGATGAGGTTTGTTTCCTCGCATCGTTGTAAGACTTGTCCAAGGTTGAGTAGACAGTTATCGAAGGAATCTCTGTAAACTAAAAAATCATCCATGAATAGCTCCATTATAGATTCTGTTAATCCTACAAAAATTGCAAACATGCACCTTTGGAACGTAGCAGGTGCGTTGCACAGCCCGAATGGCATTCTTATGAAGGCATAGGTCCCAAAGGGACAAGTAAAAGTAGTTTTCTCTTGGTCTTATAGGTGTATAAGGATTTGGTAGAACCCAGAATAACCATCTAGATAACAGAAGAACTTTTGATGGGCTAGGTGTTCTTCAAGGACTTCATCAAGAAAAGACAGAGGGTAGTGATCTTTTCACATTGATTTGTTTAGTTTCTTGTAGTCAATACACATCCTCCACCCTGTCACACTCCTTGTAGGCACTAGCTCATTTTTGTCATTTATCACGACAGTGGTTCCTCCTTTTTTGGGGACCACTTGGATAGGGCTGACCCATTGGGAATATGAAATTGGGTAAATAATGTTGGCTTTCAGCAGTTTGAGGACTTCAAGGCGAACCACCTCTTTAAGATTGGGGTTCAACTTTCTCTGGTGCTCTCTTGAAGGCTTGAATTCTTCGACCATGGGAAGTCTATGCATGCATAAGGCTGGGTTCATACATGTCAGGTCAGTTATTTTGTACCCAATGGATTTCTTATGTTTCTTTAATTCGACGAGAAGTCGTTCTTCCTGGTCTTTTGTTAGAGTGGAACTGATGATTATTGGATATAGTTTTTCTTCATCCAGAAAGACGTGCTTAAGTCCTGTTGGTAGGGTTTTCATCTCGGGAGCCTTAGGTACTTCCGTTGTTTCTAGAATAGTGACCGATTTGAGCTCCTCAAAAGTGGTTGTTGGTGCTTCTTCAGCTTTCTCTAGATGTTGCAAGCATTTTTGAACTAATTCGTTGGCTAAGAATTCGACTTCTGGATTTATTAGGACATTTTCTAACTCATCATATGGTTCCGAAATTTCCAATTGGGACATTTGATGTATTGCATCTAAGAAAAAGACTTCCTCTTGAATGCTGGGGCCTTTCATACTGTTGAGGACCCAGAACTGAATTGCTTCTTTCCCCAGTCTTAGAATGATCGTGCCAGCTTCAACATCAATAAGTGCCCTGGCTGTGGCAAGGAAGGGTCTGCCGAAAATTATTGGGTATCTTAAATCTTCCTTAATGTCAATAATGAAGAAATCACATGGGACATAAGAATCCTTGCCTATCCTGACTGGAATGTCCTCAATAATTCCTAGAGGTGCAGTGATAGTGGAATCAGCTAACTGGATTGTCATCGTTGTGGGTAGTAGATCAGTAAAGCCCAATCTTTTACACATGGAGTAGGGCATAATAGATATGCTAGCCCCTAGGTCAGCTAATCCCTTTTTGCTCGAAGCATTTCCAATACAACATTGGATACCGAAACAACCAGGGTCTTTCTTTTTCTTGGGAATTTTATTGAGAATGATATCGGAGGTGGTCTGAGCCAGTTTGACTGTCTCTTGTTCTTCAGTAATGTATTTCCTTGATAGTAGAGTTTTTAGATATTTAGCCCAATATGGTACTTCAGAGAGAGCATCGAGGAGTGGGATATCAATATAAAGTTTCTTCATCGCCTCCTTAAATCTTTGGAACCTAGTGTCCATTTTAGTCTCTCTCAATCTTCCCGGATATGGTATCCTAGGTTTATACTGTGGAATTTCTGGCTCTTTGGAAGCTTGTTCTTTTTCTTTGCCTTTCGTGATTTCTGCGGACTTCTCAGTTCCTAGGTTCGGGCTTGTATTTGGAATAAAGACAGGTGTATCATCATCATCATGAGTGATTCTCGTGGTTTCGCGAAGGGCACGACCAGATCTTGTAGTGACGACATTCAATTGTTCTGGTCTATTTTGGTCGTGTCTAGGGTTTGACTCAGGTTGTCCTGTAAAAGTGCCTATTGGTGGCTTCAGTTGGGCAGCAATTTGTGCTAGTTGGGCCTCCACCGCCTTCTGCTAAGCTTGCTGATTGGGAAGCATGGTTTGTTGTGACTGTAGCATCTGCCTAATCATAGTCATCTCATCTGTTGGCTGGGAGGGGGCATTTTTCTGAGTGAGTTGTTGTTGACCTTTATGTGGTTGTTACAGAGGTGGTGCTAACTGAGGTTGTTGCGGTTGCTGCAACTGAGGGTGCAATTGTGGGTGCAGAGGAGGATGGGTATATTGATAGTAGGTGGAGGGATTTCTAGGGTAGTTGGATATTGGGAAGTTGTTTCTGAGGTTCCCTTGATTTTGGTTAAAGTTACTTTGGAATCCAGGTGGCAACCTATTGGAGGATCCGCCTTATGTTTGATGTTGCGGGTTAGCAGTCCCTGTAGGGTTCCCATATTGAAAACCAGGGTGGTTTCTTGGTTGATTTGGATTATAGTAAACTTGTCCCGGTATGGAATGAATGGAATTAACTTGTTCGGGCATCTGATCTTCAAGGTGTTCGATGATTGGTTTCTACTGCTATTGTGGTGGTTGCATATCCATCATCACATTGTAAAGCAGACCACATGACAGAGTAGGGTGATCAGATGCATGACAGGCTTCACAAGTCCCTGTAGCAGCTTTAACCTGTTGGACTTGGGGGTTTTTCTTCTTATCATATTCTCCAAATGAAGTTTCAAGAGCCTGTTGTTTGTGGGCTATAGTCTTTAAAGCTTAAGAAATAGCCTTCATTTACATTGATTCCTCAACTTTATAAACTTTGAGGGATCCCTTGCTGGATGATCGTCCCCAATTGGATTGGTTCTCAGCTCCAAGCGTAACGATTTTCCAAGCAACCTCATAGTTCTTCCTCATAAAATTTCCTCCAAATGAGGAATCCAGAAATTGCTTGATGTCATCACTCACCCCCCTATAGAACATTTCTATTAATTGATTTTGGGAGATGTCGTGATGAGGACACTTTATTAGAAGCTCCTTGAATCTTTCCCATGCTTCTGCGAGTGATTCTCCAGGAAGTTGGACGAAGTGGTTGATCTTCCCCCTAATTTCATAAGTTAATGAAGGGGGGAAAACTTCTCTAGGAACTTTTCTTCCAAGGGAGCCTAGGTGGTGATGATTGGCTCCCTATCAAGCGAATTATACCAACTCAGAGCCCTTCCGGACAGAGTGAAATGGAAAAGATGTAACATTATTGCGTCAAAGGCAACTCCAGCTTGTGGGACAAGTCGGCAAAGTGCCTTGAATCTCTTCAAGTGATCCATGCAGTCATCTCCAGATCCACCAGAGAATGAGATGCCTTGCATGATTTGAATCCATTGTGTCCGGATTTTGAAGTTGGGTATGTTAATGATCGGTGGCCGAACTGGATGATTGTCTTCATAGTTCTTAGGTACAGCATAGTCCCTCAATTGCTTGTTTCTTAGCTCTAGCTGGGCAGCTTGGTTAGTTGCTTCATTTTCAACTCAGATGCGGGCCTGTTCTTTAGCTCGGATCTCCGCTTGAATCTGAGCACGGGTGTCAGCAATGAGTTGTGCTCTCTGAGCAGCTATGGCGACATTGACCCTTTCCATTACTAATGCAACTTGGTGTTGATCTTCAGCCATTTTCCTGGCTCTTTGGCGGTTAAGTCGGATGCGGAGGTGGAAGCTTCTCTCTACCTCAGAGTCATACTCTGGATCAGGGGAGAATCCGAGGTTATGCGATGGTTGCATACACGTCTTCTACCTGAGTAGAGAAAGAAACACACCTTTTAGATGATGCAAGAGATATGATGAATTCAAGAAGATATGGACTAATGGTTAAAGGAAAGTGTAAAACCCTAACCAACTATCAAGATAGTAAATGAAATTAAAATGTTTCGTTGTCCCCGGCAACGGCGCCAATTTTTTTGATGGAGCTTCCACTCACGTGGAATTGCGCGCACCACTAAAAATCCTAAAGATAGTATATCTTTAGGTTTAGACTTGCTTATACTAGATTGAGAACTCCACCCACGTATGCTAGGATACGTGGAAGCCTTATCATAGTATAGTTAAGGGTCGAATCCACATGACAACGGTCTTATTGAGAGCAACAAGATGGAAAATGTTAAAATCTCACTTAACCTCTTAACAGTTGGTATCTAGATCGAGAAGTTGGATTGGTTGTTTTTAGACTAAGTGCGAGTAAAACAAAGCAAGAAAGTAAATTTAAGGTTGTTAACAATAATAAGAAACCACTAGGATGTGGTCGACTTTCACCACCACTACCCATGGATCAAAACATGCATCATAAAAACATAACCTACAATAAGAGTCCAAATAGTTAGTATCTTTGTAGATTTAGTTTCCTTTCAAAGAACTAACTATGAGAAGTGTGGGAATGTTGCAATGCCAACCATCCCCGAATGAATGGTCACCTACTTTGCATCATTCCCTTCACAAAGTGTGTTCCTCGACTTATCAAAGCTGTACTTTCATACGTCAACTAATTCCATTTCATAGTATGAAAGTACAACAATGGAAGTGAGTTTACTCCACTTCTTGAAAAACACTCCTAGATACCAAAATAGATGCATGGTGGATACATGCATCAAGAACCAACATTCAATCGAGATTCAAATCTAATAGTACAAACGTAGACAATTCATACTAAAAGATAAAAGATAACACAAGTTGGTGATCAAGCAATAAGCATTCATTAAACAATTGATGTCGAACTAAAAAGAAAGTGTATCTCAATTGCAAAATATGGATTACATTGCATGAAATGAAAACATGGGTAGCAGGGCTACTCCCCATACCCTAGTGAATGAGACTACTCACTCATAGCAAGGATAAAGAAGGAGGCGAGAAGAGAGAGCATCATCCCCACAAAGGAAAGAGGAAGGTCAACCCCTTAGAGAGAGATGATCTTCAAACTTCACAGGTTGCTCGATGATGAGGTCTCCTCTTCACACCTTCTTTGGCGATGAGAGAGAAAGCAACTTCTGGATGGAGTGTGGATCTCAGACTAGCAGCCTTGGGGCGGAGGATGAAGGATGAAATGGCTCTGGAGTGGTAGAGGCAGCCTTTGGACGTCTGCGACTTCATGTCTTGGGAGGACCCCTCGGGTCTTATTTATAGTCTTTAAGTGGAGTCCAAACGATTTGGGTAGTTTTGGGTTCAAACGGTCTTAAAGACCGTTTGGGTTCTGAGACCATTTGGACCCTGAGACCGTTTGGACCCTGAGACCGTTTGGGCTCTAAGACCATTTGGACCTAAGACCGTTTGGACCCTGAGACCATTTGGACCCCATGCGGTCTTGGGACTGGTTGGCTTCATGCGGTCTTGAGACCGTGTGACTCCATGCGGTCTCGGGACCGGTTGGCTTCATGCGGTCTTGGGACCGTGTGACTCCATGCGGTTTTGGGACCGTTTGACTCCATGCGGTTTCGGGACCGGTTGGCTTCATGCGGTCTTGAGACCGTGTGACTCCATGCGGTCTTGAGACCGGTTGGCTTCATGCGGTCTTGAGACCATGTGACTCCATGCGGTCTTGCGACCGGTTGGCTTCATGCGGTCTTGAGACTGTGTGAGGCTTTTGTGATATTTTGTGTCTTTTCTATAAGTAAAAAAAAAGAGAAAAGTTAATCTAAT